>CM042413.1:7712596-8912596 GCA_023634145.1 Thymallus thymallus
CCAGAGCTAGATGGGAGTTTGTATGGGAATAATTTAGTCAAACCTAAATGATTTGAAATCAAAAGCACCCCTGGTTTCAATGTAAATCAATTCAACTACTGCTCTAAACAGCAGTTGAATTACATGTAGATAAAGCTGTAAAGGGATTGATAAGAAAACATCTCTGCAAATTCTGTCTGTCCCTACATAGTGACACATTTCTAGAGCCACTAATTTCTCTTTGTGAGGTCACAAGGTCAGGAAGAACTCAGGACTTTACACATATTAGCCTAAATGCTAAACTCCATTTTGTAGTAAATCATGAATTTAGGTCAGTGGGAGATTTCAAATTACGCATGCAGATCCAAAGTGAGGATTCGTCCCAGCATCACTTCTGCCTGCCTTTCTCATTGCTGAAGGGGGATCTAATCTCAAACAAAGACAAACATGTTCTTGGTGGACACACATTTCTTTGCATTTGACATTTACACTCTGTGATTTCACCCCCTCCAAAGGCTCTCTCCCATGAAGTCACGTGTTACTGTTCCATACTGGGTGTCATTGAAGCTTTTGTTTTAGGTTCAGTGGAAGAGCCTGATTTTCTAAACAAAGGTTCGCTGCTTTCTCTCTCTTCCTGAAGTGTCATATGGGCATTTTAGAAGGTGCACTGAATTGTAAAGATGATCATTAATCACACTCAATTTCTAACCCTAATGAAACACTAAACACATACGCACTGCAGGAGTGTTCATCATGGAATTTGCCAAGTCTTGTTCATTAGTCAAGCAAAATCTTTGAGCCGATTGTTTTACACATGAGGTTTTTGAAATATATTTTTAGTATTTTGAATTGTCCCCAAATGTACAAGGGAGGTCCATTCTCCCCTTCCTACCCATTTTCATACCCAGGTTTATTATAATGTGCTAATCCCAAGGTACCAACATCACTATATTTGCATTAGGCTTTCCCTTCCCACGTATGCTTTCTAAAATAATGTTTATACTACCTACACTGGACAATGCATGATGAACTACTCTTCCAAACAAAGCCCAGTAAAGTCTTCAAAACAAAGCCCATTAAAGTCTTCAAAACAAAGCCCAGTAAAGTCTTCAAAACAAAGCCCATTAAAGTCTTCCAAACAAAGCCCAGTAAAGTCTTCCAAACAAAGCCCAGCAAACTAAGTGGAAAGTGACTATATTTAGATGACTAAATGGCAGACTGATTTATTGCTTACCTTTAAAAATATATATATACAGTGGGGAGAACAAGTATTTGATACATTGCCGATTTTGCAGGTTTTCATACTTACAAATCATGTAGAGGTCTGTAATTTTTATCATAGGTACACTTAAACTGTGAGAGACGGAATCTAAAACAAAAATCCAGAAAATCACATTGTATGATTTTTAAATAATTAATTTGCATTTTATTGCATGACATAAGTATTTGATCACCTACCAACCAGTAAGAATTCCGGCTCTCACAGACCTGTTAGTTTTTCTTTAAGAAGCCCTCCTGTTCTCCACTCATTACCTGTCTTAACTGTGCCTGTTTGAACTCGTTACCTGTATAAAACAGACTCCAACCTCTCCACAATGGCCAAGACCAGAGAGCTGTGTAAGGACATCAGGGATAAAATTGTAGACCTGCACAAGGTTGGGATGGGCTACAGGACAATGGGCAAGCAGCTTGGTGAGAAGGCAACAACTGTTGGCGCAATTATTAGAAAATGGAAGAAGTTCAAGATGGTCAAGACGGTCAATCTCCCTCGGTCTGGGGCACCATGCAAGATCTCACCTCGTGGGGCATCAATGATCATGAGGAAGGTGAGGGATCAGCCCAGAACTACACGGCAGGACCTGGTCAATGACCTGAAGAGAGCTGGGACCACCGTCTCAAAGAAAACCATTAGTAACACACTACGCCGTCATGGATTAAAATCCTGCAGCTCACGCAAGGTCCCCCTGCTCAAGCCAGTGCATGTCCAGGCCCGTCTGACGTTTTCCAATGACCATCTGGATAATCCAGAGGAGGAATGGGAGAAGGTCATGTGGTCTGATGAGACAAAAATTGAGCTTTTTGGTCTAAACTCCACTCGCTGTGTTTGGAGGAAGAAGAAGGATGAGTACAACCCCAAGAACACCATCCCAACCGTGAAGCATGGAGGTGGAAACATCATTCTTTGGGGATGCTTTTCTGCAAAGGGGACAGGACGACTGCACCGTATTGAGGGGAGGATGGATGGGGCCATGTATCGCGAGATCTTGGCCAACAACCTCCTTCCCTCAGTAAGAGCATTGAAGATGGGTCGTGGCTGCGTCTTCCAGCATGACAACGACCCGAAACACACAGCCAGGGCAACTAAGGAGTGGCTCCGTAAGAAGCATCTCAAGGTCCTGGAGTGGCCTAGCCAGTCTCCAGACCTGAACCCAATAGAAAATCTTTGGAGGGAGCTGAAAGTCCGTATTGCCCAGCAACAGCCCCGAAACCTCAAGGATCTGGATGGAGGAGTGGGCCAAAATCCCTGCTGCAGTGTGTGCAAACCTGGTCAAGAACTACAGGAAACGTATGATCTCTGTAATTGCAAACAAAGGTTTCTGTACCAAATATTACGTTCTGCTTTTCTGATGTATCAAATACTTATGTCATGCAATAAAATGCAAATTCATAATGTGATTTTCTGGATTTTTGTTTTAGATTCCATCACTCACAGTTGAAGAGTACCTATGATAAAAATTACAGACTTCTACATGCTTTGTAAGTGGGAAAACCTGCAAAATTGGCAGTGTATCAAATACTTGTTCTCCCCACTGTATATAAAAAAATTGTCCTAGAGGAGTGTAAGAATATGTTCTCCTAGTGTAAGTTTTCTGTTAATTTTGCTATTTTCTTACCTCTTGCACTGTATACTAGAAGGTAGCCGCAGGCGTCTTGGCTGCGAGTCTCCTATTGGTAAGAAGGGCTCGGACTTTGCTCCCGCTGTTAACTGTAAACGAAAGGATACGTTCAAACTCCATCATCCTCATCATTACTCCTCACCCATTCCACTGGCTAACCTGGGGCTCTGGGAGGTTTGGCTTTTATCATAAGAACGATATGTGTCTTTTTGTGTGAAAGGATCCATGAGGTGATCCGTCGATCCAAGGACGCAAAGTTGTTTGGTCATCTGCAAATGCAGTTTCAAGACTCAAGTTTTGGAGCGGTCCCAGCGACTGCGGATCATCTCATACTATTAACTCTCCTGGCAATTCTCCATGGGTTGGAATTGTTTGTCTGAGAAAAGCCAGCAACGTAGCTTCATTTTCACTTCCAAACAAAAACAAGCATGATGACTAAATCCCTGAAGTATTTAGGATTTCAACCACATTCCATGTGTTTTTAAACATCTTTCATCTCAGGTATGAGATATGAAGGACTTCCTTTCCTTCTCAGGTGAACAGAATCCATTACATTTTTATAAACCAAATAACCAATGTTTCCTCCCTCATCAACTGCAGATACATAATTATATGTGTTTGTGCACATACAGTCTGTGCTGTTACCTAGGGGAGAGGAGGCTGGTGGGAGAAGCTATGGGAGGATGGGCTCATTGTAATGTCTGGAATGGAACGGTATCAAACCTATGGAACCATGTTTGACCTGTTCCATTAATTCCATTCCAGACTTTACAATGAACCCATCCTCCTATAGCTCCTCCCTTTATTCTCTCTCTCTCTCTGTGTGTGTGTGTGTGTGTGTGTGTGTGTGTGTGTGTTGTAAGCCTGATTTTCCTCCCTCTGTGTGTGACCCTGTAGGGGACTATGCTGGTTTCCCTGGCTGTGGTCTGCTCCGTTTACACAGCACCTACCGCCACGACCTCAAGATCTATGCTTCCGACGAAGGCCGTGTACAGATGACCGCTGCCGCTTTTGCCAAGGTGTGTTAACAGTACTACATGTTTGTGTGTTATAGTTTGCTGTGTGTGTGTGTGCCTGTAGATTTGTCAGTGTACAGGTGTGTATAATGCATGCACACTGTATATGTAAGCCTGGATCCTTTCATTTGTGTTCAGTGTCAATATATCTCTTTCCCTTTGCATGTACAGTTGAAGTCGGAAGTTTACATACACTTAGGTTGAAGTCTCGGGTAAAAGGTTAAAATTCATTTTTCAACCACTCCACAGATTTCATGTTAACAAACTATAGTTTTGGCAAGTCGGTTAGGACATCTACTTTGTGCACGACACAAGTTATACTTCCAACAATTGTTTACAGACAGATTATTTCACTTATAATTCACTATATCACAAATCCAGTGGGTCAGAAGTTTACATACACTAAGTTGACTGTGCCTTTAAACAGCTTGGAAAATTCCAGAAAATGATGTCATGGCTTTAGAAGCTTCTGATAGGCTAATTGACATCATTTGAGTCAATTGGAGGTGTACCTGTGGATGTATTTCAAGGCCTACCTTCAAACTCAGTGCCTCTTTGCTCGACATCATGGGAAAATCAAAAGAAATCAGCCAAGACCTCCCCAAAAATATTGTAGACCTCAAGTCTGGTTCATCCTTGGGAGCAATTTCCAAACGCCTGAAGGTACCAAGTTCGTCTGTACAAACAATAGTGCGCAAGTATAAACACCATGGGACCACTCAGGAAGGAGATGCGTTCTGTCTCCTAGAGATTAACGTATTTTGGTGCGAAAAGTGCAAATCAATCCCAGAACAACAGCAAAGGACCTTGTGAAGATGCTGGAGGAAACAGGTACAAAGTATCTATATCCACAGTAAAACGAGTCCTATATCGACATAACCTGAAAGGCCGCTCAGCACGGAAGAAGCCACTGCTCCAAAACCGCCATAAAAAAGCCAGACTACGGTTTGCAACTGCACATGGGGACAAAGATCGTACTTTTTGGAGAAATGTCCTCTGGTCTGATGAAACAAAAATAGAACTGTTTGGCCATAATGACCATCGTTATGTTTGGAGGAAGAAGGGGGAGGCTTGCAAGCCGCAGAACACCATCCCAACCGTGAAGCACGGCAGTGGCAGCATCATGTTGTGGGGGTGCTTTGCTGCAGGAGGGACTGGTGAACTTCACAGTCAGGTAGTCCGTGACCCAGGAGACTAAACGTGCTTCCACTTTAATCCTCTTCATCTTCTCACCCAGTAGCAGGGGCTGAATGGTGTTGAAGGCACTGGAAAAGTCCAAAAACATAACCCTCACAGTGCAACCTGCGTTGTCCAGTTGAGAGTAGGCCCTCTGCAGAAGGTAGATGATTGCATCATCCACCCCGATGTTGCGCTGGTATGCAGACTGCAGGGGGTCCATTGATGAACACACCAGGGGTCTGAGGTGAGCGAGGACTAACCTTTCCAGGGTCTTCATGATGTGGGATGTTCGCGCTACAGGTCTGAAGTCATTCAGGACAGTAGGGTGTGCCTTCTTGGGCACTGGGACCAGGCAGGATGTTTTCCACAGCACAGGGACCCTTTCAAGGCTAAGGTTGAAGGGTCGCTCGCTGGAGTATTCCACACAATTGGTCAGCACAGACCCTAAGCACCCTTGGGCTGATGCCATCAGGGCTCGCCTCTTTCCACTGTGTCCCCTGGATTAGGGCAGTTAAAAGAGTACACGCACATCGGCAGGCGGCTCATTCACCATGGAGGCCTAATTAATTATGTATTAATTTGTGATGTTTTCCTTCATATGATGTGCAGGCCGTCATTGTAAATAAGAATTTGTTCTTAACTGACTTGTCACTGCCTCAGCTACTATAGCACAGAAAAACATAGTTTTCTCTTATTTTGAAAGAATATTGTGCTAGTGGGGGGGACTAAAGCTGCATATGTAACGGCTTTGATTCAGTCCTTCTCCTCGCCCCTACCTGTACTCGAACCAGGGACCATCTGCACACATCGTCAACAGTCACCCTCAAAGCATCGTTACCCACAAAAGACGTGGCCCTTGCGGAGCAAGGGAAACCACTACTTCATGGTCTTAGCGCGAGTGACGTCACCGATTTGAAACGCAACTAGCGTGCACCGCTAACTTGCTAGCCGTTTCACACCGGTTACACATAACCAATTCCAAGTTTGTGGGCTAGAAGAACCATCTTCACATTTTTATCAAATGCCACATCTCCCCTGGAGCACTCCTGCAGCCTGGAGGAAGTGTAAACCCTCCTCCTAAACGCATCACCATCACCCCTTCACAGTGTGCACATTCTATCATGACACAATCTCAACTAATTTGCGCTGCTCCCTCCTCTTCCTCCTAGTTACCTGTACTGACACTGTCACCATCGGCTGATCAAGCTAATGTTTTATTTCATTCACTGCTTTTCTCGCATTGGCTAACTGAGATCGCCTATTTTTATTCACATACTGTAGGTATATTTTATTTACGTGGATTCTTCGCGGGATATATTTTCAAACAAGGAAGTGCTGCGAGGCATGTTAGGCATTTTAACCAATCAGGTTGCCGAAAAGGGCCTTAGATTTGCTTCCACCGTAATGTTTTTGTCAGCAATCTTTGCTTTACAAAGGCACCAGCTATATGTCCTCATAGCGTCAAATCTCATAACAGTCTTATTGTGTGTGCATGTATGTTTTTTATTTTTTTTTATTTCACCTTTATTTAACCAGGTAGGTCAGTTGAGAACAAGTTCTCATTGCAACTGCGACCTGGCCAAGACAAAGCAAAGCAGTGCGACAAAAAACAACACAGAGTTACACATTAAACAAACAGTCAAAAACACAATAGAAAATCTATTGTATGTCTCATGACAGTCTTACTGTGTGTGTGTGTGTGTGTGTGTGTGTGTGTGTGTGTGTGTGTGCGCGCGCGCGCGCATGTAGGGTCTGCTGGCTCTGGAGGGGGAGCTGACACCCATCCTGGTGCAGATGGTGAAGAGTGCCAACATGAACGGCATGCTGGACAGTGACAGTGAGTCTCTGACCGACTGCCAGCAGAGGGTGAAGGCTCGCCTCCATGAGATCATGCAGAAAGACCAGGACTTCACTGAGGCAGACTACGAAAAGGTACAGTCTGTAGACCCCTTCATCAAGACCACTACTACCCACCCAATCGGCGTTGTAAAGGCCGTAGGAGGAAAGCCCTGTTTGAACTGGTTAACACTTAACTTAAAGCCTGCAGGTGTAATGCCGTAATAGTTATAATAAGCATGAATGAGCCTATAATGTCTTATAATAATATGCATTCAACTAAGAATCATTAGTATTTGACAAGTATTTCAATACATTATACATTAACTACATCATAATGTATTAGAACTGCAGGCGTTAAGTAAACTATGACTGAAGTGGTCACCCGTTTACAGTGATGGGAGGCTCCGTTGACAATTCCATCAACTTGAGCAGTCCTTGAAAAGGCTTTTTGAGATTGGTTGTTTTTAGTCTACCATGTTTCCTATCCATTCCTTACTGTACATCCTTCAACTGAGCATGACATCGCTGTCAATCTCCATAGTCTCAGATAACATTTCAACACTATCTGTTATGGACACCAACGTTGGCATTGCACAATTTCCATTACTTCCTGCACTATTTTTACCACTGTATGGTGTGAATGTGTTACAGCTGGCCCCAACAGGCAGCCCCTCTCTGGTCAACTCAATGAAGATCATCGGGAACCCAGTGAGGACGTGTGACCAGGTCTACGCCCTCATCCAGAGCCTCACCTCCCAGATCCGCAGAAGGCTGGAGGACCCCAAATCTGCAGGTCTGTTCTCTGCCCAGCTCCTCATAGGTCACATTAGTGGAGATACCTTTCCATCTTTGGATTCACTGTTACATTTGCTACCAAATAGCGGTGCGGTAGCTAACTAGCCAACTGTAAATAAGTTAATTGTTTCACCTCATTAGTTAGCTAGACAAGTTGCTTAGCTAGCCAGGTAAAGTTACTGAAGGTTAGTTGTTTACCTCTCCTACAGTCTTTTGCAAGCTACCGGAATGCTGTCATGTCAAAAATATGCCTCCAAAAATGATTACGTGTCTCCAGTTTTGTTTACATTTTTCTATTGTAATATACACTGAACAAAAATATAAATGCAACATCTGAAGTGTTGGTCCCATGTTTCATGAGCCAAAATAATAGATCCCAGAAATATTCCATATGCACAAAAATCATACTTCTCTCAAATTATATCCACAAATTTGTTTACATCCCAGTTACTGAGCATTTCTCCTTTGCCAAGAAAATCCATCTGCCTGACAGGTGTGGCATATCAAGAAGCTGATTAAACAGCATGATCATTACACAGGTGCACCTTGTGCTGGGGACAATCAGTTTTGTCACACAACACAATGCCACAGATGTCTCAAGTTTGAGGGAGTTAGCATGGTGACAGCACTCTTTTGGTTACTACATGATTCCATATGTGTTATTCAATAGTTTATGTCTTCACTATTATTCTACAGTGTAGAAAATAGTAAAAATAAAGATCCCTTGAATGAGTAGGTGTGTCCAAACTTTTGACTGGCACTCTTTCCAGGTGTATTGTCAGATAACTAGCTAGTGTAATTTTAATTCCCGTCTACTGTAAGCTACGCTAACCGTCTGCTCTAAGCTAAGTCCTTTCCTGTTCCCAGACCTGCAGCTGTACCACAGTGAGACCCTGGAGCTGATGCTGCAGCGCTGGTCCAAGCTGGAAAGGGACTTTCGGAATAAGATCGGCCGCTACGACATCAGTAAGATCCCAGACATCTATGACTGTGTGAAGTACGACACACAGCACAACGCCACGCTGGGCCTGGAGGACACATTGGAGCTGTTCAGGCTGTCCCGTGCCCTTGCTGACATCGTCATACCTCAGGTGAGAGGAAGACACACACACATTCACGTTTACCTTGCGCAAAAGGGAGACTATCGCTGTAGTCTAAACCTACCAATTGGGGAGCATGACTTCTGAACATTTCTTTGGATAGAGAAACATGAACACACACATAAGCAACGTGAGCGTACACAAGCACCGAGGGAAGGAGACCCTGGACAAGCCTGTTACTTCAGACACCAGTCTCTGAGGATGACTATGGCTCAAGATGCCTGCCTCTACCTTCTTTCTTACTCCTTATCTCCTGATCTGCAACACCTCCCTTTTCCCCCACCTCTGGACTGATCCTCAACCCCCCCCCCCCCCCTTTCCCCCCACCTCCCCACCTGGGCTGGCTTTCACCATTAACCAATTGAAGAGAGCTGGAGAGACTACATCAGTGGAAAGCAGCGGGCCCTGATGGCATCAGCCCAAGGGTGCTTAGGGTCTGTGCTGACCAATTGTGTGGAATACTCCAGCGAGTGACCCTGAGCCTGGAAAAGGGTCCCTGTGCTGTGGAAAACATCCTGCCTGGTCCCAGTGCCCAAGAAGGCACACCCCACTGTCCTGAATGACTTCAGACCTGTAGAGCTAACATCCCACATCATGAAGACCCTGGAAAGGTTAGTCCTCGCTCACCTCGGACCCCTGGTGTGTACAGTTCGCATATCAGCGCAACATCGGGGTGGATGATGCAATCATCTACCTTCTGCAGAGGGCCTACTCTCACCTGGACAACGCAGGTTGCACTGTGAGGGTTATGTTTTTGGACTTCTCCAGTGCCTTCAACACCATTCAGCCCCTGCTACTGGCTGAGAAGACCCTTAGTCTCCTATTTTACAGACTACCTGACCGGTAGGCCACAATCAGGAAGGCTAGCTCTGTTCTGGGAATTAGCCTTGACACTCTAGAGGAGGTGGCGGAGAGACGGATCCTGGCCAAACTGCTGGTCATCATGGACAACGTCACCCACCCTCTGCATGCCATGGTTATGACGCAGAGGAGCACCTTCAGTCACAGACTGTTCCCACCACGGTGTGCCAGAGAGCGCTACAGAAGGTCCTTCCTGCCGGCGGCTATTAGACTATTTAATGTCTCACTGGGGTGCCGTGCTGTCGGCAACATAGACCTGGAACTCTTGGTGTTAGGACCTAGTTTAACAATTAGGCATCCATCCGTGAGTAACTCTGGTCTGTAATCAGTCATTCACTCAGGACTTATTCATTCAGGACTGAAATATTGCAATATTGTAAGTCATTCTTGGACTTAACTTACGTAGTCATTCACTCAGGACTGCATATTAGTATCCTGTCAGTTGTATCTTTTTTCATTGCTTTTAGTATATCGAATGTGCAATACGTGCATTTATCTGTAATTAAACCCTGCACTAAATTATATCATATGCACATTTAGCTATTTAAGTAGCTCTTTCTGTCATTATCTGTACAGTTAATTTAACCATGCAAAATATTAACTTACCTGTTAATTTAACCAAACTGTATATTAAGTAAACTATTATTACCCTCACTTATATCATATGTACATTTAGCTATTTAAGTATTTCTCTGCCATAGACCTGTATATTATAGTTAACCATGCAAATATTCCTTATTTATCTATATCAACTTGCAATATTTTTATCATTTTTTTTCACCTAACATTCTGTAACAATGTATAGTGTACATATTCAGCCATCAACCCATACTATGCAATGTCTTTTTTATTGCTTTTTACACTCCAGACGTCTTGTATTTTTATACTTTTTCATACTGCCACACTATGTATCATGTATTGTGTATCTGTCTTGTGTATTTTCGTTCTGGTATTTTGCACCTACCCTGTGTTTTTTCGTAGCTGCTTGACGAAGAAATATCCTCTCGGGGATCAATAAATTACCTATCGATCTAAATGCCTAATGCAGACTAAGCCTACTTTGCTATCATTTCAAATACAGTAAATCTGGCTATGAAATTACTTTTCTAGGAACCTGTCAGAAAATGATCAACAGAAGTAACATCTAAGTCGAAGCTTATTTGAAATCCAAATAATTTCCTGAAAACATGCATTTGTCTGTTTCTCTTTTCAGGAGTATGGCATCAATAAGGCAGAAAAGATGGACATTGCCCAGGCCTACTGCCTGCCCTTGATGAAGAAGATCCAGCTAGACCTGCAGAGGACCCACGAGGACGAGGCCGTCAACAAGCTGCACCCACTGTGAGTTGCAGTGCCACTGATCTAGGATTAGTTATTATAGGTACTCACTGTGCTGCTGTTCTTATTAGACCCTGTTTTATAATGGGTATGTACCGCTGTCATAGGACCAGACCTGGGTTCAAATACATGCGTATATAAATATTTGTATTTTTTTGTATTTGTATCTTCTTTTTTACGTAATGCCACAGTCTCTAATGACTGAAAAGAGCTTCTGGATATCAAAACAGCGATTACTCGCCTCGAACTGGAAAAATATTTTCTTGAATGAGTCAGACACAGGATTTACTACAGCCCTCGGACCTGGCCCAAATCCCCGTCATTCGAATGAAGAGGAGACGCCGATACAGGGGGCGCAGATCCGGTGCCTTGTGAGAATTCGTTGGCGAGTGGGTAACCCGCCTCTATCATCCGTCCTACTGGCCAGTGTACAATCATTGGAGAATAAACTGGATGAGCTCCGTTTGAGACTATCTTACCAACGGGACATTAAAAAACAAATATCTTATGTTTCCCCAGTGGTGGCGGCTGAATGACGACATGGATAATATACAGTTGGCTTGGTTCTCAGTGCATCGGCAAGACAAACTCTAATATGATGGAAGTCTCAAGGTTTTGACCTGTTTTACCTCAAGTCTCGATCTGTTTTACCTCATTTCTATCAACATGTGTAACCAGAGGGAAAACATCTCTAGACCACCTTTACTCCACACACAGAGACTCGTACAAAGCTCTCACTCGCCCTCCATTTGGCGAATCTGACCATAATTCTATCCTCCTAATTCCTGCTTACAAGCAAAAACTAAAGCAGGAAGTGAAGTACCAGTTACATGCGCAATACGGAAGTGGTCAGGTGACGCAGATGCTAAGCTACAGGACTGTTTTGCTAGCACAGACTGGAATATGTTCCGGGATTCTTCTGATGGCATTGTGGAGTATACCACATCAGTCACTGGCTTCATCAATAAAGGCATCAATGATGTCGTCCCCACAGTACCCGTATGTACATATCCCAGCCAGAAGCCATGGATTACATCCAACATCCGCACTAAGCAAAATGCCGCTTTCAAGGAGTGGGACACGAATCCGGACGTTTATAAGAAATCCCGCTATGCCCTCCGTCGTAACAATCAAACAGGCAAAGCGCCAAATACAGGACTAAGATTGAATCGTACTACACCGGCTCTGATGCTTGTCGAATGTGGCAGGGCTTGCAAACAATTACGGATTACAAAAGGATGCCCAGCCGCGAGCTGCCCAGTGACACGAGCCTACCAGACCAGCTAAATTACTTCTATGTGCGCTTCGAGGCAAACAACACCGAAGCATGCATGAGAGCACCATGTGTTCCAGACGACTGTGTGATCACGCTCTCCGTAGCCGATGTGAGTAAGACATTCACAAGGCCGCAGGGCCAGAAGGATTACCAGGACGTGTACCACCAACTGGCAAGTGTCTTCACTGACATTTTCAACCTCTCCCTGACTGTGTCTGTAATACCTACATGTTTCAAGCAGACCACCATAGTCCCTGTGCCCAAGACGGCAAAGGTAACCTGCCTAAATGACTGCCCCGACCAGTTGCACTCACATCTGTAGCCATGAAGTGATTTGAAAGGCTAGTCATGGCATCAACACCATCATCCCAGAAACCGTAGACCCACTCCAATTTGCATACCGCCACAACAGATACACAGATGACATCTCTATTGCACTCCACACTGCCCTTTCCCACCTGGACAAAAGGAACACCTACGTGAGAATGCTGTTCATTGACTAAAGCTCAGCGTTCAACACCATAGTGCCCTGAAAGCATGTCACTAAGCTAAGGACCCTGAGACTAAACACCTCCCTTTGCAACTGGTTCCTGGACTTCCTGACTGGCTGCCCCCTGGGGGTAAGGGTAGGCAACAACACATCTGCCACGCTGCTCCTCAACACAGGGGCTCCTCAGGGGTGCGTGCTTAGTCCCCTCCTTTACTGCCTGTTCACCCATGACTGCATGGCCAAGCACGACTCCAACACCATCATTAAGTTTGCAGACGACACAACAGTGGTAGGCCTGATCACCGACAACAATGAGACGGCCTATAGGGAGGAGGTCATAGAATTAGCAGTGTGGTGCAAGGACAAGACCTCTCACTCAACGTGAGCAAGACAAAGGAGCTGATTGTGGACTACAGGAAAAGGAGGGCCGAGCATGCCACCTTCACATCAACGGGGCTGTAGTGGAGCGGGTTGAACATCACCAACAAACTATTATGGCCCAAACACAACAAGACAGTGGTGAAGAGGGCATGACAACGCCAATTCTCCCTCACGAGACTGAAAAGATTTGACATGGGTCCTCATCTCCTCAAAAAGTTATACAGCTGCACCCAGACTTTTTGCATTGACCCCCCTTTTTTAAACTTCTCCTACTACCTGTTTATAATCTATGCATTTCACATTACCCCAACCTACATGTACGTACATATGACCTCAATTACCTCGACTAACCCGTACCCCCGCACATTGACTCGGGACTCCCTCGGCACTCCCTACTTTTAGTTAGTTTAGCATTCTCTTACTCTGCATTGATGGTTAAGGGGCTTGTAAGTAAGCATTTCATGGTAAGGTCTACACCTTTTGTATTCGTTGAATGTGACAAATAACATTTGATTAGAATTTTTTTTTCTTTTTTGAATTTCCTATAAATACTATTTGAAACTATCTTCAAATACTTGTTTCCAAATACGTTTCAAATACCCCAAACAGACCTGGGTTCAAATGCATTTAAATATTACAGTTCTTTCTAAATACATTCCAATGTTAAACTACTTGTATTTTCAAATTAAAATACTTAGAAATGTACGTTGAAAGTAATTTAAATACAATAAATAGTATTTGAACCCAGGTCTGCCTAGGACCAGTTCTTATAACACTGTGTTGAAATGACTGAGTAGTGAGTACCACTGTACCGCTTTCCCAGGTTCAGTTCTTTTCCAGTAATCCCTCCATTGAGGTGTGTCTCTAGAGCCCCTGTAAGTGATCACCCTTTGTCTTTCATTCCCTCTGGTGGTTCAGGTATTCCCGGGGGGTCATGTCTCCGGGGCGTCACGTCCGGACCCGCCTCTATTTCACCAGCGAGAGCCACGTCCACTCGCTGCTCAGCATCTTCCGCTACGGCGGACTACTGGATGTACGTTGTCACTGAAGGGGGTTGTTAAAGTCGCCTGGTCCCAAATCTGGTTGACACGATAATTAGTGACAATGATCATAGTTTAGGAGTTGTCAAGATTGCACAAACAGATCTGGGGCCAGGTTAGTTGTTGTAAAGGGATAGTTCACTGAAAGTACCAATTGTGATACTAGACATGGTCATAAATATTGCAAAATACAAAAAAATTGTAGGTGTAGTTTTCTCTGCTTATAGTGTGTGTGTGTGACAGGAGGTGAAGGACCAGCAGTGGAAACAGGCCATGGATTACCTCAGTGCCGTCTCTGAACTCAACTACATGACTCAGATAGTTATCATGCTTTATGAGGATAACAACAAGGTCAGTTCGTCCTCTCTGTCCCTACATCAGTCTTCTTTTCTTTCTGTAGTATTACTACACCTGGTGCTTTTACTATTCCTGTCTGTATGGGTCTCTTCCTCTCTCTCCCTCTCTCTGTAGTATAAGGTCGTTACTCATGTTTTGTGTTTCCGTTTGTGTGTTGAACAGGACCCCGGCTCAGAGGAGCGTTTCCACGTGGAGCTCCACTTCAGTCCCGGGGTGAAGAGCTGTGAGGACGAGGAGAACGTCCCTCTGGGCTTTGGCTTCCGCCCAGCCTCTGCTGAGGTCTTTGTGTGTGTGTGTGTGTGTGTGTGTGTGTGTGTGTGTGTGTGTGTGTGTGTGTGTGTCCGTCCACAGCCACCCTCATCTGTCTCTCTAATCCAATCCAGAACCAGGAGAAGCAGACCAACCAAGGCAGTCTGGAGGACCTATCACAGGACGAGCCTGACCGGGCCCTGCCTCTCTCTGAGCTAATTGGCATCAGAAGATCACCCATGATCCGCAACCGCAAAACTGGCTCCATGGAGGTACTTGGTCAGGGCCGTATCAGTTATTGTGTCCCCTGTCCCAAATGTAGTGTATTCCACATTAGTGCACGCAATGGGGAAACATTTTGCAATAAAAATAAGTGTTTCTTATTAGATAAGTCCAGATAGTTCCTACCTGTTTGAGTTAATAATTGTTATAATAATCACAACACAGGCACAGCATTTATCTGTTCAGATATTGAATCGCTGGGATAGGCCTGTTTTGAATCCAAGCCCACATAGAAAGAGCCCAACCCTAATTTAATACTGTACTGAAACCCAATGCTTCTCAGGCTACATGGCATTTTAATGTTCTGTGTAGCCCGTCCCTATTAGTGGATGCTTTGTAAAGTCATGCGTCTGCGTTTTTACAAACGAATGGAGACAGTGTGTCTCCATTAGTGACTGCTTGGTTATTTCACTACCTTTCTGAGTGTCAGCTGTTTGTCTGTCTCGGTCTGTCACACTGACACAGTCTCCCTGTCACCACTCAGGTCCTCTCTGAGACCTCACCCACCTCCCCCGGCTACTCCTCCAAGGGGGCCTCCTACCGACTCTTCCCCTCCTGCTCGCGCCAGTCCCCTGAGATCAAACAGACTGGCCTAGGTGGGTATCTGGTTTCTGCCAACCACTGCTGCCACTGTCAGATTTCTGCAACCCTGCCATCAGCACTCACTAATCTCTCTGGGTCATGTGAATGACCTCTCTCTCTCTCTCTCTCACTCTCTGTCGTTCTCATTCTGTCTCTTGTTCTGTCGCTATCTCGTTCTCTCTTTTTCTCTCTCTACCTCTTTCCATTTCTCTCTCTCGATCTGTCTGTTTTTCCTCCCTCTTTGTCTGTCTCTCTCTCTCTCTCTCTCTCTCTCTCTCTCTCTCTCTCTCTCTTATTCTGATGGCTGCATAGCTGCCATGACTCCATAGTTGCCATGACTCCATAGTTGTAGGTAGGTCCAGCAGCCAGAGGTCAAAGGAGAATCAGAGTGGAGAGAATGTATCTTAGGCTGTGTCCCAAATGGCCCCCTATTCTCTTTATAGTGCACTACTTTTGACCAAAGCCCTATGGGCCTGGTCAAAAGTAGTGGACTATGTAGGGAATAGGGGGCCATTAAGGACGTAGCCTTAGAGCCCCACTAACAAGGACCTCTCCTGCCAATATGGCTCTATATATGGGGGTCTAAACTCTGCATAGCTCCCCCTGGATGCTATTCCTGTCTTGTCTCCATTCATATTCATTTGTCAAGAGAAGCAAGGAAACTTCCACAAGGTGATACAATATAACCGCAAATACAATTAGTCCCCCGTGCATGGATTTGTAGGTGCTTGTTACCCCCGGCAACTTTCTAACACTGTTGATATTCACACCTTACTAAGCCCCTATAAAACAAATCAAAGTGTGCATGCGCCAAATACACCAAAAAAACAATGAATGGAAAAAACATGGTTTCTCATTGACGTGAACATGGTTTCTCATTGGCGTGAACATGGTTTCTCATTGGCGTGAACATGGTTTCTCATTGACGTGAACATGGTTTCTCATTGACGTGAACATGGTTTCTCATTGGCGTGAACATGGTTTCTCATTGACGTGAACATGGTTTCTCATTGACGTGAACATGGTTTCTCATTGACGTGAACATGGTTTCTCATTGACGTGAACATGGTTTCTCATTGACGTGAACATGGTTTCTCATTGACGTGAACATGGTTTCTCATTGACGTGAACATGGTTTCTCATTGGCGTGAACATGGTTTCTCATTGACGTGAACATGGTTTCTCATTGACGTGAACATGGTTTCTCATTGACGTGAACATGGTTTCTCATTGACGTGAACATGGTTTCTCATTGACGTGAACATGGTTTCTCATTGGCGTGAACATGGTTTGTCATTGGCGTGAACATGCTTTGTCATTGGCGTAAACATGCTTTGTCATTGGCGTGAACATGTTTGCTCATTGGCGTGAACATGTTTGCTCATTGGCGTGAACTTGGGCTAAGGTTGGTTTGACTTGTGCATGTGTTTTCCACTACTTGTCCAATCTCATACTGTACTGTATGCACCAAGCTTGCTCAGTTATGTCCACCTGTTTTGTAATGGCCATTCCAACATTGTCGCTGTCCCTGCGTCACACCAAACCACCCATTCCGGCACAGCTCACTTTAGACCAGAATAGTATGGCTGGAAAAATAAAGGCCAATTCTTATTCTGCTGTGACTATTTCTATGCCAACTGCTGTAGGAATTTAACTGGTGTATACACTGCACTCTTCAAATAAAAATGGGATTGTCAGGAACTGATTATGTTTTTATAACAGATGGTTCATTGTGGCAATAGCAATGTTTCTGTCCCCACCGTCCTTGACCTCTTTGTTATATTTGGTTCTGATGATTATTGTAAGTTCAGTGCATTGTTTTTACACACAAACACCCCTTATTTCTTACCACCAGTTGATGATATAAGTGTAAAACCTCTAGTCAGTCTCCTTTCCCAGGGGACCTTAGAGAGAGGCTTTATCTATTTTTCTTTTAGGAGGGGTTAGGGGCCGGTGTTAGGAGTGACCTCTGTCTGCTGCACTCTCTTCATAAACACACACAGGGACAGACAGACACACCTTAGCAACAGTGAACTGCTCTTATTAAGAACCGCATGGTGTGCAATGAGTACTAACCTCCCCCTTCCCTACCCCTCCATCCCCCTCCTCTCTCCCACCCGCGGTTCTTTGACAACAGGGTCCCTGTGCTCGGGCCTCTTCAGTGCCTCTGTCCTGGGGGTGTCCTCTAGCGCACCCAACCTGCGAGACTACGTCCGCACCCACCACCGCAAACCCCCCCTGTCCCCCGGTTTGCCTTTTCGAGATGGTACGTCCTTCCTCTATCCATCTCTATCAACCTCTATCTAACTCCTATATTTTCACATGGCTGCTGAAAGTGCCATTATATAGTGCTGTAAAAACCTTGAAAATTTAAAAGGGCCACCATATCTGACTTTTTGGGTCATGCTCAAACACTTATCTCTCCTTCCCAACCTTAGTGGACAAGAAGTTATTATTTGGTCACAAATTATAGGAGAGCCTTCCTTCCCCCCTCTTTCCTTCTGCCTTTAGAACAATCCTCTGCCTGAGTGGTTCCCCCCAAAAGCATGAGCTGGGACCACGATTGTGATTATATGCTAATGTTTGTATTATGCGTTGTATGCTGAGGATGAATGGTATTGGATTGCGCACAATCAAATGTGTTAGCCATGACCAATAATCCTGCTTCTCCTAATCAAAGCCTTCCTTTGATTACATGACAACTGGTGTGTGTGTGTGTGTGTGTGTGATTAGGTTGCTAAGTAAATCTTGTCTATACAATTTTAAATATTCTGTATCAGTGCATGTCATATGGTAGTCTGTCAGGTCATATCTAGAGGGTAAAGGATTTGTTAATCTTCTATATTAATCTCTTAATTTGTGGTAACAAAGGCTTGTAAATGGATAAAATCTTTCTTGAGATCCATTAACCCAGCATTGCATAATTTCCACTTGCATACCACCATTTCCTGACTCGCTACAGAGTGAAACGGTGAGTTGACTATTGTTATAGCCACCAGGGGTCGTCATGTAGCAAACTCTGATTAGCCCAAATGTTTTCATCACGGCAATATGGCTAGGAATGATCGGCGCACGAAGGTTGGCTTTATTTTATCCTAAAGCTGACACCTACCTCTTGTTAACGTGTCAGATCGGCACAGTATGTGATATGAAGAACATATGGCCTGCCACCTGCATGTGAAGAGGAAACGTTCCACTGCAGTGTTGAATTTAAGTGCCCCTTTTGTCCACCGGGTGTCACTGTGTGCTTTGTTTTCACTATACTCTTGATAGGTACACTTTAGGAAATGGTTGCTTTAATATTACACTTTAAGATGTTACGTCTTTTGCTTGTGTGAGACTAGAGATGTGGGGTTTAGAATAACACCAATGCTTTTGGTGTGTGTGGATAGATCAATAGATGGATAGAGGTGTTTGTGTGTTTTTGCAATCTCACAATGCTGACCAAAAGCATTGTTACGTTACAAAGGCAAATGAGCACTGATTGTGTTTACCTCTCAAATCCAGGTGGTTACTGTAAGATAGGTTATTGGTGTTAATTCTCAAATCTTATTATTCACTTTTTTTCACCCCCATCCACGTTCTCCATTGTTCCTTCATTGCCCCTTCTTCCATGCTGCCTTCCCATGCTGCATATCACTTACCACGAACAGAGACACAGACACACGTACATAGCTGCAGCATTATAGAGGGGCCCTACTTGAGTTTAAAGACACATGGGGGTCAGGAAAACGCACACGTAGGTACATATGCACTCAGACACTAGGTACAGGCATGTGCACAGGTAGCCTGTAGCCCAAGTAATGCCAGTTACCCTTCTTATTTCCTCAGAGCTGTTCTCTATGCCGGCAGTAAAGAGATTTTCTGTATCGTTTGCCAGGCATCCGACTAATGGTATGTCTGCCTTTTTCAAGTATACCTCGCCACTCCTCAGTTTCCCTTTATCTTGCATGTCTTTTGGGAGAAACTATTTGGGTTTTGACATTGGCAGCATAATTACATCATTATATCAAGATCTCAATTTCTCTGAGTTTCTACTTCACAAGACGTCCTGTCTCCATCTGTTTGGTTTTAACGTTAATTCTTAACCTCTGTGTCTACACTGCATTTATTTGTTATTATAAACTGGGTGGTCCCAGCTCTGAATGCTGATTGGCTGACAGCCGTGGTATATGAGACCATATACCATGGGTATGACAAAACATTTGTTTTTACTGCTCTAATTACTTTAGTAACCAGTTTATAATAGCAATAAGGCACCTAGGGGCTTTGTGGTATATGGCCAATATACCACACCCCCCGTGCCTTATTGCTTAAATATATGTCTCTGACCCACCATTTTCCTACAGGGTGGATATACACTGAGTGTACAAAACATTAGGAACTCCTTCCTATTGAGTTGCGCCCCCTTTTGCCCTTAGAACAGCCTCAATTTGGACTCTACAAGGTGTCAAGCTTTCAACAGGGATGCTGGCCCATGTTGACTCCCCAATGCGTCCCACAGTTGTGTCAAGTTGGCTGGATGTCCTTTGGGTGGTGGACCATTCTTTATACACACAGGAAACTGTTGGGTGTGAAAATCCCAGAAGCACTGCAGTTCTTGACACACACCGGTGCGCCTGGCACCTACTACCATACCCTGATCAAAGGCAATTAAATAATTTGTCTTGCCCATTCACCCTCTGAATGGCACACATACACAATCCACGTCTCAAGGCTTTAAAATCCTTCTGTAACCTGTCTCTTCCCCTTCATCTACACTGATTTGAAGTGGATTTAACACGTGACATCAATAAGGGATCATTGCTTTCACCTGGTCATCTATGTCGTGGAAAGAGCATGTTTCGTACACTCAGTGTTTTGTATATGGAATATGTCCCTTCTGATATATCACCATGTGTTGCTGTGTATACCTAACACTTATCCTCACATGCTCCTTTTGTTCATTCAAACCCATTCTCTGGAGAGAGAACCCATGTGATTTAAAGCTAGTTAATAGCCTTTCAAAAAACAACCTAATACTTATGAAATGAATTCCAAATATTTTGTTCGACTCTTGATAAGAGACCTTTCAATGAAAACTGAGTTCATGCTAAACCTACTGATTAATAGCATGAAACTATGGGTTATGGAGGAAAGGGTTAACATGAAATCTGTCCCATCACTCACATTCATAACCACTCAGTTAATCTATTTATTTCATTTTAATTAATGGTTGGCCTTCAAATGGGGCTGAACCAATTGTGGATTGACAGAAAGGGCATTCACATTACAACGTACTATGGAAGAGATATTGCTGTATATGTGTTGCTCTGTGTATCAAGAATGCCCATCCAGGGGGAAATTGTTCATTTCTCCCCGTCTGTTTTCCTGGTCTCAAGCGAGTCTTGTTGCTATGGACTTTGCTATGCGCTGTGAAAGATATTGGTCTTTGGCATGGCCTAGGTGTCCAGGCAGCAGTGTACCATCCAGCGGTTGGATCGATTCGTCATGCATGGATGAACCCTCTGATAGCACTCAAATTGGCCTGACGTATTGGAGCTGAGCTGCTATTATAAGAGTGGTGAGCATTGAGTGCAATGAATGCATGTTTTGTGACTTTTTCTGTAGCTTGGATTCTAGAGAGACTTATTCAAACAGCCGACTCT
The DNA here is from genome assembly GCA_023634145.1 of Thymallus thymallus. Lineage (NCBI taxonomy): Eukaryota > Metazoa > Chordata > Actinopteri > Salmoniformes > Salmonidae > Thymallus > Thymallus thymallus. Next base: position 7,733,906 of record CM042413.1, read on the forward strand.
GGGCCTTGCTCTCGCTCAGTTAAACAGATCGAGGGAGTTTCCTAATAGCGGTATTGTGTTTCATCCAAGTGCCTGGATCATCTGACTAGGAGGAGCAGATTAACTATGCAAAGCCTCCGTAATTGAGAGATTTGATACATGGTTTCTGCGTCTATGTTGACAGAGATTTGTACTCACTGCGATGGCTACTGTGATCAGTGGTTTTATATTAGCCCCAAAACAGTGCAGCCCATGCAGTATGTAGGAAGGTGGGTTGGATACAGTAAGGTCTGGACCTGCATCACGTATGAAGTATAAATAAAGCCGTATAAACGGGCAGTACTTACCGAGAGGTGGAGTGGACAAATGGCTTTTCTGTCTCTCCTTGGTCTGATGCCAATTCTTTCAGAACACCCTCAAAGTGGGGCGTATGTTTTTGAACCTGGCGCTAACAGGAATTTTCAGTTACTGATGCACAGTAACTTTTCTATTCATACGACCTACAGTACTCTACATACCTCATTCAAGTAACCAACCCTCTCCATCTGCCCATTAACACCTGTTGCCTTTGTTCTGACCTCTATCCAGACGGTGTTTGATATCCACAGTCAAGGTGTCACATACAATACTGTGTTGGCTTTGAATGATGCATTGGATCAAAGGAAATATTTGAGATTGACATTGTGCTAATCTTTGTCTAAGGTAGATATCTTTAGGTCTGTTCAATTGTTTACAGTATTTCTGAGGTGACGTAGGTTCTAGGATCTCCATTCCCCTTGAGAAAAATGAATGAAAACATTGATGCCTTGTTTGTAGTTGCAGTTCAGTGTTGTCTGGAAAGAAAGCATCGGCCTTTGATTTTATACACTCCTAAGACAGGTGTGGGGGAGTCCAAAAAGCCTTGTGACTACTGGTGATCATGGAGAGCAAAGAGGCATTCTGACTGACAAGCCTGTAAACGTTTCTACCATTTTAGGCTTCCAATGTGCATAACCCCATGAATATCAGATGTTGAGAACTGTTTGTTTATTTTCTTCTTCTTCTCCATATGTCCGTTGAGTGGATGAGAGCCTGGGACCTGTAGCCTTGTTTCTTTTTAATTAAAAAAAGTCTCTGCCCCTTTAACGTTATGCACATTCTGGCCCACCTACAGCCTCTTGCTCCTCTTGCACTCCTCCTCCACTGTGCTCTCTTCCTCGCTCTGCCTCTTCTTCCTCAGAGCCCCTAGATGAGCATCATGTAGCCCAACTGCTAAAGGGGCTCTTCACTGACCCTGCCCTCCTGTGTTGGCCCCCTCTGGCCTTTCTGGACAGGGCCATGGCCCACCACCTGCACCAGTGCCCCTACCACCTGCGCCTCCTCTGGAACTGGCTGGTGTCCGCCAAGACCTCCCCGAGTGCCTATACGGTCAGCACTCTATTGACCTCCCCTCCACCCCTTCATGCAGTGCTGGGGTGCTGCCAATGCAGGCTTGTTGTTTTGCTTCTCCTTTCTCTTTCATATCTCTCTCGCTGTCTTTTCCCTCTCCCCATTTTTTGTTCTCCGTCGCTTCTGTCCTCATTCGTTTTTGTCTAACTCAGTATCACTGTCTACATGAGTATGGCATCAGTCTCATTAGTTGGCCTATTACTTTCATGTCTGTCTCTTAACCTATCCCTTGCTCTGTATATCTGCATGCAAGCCAGACAATGCAGCAGTGGCAACTATAAAGGGAGTGTTCATTCTCCTATCGATGGATCCATTGCCCTTACTCATTTTTCTGCGGAGGCTTTTCATCCAAAAGGACCTTTTTCCAGCTTTCATTTCATTTCGAGATCTGTTTATCAAGCTTGACAGAAAAAGAAAAGGCTATCCTAAGGCAGGGTGGGTGTTATACCTGATGCTGTATTCTATGCAGCCCCTGTTCTGGAAACTGCACCACAACCAGAACATTGCCTCTGCATGTTGGCAAGGCTACATGGCTTTAATATTGAATGACCATGGACAAACGTCTTCTAGAAGGGTTTCCGCTGCTGAGTGAAGTGCAATGCATGCTACTCCTTAGGTTGGGGTAACACAGCAAACACTATGAACAGGTGGGGATGAATGGGAAATGGCAACAACTATTGTACAGTCCTGTTGGGACTGCTGGCTTTCAAGATTGTTGCTTTAGATATGGATACTTAATTGGAGTGAAGGTGACACTGCACTTTGGGAGGTCCTGACTAGGTACCATTGAGAATCCATGAATTATATTTTGGTAAGATTTAAGATCTGATAACTGTCTGTGGAGAATATCTAGGTCATTAGCTAATTAAGCTGTGTTCTGTCAGTAAACTAAACATTTTTTTCATGGGAGTTTCTGGAGCATGATGCTGTGTGTCCCCCTTTTGGGCCTACGCATTCCCCCATGAGAGTACTAGACATCAGCCCAGAGCTCTGTAGCTCTACAGAAAATCACTGAGTTATTTTAGGAAATACTTCATACTTTATTGCTATTCCCTTGGTAGACTTGAAAGAGAATGCTATTTCATTTCCATATGTAATTGACTGGGCACACTTGAATTGTCAAAGCCTGACGTTTTCTCTCGCCATCTTTTATTTTGATCTCACTCCTCCCTACCATTTAGTCAAAGTGCCACCCACAAAAAAAGGCTTCAGAAATTGCATTTTGTGACCCAGGAAACAAAACAGCAATGTTTCAACATCATTATGTAGATAATGAATATGAACCCTTGAGTGGTTCAAAACTTGTAAAGTTGCACAATTAAATATTGTAAATCAAAGGTACTAATTCAAAATCATGCATTTTGGGTCATATCTCCTAGCTACAGATGAAGTTGCCATGTTACACCTTGTTTACATTTTTTATTTTTTTTATTTAATCTTTTTAACTAGGCAAGTCCGTTAAGAACAAATTCTTATTTAGAATGACGGCCTACACCGTCCAAACCGGTGTAGGCCGACGACGCTGGGCCAATTGTGTACCACCCTATGGGACTGCCAATAACGGCCGGTTGTGATACAGCCTACAGCCCAGAAAGCGACGTACACTGCCTACAGAAAGTATTCATACCCCTTGACTTATTCCACATTTTGTAGTTACAGCCTGAATTCAAAATGGATTAAAAATATTTTTTCTCAACCATCTACACACAATACCCCATAATGATAAAGTGAAAACATGTTTTTAGACATTTTTACAAATGTATTACAAATTAAAATGCATATCTGATTTGTGTGAGTATTCACAACCCTTTGCTATGACACTCCAAATGAAAAGGTAAGGGAAAGGGGACTTTCCTTTTGAACATCCTTGAGATTTCACTACAACTTGATTGGAGTCCACCTGTGGCCAATTAAATTGTTTGGACATGATTTAGAAAGAAACACACCTGTCTTTATAAGGTCCCACAGTTGACAGTGCATGTCAGAGCAGAAAACTATACCATGAAGTCCAACGAACTGAGCTCCGAGATTGTGATGAGGCATATATGTGGGGAAGGGTATATCACCATTTCTAGAGTGTTGAAAGTTTCCAAGAGCACAGTGGTCTCAATCATTGGGAAATTTTAAAAAATATGGAATTACCCAGACTGCCTAGAGCTAGCCGCCCGACCAAAACGGGCAAGAAGGACCATTTCAAAATCTGTGGAAAGACTTGAAGATTGCTGTTCACTGTTGCTCCCCATCTAACTTAACAGAGCTTGAAAACATCTGTAAAGAAGAATGGGGGAAAATCCCCAAATCCAGATGTGCAAAGCTGATACAAATATACACAAAATGACTGAAAGCTTTAATAGCCTCCAAAGGTACTCCTACAAGTATTCACACCCCTGAGTCAATACGTTTTGTAAATGAGATTTCTGTATTTCATTCTCAATAAATTTGACCACATTTCAACACTTTTTTCATAATGGGGGTATTGTGTGTAAAATATTTTGAATCCATTTTGAATTCAGGCTGTAACACAATACCTTGAAGTCAAGGTGTATGAATACTTTCTGAAGGCACTATATGTACCGGACCAAAAGAATCCCAAAATAATATGAGGCTGTTGAAAGGTGCTCAATGTCCTCGCACATTTTACAGTTTTGTTTCCTGGGTCACGGAACAATACATTTTTTTCGGGTGACCCTTGAACTACACTCCCTTTTCTTATTCCATATCTTCATTCACCGCGTCTCTGCCTAAGGACATTTTACCCCTACTCTTATGGGTAAAAATAAAAGCTATAGATTTCTCTTTAGTTATACGAGTCCTACCTAGTTGACAAATATTTAGGGAGACCCCATGAGTTGTCCTAACCAGTTAAGAGTTGCCAGCAGGTGTCTTGATAATAGAAAAAAAGACAACGAGTCTGTGGTTCCTGCGCCAAGTGCTATTGCTTTGGAGTTGTTGAATGTTTTGATATTTCTATATGATCAAGACATAAATAATCTAGACCTACAGTGTCTTCGGAAAGTATTCAGACCCTTTGACTTATTACACATTTTGTTACGTTACACAACCTTATTCTAAAATTGATTAAATAGTTTTCAAATCAATCTACACACTACCCCATAATGACAAAGCAAAAAAAACGTTTTTTTTTAAATAATTTATTAAATAGAAAATAGAAGAAGTATCACAAGTATTCAGACCCTTTACTTTGTTGCAGCGATTGTAGCATTGAGTCTCTTTGAGTATGACGCTACAAGCTTGGCACACCTGTATTTGGGGAGTTTCTCCCATTGATCTCTGCAGATCCTCTCAAACTTTGTCAGGTTGATGGGGAGTGTCGCTGCACAGCTATTTTCAGGTCTCTCCAGAGATGTTAGATCGGATTCAAGTCCGGGCTTTGGCTAGGCCACTCACGGACATTCAGAAACTTGTCCCAAAGCCACTCCTGCGTTGTCTTGGATGTGTGCTTAGGGTCGTTTCCTGTTGGAAAGTGAACCTTCGCCCCAGTCTGAGGTCCTGAGCGCTCTGGAACAGATTTTCATCAAGGATCTCTCCGTACTTTGTGCCGTTTATCTTTCCCTCAATCCTGACTATTCCAGTGCCAGGTTTCCTCCAGACTTGGCTTTCAGGCCAAGAGTTCAATCTTGGTTTCATCAGACCAGACCAATCTTGTTTCTCATAGTCTGAGAGTCTTTAGGTGCCTTTTGGCAAACTCCAAGTGGGCTGTCATGTGCCTTTTACTGAGGAGTGGCTTCCGTCTGACCACTCTACTATAAAGGCCTGATTGGTGAAGTGCTGCAGAGATGGTTGTCCTTCTGGAAGGTTCTCCACAGAGGAACTCTGGAGCGCTGTCAGGGACCATCGGGTTCTTGGTCACCTCCCTGACCAAGGCCCTTCTCCCCAAGGCCCTTCTCCCCTGATTGCGTAGTTAGGCCGGGCGGCCAGCTCTAAGAAGAGGCTTGGTGGTTCCAAACTTCTTCCATTTTTAAGAATGATTGAGGCAACTGTGTTCTTGGGGACCTTCAATGCTGCAGAGATTTTTTGTTACCCTTCCCCAGACCTGTGCCTCGACACGATCCTGTCTCTGAGCTCTACAGCATTCCTTCAACCTCATGGCTTGCATTTTGCTCTGACATGCATTTTCAACTGTGGGACATGGACAGGTGTGTGTGCCTTTCCAAATCATGTCCAATCAATTGAATACCACAGGTGGACTCCAATCAAGTTGTAGAAACATCTCAAGGATGATCAATGAAACAGGATGCACCTGAGCTCAATTTGAGTCTCATAGCAAAGGATCTGAGTACTAATGCAAAAAAGCTATTTAAGTTTTTATCTATAATTTTTTACTACAATTTCTAAAAACCTGTTTTTGCTTTGTTGTTATGGGGTATTGTGTGTAGATTGATGAGGAAAAACATGAATTTAATCCATTTTAGAGTAAGGCTGTAACGTAATAAAATGTGGAAAAAGTCAACAGGTCTGAGTACTTGCCGAATGCACTGTACATGCAACAGTATCTCTTTCGCTTATGACAATGATATCACAATGACTATTTCACATGATTTGCCTAAATTCTTATAACCATTATGCTAATAAATAATCAGTTATTTGTATTATTTAATTAACCTGTATGTTATTTCAAGTTATCCCTTTGGAGGGTTGATAAATCACATTGTTAAAACATGAGCCTAAATTAGGTTTGTTTATAAGAATTGGGTGTTTTGAAGGCATCTATGGCTTCATGTTAACTTTGATTGTGTTCGATGAAAATGATAGACCTTTCAAAATGTTTAATGCAACTTTGGCAAGTGACTTGATGCCTACTGTTTTCAAGTGATTTAGAGTTGTTAAACGGGAGTGACGAGTGTGATAACAGTAATATTATCAAAAGTCTGCTTTAAACAACCATCAGAATTGGTTAACAAATTTTTAGGCAAGAATTAAGAGTAGGCAAAGTGATTGTGTCAGACAAAAAATGCATCAAACTTTTTACAGTCACATTCACCGTTAAAAATCTGTCGGTGCCCTTTAGCAAGGCACGTAACCCTAATTACTCCTGTAAGTCGCTCTGTATAAGAGCGTCTGCGAAGTGACTAAAATGTCAGTTCTGTCTGAAGCGTGCTATGGAGTTCACAGTTGGCGATCCCTCTTTGCAATTGGTTATTCCCCATATTTTCCCCATTGTCAACAATCACAATTTTTCCTTTGAGGTACCTCCAAACTATCGTAATTACCAGCTGAGAAACTTTTATGAATTGATTTTACACCTTGCTCAGAGTTTCTGAGCAGTGTCTTAACATCATTTAGTCAACAGGTTTGAACAGAATTCCTTGGACCTTTTCTGAGATGCTTTGTGGGCCTTTTCCACAGAAGTCAGGGTCGATATTTTTTAGTGTTGTCATCGGAGACTTTGACAGGAAAACCCTCTCATGTTCTACTTTGACCTTGGCTTGCCAAGATTTAATGATGATGTTAAAACTGCTTATGGCTGAAGCTCCGCAAACAAAAGCTGCAGTAAAGGCTTCACCACAATATAATCGTTGGTGGCAGTCCATCCTGACTAAGTTGACTTGTTATTTGTAACTTATTGCTTGAGAAATCACATTAACACGTTGATTTATCTCAATTAAACTGTCAGTTTGTTAGGGAAGATTAAGTGCGAAACATATCAGCGGAAGACTGTAGAATGCAGACCGTCGAAGCTGTTTGTGCGGACCTTTTAAAAGTATTGTTGGGATTTAATGTACAACAGGTGGACAGTTTGGGGAGAAATGCAAGGCTGACTGCATGGATTCTGGGAAATGGATGGATGAACAACGCATTGCTTGACCTCATCCCTTCCTTGTGTTTGTGTGGTGATATCGCTTCCATGGTGGTGTTGTTTTGGGCTGCACTGTATGTCAAAGGCCTGTTGGGGTGTGTGCGTGAAGGCTGTCATCACACAACCCAAGGCCTCGGCGCAGGACGTGTACAGGTCTTTAGTCTGGCTGGTCTCTGGCTTGGTACTTTAGTGTGAATGACTTCACTGGATTTTGGCATGGTCCTCGCACGGTGCCCTGCGGGACACCCATGTCTACCTTTCTCCATCAAGTGACGTCACATTGATGTCATACGGTTCAATGACCAGAGATGGTGACCTGGGCCATTGGGGAAAGGGGCTACTTGCTGTATTGCTGTATCACCACTTCTCCTCGATCAGATAGAGGGGTGGTGCAACTGTGTCTCCTCTCCGCTGCAGGCTTCGAAGGCTGCTCCATGGTGCCCTCTATCTACCCACTGGAGACGCTGCACAACTCACTGTCTCTCAAGCAGGTGGACGAGTTCCTCAACGCTGTGTGTGAGGACAGCAGCGACGCCCACGCTAAGACCATGAAAGGTAGGCATTTAGTGATTTCCAGAAGCAACATTCCTAGCCAGGACACTACAGACCTGATCCAAGTTCTGTTTGTGCTGTCGTGCAAACTCCTATCGTCATTGGCGTGATAATGACCTTAAGAGTTAGCAAGATAGTACGAACAGATCTGGGAAAAAGCTAACAAATACATACACTATACAGTACCAATCAAAAGTTTGGACACTTATTCATTCAAGGGTTTTTCTTTATTTTCACAATTTTCTACATTGTAGAATAATTGTGACGACATCAAAACTATGAAATAACACATGGAATTGTATAGTAACCAAAAGTGTTAAACAAATCAAAATATATTTTAGATTCCTAAAAGACCATATCATGGCAAGAACAGCTCAAATAAGCACAGAGATGGTCAGTCAGTCAAATTTCAACTTTGAAGTTTCTTCAAGTGCAGTCGAAAAAAGCATCAAGCGCTATGATGAAACTGGCTCTCATGAGGACCGCCACAGGAAAGTAAGACCCAGAGTTACCTCTGCTGCAGAGGATAAGTTCATTAGAGTTACCAGCCTCAGAAATTGCAGCCCAAATAAATGCTTCAGAGTTCAAGTAACAGACACATCTCAACATCAACTGTTCAGAGGAGACTGCGTGAATCAGGCCTTCTTGGTTGAATTGCTGCAAAGAAACCACTACTAAAGGACACCAATAAGAAGAAGAGACTTGCTTGGGCCAAGAAACACGAGCAATGGACATTAGACCAGTGGAAATCTGTCCTTTGGTCTGATGAGTCCAAATTTGAGAATTTTGGTTCCAACCACCGTGTCTTTGTGAGACGCAGATTAGGGGAACAGATGATCTCCACGTGTGGTTCCCACCGTGAAGCATGGAGGAAGAGGTGTGATGTTGTGGTGGTGCTTTGCTGGTGACACTGTCGGTGACTTATTTATTATTCAAGGCACACTTAACCAGCATGGCTACCACAGCATTCTGCAGTGATACAGCATCCCATCTGGTTTGTGCTTAGTGGGACCATCATTTGTTTTTCAACAGGACAATGACCCAACACACCTCCAGGCTGTGTAAGGGCTATTTGAGCAAGAAGGAGAATGATGTAGTGCTGCATCAGATGACCTGGCCTCAACCCAATTGAGAGTTTGGGATGAGTTGGACCGCAGAGTGAAGGAAAAGCAGCCAACAAGTAACCAGAATATGTCGGAACTCCTTCAAGACTTTTGGAAAAGCATTCCAGGTGAAGCTGGTTGAGACAATGCCCAGAGTGTGCAAAGCTGTCATAAAGGCACTCTTTTGATTACTATACAATTCCATATGTGGTATTTCATAGTTTTGATGTCTTCACTATTATTCTACAATGTAGAAAATAGTAAAAATAAATCTACTCTTTAATGACTGGTAGTGTATAAACAAAAGTATGTGGACACCCCTTCAAATTCATGTATTTGACTATTTCAGCCACACCTGTTGCTGACAGGTATATAAAATTGAACACACAGCCATATACATGCTACCTTTCCAACAAGTAAATGTGTCAAATGTCTGCTTTGCTAGAGCTGCCCCGGTCAACTGTAAGTGGAAACGTCTAGGAGCAACAAGGGCTCAGCTGCGAATTGGTAGACCACACAAGCTCGCACAACGGGACCGCCTATTGCTGAAGTGTGCCGCGGGTAAAAAATAATCTGTCCTCGGTTGCAACACTCACTACCGAGCTCCAAACTGCCTCTGGAAGGATCGTCAGGAGCTTCGTGAAATGGGTTTCTATGGCCGAGCAGCCACACACAAGCCTAAGATCACCATGCGCAATGCCAAAGGTTGCTTGAGTGATGTAAAGATCGCCGCCGTTGGCAGTGGAAACGCGTTCTCTGGAGTGATGACTCAAGCTTCACCATCTGGCAGTCCTACGGACGAATCTGGGTTCGCTACCTGCCCGAATGCATAGTGCCAATTGTTTGGAGGAGGAATAATGGTCTGGAGCTGTTCTTCATGGTTCGGGCTAGGCGCCTTAGTTCCAGTGAAGGGAAATCTTTACACTACAGCATACAATGTCATTCTAGACAATTCTGTGCTTCCAACTTTGTGGCAACAGTTTGGGAAAGGCCATTTTCTGTTTCAGAATGACAAAGCGAGGTACATACAGAAATGTTTTGTTGAGATAGTTGTGGCAGAACTTAACTGGCCTGAGGGGGACCAAGTCCATATTAATGCCCATGATTTTGGAAATAGATGTTGGCTGAGCAGGTGTCCACATACTTTTGGTCATGTAGTGTATATTTTGTGTCTGTGTCCTGTAGGTATCCTAATACAATGTTTACTAGTGTACATCTTGTATGAATACCATTATCGTTTCCCTCCAGCTCTCTCTGTCTTGTTCGACACTTCAAGCCAGGGGTATGGCCAGGCACACACCTATCCCCCACCAAAGGCCCTCTCCTCCTCAGAAACGCCAGTTCGGCCATCCACCCTCCCACTATGCTGTGAGTATACTTACCTCCATGTTCTTCCATGTCCGTTCTACCACCACCCCAAGTAACGTGGCGGACGCTCCTCCCAACCTCATGGGTAGGTTAGGTTGAGATTACACCCACAGTCCCTTCAGATCTACAAACATGAAATTGATGGTAGGGGCTAGGGATAGTTTTAGGACCCAACACTACAATATCAATGCTTAGTCTTAGCCACACTTATATTGTCCTAGAACAGGGTCGTATTCAATAGGGCATGGGACAGAAAATGTTTAATTTATTCTCATTAGACCCTCCCCTTTTTCAGTTTTTTTTCCCGTTTGTTGCCTATTACTGCCTAATGTTCATGACCCAGGCCAACAGCCTAACCAGCCCCCATAACCAGGCAGCAAACACTCTGCCTTGGCCAAGAAAGACCGTTTTTCCAGAGCATGAGATGTATAAAAAGCCTGCTTTGCCGGGCCTTAAACTGTCAAACTAAATGAGAGCCTTGTGTTTTTGTCTTTCGTCGCCAAGAGGACAGGCACTATCAATTAAGACTTCAGTAAAGTGGGACTCGGGATAATAACCCCGTTTAGCTGAGCTGTCTCCGGCTCGCCACTGGGGTCTGTTGTTGTCGGTGCCCTCCTCCCTCCCTTCCCACTCGTTGTGCCTCCAGTGGGCTACATGGTGATTCATTTGGCCCTTCACCAGTATTTTAGGATTGCTTCAACAGCTGCTGTGAGCTGCTTTCTCTCTCTCGCTCCCCAAAATCTAGGTTGCAGTAGTCACGCTTTATCCCTCTCTCCTCATTCCTCAAAATGTATTTTATAGCATAGTGGAGGAGTAGAACACATGCTGGATGTTAGAAGTGTTGCTCAGATGAATAGCAGTTTTGTTTTCATTTGAGGTGGCGTAACATTGTTTATTTTCCCAATAGAGTCAGTTCAGTGCAACTGAATATAGTGCAGAATTAGCTACTAAAAATAGCAACAATGGCTCAGTCGCGAAATGGTAGACCACACAAGCTCACAGAACGGGACCGGCGAGTGCTGAAGCGCAATAACTTTTCGTCGGGAGCTTCGTGAAATGGCAGAGCAGCCGCACACAAGCCTAAGATCACCATGCGCAATGCCAAGCGTCGGATAGAGTGGTGTAAAGCTTGCCGCCGTTGTACTCTGGAGCAGTGGAAACGCGTTCTCTGCAGTGATGAATCACGCTTCACCATCTGGCAGTCCGACGGACGAATCTAGGTTTGGCGGATGCCAGGAGAACACTACCTGCCCGAATGCATAGTGCCAACTGTGAAGTTTGGTGGAGGAATAATGGTCTGGGGCTGTTTTCATGGTTCGGTCTAGGCCACTTAGTTCCAGTGAAGGGAGATCTTAACGCTACAGCATACAATGACATTCTAGATGATTCTGTGCTTCCAACTTGGTGGCAACAGTTTGGGGAAGGCCCTTTCCTGTTTCAGCATGACAATGCCTCCATGCACAAATCGAGGTCAATACAGAAATGGTTTGTCGAGATCATTGTGGAAGAACTTGACTGGCCTGCACAGAGCCCTGACCTCAACCCCATCACATTTTGGGGATAAATTGGAATGTCAACTGCGAGCCAGGCCTAATCACCCAACATCAGTGCCTGACCTCACTAATGCTCTTGTGGCTGAATAGAAGCAAGTCCCTGCAGCAATGTTCCAACATCTAGTGGAAATCCTTCCCAGAAGAGTGTAGGCTGTTATAGCAGCAAAGTGGGGACCAACTCCATATTAATGCCAATGATTTTGGAATGAGACGAGCAGGTGTCCACATACTTTTGACCATGTAGTTTATAAGTATGAGTATATGGAGGCAAAACAAATTAAACACTAATAGGTGAGTTTCAACCAGGACTGTGCCCAATAGCTGTGTGACTGATATGCTAATTTCCCCAATTTCAACCTCAATCACAACTCAATTACTTTCACCTAATATCTGCCATGTTTTTTTTTGTGTTTTTTTTGTTTGTGTGGATCTCTCTTTCCTTCTCTCTTTCTCGCGGTCTTTCTCTTTTCATCGTGTGTGCCCAGTAAGCAGTGCCCCCCCCAGCACAGTGTCCAGTGCAGAGCCCTCCTCCCCCACCTCAGTGAACTCCGCCATACACTTCAGCTTCAGTGAGTAGACCGCAACCCCCTCACCGGATCCTACAGAGGAACCGCTGGACAACACAACACGACACCTGGACCTTAAGAGGCAGTCATCCAGTTATTATTCATCCATCCACACTGTGCCCGTCAACTTATGTGAGTGCCTTCAAACTCTTGTCAGTAAACTGTCACATAGTGTTGTACCTGAAGGACCGTCCGTCCTATTTTGTGGACCAAAACAAAACCCTCGGGGCGGATGTCTGTCCAACCAACACGGCCCTATTTGAGCGACAGCCTGGGGAGCCTATGCCCAGGGTCCTCGGCAGGATATAGACCGGCCTGAGGCTGGATGAATCCCTGCAGCCCATCTGTCTGTCCTGGATTCAGACTGCCTGCCGATGTGGCTTCTGAACAGAGACAATGGGAGAAACTAGCAGTTTTTTCCATGCTTCATCCAAATCATATTCTATGTGGAACCACACACACACACACACAATCTGGCTTTGCAGGAGCACCTCCTTTCTCAGAGGAGGGAGGCAGGTTCATAATTTTCTACATCCAATCATGGCAGACATAATTATTGGCATACAGGTATAGTTGAGCCAGTTGATCAAATACGGACTGCTTTCTCAGTTCTGTCGTATGCCCCTCGTTTTATATTCTGTTTTGGGGCGGCTGGACTTTACATGATTTGTGGGAAAGGTTAGAGTGCAACACAACAGGAATACTGTACACTGAGTTTACAAAACGTTAATGACTTTCTATGACAGACTGACCAGGTGAAAGCTTTGATCCCTTATTGATGTAACCTGTTAAATCCACTTCAATTAGTGTAGATGAAGGGAAGGAGACAGGTTCAAGAAGGATTTTTAAGCCTTGATACAATTGATACATGGATTATATATGTGTGCCATTCAGAGGGTGCGCAACTCAATACTAGGAAGGTGTTTCTGTTTGGTATACTCAGTGTGTTTCCTATCATGTCTACATATATTGTATTTACATATTGGTTTTATGTTTTTTATATATATATATATATATATGTATATATGTATATATGTATATATGTATATATATATATATATATATATATATATATATATATATATATATATATATTACTTCTCTCAACCTACCAGAAATATAAACAATACACCTTACATAAAAATCTGTGGTAAATATATATTTTTTACAGTGTTTCAAGGGTAAGCCACTCCAGAGGAAATAGCTGACTGTGCCTTTAGGTTTCCTCCGTCTATACTGGGTCAGAACCTCAAAATATTTTAAACATGTCTGCTGTCTTGCCAAAGTTGTGTTTTTTTTGTATGTTAATTTAAACGATTGTGTATCAAATGGTGTAATACATATAATTTGGGCATCTCTATTGTCCTAGTGGGGATAAATAAAGTTGAATTGATTTGAATATGTATTTATGGATAAAAAATAGTATTTTTAGATGGAAGGTATATGTTGAATCATTTAACAAAAACAATGGTTAATATTTACGAATACAAGTTTTTTTCTTGTACAGTAATTCTCCTCCAATTTTGTAAAACCAAAACGTTTCTATGGATTAGGAAGAGAACATGAACATCATTGTATTTCTAGTTTGTATGTAGTCGTCTATTTCTGTTTTTCAAGGATGCTCTCAATTGCACTAATGTAGAACTAGCACTGCTGAATCTGGAGAACAAACCTTTATTTTCCTTTGTTTTCTTCACATTGTTTTTCTTGATAGTAATTATTTATTTAATGACTGGTGTTTTGTGGGTGAAATTAGGGCTGTTTTTGTGGTTATTTAATGTGCCATGTAATGTCAGCCAAAGATATGTGATGCTGTATAGAATCCTCTCCTTAGATGTATCTTATTAAGGTCTAGAAATAAAACACCAAGGTTGTTTTATTAAAAGTTATATTATCTGTTGTAGTTCTCCAGTAATCTCAGCCAATAAAAAAATATATTTTAACAAGTCTAATAGGGGCACTATTGTGAGGGTGGGTGGGGATGGGGGGGGGTTCACTACTATATAGTATGCTTGCTACTCAGTGGCACCACACATTGGATCAAAGATGATAGTTTGCTTCAATTAGTTTTAAGTTGAGACGATTGTGTATAAGTTCATGTCTGTTTATATGAATGATGGAGAGAAAGAGATCTTTAACAATCCGTCATTGTACAGTTCAGGAATGCCCATACAGAGCTTAAGTGTGGAATTACAGAATTTACTCAACTATGACAATTGAGTACTTTTTCCACCACTGTACTTAAGTAAATTTTAAAACCAGACACCTTTTCTCCCGTAGTCTTTTACTGGGCGACTCTCTTTTCTATTAAGTTATCTTTTTACTTTTACTCAAGTATGCTATTTAGTACTTTTTCCACCTGTTGAGTGATGTCGTTCTCTCTGACCCCTCCACTTCTCCCTGATCGCATGCCCCAGGCTGACAGAACAGCAACACCAGCCGAGCTACAGCACCTCTTCATTCTGAAACCGAAATGATGCATCTATGAGGCTCAGTGCCGTTCTTTATATACACTGGTCATGGTGAAATAATACATGGGAATTTTAGCATGTGTACTCAATGGAACATTTTGAGAACATAGCCTAGGACGATGGATGATGTAACAGAACACAGGTAAATATTACTCCATGACACGTCATTCAAGTTTAAGGCCTTGGGAAAATCCAAGCTGTCTTTCGATGTACAGTATTTCTGCATTTGAATGTGGATCTGTGTGTGTGTGTGACTGGTGCCATCTAGTTGGCTAGTCTAAACAGGGCATTTTGTCCCTGGTCTATCAACAGGCTGCGTTGTGTTAATTATCCGTATCGTGGTGAAGGTCTAGACTGATTTGGGGTCTGTTATTGATCTATAAAGAAAGAGAGTGTTGTCTGACAGCTGAGTATATCTGAGTCATGGCTCTTGGCTGGGATGCCTTTCTCCCTCTCTCCTCCCCTCGAACTGTCCCTCTTTCCTCTCTCCATCTCTTTTCCTTCTGCCCCCTCCCTCTCACCCACCCTCTCTCCCCCTCTCCCTATCCTCCAAACAATGATGACTCCTTCCTTGGTTACAGCTAAGTGTTGCTATGGAGACCACTTCAATTCAGTTGGCCCCCCCCACCCCCCTTTAATTGACTTCTCCTAGAGACAGTGGGTGAATGGAAAGAGCTGCGTCACCCTACAGGGAGTGCGACGGAAAAATCTGTGAGTCTGCCTTCTCACCGAATGCCAAACACTGATGTCATTCATACCCACCACTGTTGGCCACACACACACACACACTGGTGCACACACACACACTGAATACATTTTGATAGATTAATATATTTGTTTATATATATATTTCTGCCTAGGCTACCTTACAGTGCCATGGCAACCACGGAACCCACACGGAATACACACTGGCGCGCAGATACACACTTCTCAATCTCTCACATACACACACCAGTGTTAGTTTTGGCACTCTTTTTTGGGGGGTCTAGTCTTAGTCATTTTGACTAAAATATAAGTCTTAGTCACATTGTTTGTCATTTGATTAATGATTTAGTCTCGTCAAAATGACAGTGGGCCATTTTAGTAAACTAAATGCCCTTTCATTTTAGTCACATCACATTTGTATTACTTCTGTAAACATAAATCACTGACTTCCATGTGCACAAACCTACCTAGCCTTGTCCTACCAACATGCAGAAAAATATAACATCCTTTTTAGAAATGACACTTTATATAAGAATACATAATTATCCAGCCATGTAAATTCCTCACTCAGCCTACGTAGATATTGCACCTCCGTCACTCAGTTGCGTCATTGCCGTTGTTATCAACGTTCCACAGACGCCGCAGCCACATTGATGTCCAAAAGTAGAACGGGGGCTAATGACTTTGAACCGGAGCTAATGACTGTTTCGCCCAGTGATGTAGTCGAGTCACTAAACCTAGAGTCCGTATCGCACCCCAAGTCCCCTGTGCTCGAGTCAGTCACCAATGGTCGAGTCACAAGTCCACATTAACTCAAAATAAACGTATTTAACCAGTCAGATATAGTGTAGTGGCGAGGGATTTAGTCAAATTGTTTGCTATCCATTTTCCTTTCTGTGCCACCAAATGTTTGCATAAGCTACTGGAAATATTACCAGGGCCACCTTCAATTGCAAAACATACTCAAAATCCATGAATAGAGCCAACGTTATGCTTTATTCAACATGTCAGAGAGGCAAGTTTGTTCTACATAGCATATTTATATCTGAACAAGGTGTAGCCTAAACAAATGGTTAACAGTTCGGTTCGTAAGTAGCCTGAACAGTCAGACACACACACACACACACAGCACAATCAGATCATTGCTACTTTATATTATTTATGAGGAGCTCACAGCCAGAGGGGAATCTAACTTATGCCAGTCGTCTAAGGCTGTTTGCCACACAAGGACAGTGTACATAATTTACTCAGGGCTCCTTTCTGCACAGCAAATCAACATTAAGATGTCCTTAGGAGTTCCTTTTATCCTTAACCAGAACAGACTATACAAAGAGCGTAGAAAATAGCTTGCAAGATGGGTGACTAGGGGTAGACGTAACATTGTACATGTAAATCTGAGACACTCAGATTAATATACAGTGGGGAGAACAAGTATTTGATACACTACCGATTTTGCAGGTTTTCCCACTTACAAAGCATTTAGAAGTCTGTAATTTTTATCATAGGTACTCTTCAACTGTGAGTGACGGAATCTAAAACAAAAATCCAGAAAATCACATATGATTTTTAAGTAATTAATTTGCATTTTATTGCATGACATAAGTATTTGATACATCAGAAAAGCAGAACTTAATATTTGGTACAGAAACCTTTGTTTGCAATTTCAGAGATCATACGTTTCCTGTAGTTCTTGACCAGGTTTGCACACACTGCAGCAGGGATTTTGGCCCACTCCTCCATACATACCTTCTCCAGATCCTTCAGGTTTCGGGGCTGTCGCTGGGCAATACGGACTTTCAGCTCCCTCCAAAGATTTTGTATTGGGTTCAGGTCTGGAGACTGGCTAGGCCACTCCAGGACCTTGAGATGCTTCTTAAGGAGCCACTCCTTAGTTGCCCTGGCTGTGTGTTTCGGGTCGTTGTCATGCTGGAAGACCCAGCCACGACCCATCTTCAAAGCTCTTACTGAGGGAAAGAGGTTGCTGGCCAAGATCTCGCGATACATGGCCCCATCCATCCTCCCCTCAATACGGTGCAGTCGTCCTGTCCCCTTTGCAGAATAGCATCCCCAAAGAATGATGTTTCCACCTCCATGCTTCACGGTTGGGATGGTGTTCTTGGGGTTGTACTCATCCTTCTTCCTCCAAACACGGCGAGTGGAGTTTAGACCAAAAAGCTCTATTTTTGTCTCATCAGACCACATGACCTTCTCCCATTCCTCCTCTGGATTATCCAGATGGTCATTGGCAAACTTCAGACGGGCCTGGACATGCACTGGCTTGAGCAGGGGGACCTTGCGTGCGCTGCAGGATTTTAATCCATGACGGCGTAGTGTGTTACTAATGGTTTTCTTTGAGACTGTGGTCCCAGCTCTCTTCAGATCATTGACCAGGTCCTGCCGTGTAGTTCTGGGCTGATCCCTCACCTTCCTCATGATCATTGATGCCCTACGAGGTGAGATCTTGCACGGTGCCCCAGACCGAGGGAGATTGACCGTCATCTTGAACTTCTTCCATTTTCTAATAATTGCACCAACAGTTGTTGACTTCTCACCAAGCTGCTTGCCTATTGTCCTGTAGCCCATCCCAGCCTTGTGCAGGTCTACAATTTTATCCCTGATGTTCTTACACAGCTCTATGGTCTTGGCCATTGTGGAGAGGTTGGAGTCTGTTTGAGTGTGTGGACAGGTGTCTTTTATACAGGTAACAAGTTCAAACAGGTGCAGTTAATACAGGTAATGAGTGGAGAACAGGAAGGCTTCTTAAAGAAAAACTAACAGGTCTGTGAGAGACTGATTTCTTACTGGTTGGTAGGTGATCAAATACTTATGTCATGCAATAAAATGCAAATTAATTATTTAAAAATCATACAATGTGATTTTCTGGATTTTTGTTTTAGATTCCGTCTCTCACAGTTGAAGAGTACCTATGATAAAAAATTACAGACCTCTACATGCTTTGTAAGTAGGAAAACATGCAAAATCAGCAGTGTATCAAATACTTGTTCTCCCCACTGTACATCTGTTTTACCTAATTCCTACCAGCATGTTAAATGTGCAACCAGAGGGGGGGAAAAAACTTTACAACCTTTACTCCACACACAAAGCTCTCCCTAGCCCTCCATTTGGCAAATATGACCATAATTATATCCTCCTGATTCCTGCTTACAAGCAAAAACTAAAGCAGGGAGCACCAGTGACTCGCTCAATACAGAAGTGGTCAGACTGGAATATGTTCCAGGATTCTTCCGATGACATTGAGGAATACACCACATCAGTCACTGGCTTCATCAATATGTGCATCGATCATGTCGTCCCCACAGTGACTGTACGTACATACACCCCAACCAGAAGCCATGGATTTCAGGCAAAATCCACACTGAGCTAAAGGGTCGAGCTGCTGCTTTCAAATACCTTTAAACAGGTCAACATTCACAAGGCCACAGGGCCAGGCGGATTACCAGGACGTGTACTCCGAGCATGCGCTGACCAACTGGCAAGTATCTTCACTGACATTTTCAACCTGTCCCTAACTGTGTACACGTCCCTAACTAAAAAATTTAATTTTAGAATAAGGCTATAATGTAACAAAATGTGGAAAAAGTCAAGGGGTCTGAACCCTTTCCAAAGGCACTGTATATATGGAGACTGTTTTAATGACAAAAATAAGGTGTAAATACATTAAATTTAATTTAAATTAATTAATATATGTGTTTCCTGATCTTTCTTATCTCTCTCAGATATATAGGATCGACACTTCAGAAGAAACTAACTTTAGATTTTTTGGGGGAGGGCTATTTGTTGTTCCATGTAGTGAATCTGCAGTAACCACATATGGAATCATGTAGTAACCAAAAAAGTGTTAAACAAATCAAAATATATTTTTGCCTGTTGGTATGGCCAATAGCAGTAAGGCCAAAAATAATTAGCAATCAAATAATTGTTATATTTTTTTTGATACTTCAAGGGTTTTACAATTCCTAATCAGATAGCAAAACTATCCTTGGTATGACCTTCTTAAAACAATTCCATATAGCTTAACAAACCTCCAACCAGAGTTGGTTTATTGGTTCAGCTCCACTTGAATAATCCTCTCAAAATGAACTATTTGTCTCGCCAGCATTTAAGAATAGGCACTAATCAAATATATTATTATTGTTATTATTTTAATCTATATATTTTTTAGGGGGTGGATCAGCTTTAATATTGAGGATAGATTGTTGCTTCCATCAATGTAATTGTCTGCATCATTTCCAATCGCCCATATATTTTTGGGATGTATGTATGTATGTACAGTCGTGGCCAAAAGTTGAGAATGACAATTATTGGTCTCCACAAAGTTTGCTGCTTCAGTGTTCTTAGATCTTTATGTCAGTAGTTACTATGGTACACTGACGTATGGGCGGCAGGTAGCCCAGTGGTTATAGTGTTGGGCCCATAACCGAAAGGTTGCTGGATCGAATCCCCGAGCTGACAAGGTAAAAATATGTCGTTCTGCCCCTGAACAAGGCAGTTAACCCACTGTTCCTAGGCTGTCATTGAAAATAAGAATTTGTTCTTAACTGACTTGCCTAGTAAAATAAAGGTAAAATAAAAAAATAAATAAAGTATAATTACAAGTATTCCATAAATGTCAAAGGCTTTCATTGACAATGACAGTTTATGCAGAGAGTCAATATTTGCAGTGTTGACCCATCTTTTTCAAGACCTCTGCAATCTGCCCTGGCATGCTGTCAATTAACTTCTGGGCCACATCCTGACAGATGGCAGGCCATTCAAGTTAATAAACAGATCACTGACCACTTCGAATCCCACCGTACCTTCTCTGCTATGCAATCTGGTTTCCGAGCTGGTCATGGGTGCACCTCAGCTACGCTCAAGGTTCTAAATGATATCATAACCGCCATCGATAGAAGACAGTACTGTGCAGCCGTCTTCATCGACCTGGCCAAGGATTTCGACTCTGTCAATCACCGCATTCTTATTGGCAGACTCAACAGCCTTGGTTTCTCAAGTGACTGCCTTGCCTGGTTCTCCAACTACTTCTCAGACAGAGTTCAGTGTGTCAAATCGGAGGGCCTATTGTCCGATCCCCTGGCAGTCTATGGGGGTGCCACAGGGTTCAATTCTTGGGCCAACTCTATTCTCTATATACATATTGGATGTAGTCTATCACAGTGCCATCCGTTTTGTTACCAAAGCCCCATATACTACCCACCACTGCGACCTGTACGCTTTCGTTGGCTGGCCCTCACAACATATTCGTCGCCAAACCCACTGGCTCTAGGTCATCTATAAGTCTTTGCTTGGTAAATCGGCGCCTTATCTCAGCTCGCTGGTCACCATAGCAACACCAACCCGTAGCATGCGCTCCAGCAGGTATGTTTCACTGGTCATACACAAAGCCAACACCTCCTTGGGCCGCCATTCCTTCCAGTTCTCTGCTGCCAATGACTGGAACGAAATGCAAAAATCACTGAAGCTTGAGACTACCATCTCCCTCAAGAACTTTAAGCATCAGCTGTCAGAGCAGCTTACAGATCACTGCATCTGTACATAGCCCATCTGTAAATAGCCCACACTACTACCTCATCCCCATATTTATTATTTCTGCTCATTTGCACTCCAGTATCTCTATTTGCACATCTTCATCTGCACATCACTCCAGTGTTAATGCTAATTTGTAATTATTTTGCCACTATGGCCTTTTTATTGCCTTACCTTCCTAATTTTACTACATTTGCACACACTGTACATAGATTTTCTATTGTGTTATTGACTGTACGTTTGTTTATCCCATGTGTTGTTTTTGTTGCACTGCTTTGCTTTGTCTTTGCCACGTCGCAGTTGTAAATGAGAACTTGTTCTCAATTGGCCTACCTGTTTTTTTTTGTTTTTTTTATCCTATAGAGAATTTGTGGCCAGAACTGAAAAAGCATGTGGGATCAAGGAGGTCTACAATCCTGACTCAGTTACACCAGTTCTGTCAGGAGTAATGGGCCAAAATTCACCCAACTTATTCTGGGATGCTTGTGGAAGGCTACCCAAAACGTTTGACCCAAGTTAAACATTTTAAAGGCAATGCTACTAAATACTAATTGAGTGTATGGAAACTTCTGACCCACTGGGAATGTGATGAAAGAAATAAAAGCTTAAATAAATCATTCTCTATACTATTATTCTGACATTTCACATTATTAAAATAAAGTAGGGATCCTAACTGACTTAAGACAGGGAATTTTTACTGGGATTAAATATCAGGAATTGTGAAAAACTGAGTTTAAATGTATTTGGCTAAGGTGTATGTAAACTTCTGACTTCCACAGCTCTGAACCTATATACATTTTACAGACCCTGTATGTTTTACATTTGTTTTCTTGTTCTTATTAGTCCCACCCTTCAGCTCCATTCAGCCCAATTCATAAACCATATGCCATGGAATTGGTACATCAAAAATCTCTTTCCAACTATTTTGCAATTTATATGGCACAGCTGTAAATTTTTTGGTCCTTAAATAGAACTGGTATATATTTTTATTTATCACAAGATTCTTTAACCAATGTTGAAATGTAATGCAGGGCCGACAGACAAGTTCCTTACTTTTTTCCACTTCCATTTTTGTGGTAATGCTGCAATTAGTTGTAATTTTGGGTAGAGCAGACATTTCCATATGTCTGTGTTAGCTGCATGTGTGACATAACTCCACCAGTCCTATTTATGTTATAATTTACAAAGATTATACCTTTAAAAAAAAAAAATGTTTTATCAATTAGTATATTTGAGTTTAACCACAATATCTGCTGTATTATTGGTTCTGTCTTTTCTGGTGGATTAACCTGAAATTGTAACACACTTTCAATGTCTTGTTTAAAAAATAAAATATATTTTTTGTGATTATTTCGTTTTCAAATAGCCGAAAGTGAGCGGTTGTAATCTGAATAAAGCCATTCTTGAACATGGGGTGAGACATTCTTACTAATTTACTAGGGAATCATTTCGGATTTAAGTATTACTTTAGTATGACTGATGCCTTTAGTGAGAGGTCTAATGCTTTAATATTTAATATTTTCTGCCCTCTGAATTCATATTCATTATATAGATATTTTAATTTTGTCTGGTTTGCCATTCCAAATAAGATTTTATATTTTTTGCTCATATAATTTAAAAAGCAGGTTGCTAGGTGTAGGCAAAACCATAAGCAAATAGGTAAACTGTCAGATGTCTAAAGAGTTGATCAGGGTAATTTTTCCACAAATAGACAGGTATTTTCCTTTCCATGGTAGCAAGATCTTATCTATTTTTGCTAACTTTCTATAAAAATGTATTGGAATGAGATGTTTTATTTATTTTGGGATATGTATACAAAGTATGTCCACATCCCCATCAGACCATTTTATTGGTAAACTACACGGTAATGTAAAAGTAGCATTTTTTTTTTAGTGATCCAATACGTAATATAGTACACTTATAGTACACTAAGATTATCTAGATCCTTTGAGTCTGTGGAGGGATTCTAATTGTGGATTTAAAAGAAAACATGAATCATAATTTTTAAGCCATGGATTTCTGGTCCCTTAATATTATTGTTGGATCTAATTTTAACAGCTAACATTTCGATGGCAATAATAAATCGATATGCAGATACCGGAAAACCTTGTTTTTACTCTTCTTGACAGTTTAAAACTTTCTGCGATGTAGCCATTATTTACTATTTTAAACCTAGTGTTGCTATACATAACTTTATCGCATTTTATGAGATCCTCCAAAATGTAAATACTCCAGTCGTACTTTATCAAAAGCCTTTTCAGCTATAAAAACCAGGCCTGGTTTCCCATGTAAAAACAAAACCTGTCTGATTAGGATTAATAATATCTGACAAAACCTTTTTAATTCTATGCGCTAAGCATTTAGCTAGAATTTTGGCGTCACAACACTGAAGTGTAAGAGGCCTCACATTTTTTTAATGGACTGGATCTTTATATATACCGCTTGGATCCTGTTTCAGTAATAATGAAATCAGACCATCTTGTTGAGTGTCAGATAATCTACTATTTTATATAGGAGTGGTTAAAACATGCTAATATTGGTCCTCTGAGTATATCAAAAAAAGTTTGGTATACCTCCACTGGTATGCCATCCATCCCTGGAGTTTTCCCCGACTTGAAGGCTTTAATAGCATCAAGAAGTTCCTCCAATGTAATTTGACTTTCACATGAGTCTTTCTGAATAGATGTTAATTTTACATTATCAATAGGAAAGAAAAATCCCTACAATTAGCTTTGGTTAGTGGAGATTAAACGTGCTTAAAGTACTTTACGTGACTCCATTTGTAACAAGTTTCAGTAATTTCTAGGTAGCATTTCTATGTTGAAGATTGAAAAATAATTTGGTGCATTTTTCTCCATATTCCATCCATTTTGCTTTATTTTTATAATATATTACACTTGATCTTTCTTGAATAAGTTCCTCCATTTATTTTTGTTTTTCCTATAACTTACGCTGAGCCTCTATGGTACAGTTTATATTACTATCTATCTGTACTGTTAGTCCTTCAATTTCTTTTGTTAATATGGACTCATTTGACCGAACTTGCTTTTGTTTTATAGATGAGTACTAAATTGCATGGCCTCTAAAGACACATTTAAAAGTGTCCCATACAATTAGGAGATCTGCTGTACAAAGTTCACACCCTCTTGCCCCACCCATCGCTTTGAGTTCACACGCAAACGCATGAGTCAGCATGGCATTGTCCTCCAGAAAGTAGTCTCTCTACTTAAACTCCCACTGAACTTTGTTGATAGCACCAGCTAAAACACTATTGCAGTTAAACATAGCAATGTTTCCCCCAAAATTTGCAGTACCAATTATCTATATACTGACCAGGGATTCCCCATTCTGTTATAGACAGAAGCCCGTGACATGACAGACCAATAAGGACATCTTTTAGCATATCCAACTCCTCGATTATCTTAGACAATCATGGCAAGCCTAAAAGGATCCTGTCTTTCTCCTTATATAGCTCAGTGCTTTCCCCTTGGCTGAACTAGGCTCAGAATTTAACATTTGTATTCATATTTACGGATCCTATACGCGTTTGTAATTAAGGCATATGAAAGTTCACATGTTCAAGAAGGAATTTTTGCCACAAACAATTATATATACTGTATACAGCATATACTGTGTGTGTATATATAGTTATATTTTTATCAAGAAAGTTTGAAGACTAGTGATGACGAATGGGGCATCAACTGCCAACCAGTCAGCCCACATGTTTTGTTTCTCTTTCTGTAAGAAGCTCATTGTTGACTTCTGTGTGGTCAATGCTAGTTTTGTTTTTAGAGAAAGAGAAATCGTCAGCATTCACTCAACCCTGTGGTAAGGATATGACTGTGTAGCTAAATGGCACTCCTCTCTTGGGAGTTTGAAACCATGAGCCTAAAGTGTGGGAAATGATATGCCCTACTCTCACGGATTCCTCACTCTGATCAAACATTCCAACCTGCATGGATTTGTGAAGGAATGCATTCATTAATTGTATGGTGTCCATAGTGTATGGCAGGCATCATTTAAGTAGATTCAGCCATGGGACGATTTGTTTTGTTGAGCGGATAAACAGGGGGCCGGAACAAAACTACAAATAATTTGTAGACTGCAAATTGATTGCAAGAAGCCCGAACAGATCAAATATTTGACTAAAGCATAATCCTTTCAAACCTTGCTTACATTTGTATAAGATCACGTGTCTCTAATCTGTTACTTAGTAACAGATTTCCAAAATTGAAATCACTTGGGAGCTGATTTCCTGGCGTTTTTATCGTCTTTTATGACCAACAATGGAAAATAAATCAAAATAATACATCATAATAGTAAAAAAATGTAATTTGCTAAACATTTTGGGGGAAATAAAACAAACAAATAAAACATTTGGCCCACGGGCCGCCAGTTGGGGAAACCTGGTGTATGGTGTCCATAGTGTATGGTGTCCATATTAGGACAGCGTCAGAGTATAATACATTATATTTTCAGTTATTTAATTAATTTCTAATTTTGGCAACATTTGAACTAATACGTCTTTCCCCATGTGTTCAGTTTAATCTGCATATGCCAACCCTTCCTCCTCCCGCTCATTTACATAGATGTCACGACACAACACTGACTCACATAAGAGAGAAATATCCCAAAACAACAACAGAGGCTCATGGTCTGATTTTAAATAAATTTATTTTTATTTGTGATCACCAGGCTGTTTCCCTTTTACAATGAATCTGCAGTAGTTCTAGTTTTGCATTTTAGATGTATAGATAGAGAGAGAGAGAGAGAGAGAGATAATATTGCACTGAAGATAGTAACAGAACTATGATTAATACAGCAGCAAAACAGATGAACTAGAGTAGTACAGCGTTTTCTTATAATAACAACATCTTAGGGAAAAACAGTAAAGCAAGGCCTGGTAGGTAATATTATATACCATCCCAGTACCAGTTAGACAGTCACCTGTTTTTAAATATATATGGTTTTATGAGAGCATTTTTTGTTTTATTTCCATGTTAATAAATTATTACATTCAGGATAATAACTAAATGGATCACATGCAGAGAGATAAGATGGGATAATGATAGAGAACTTATGTTCAGATGACTTCATTTTTTCATAATGAATGAGTTAGAATCTGTACCTAGTTAGCATTGACTGTTTCTTTGTTCAATGCCTAGGAGTTTAATACACTTGATTAAATCTTCTAAAATGTATAACAAGGACCATTTGTTTCATAACATGTCTATTTTGAGTTTGTTTTAAGGTGTGTTTTCAAGTCATATTCAGGAAAAGAAAATGTTGCAAGCTGCATTTGGTACTTTTCCTGTGTTATTGTAAGTATGTTTCTGTAAGTATGGGACACCAACTCTTTGTTGTCGGAAATCAGTTTTTTCCTCATGGGACATAACTGCAAATAACAGCCATTGCAATATGGATAAACCGAGATTTTAGTTCTAGAAATTAAATCCGAATACAGTAGTCCGTCATTTCATTAGGCTATCCTCCACTGATTTCTGATATATTTGTGTACAATTGTATGTTTGTTTTAGTTTTTTTTATCCAGCAGCATCGAGTATTCACGAGTTGCACGTTTCGTTACAATATTGTTTTGAACATAGGTTTTAGGACTGATGCCCAGCTGAGAATTCTACTCAATGCAGTCTCAATAGGTGCTGATGAAGATTTCGTCTAAAGTGCATTACTGTGACTTGGAAACACGATGACATTTCAAAAGGAGGCAAAAAAATGAGTAGGACAAGCTTTTGAGATCTTTGTGATGTCACCAGATTGACTTTAGATGCAGTATAACTGTAGCTAGCTAGCTAAGATTGAAGGGAAAGCGCTGACATTTTAGCTAGCTAACGTTAGCATTGCTAGCTACTTCTGACAAACTTTGCGAGCTCATGGTTATTAACATTGCCATCTCTATAGTAAACTTGACGACATCACAATTAATTAATTATTTGTCAGAAAAGCAATATCATCGTATTTACAGGCCACTATAATGTAATTTCGACATGACAGTCATTAGCCCCCGTTCAGATCGACTGAGCATTAAGCATCTGTAGAACATTGGCAATGACGCGACCGAGTAACGTAGGTGCAACCTATACATAATACCAACCCTATATTCAATATTATTATTTCAGGTTTAGAGCATTCTGCTTCTGCAAAGTCATATTTGTTGTATGTATTTTTGTATTGAGCGTTTCACAACGATCTGCCAAGGCCCCAGGATGCTTAATCCTAAAGCCGGGTATTTGAAATGAGGCCACCAAGATGCTCCACCATAAAACAAACTCAGACTTGAGTCAGACTTGAGGACAATACAACATAGCAGACCATTCAGAAAACCCCATACCATATATACGTTAAACAGCGCGTCTTGACCCTGGTTCAGGTTTCCCTCGGCCATACAGTACTAGGTTTTTACACCGCCGTATAGTTTGATAAATTCAGTTTAGAGACACTTGCAACATATTGTAAAATATCCAAGGCCATATATGTGTACCTTCACTGACAACCTCTCATAGGTTTAGTGTGGCGCCTTTACCCCGGGGTACGTAATTTAGCATCCGGAAAAACGTGTCTATATCTGGTTGTAATCTGACCAGAACACATCTAAAATATGACGTCTTTCCCATGACGTCTTGGTGTTGTCAGGAAACATTATTTTATGCTTATATGATGTATTCTTGAACATTTGATTCATACATGTCCTCCCGCTCTCTAACCTAGGTGACTCATAACAGTATTCAACATGACATAGTGCATAATGCCGTTTACACATTGAGTATCTTAGTAATACTGAAAGGAAACATTCACTCGGAGCCGCGTGAGTCTGGCTAGCTCTGCTGCCGGTCTAAGAACAGACCTGGGGGAGGCTCGCCTGCATACAGTTATATCAGCTTACATTGCAGTATTTTTCCCAGGCTAGCGCAAGATGGCTGCAGACTGTGGGTTAATGGGTTTAGCCTAAGAGGAGACTCCGTTAGAGGGAGAGAATGTTCCCCTCGCAGGTCGATGTCTGTCTGTCTGCAGTCTTGGATTCTGCTGCAGACTATGAGTCAGAGACAGTACAGTATCTCCAGCAATACCAGTCTGCCCCAGCCAGTCCACTCTCCTGGCCTCAACTCAGGAGCCCCAAACACGCAACACAGCAGTTCTAATGAGAAACACATTACATTTAAGAATCACTAAGCAAAAAAATCTATGACAATCAGACGCTTATTATAAAATAAATGCTCAGTAATCTTTTCGGAAAAAATACAATCTAAGGAAAGTAAACAAAATAAAAATGTATAATTGTGTTAGTCCCACATGTAACTGAAATATTGAAAAAAAATAAAAAATGTAATACTGATCATGTATACTTAACTGTAAATGCATTTGATAAATACAACTACCAAAACAACTCCCCAAAATTTAATAAAGCAATATAACATTAATCAAAAAGTGACTACAAGCTCTATGGAGCTTATAGTCACTTATTGCAAATCAGAATCATGTTTGTAACTAGCTCCAATGAACAGTGCGACAACGGAAGAAGCTCCACCTCCTGATTAACCAACAAGAATACACCGCACTGGCTAACTCAGCATAAAAATACCATGATGTATCTTCAAAACCCAATTCTGTCTCTCTGTGTGCCACTTATGCACATACTTAAACGCACAACCTAATTCTACATGACCTGTGATACACATTGCCACATTTCTACCCACTACAATCAACGTCACATCCATGCTCGTCTGATAAGTATTATCTTAGGGTCTACTGTTTTTTTGTTTTTTTTTTAACTAGATAAATAGCTATCTGCGTTTTATTTCTTTTTTTTTTACCTCTTCAATTAAGAAATCATTCTGAAGAACACATTTTTTATTTACATACAGTATGGAGTGCTTTCGCTAGATACCAGTTCTAAAAATCAACTGCTACCGTAGTTCACATTTTTTCTGTGCTTCTCTCACTAGAACCACAGCCCCACTACTAAACCACTCTTCTCCCCTATGGAAAGTGCATTCTTGCTTGGTGCAATACCTTGCTCTTTGATCATGTTGTTTGATACATTTTTGTTGGGTGACACTTTAAGATAGGGGACAAAATAGCTGACCCAGCATATAAGTAACTGAATCTAAATGTGCTGGCTAATTTAGCTTTTTCACCTACCAACTGTGTGCGTATACAGCATCCATCCATATGGATATTAGGCTAACTAGATATTCCTGGACAACAACTATTGATTTGTCCGTGTTGCATTTCCTCCATAGTTTCTTGTCTTATCCCTGGATCCAAGTTCACCTCTCCAAAATGGCTACTATGAAAGAGAAGCCCTTCTCTTTTGCCCAATATACCACAACCAGAAGGCACATGAGAGCGACCGCCTTCCACCGCAGTCATGTTTCTGTAAAATAACACCCACACAACCTCCACACAACCCTGTCTCACAAGGACGGACTAGACTCTATTGCTACATTCGCCATGAAAGGCCACTGCAGTTTCCATCGCTTCATTAAATGGTTTCATACAGACATAACATATATCAATGGGAGAAAACGTCAAATGTGAAAAATATCATACTTCTAATACAATCTCTCCATATATCAATATATAATGTTTATACTGTATATTTTAATTGAGTATTCATCTAATACAACCAACAAAGACAATGTTAAGGACTTCAGATATTTATAAAGAACCATTACATCCAGCAGAAATATGGTAAATATAGAAATATCATCCCTTTGCCCGGTGCCTACAGTATAATGTTCACTTTAGCGTACACCAAATGGTTTAGTATCAGAACACGTTTGTACTCCATACTTGGAGACTGCAAAGACTAGACACGGTTAAGGACCCTCTACTTATTCAAGGAAGGAGTCTGAGCTAAATGCAAGCATCATACTTCAGCTACTGAGGGAAATAATTCATAAAAGCTAGTTCTTTAAATAAAAGTGGCATCTTCAGGCACCTCCTAAAGCTTCCCAACAAGCTATGTGGTATAGTCTTTTTTTTACTGTAACACCAGTTGACGTATTTGTGAGTACTGAGAAAGCCAAACATTATAGTATAGAAAGCTGCATCTTACATAATATCTCCAAACAGGAGTAATATCTCATATCGAAAACAAAGCCTCAACTTAAGATACTTACAAAAATACTACCATCATACAACATTGTGCGTAGTCTGCGTACAATTGAGATAAACTAACTGTTCACCTCTTAACGGTTTTCGACTTATTTTGAAGAGTTAACACCTCAAGTGTTTTGGTACTTTTGTTGGGTATTTCTCTGAGTTTAAGACAATAAGTAAGACTTAAGTTTCACATGTTGAATGTGACTTAACTGTGAGCCATCTTAATGAATTGTTACGATGGCACTTTTAGTTGGGAAGTGTTGTCCATTTAGTTGTTGATTTGGCTGCAGTATGACAAGAAAGCTTTGAAATAACTCTTGAGAATTACCCTCATCACAGACGATCACAAAATGTGCGCGTTGGGGAGGTTATATGTGGAAAAACAAAATTGATTAAGATCGAATAAAGAGGTGGTTTTATCGTGCAAGTATGTTTAAACGGAAAGCGTGCTCGAAACGAATGTACATCACACCTTTTTACAGCTACCATAGACCCTATATCAATGTTTCTGCTTGACATAGGTGGCTGTTCTCAGGTGACATTGACCAGTTGGAAGCCAGTACACCAACCGAAGACTACAGCAAATGCAAGAGAATCTTACATCATGAGAGAGCAAAATGTCGAGGTGACATAAGAGAAGGCTACGGGAGGATGGAGAGTAGCACAAGACCTCTCTCTACCTGCCAACGATGGAGTGATGAGTGATGAGGGGAGGAGGGTAAAATAGCAAGGGGTGCAGAATTTAGAACTCAATCTTGCAGGCGGGGAAAGACTCGTCCTGCATGACCACTGTGCTGCTGCTGGCCAGGACCATTATGTTCAGGTCCTGCTGTTTTTCGTGTGTCTGCTGGTACCAGTCCCGCGTCACCTCCGTGTCATGAGTAGGGATCAGAGTCACCTGGGTTAGAGAGAAGGAGGAGATGTATGAGTCAAATCTACCAATACATCAATACTGTTAGTCACTTAGGTTAGAGAAGGAGGACATGTACAGTTGAAGTCGGATGTTTACATACACCTCAGCCAAATACATTTAAACTCAGTTTTTCACAATTCCTGACATTTAATCCTAGTAAAAATTCCCTGTTTTAGGTCAGTTAGGGTCACAACTTTATTTTAAGAATGTGAAATGTATAGAGAATTACTTATTTCAGCTTTTATTTCATTCAAAGTGGGTCAGAAGTTTACAGACACTCAATTAGTATTTGGTAGCATTGCCTTTCAATTGTTTAACTCCACTGCACTCCCTCCCCTCGGTAGATCGGATCACAACCTTGTCCACCTCACTCCACTCTACAGGCCTTGGGTCCAACAGCAGCCTGCGACCACTAGGACCATTAGGAGATAGTCCCTGGAGACGAATGAGGCCCTACAGGACTGCTTTGAAACAACAGACTGGGATGTGCTCTGTGAGTCTCATGGGGAGGACATCGATGGACTTACTGACTGCATAAAGGACTATATCAATTTCTCTGTAGACAACACTGTACCCACCAGGAAGGTACGCTGTTTTCCAAATAATAAACCCTGGGTCACCAGCGACCTGAAGGCCCTGCTGAATGAGAAGAAGAGGGCCTTCAAGGAGCGGGACAAGGACAAATTGAAATGCGTCCAGAGGGAGCTGAATTTGCGGATTGCTGAGGGGAAGAGAGTGTATAAGGAGATGGAGGATGAGTTGAGGCAGAGCCAGGTGAGAGAGGTGTGGAAGGGTATGAGAAATATCACTGGCTTCAAAAAGTCAAACAGTGGGCAGATGGAGGGGAGCCTAGAGCCAATGAGCTGAACCAAATTTACATTTTTTATTTGTTACCCCATTTTCGTCATATCCAATTGGTAGTTAGTCTTGTCCCATCGCTACAACTCCCGTACGGACTCGGGAGAGGCGAAGTTAGAGAGCCGTGCGTCCTCCGAAACACAACCCACCAAGCCGCACTGCTTCTTGACACAATGAACGCTTAACCCGGAAGCCAGCCGCACCAATGTGCGACTGAGTCAACGTGCATGCGCCTGGCACGCCACAGGAGATGCTAGAGCGCGATGGGACAAGGACAACCAGGCCGACCAAACCCTTCCCTAACCCGGACGACGCTGGGCCATTTGTGCGTCGCCTAATGGGTCTCACGGTCGCGGCCGGCTGCTTCAACCTTATCCTGAGCCTAAGGGTCTCTGTGCTGTGGAAAACATCCTGCCTCGTCCCAGTGCCCAAGAAGGCACACCCCACTGTCCTGAATGACTTCAGACCTGTAGCGCTAACATCCCACATCATGAAGACCCTGGAAAGGTTAGTCCTCGCTCACCTCAGACCCCTGGTATCACTGGACCCCCTGCAGTTCGCATACCAGCACAACATCAGGGTGGATGATGCAATCATCTACCTTCTGCAGAGGGCCTATTCTCACCTGGACAACGCAGGTTGCACTGTGAGGGTTATGTTTTTGGACTTCTCCAGTGCCTTCACCATTCAGCCCCTGCTACTGGATGAGAAGATGTAGAGGATGACAGCTAAATTTTCACTTACCTGTTCATTTAACCAGTATGTCTATTAAGTACACTATTATTACCCTCATTCATATCATACACATTTTTAGCTATTGAAGTATTTCTCTGCCATCGACCTGTATAGTATAGTTAACCATCCGCCAATGTATAGTGTACATATTCAGCCAACCACCCATACTATGCAATGTCTTTTTATAGCTTTTTTGCACTCCAGATTTCTTGTATTTCTATACTTTTTCATACTACCGCTCTATGTATCGTGTATCTGTCTTTTGTGTATTTTCGTTCTGGCATTTTGCACCTGCCCTATGTTTTGTTGTAGCTGCTTGACAAAGAAATGTCGCCCCTGGGATCAATAAAGTATCTATCTATCTATCTATCTATCTATCTATCTATCTATCTATCTATCTATCTATCTATCTATCTATCTATCTATCTATCTATCTATCTATCTATCTATCTATCTATCTATCTATCTATCTATCTATCTATCTATCTATCTATCTATCTATCTATCTATCTAT
This sequence comes from Thymallus thymallus, assembly GCA_023634145.1. Taxonomy (NCBI): domain Eukaryota; kingdom Metazoa; phylum Chordata; class Actinopteri; order Salmoniformes; family Salmonidae; genus Thymallus; species Thymallus thymallus. Next base: position 7,767,136 of record CM042413.1, read on the forward strand.
CTATCTATACGTTTCGGGTAGCCTTCCACAAGCTTCCCACAATAAGTTGGGTGAATTTTGGCCCATTCCTCCAGACAGAACTGATTTAACTGAGTCAGGTTTGTATGCCTCCTTGCTCAAACACACTTTTTTAGTTCTGCCCACAAATGTTCTATAGGATTGAGGTCAGGGCTTTGTGATGGCCACTCCAATACCTTGACTTTGTTGTCCTTAAGCCACTTTGCTACAACTTTGGAAGTATGCTTGGGGTCATTGTCAATTAGGAAGACCCATTTGCGACCAAGCTTTAACTTCCTGACTGATGTCTTGATGTTGCTTCAATATATCCACATAATTCTCCTTCCTCATGATGTCATCTATTTTGTGAAGTGCACCAGTCCCTCCTGCAGCAAAGCACCCCCACAACATGATGCTGCCACCCCCGTGCTTCACGGTTGGGATGGTGTTCTTCGGCTTGCAAGCATCCCCCTTTTTCCTCCAAACATAACGATGGTCATTATGGCCAAACAGTTCTATTTTTGTTTCATGAGACCAGAGGACATTTCTCCAAAAGGTACAATCTTTGTCCCCATGTGCAGTTGCAAACCGTAGTCTGGCTTTTTTATGGCTGTTTTGGAGCAGTGGCTTCTTCCTTGCTGAGTGTCCTTTCAGGTTATGTCGATTATAGGACTCGTTTTACCGTGGATATAGATACTTTTGTACCTATTTCCTCAAGCATCTTCAAGGCCCTTTGCTGTTGTTCTGGGATTGATTTGCACTTTTCACACCAAAATCCGTTAATCTCTAGGAGACAGAATACGTCTCCTTCCTGAGCGGTATGTCTGCTGAGTGGTCCCATGGTGTTTATACTTGCGTACTATTGTTGTACAGATGAACGTGGTACCTTCAGGCGTTTGGAAATTGCTCCCAAGGATGAACCAGACTTGTGGAGGTCTAAAAATAATTTCTGAGGTCTTGGCTGATTTCTTTTGATTTTCCCATGATGTCGAGCAAAGAGGCAGCATAACATCAAATCTTGTTATCATAACGTCTGTTCAAGTATACGTCATATTAGCAGATTATAACCAACACCAAGACGTCATGAAAAGACGTCATATTCTAGATGTTATCTGGTCAGATTACAACCAAATATAGACTTGTTTTGCCTGATGCTAATTAATGTTTTTCAAAATATTAAAAACAGTATACAACCTGATGATGATGTCATACTGATGTTATTGCAACCAGAGCCATATATTTATGGCGTGTTTGTAAATTCAATCTGTAGTGCCAGAGTGCGCTCTGGGCATTCGTAAATTCAGAGCGTTGTCAGATTGTCTGTTCGTAAATTCAGAGTGTTTTGCTCTCGGAGCGTTCAGAGCGCACACTGAACGCTCTGGCCGAGGAGTAGGGTTGTCAAGCACCCAAGCTAACTAGCTAACGTTTGCTAGCTTCTTAGCTACTTCCAGACACAAATGAGAGAACATCTCACTCTGACCATTTTACTCGTCCTAGCAGAGCCGGTTAGGCTGTTTTTATGTTATCCAGAGAGTTGGTGACTTTAACTGGCTGCTGCTGGCAACAATTTAATTATGTTTTTTTGCCGACGTTTACCAACACCAGCCATATTCAATGGGTGTTGAGCTTCCATAAATTCATCAGTTATTCCGCGCTCTGGCACACTCAGACAAGAGTGCTCTGAAATCAGAATTTACGAATGCACCCTTAGAGAGTTTGGCCAACTTTTAGAATGTAGAATTTTGTTTTAATTCTAAACATTCAGTTGCATAGTATTGTTTAAATATTCCCCATGTAATGTTAATGGGGAGATAATGTGGCTACCATAGAATGTTGAAGTGTCATGTAAATGCGTCATAATGTAGAAACCGCATTGGCCCAACTCTCTAAATACATGGCTGCAACCAGCTTTGCCCACTGGGAGTATTTTGCGATACTCAACAGGAAATGTTAATTACATCATCGTCATTATGAAAACTGCCAGAATGCAAATTACTGTAGAACAACATTGACAGTTACACTGTGAATGTTACAATCTGACTGTTCATAAAATAATGACTTTATGTCAGTCTCTGTGGCTGTAAACAATGGCAAACATTGTTGAAAGCATTGTCAAGCATCTGTTGGCACTACCAAGTGTGTAATTTTCCATTTTACAAATGATTCAGATCAATGATTCTGAATATATCCCAGTGCATCCTGAGATTAGCAGTGGTGCAGTTTGCCTCCGCAGCGAGAAAGCACAGGCTATTGGGACATGTGGAGAAAAGTCCAAACATAATGTGAAGAAAAGTAACAAAAATAAAAGGTTTACTTACACTGTGGAAAAAAAGTCAAAACATAATTTACACAACAGCAGAGACTGCATGTATGCAGACAAAGAGAAAGAGAGTAAGCACCTGTAGATTGGATCCCCATGTGGCCTTGCCCTCGAGCAGGGAATCCAGGACCCCACGACTGGGCTCTCCACCGGCCGGGTCGTTGCCGCTCACCACGTAGTACGCAGCACGTACCCGCTTGAAGAACTCCTGGTCCACGTTTTTAGCATTGCAGTGGTTGGGCACGTAGGCCAGGTCCACATAGATTGGAGGACCAGGGGGGACGGCTGAACTAGATTTCTGGGAGTTGGTACCTGGGGTTGGAGAGGACCCTAATGTAAAATAGTATGCGTCTCTAATGACTTGAGAATGACTAATGACTTTTCCTCTGTTTGACTGCGGGGATTCAGACTTATATTTCTACGTAAATCATGGGTAAATTAGAATGGTGAAGTGTGTATCATAAAATCCTGGCGGATGATTTTGAAACAAAGGTAGGGCTATTACATTTCTATTATTTTTTAAGTTTCCTAAACTCTTTACAGGCGTGAAAGTGTATACTACTGAATATGGAGTTATATCATCATATCTAAAATATGGAGTCGTATCATCATACTTTATTTTTACCTACCCAAATTGCTCTTGATGCCGTTCACCAGGCCTTTCCCTGGAGCGTGTAGGTCCCCCTTGGATCCCAGGCCCTCGGACATCCACGTCAGCCTGGAGCTCCTTTCCGTGTCCCTCCTCCTCAGAGAGGCCGATCGAGGAGAGGAATCCTTGGAGGCCTGCTTCACAGGGGTGGTGGACCTCTTCCCCTTCCGGGCCGGGGACGCAGACTTAGGCTTTCCCAGGCCCTTACGCAGGCTCTTGGTGGTCTTGTGGTCCTTCTTGAGCATTTTCTCTGTGCTGCTCTGGTTGTCAGGGAGGGCCTCTGGGTCCACCATGCACACATCAGGGTGAGGTGGGTGGGGGAGGGGGTCCTTCATGGGGGCAGGTGGGGGATCGTGGGCCTTCGCAGCTGATCTGGGCGAAGGGGGTTGCTGGCCCCCTCCTGTGGCGGAGGCAGATAGTTTATCCACCGGCAGGTGTTCTGCATCTTCATCCGAGTCCAGGTTTCCCTCTGCTGTAATCGACGGGCACTCCTCGGTCTCTGGAGGTACGTCTGAGTCCGACTGGGATGCTAACGAGTCGCTTGCTGATGTGGGGGGTGTCTCCTCTCCAGCTAGCATTATCCCAAGTCCAGTTGCCATGCCCCCAGGAGGCATGGGAACTGGGTACGATCCCTCTCCAGCTCCAGAAGCTCCACTTTGAATGTGAATGCGCTTCTGCTTGTGAGACCTCCTCTTGACCGAGTGTTGCTCGCGGTCGTCTTCATCCCCCTCCTGAGAGTGGTCGCTCCCTTTGTCCTCTTCGCCATCATCGCTGGAGAGGGCGTGTGGACTGGGGTTGATGAAGGATGGGGAGATCTCCCCTTTGCGGTGTTTGAATTCACATGAGGAATAGCCAGGGGGGGAGGTGGAGGTAGCCTCCATTTGCAAGTCAGTGGGGCAACGGGATACTCCATCTGCTTTTGCAGATGCCTTTGTATGGTGGGCATGTTCTGCTGTGGACAGAAGGGTGGGCTCGCCTGTGGTTACCCATTCTTTTTTACCATATTCTTCCTCTGCTTCTTCCGTTTCATAAGCTTCTTGCTCCTCTTCCCCGTCGTCTTCATAGCCTGGAGGAGGGGCAGTTGGGCATGCGCCCGGCCCTTGTAGGAGTTCCCAGTCAGATAAGCTACTCCTCCTCCTTTCGACCATCTTCTCTACGTGTTTCAATGCTTTTTGATCATCTACTTTCTCTCCCTCTTTCCTCTCCTTCTCTTTGTCACTCTCCTTCTCATCAGTCTTGTCTGTCTTCTCCTCTGCCTTCAAGTCTTTCTCTTTCTCCTCCGCCTTCAAGTCTTCCTCTTTCTCCTCCAACTTATTTTCATCTACTTTCTCCATCTCCTCTACCTTTTCCTTCTCTCCAGCCATCTTTTTCTTTTCATCCATCCCTTTCTTCTCCTCCTTATCTTTCTGCTCTGGCATTTTGTTGTCCTCCTTATTGTCTTCCTCTTTAATTGCCATCTCAACCTTTGTCTCTTTGTCCTGTTCTGTTTTAGGCAGATCTGCTGTTGTGGCACAAGAGCAGATCTGGGGACTCGTGCTAACCTCAGTAGGCCCATTGGAAGAGGCTTCAGTTGACTCCTGTGGTTTTGTCACCACATCAGATTGGGACACTGTTGTCGTTGTACTGGAGTTGATAGTGACCATATATGTCTCAGCCATGGACAGCATGCTTTCTTCTTCCTCCGTCACTGAAAATTTCTGGCATTCAATGCGGCATGGAAGAGTACTGTCCTCCATTTTGCAAGTGTAGGACTCTTTGCTGGCCGCTGAGCCCTGGGGTTCTCTGTCAGAATAGTCAGCTCTTTGCAATGGGGAAACCTCAAAGAAAGTCCCTAAAGTGGATATGCTTTCAGCAGGTTTGGACAGCTGGGAACTTGGTGGTTCTGAAGCTCCAGCAGGCGTTATGGTTTTGGTTTCAACAATGCCCTCAAGTTTATTAAAGTTATCTGAGGTTTGACCCTTATCCATCTCAGGGCTTGATGATGAGTCTTGTTCAGTAATGTCTTTGGCTGGAGTAGCTAAGACTGGAGAGACTTTTGTCAGACTGAAGCTTGAGCTAAGCTTTTCAGATGCCTCTAGGTACTCATCCTTTAACATGACCCCCGAGGTTGAGAGGGTTGAGTGCATGGCTGAGTCTTTATCTTTGAATAAAGAATACTCAAAGGAAGCCTCCTCAGAATCTGTCCCGTAGGGGCCACTATATATTCTGACAGGGGTCTCTAACTCCTCCCCCAACTGGTGGCTGGTTGATAGAAAAGCTGAGGCAGATGAGAGGTAACACGAAGGAGCTTCCTCAGCTTTTCTATTAGTGGTATCTGGGGTTCTCTGCCTGTCAGCTTCCTGACTGTAATGTTTATCTTCACTGGACTTGGTGGGCAAAGAGAGATCAGGACTGTCAAAGCTCTCCTCCTTTAACCCCAGTTGGCTGTCCTCTGAATACTCTGAGGATTCAGAAGGGTATCCTCCAGATCCTGTTTGTTCTATTGCAGTGGAACTTCCAGACTGGAGTGGTGAGGCCCCAACTACGTTCTTCAAAAGGGAATCTACAGTATCTGCTGGTGGAGGGCTGCTTGTGGTCGTTGAATGGGAAGGTTCTTCCTTTTTGATGAGGCTGGGTTCAGATTCGGGTGAGAGGGTTTTCTTGTCCTCTTCCTTTGTCACAGGAAGTTTAGAAGTAGTGGTATCATCCAATGTCGTTTTACAGATTTCTTTTTCAGATTGCTCTCTGGCACCCTTCTCCACATCTAGATCACAGGCTTCTTCTTCCTCATCATCTTCCTCATCATCATAATCCTCTCCCACCACCAGTAGCCTCTTATCTACACTGTCCGGAGTGTCTTCTCTCTCAGAATAGCCCATTGTAGATTTACTGGTGATAGAGCTGCCAATTTGAGTGCACTCAGACGCAAGAACGTTATCGTCTAGGAGCTGTCCTGAATATGCAGCCAAGGGGGCAGCAGTGGCCTGATTGTCCTTTTCCTTAGGCGAAGCTTGATGAGGTAACATGTCTTTTTCCGCTGGTGAGTAGCGACCAGAGGGAGAGTCTCCTCTCTCGCTATCAGATGAATCCATTTTGTCTTTCACTGGCTCATCTTTTTCCTTCTCCTTCTCCTTCTCTGTGGTCTGCTTCTCAGGGATGTCTTCAAAAGGCATGGCAGCAGCTGATGCTTGGGCACCGATGTTGGATTGACTCCATGAGGGAGAGGCTGTTTCCTTTCTGCCTGACTGGACTGGAAAATACTCCTCTACATTGGGAGATGCTCCAGTCTTATCCTTCTCTACTGTAGATGTTTGAGGGGCCGACCAGGCATTGTCCTTCATTTCATCCTTCTCAACTTTTTCAGGTTTATCCTCTTTGAGACTGAAAGCAAATGAGCATGGCTCATCTGCTGGGGTGGTTTTATTGTCTTGAGTCTCTGTACACACAAAGCTGTTTTCCACATGTGGCGTAGATTGTCCCTCCTTCCGATCACTCTCTTCCTCTTGACCTTTTTCTTTGTCATTGTGTTCAGTGAAGGCACTTGAGCTGCAATGGAGGCTTCTCTCGCTCTCGCTGAAAGGTGGAGGGGTGTAATCAACTCTGCTGAATGACAGCGGTTCCTCTTTTTCCTCGTCCTCTGAGTAGAATGCAGCTGCACCAGCATCTGCCTGGCTAGCTTTCCTATTATCATCAATGCCAATTTGTGTTGACCAATCAAACTCTCTAGAAACCTCACTGTCTTCTTTATAGTCTGATTCCTGTTCTTTTGAAATGGGCTTTTCATAGGGTTCATACTTAGACACACCAAAGCCCTGATTTTCCTCTTGCAAGGTCACACTGACAGTCTCCTTCTCTGTTGTCAATTTGTCAAAACCTTCCACTTTTTTAAAGGGAATGTCTGCTTTTGTAGCATCAACGTGGCTAACTTTCTTGGGAACCTTCTCAGAATCTTTATCCAGGACATGATATGAACAAGGTTGTGTGTGCTCTGGGGAAGCAACTTCCCGCTCTTTTTCCATTTCCCTCTCAGCTTCCTTGCCTGGTTTCTCATCTTCTTCTGGAGAAACATGCTTTGTCTTGTCATCCCTATTAGATGCTTCTTTGCTTGTTGTCACAGAAAGCAGCAGTGTTTCATGCTGGGTGGATTCCGTCACACAGGCCTGGCTATCAGTGCTAGAGAGAGTGGAACTCATAGCCTGGCTGCCAGTGCTTAAAAGTGTTGAACCTATAGACTGCTTGTCTGTAGAGGTGGAATCAGAGGCTGGCTCTACTTTGGTGGTAGGCACAGCAGAGACTGGCTCCTCTTTCAAGGTAGGGAAACCAATGGTGTATTCTTGGCTGGGATGGGTTCCTAATGTGGTCTCAGGTGTCTTGATGTCCTTTTCTAGTTCAGGGGAGAGTCTATGTTGTTGCTCTTTACGATGCTCTTTGAGGTCTTTATCAGGAGAGGACTCCCGTTTTGGTAATGTAGACATAAGCCCAGTGGTCCGTTCAGAGTGGCTGTCCTTCGTTTGGTCACTTAGCAGATTCTCTGATGACTGAGTTGAGAGCAGGTCTTGAGAGATTGATAAAGGTCTTGAGCCTGCACCACCCATGCAAATGGTTTCCTCTTCGTCCTCATCTTCTTCATCTTCCTCATCTCCATCTGAGTACTGAACCTGAAATGTAGATTCAAGCTTTGTCGCAGAAGTCACCTCTCTTTTTTCTACCGTTGTTGTCTGTATGCTGTGTTGTAAAGCCTCATTTAGATCCTTCTCCCAATCATGAGAATCATATTTTCCTGTCTCTTTCTTGCTCTTCTCATCTGTTTCATTTTCTTTTGCTCTTTCCTCTCCTTTAACGGGTTCAGCTTCATAACTTTCATCTTTCTCTCTTTTCTCATCTTTGAAGTCTTCGAAATCACTGGCATCTTCTTTTTCTTGCTCCCTTTCCATCTTCTGTTCTTTACTGACTTCAACCACATAAGTATCATCTTTCTCTTTCTCCATCTTTTCTTCCTGACTGACTTTAATCTCCAAAAAGGTATTTTCTTTCTTGCCCTCCGTGGTGGATTCAGCTGTACATGTATCATCATTTTCTTTCTCTCTGTGCTCTTCAGTCGGTTCACTGTCAAAAGTATCTCTCTCTTTTTCTCTTTTATCTTCCTTCATTGGTTCAGTTTTAAGAGAGTGTTCTCTCTCTATCTTTTCCTCCTTGATGGCATCAGTCTTACAAGTATCATCCTTCTTTTTCTCTTTCTTCTCATCTTTCATGTGTTCAGCCACAAAGGTATCATTCTCTTGCTCTATTTTTTCTGTAGTGGTGGAGTCTGAGGCTGGCTCCACTGTAGAGGTAGAGATACAAGAGCTTAGCTCGTCTTTAGAAGTGAATATACTCTCCATTTCTTTCTGTTTTTCTTCTTTCGTAGGTTCAGCCCCATAAGTATAATCTTTCTCTTTCTCCTTTTCCTTCTCTTCCTTGATGGGTTCAGCTTCAGTGGTACCAACCTTTTCTGTTTCTTCCTTCTCTTCCTTGATGGGTTCAGCTTCATGAATGTCGTCTTTTTCCTTCACTTTATCTTCCTTGATGGGTTCAGCTTCAGTGGTACCAACCTTTTCTGTTTCTTCCTTCTCTTCCTTGATGGGTTCAGCTTCATGAATGTCGTCTTTTTCCTTCACTTTATCTTCCTTGATGGGTTCAGCTTCAGTGGTACCAACCTTTTCTGTTTCTTTCTTCTCTTCCTTGATGTGTTCAGCTTCATGAATGTCGTCTTTTTCCTTCACTTTCTCATCTTTATCTTCATTGATGGGTTCAGCTTCAGTGGTACCAACCTTTTCTGTTTCTTTCTTCTCTTCCTTGATGGGTTGAGCTTCATGAATGTATTCTTTTTCCTTCACTTTCTCATCTTTTTCTTCCTTTATGGGAACAGCTTCAAACACGTCCTGTTTTTCTTTCTCTTCCTTGGTGGTTTTAGCCTCAAACACATCTTGTTTTTCTGTCTCTTTCTCCTTCATGTCCTGTTTGATGGGTTTTACATCAGAATGATCATCGTCATCGTCCTTACCGTCGTCATAATCTAAGAAGCCACTCTCCTTCTCCTTTGGGAATTTTGCCTTAGATTCTTTCTGTTGATGATCATCATCATCACTGTGTTTGGGTATAGCCTTACCACTATAAATGTCTACTGTCAGAGATTCCTTTCCTGATATGGAAGCTTCGTCTTTGCTTGTGACTGACTCAGAGGTAAGAGGAATTGTCTCCTGTTTCTGTTGCATCTCATCTTTGGAAAGGGAGAGACCATCTTTTTCTTCCACTTTTGTAACAGGCAAGTCATTTTTCAATGATTTCTCCACACATGGTAGTGTGTCTGACTCAACTTTCTTGATGTCAGTGTCCAATGTTTTATTCTTATCCACTTTATCTTCATTTTCTGCTTGATCTTTCTTTGTATCCTTATCTTCTGTTTTGGTGGCTGAATCATGAAGGTTCTCCTGTGTTTGATGATCCAGTTCTGGGAAGCTCTTGGTCTTTTCCTCCACAGGCGACTGATGAAGAGGAGAGTGGGTTGGCGAGTGGGTTGGAGAGTGGGTTGAAGAGTGGGTTGGAGAGTGGGTTGCACTGGGGGGGGCGGATTGTGTGGGAGAGGCCATTTTCACAGTGCTATCGTCTGGACTGCAGCATCGCTCTTCACCTTCCGAAGTAACTGAGTCTGACCTAAAAAGCTTTGAGAAAGACTGTGGGGGTGAAAGAGGTTTTGAAGGCACCACCGTTAACATGTCTTCTTTGGACTTAAAGAGTTGTACCTCCTCAACTGGTAGGTGATCCAGCTTCAAATCCTGAACAGGTTTGGAGACAGGAGACTCAGAAGCAGGGAGATTTTCCACATCCCTTTCTCTATCCTGGAACATTTGAGGGGAGGCATAGCTCTCCTGGAGTTTTCCAAGTGAAATGTCAATGTCAGGAGTTTGGTTCTCATCTTCCTCCTCTTCATCATGAGTCTTGATGACCTTAGCCTCTGTCTTCAAATCAGAGATAACAGGCAGGCACTCTTCAGATGGAAGTGACTTCATGCACTTGTCTTCCTCTAAGGAGGATGTTGGTGAGATGGTCCCAGCAGAGTGTAAGTGTTCTTTCCCATGTGTGGCCTCAGTTGGAATTGCAAGGGGAACGCTATTAACAGTGTCAAGAAGCAGAGAGCTTTTGCCTGTTTCCTCAGTCTGAGGTGTAGTGACGGAGGCCACTGATTGGTCCTCTGCAATAGAGGTGGGGAAGGAGGACAATTTATCATACTCTGTGATGGATGTGGCTGAAGAAACATGTTCCTCCTCAGCCAAGGGAGCAGCAATGATGTTAGTGAATACTGATACTTGCTCCTGTCCACAAATGAAACCTTTGGCTGTTACATCAGCCATAGCTGATGCTTGCATCTCCTTCATCCCATGGATGGTGTCCAAGGAGCCTTTCTGATCTGTTACAGAGATGTCATATGCACCCACTTCGTATTGAAGGTTTAGTATCCTGTCATCAGCCTCCTCATGAACTTCCTCATCAGAGATGGTCTGTTCAGTTTCAGAGTAGCCGGGAATGGTTTCGTCTTGAATGAAGGAGATGGGCTCGGCTGCAGCAGTTCCTTGCGGTGTTGACACTATGTCAACTGTAGCGCCTCCCACATTTGAGATGTAGCCCTCTTCATCCTCATCCTCCTCTTTAGCTTCAGCAGTATGTTTAACTGCTTTGCTTTCCCCGTTATTGGCCGATGTTTCTTTCTCTCCCGTTTCAGGTTTGATTTTGACCTCTTCATCTGCTATCATATCTAAATCTTCTACCTCTTCCAGCTCTGCCTTTTCAACAACATGTTCATCTTCTTCCTCTTCCTCCTCCTGGGATGGAGTCTTTCTGCTTTGTTCTTCTGTTACCGCCATAGGTTTGGGCTTTTCAACTTTCTCCATTTCCTCCACCTCATGTTTCCTGTCTAGTTTATCCTTCACATCATCTTTTGCATCATCTTCCTCCTCCCCTATCCCCATATCTTCCTCTTCCTGAAATGTTTTCCTCTCTGCAATCGGGCCTTCTTTTTCTTCCTCCTCATCATCTTCAACTGCAGCTCCCTCATCCTCATATAGTTCCACATCCTCTGCTTTTAATTCTTCTTTGTGCTCTTGTGTTAATTTGTCCTCTTTGCTTTGAGATTCAGTTTCAACTTCCATTGCTGTGGCTACTCCCTTCTCAGGAGACTTTGTGCCCGGTGGAGTTTGAGAGACAGTTTCCTGTTCTTTCTCCTCCTCCTGGGTAGGGGTTTCGGCCATGCTTTCCTCTGCTGGTGCCTCCACTGTACTCTCTGGTGGCTCTGATCGTACCTCATCTTGTTTTAACTCCTCAAAGTCCTTGGTAAGATCCTCTGGAGTGGAGGAAGCAGATATGCCCTCAACAGCCCCATTCTGTAGTGGCTCAGGCCGAATGGTCTCTGCTGCTGGTTCCTCAGGTTTGGGTTCAGCCGGCTCTGCCTTGGCTGCTTTGACTTTGCTTTTGTCGGTTTTGGGTTTACTTGACACTTTTGCCCTGTGCAGGGTCTTTCTGACCTCTGGTGTAAGGGGTTTTAAGTCAGGTTTTGTTATCTTTCTCAACTCTGACTTATCCCTTTTCTTGTCAACTTTGGGGTCTTTTTTATCTTCTTTTTTAGCTGTGTCAACTTTCTTGACTTTCTTAATCTCTTTCTTTTCCTTGTCTTTTTTCTCGTCCATCTTGGATGCCCTTTCCTTTGAATGTTTTTTCAGGGATTTCTCCTTCAACAGTTTCTTCTTTTCTGGTGCATCAGTCTTAGATTTGAGTGTTTTTATGAGTTTCTTCTCCTTTTTCTCTATCTTGTTGTCCTTGACAGAGTCACTCTTTGCCTCTGTGGCTGCCGATACCTCATCATCAGCTTCTTTCTTAGGGGCTTTTGTAGTCTTGGGAGATGATTTCAGACTTTCTTTGCTGTCTGTCCTTTGCTTTAACTTTGTCTGTTTTACAACAGAGGGAGGAGCCATGTCTTTTTGTGTGGCTACTGGGTATCGCAAAAAGTCAAGGTGCTTTAATTTCTCTAGCCCCTCCAGGATTTTGTTTTGTGGTGCGTTTCCAGGGAACAACACTCTGACAATCTTTTCTGCAGGATTGGCAGGAAGCCACACAACTAATGCTGTGACTGATGTCAGGTAAGGTACAGATATTTCTCCCTCTTTTCCATTGGGGAGCACAATGCCTGTTTTGGCCTTGCTGTTACCAGCCCACTTCTGCATGAGAAACTGCATCTCCTTACTGTCCTTGACGGGGTTTAGAACATACATGTCTAACTTGCCCACTCCCATCTTATGAAAAAGAGTGAAGGGCTCAATAGTGTTGCTGACCAGTCTACAAAGAGGCTCAGGCTTGATTCCCAGTTTGTTGAGGTACTGCAACGTGAGGGAGGCCTCCTCGATGCTACGCTTGACCTTTAGGTTTGATTCTGGCATACGTAGCTTTTCGGGTACATTGAAGAAGATCACACCAAGCTCTGGAGAGATCAGGTTCTTCATCCAGTCACTGTAGCTGGTGGAGCCTTGTGACTGCTCCTCCTCCTGCTCTGCTATTTTCCTCTGAAGGAGCCCGTTGATGCCTGGCAGATTGTCTGCACCAATGTGAGTGAGTAGAATCGAGTCGATGCGGTCCAAGTGTCTGACCAGCTTCCAGAAGCATGATTTCCGTTCAGAGCCTCCATCCACTAGGATGTTGAAGCCGTTGACCGCGAACAGGGCCGAGTCGCCCCTCCCCCCAGGGAAGATGTAGCAACAGGGCCTGGACAGTTTCAGGAAGCCTCCAGATGTGGGCGGCTCTAGGAGGTCAAAGGGAGAAGGCACGTCCACTGTCTCTGAGATGTACTCCGTGAACTCTGTGACTCCCTCCATCTTGGGGAGCACAGGCTCAGGGTTCAGTCTGTACTCAAGGAACTCCCGTAAGTGCTGCTGCTGCGCCAGGGAGCTCCAACCCACCTCCGCTCGGCAGGACACAGTGAGTGTGGCCCGCTGCTTGGGGGCTGCTTCGCCCAGCAAATCACTGACCTACAGGAGAATGACAGACCGAGACAAGCCAAGGTCAGTGCTGATGTATAAAATTGCTCAATGCAATTGCTGTTTTCCTCTTCATCCACAATTCCAGTTCATGGGGGGAATATAAAATATTCATTTTTCATTGGTAATCTAATCTTCATTAGAAAAACATGAGCTTTTCAGGGCTACAGGCTATAGTAAAATGCCAGAATACGCGGTTCTGAACAGGATTTGACTGTTCTGAACAGCAATAGCTTACCCCAGGATCAGCAAAGACTCGTGAGAAGCTCTTATAGGTGAAAACCCCACTTTGGAGAAGCAGGTCACCGTGGTCTGAGTTCTGCCCACTCAGGACCAGGAGTTTGTGTCCTGCTGAGTCTGTGACTAGAGACTGGATCTGGGGCAGAGAGCAAGACAGAGCAGAGTTATAGGAAACAGCACAGAGCAAAGATTGTATATTTTTATATGGGTTACACTATGAAATGAATCAAATGTATATACATTTTGTTATGCCATTATGGTATGCCATTTAAAGCATGGTGAGAGAGGAAAAAAATGCATGAGGTTTTAAATCATAATGTAAACAGATGATTGAAAGCTGGTTTAAATATAGTACCAAACCAGATTTTTTAAAATATATTTAAAATCTTGAAACACACCTCTGAAGCAACTGTATCCTCTGATGGGTTGACTAACACGACTGTCTCAAGGACATCACTCTTGTGGTGGAGTGTCCTTTGTCCTACAGGGGCCAGAAAATCGAACAACATGAGAAGAGAGGCCAGACGTGTTTTGTCAACATCTTACATGTGCATTCTTTGAAGTATTCTTTTAAAATCCTTGTAGACATAACCAACATTGGCACAGGTCAACCACTTCAGAGGCTAATAAGAATCTTGCCAGAGTCTGAGCAGTCTGCCTCAAAGACATCCTGCTGGAGAACATCCAGAGTTGATCTGTGAAAACCTTTTTGAGTCGGGGAGATTTAGTACTCTGTACTGCATGGTGCCTGTATGTGGGGCAGACACTTAGAGACAGCCCACACCACAGTGCGTCAAGGTAAGAACAAAAGTTGGAATAGGAAATAGGTCACCAATGTCTACTACTGGCTGCGGCTTAAAATCAGCGCTAACAGAGGTACAGCTTCTTAGAACTAAACAAACACATTGGGCGCACACTGGTCGGTGTAGGCCGTCATTGTAAATAAGAATTTGTTCTTAACTGACTTGCCTAGTTAAAGAAGAATACAAATAATACTATTTGCCTATTAAGTGCCAAATAAAGTAACAGGGTTCATTTTTATTTATCCTTTATTTAACTAGGCAAGTCAGTTAAGAACAAATTCTTATTTACAATGACGGTCTACCCCGGCCAAACCCGGACGACGCTGGGCCAATCGTGCGCCGCCCTCTGGAACTCCCAATCACGGCCGGATGTGATACAGATTTCATCTTAAATCAGCCAGAAATCCCCTCGTGACCCGGGGAATGGAAGCTTATTGTGAGCAACAGGGAGTGACAATTGAATGCAAGCGTCACACTTTTTTTTAATTGACAAAACATTTATGCTCGACCACTGTTTTCCACCACAAAACACCAGAAAATGGCCAAAAAGAGTAGAACCAGCTCACCTGCTTTTACGCTATGATTTGACTATTAAATTCAGTGTTTCTGAAGATAATTATTTTAAAGGAATAGTTTCACCATATTAAAACGAGAGTTCCATTCACGTAACAGGGTTGACCTTAAAATGAGGGACAGATGTAAATTAATCACTAATCACATGAAATTAATAATAATCTTCAGAAATTACTTTGTTAAAGCAACAAAATAACTAGGCTTTTACATTGATGGTGAAACTTGGAGAAATTCTGGGATTAAGTGGGTTGAAATCTTCCTAGAAGTAACACACTTCATTGGAAACACTTATTTTCCTCTATCTTTTTCACTACAATACATAGAAATGCGACATTTTCACATATGTGCTGGAGATGATGAATCTGAAGTAGGGTTGCACAGGGTCGGAAACGTTCTGGTGTTTTCCATGGGAAGTTAAGTCCTGAAATTTGTGGAATTTTGCTTAAATTCATCAAAGTTAGCTTATAACGGTGAACCTTTTTTGTGGGATACATATAAGGCAATTCTAGGTCTTGTGGCATATTTTGCTTAAACTATCCCCAATTCAATGGAATTGCAACCCTCTGCATGCACAGTGCATTCTTCCATCACATGTGCAGTGCACTCTTCCATCACATGTACAGCTGATTCTCAAGATCTTACACACTAATGAGATGCTATTGAGCCCACACTACTACACTGTCTGAGCCAAGGACTACATGCTTTCTGGTATGTTTTGATTACAATACTGGGTGGTGTGAATACATTTTATGACATACATGATTTTTTGTTAACTAGTAAATGTAGCCAACAGCAAATGTGTTTAAGTCATTTCTAACTTGTTAACAATTTCTGCTTTTTAGTTTTTGCTACCATGTGGGGTTTAGCTTGCTTGAGCCTGCTAACTGAGGAGTGTTAATTCACCTGTTTCCATACATGTTTCATTTTAAAACATGTATCTTACAAAATGAGTTGTTTAATCTAACTGCTTAACTATTTATCTCTACATGGAATTCTATTTGTTATTTCTTTCCTCATTTTTTTCTTATCTTTACAGGAAAATGCCAAGGGCACTATCTGATGTGTGGATACATTTCACTGCAGATAATGTAGAAGGAAAAGCTGTGTACTTGTGCCAAATCATATGTGAAGAATGCAACAAAGATGCAGAATCATCTGGCCAAGTGCATAAAGTTCCCTCAGCGCTCACAACAAGCAACCTCAGACAAAAGTCCTTCTACTTCTATTCAAGGTGAAAATTATGAATCAGATACCTTATCGATAGCAACAGCTCATGGTCCTCCTGGAATTTTTTTTGACTCAGTGGAGGAACGTAGTCAGAGAAATGCTGATGAATGTCTTGCTCGAGCTGTGGAAGCAACTGGTTCACCTCTAATGCTCACAGGCAATGTGCATTGGAAGAGATTTCTGAATGTTCTTTGCCCAGCATACACCCCTCCAACCAGACATCCTTTATCTACTCATTTGCTGGATGCAGAGTTCAAGTGAAGGTCAAGCAAATCATAGAGAAAGCAGACTGTATTGCAATCATCTCTGATGGGTGGTCGAATGTTCGTGGGCAAGGAATAATTAACTACATCATCTCCACCCCTCAACCAGTATTCTACAAGAGCACAGACACCAGGGACAACAGACACACCGGTCTTTACATTGCAGATGAGCTGAAGGCAGTCATCAATGACCTTGGACCACAGAAGGTATTTGCACTGGTGACAGACAATGTTGCGAACATGAAGGCTGCTTGGTCTAAAGTGGAGGAGTCCTACCCTCACATCACACCCATTGGCTGTGATGCTCATGCATTGAATCTGCTCCTCAAGGACATCATGGCACTGAAAACAATGGATACAATGTACAAGACAGCCAAGGAAATGGTTAGGTATGTGAAGGGTCATCAAGTTATAGCAGCAATCTACCTCACCAAGCAAAGTGAGAAGAAGAAGAGCACTACATTGAAGCTGTCCAGCAAAACCCGTTGGGGTGGTGTTGTCATCATGTTTGACAGTCTCCTGGAGGGGAAGGAGTCTCTCCATGAAATGGCCATATCATAGTCTGCTGATATGGACAGTATCATGTTCAAGAGGTGGACATTGAGGAGGTCCAGGGAGAAGACATGGAAGCCTGAGAAGAAGACAACCAAATCTTTAGTCTAGAAACTATAATTTTACAGATGTATGTTGAAAAAGTTTTTTAGGGAGATGCGATGGATCATTGGGGGATCATTCAATTTTCCCTTTCTTTTGTTGTTCAGTGAAATCATCCCATGTGAAGAGTCAACTAATTTAATTAAAGTTCAATTCGTAACTAAATATATATATATTTTTTTCTATCTTATAAGATAAAAGCTTTATGTTTGTCTCCATATGATATGGTAAATATATCCAATGCAAAAATAATCTACGTTTAAATGGTTTGTATTAAGTTGCATATATTTCCGTTAATTCACATATATTCACGTTATGAATTCATTCCAAGTCATCATCTCATCTATATAGAGCTGCTGCATATGCTTTCTGACAAAATCACAATTTTGTAGTAATTCAAAGTAAATAAGGCATACTTTTATGACTGCTGAATACCAACTATCATACCACTTAGATCATGTACTGTATTTTCCGGTAGAGATACATTGCGAAGCTACAGCTGCTCTCTATATCCCCTCACGCATTCTTCTGCCTCTTCCATAGCAGGCGTAAAAGAAACAGACCAGACCGATGCACAATGGATTGTGGTCATTGTAGTTAATTACAACGTTTATGCACTAAACTATGTCGAATATTGGCCTGTTGGAAACTACAACTCCGTACTACATTGCACAGTTCAGGCTGGATCTGATTTATCTCTAGAGAAACTGTGCAATGTGCGCATTGAGCTCACAGAAAAAAACAACAACATGGGTCAATTAGTTGTTTAAAAATCGCTCAGCACTAGTTGCTTGCCACATGAAAGGTAGTGATTACTGGATTGTGGACTGAGAAAGAGGAGAGTCAGGGTAAAAGTGTAAATTAGGGGATAAAAGGTACAAGCCTAGGTGGTGAGAACGACAACTTGGCCTGATATGACTGTGTACACTTTTGATCCATTTTCAAAATAGGAAAAGTTTGCATTTGGACAGCTGCTCCCACATACCACTGGTTTTATGCCGTGGAGTGACTGCTCAAACGTTCTGTGATTGGTTGGAGTCAGTTAGTTGACTCAGTAGGAGGAACAGAATAATTGGCTGATGTAAAGGAATTGAGAGAGGTAAGGTGATTGGACCTGGGGATTGAGAGAGGTAAGGTGATTGGACCTGGGGATTGAGAGAGGAAAGGCTATTGGACCTGGGGATTGAGAGAGGTAAGGTGATTGGATCTGGGGATTGAGAGAGGAAAGGTGATTGGACCTGGGGATTGAGAGAGGAAAAACGATTGGACTTGGGGATTGAGAGCGTAAAGGCGATAGTACCTGGGGATTGAGAGAGGAAAGGTGATTGGACCTGGGGATTGAGAGAGGAAAAGCGATTGGACCTGCTACAGAACTGATCAAATGCTGCTATTAGCAGCAGGAAGAAGCAAACTGTTCGTATGATCCCAGATATGTTTGTTCTGTCTTGCCAATTACCATAGAACATAAATGGATCTGGTACCAGGCTAGGCAAAATATGAGAGGGACAGCGAAGTTTTACTGCATAGGCCTACTATAGATTCAGCCTAGCTGCCCGCAGACTGTGGGGAAGAAGACTCTATCGTGACTAAGCCATCGACTACATCAATTAGTTTGGATATCTTACAGTATAAGAGTACAGAAAATGGGGACATGGGGACATGGGGGAATATACAAAACATGGGTTTAATAGAATACGAGAACAAAGGCATATGAGATCAGACCAAGGCAGAATATAGTCTGTTCCCAGAGAGACAGCTTGTCCCTTTGCCCTCTTGATGTGCTTTCTCAGGTGAAACAGAAGCGAGGAGGATAAACCCTCTTTAACATTGCAGACTGGTACATTGTGATACTTTAATAACAGAGTCTAAGTCAAGCAGGGGCTGGTCAGTCCAGTAAGTAGACAGGTGAATAATATACCCTACAGGAGAGAGACTTAAGAGGTTACCATTGCTTTCACTTCTCAGCAAGACATCATTTAGTGATGACAATGTTGGTTATAACTGTCTGTTTTTTTTTTTCTTCAGAAAAGTAGCTTGCGAAAACAGCGGGACGTTAAACAGGACAGTTTCCATCATTATATCACATTAGAGTAGGAGGACCACTGTAAGTAGCAGCAATGCTAATACTGAAGAACGGCACACAGTAGAATTTACTGTCATTGGTACCAGTTAGTAAATATGTTCAAATAACAGAATAATCAGTCAAATGTACAGAAAATCTGACATAATTATATATTATTCATAAACTCCAAACGCCATGGACAGTATAGACAAAAATGTGTCAGTTAATGATGTAGGCCTAAAGCATGTCCATCTACCTCCATTCACCATGATAAATAATATAAATACTGTTAAACTAAAGTCTCAATCCTCAGGACTGCATCTGTAGTAGCCTACATTTTTTTTTTCACTTACTTAGCTAGCAAATGTATCTAGCTAGTTTGGCCTATTCAAACACCCTGCTCAAACAGAGGGATGCTATGTTAGCTAGCAGGCTATGGCTATCCAACACTGGAACTCTTCCAAGTCAAGTTAAGCTTTTGGTATTACAAATGTATTGCCACGGGGCCCGCCGGTGTAACTGGTAAACTGCTTAGTGACTGTATACTGTACTGTGTTTACGTGTGATCAAGGATGTATTCATTCCGCCGATTATGTTGAAAATTTTAACAAAACGGGGCAAGCGGAACAAAACTGGGATAAACATACCTGAATTTGTCCAATAGAAACGCTTGTTTTCAACTGTTGGACTATTGATTACACCCTAGATCAGCTAGATGCAGGCTAATTCTTAACCAATGCATTCGATTGTTGAGTTTCCTGCTCAATATCTTCCGACTGCTCTTAATTCAGCGAGGAATTTCTACCACTCACTTCTGTGTCATTTCCTGGAAAAAAAGAGTCGTCAGCAGCTGTGAACTTCTGAAGCAGCCTCCCTAACACATTCAGCAATAGGCCTGTTAAAGCAATATCAAAGAGGCTCACAGAGGAGTTCATTACCATATCATTAGCTTGTGTCCTCACTTCTATGTACAGTGGTGGTTCTGACTTCTTGATGATGCACATGATAAAACCCAAACCACTCGCAGTCACCCACATCCACACGTAATTAATGTGGGAAGCAAAGTGAAACGAGCGCACACTGACAAACCTCAATATCCTGAGGTAAATTATTAAAGCGACACTGCTGACATTGGATCACTTCCACCTGGTGTCAGCGGTTGACTTAAGAACCTCAGGAGGATCCAGACTCATTTGACTTGGCTCTCCATCAGTGGAGGTTCCACAGAGGAGGAAGGGCAAGACCATCCTTCCTCTGTGAATTTCCCCAAAATAAAATTACTAATTTATTGCCACCGGGGCCCGCCGGTGTAACTGCTAAAATGCTTACCGACTGTACACTGTACTAACTGTGTTTTGTTTGATTAGGGGTGTATTAATTCGGCCGATTCTGTTGAAAAACGTTTCTTAAACTGAAGCAAACGGAACAAAACTGGGATAAACATACCTACATTTGTCCAACTTTTGGACTAATGATTACACCCTAGATCAGCTAGATGCAATAGAAATAAGGCCATGCTCATAAAAACAGTTTTCGTCCTCCCTCATCTTAAACGGCACCGACCGCCACTGCTCTCCATATAGCACTCCAGGACCCAGAAGGTCGTTTTTTCAGACAGAACTCGTTGTTACGTTCCTCAGCTTTACCTCAGCTGACCTGCTTGATATAAATACCCACATCTGAATTCTGGAAATGGGAACGCTCTGTTTAAAAGCAGAGCACTGATCTGATGATCGACCACGCCCTAGCCACTGCACTGCTCCACATAGCCTGCTCCACATTTAGCAATCAGGAACTGTGAGGAAGTTCAAGAGCTTCATTCTAGAACACTATATAGCCATTTTCAGAAATATTAGTAAATTAGCTTTTATTGTTTAAAGGAATTATGCAAGAGATTGGTGTGTTTTTTCACTAACTAATCATAGCATGGGGTTGTTCAATGACAAACATGTATTTGTTTAAAATCTATCACTTTATGGTTTCATTTCAGAGAGACAAATAATCATGTTTTTTTTGCAAAATGCTATACAGTATATCCACCTCATACTCAAGTAGCACTGTTAGGTTTTACAGTCAAATGTAACAAATAACTCAACATTTTTACAAAGAAATTGAGAAATGATACATTTGTAACAGCAATATGAGATCTGTATGTACAACTTTTACATTTGCCCCCCCCCCCCCCCTGCCTAGGTGTTCTTAATATTTTTATATACTCAGTGTATAGCATTTTGCAAAATAAACACATTTTCAGACACATTTAAAAAATCTGGGAACAGTAATATTTTACACACACTTGAAGGTACCCATAAGCAATGATTTCTGATAACAAAAACACACACATTAGAAAAATTGGTGGATAGAGCGTTTTGGAAATAAACTCTTCAATTGTTTTTGGAGGCAGCATCTAACTCTGTCTCGCTGTAGCCAGCTGTACCAGCTGGAGTTAAGATCAGTAGTGTGAGAAGGGTATGAATGAGAGATGGTTGGCTTACCCAAAGACACCTTCAAAGTACAGAAAAACACACAACAAGCATCTGACCATCATGGCACCATTGTGCTAAGCTATAGATCTAGCTCTAAGGGCTACACCTGCCGATGGTGACCTGATGATGTAATTTCCTGTTTACTCCAGCAGTCACTCTTAAGTAACTGTGACAAGGTTCCACAACAAGGAAGAGTAAGAAGGCAATTTGAACCTGATGCCTGCATGGGCCATCTTATTGAAGGGGCGGCAGGTAGCCTAGCGGTTAGAGCGTTGGGCCAGTAACCGAAAAGTTGCTGGTTTGAATACCTGAGCTGACAAGGTGAAAAACCTGTCGATGTGTCCTTGAGCAAGGCACTTAACCCTAATTTGCTCCAGGGGCGCCGTACTACTATGGCTGACCCTGTAGGTCGTCATTGTAAATAAAAATGTGTTCTTAACTGACTTACCTAGTTAAATAAAGGTTAAATAAAATAAATAAAAATATTGAAAGCCGGCCATCGCAGTAAACAAAGATAGAGTGGAGAGGCACATGAAAATAGGGCTAGCGCCGCTAATCTCATTTAGCTAATGTGACTTCATTCCCTTCTGAGGGCAGAGGTTAGTATAAGTTATTGATAAAGAGGTGCAAATTGAACTGGAAAATGACAGACCAGGCTATAGTCTCCATAAATGTTTTATTACACAGTCTTCACAGACCATCAAGTATGACATTTTAAAGGCCCAATGCAGTCAAAATTCAGTTTTTCCTGTGTTTGTATCATATTGTACAACAGCTGATGAAACTAAAACTGTAAAAGAAAAAAAAGAACAAATGATCAGTGTTTTCATCATAGTTGCTGGTTGAAAATATAATCTACAAAGGACCTTCTAAAAAGCAGATTTTGCATGGTTGGCGTTTCGGCTTGCCTGGTGACATCACCAGCCAGTAAATAGGTTAATAGACCAATAACAAAGAGAGTTTCAAACCTCTCTGCCAATAACAGAGTTTCAAACCTCTCTGCCAATAACAGAGTTTCAAACCTCTCTGCCAATAACAAAGAGTTTCAAACCTCTCTGCCAATAACAAAGTTTCAAACCTCTCTGCCAATAACAGCTAGTTTTCAGTTTTCATGCGCGCTTCCCCTCCGCACTCAGACCACTCCCAGCAAAATTCTTGCTTGAGAAATAGTTTTTTGCTAAAAAGCCATGTTTGTTAATTTTTTCGCCATTTTAATGGAAACCCATTACATTAAAGCTGCAATATGTAACTCTTTGGCCGAGTGAGCTATAGATCAGTCAAGTCTAAGAAGCAGCAGATATGTTCTATGTGCTCTATTTCTATGCTTCCCGTTCTTAAATTTCACCAGCTTCAAACAGCTGAAAATATATATTTCACAGAGGTTTAGATGGTACAATGATTCTCTACACATTGCTTGTTTTATCACATAAACTGAAATTAGGCAAACTATTAGGAAATGGTGGATTGATTTCTGCATATTGCACTTTTTAGGCCCTTAATTGTTACCCAGAAATCATTTGATATTGATATATTCAGCAAAATATATGGACCATTGTAGTTAGAAATGTAATGCATAGAGCGGACACTTGGAGAAACATGTTGGTTACATACAATACAACTCTGTCTAAATGTTCTGTAACGTTTCACCCTAAACAACTAAACAAACCCCATGCCAACACAACCCCACCATTTCCTGCATGTCGGTAGGCTCGCCACCTTGCACCTTGAACCCGAACAGTAAGTGTATGTCCCAGTTCCTCGCTGTAAGCCGAGTCTTGTGAATTGGCAGCGCTAGATGATTGTGCTGCTAAGCCAGTTAAAGCCTCTCTACGTTAATCGCAGCTGGGCCTGCGAGAACCAATCTCCGACCCCCACCTCGGAGTGGTTGTGGCCAAATCACTGAGTCCAGGGGTGTGTTCATGAGGGCACACCAATGGACAACGAAAATGAGCATTTCTAATTGGTTAGTACCTAACTAATTCAGTTAGTACCTCCCCATATTACTCCATTTCAAACCGTTTTCGTGCCTAATGAACACAACCCAGATCACCACCTGGGGAAATGAGGCAGGGCTATCTGTCTGAGTCGCTGGGTTGGTCTATATACTACTCTAAAATGGCTCCCTTTTCTACGGCTTCTTACCCTTACCCTGCAGGGATCAGACAAAATAAAGTCCAGGAGGCAAACGATGGGATATAGGCTGGGCTGGCGTCATACTGCTCTGACATGCATGGTCAATCTTCTCTTACCAGTGAGGAAGGATGTGATATAATTAGGGTTGCAAAGCGTCTGAAACTTTCTGGTAAATTTCCAGAGATTTTCCATGGGAAGTTAAGCCCTAGAATTTTGGGAATTTTTGCTTAAATTCATCAAAAAAGTTAGCTTATAACAGGGATCTATTTTGTGGGATAAACATAAGGCATTTCTAGGTTGTGTGGAATATTTTGGTTAAACTATCCCCAATTCAATGGAATTGCAACCCTCTGCATGCACAGTAGATTCTTGCATCACATGTAAAGATGATTCAAGATCTTGCACACTAATGAGATTCTATTGAGCCCACAATACTACACTGTCTGAGCCAAGGACTACATGCTTTCTGGTATTTGATTACAATACTTGGGTGTCTTATGACATAAAGTTGAAGTCGGACGTTTACATACACCTTAGCCAAATACATTTAAACTCAGTTTCTCACAATTCCTGACATTTAATCCTAGTAAACATTCCCTGTTTTAGGTCAGTTAGGATCACCACTTTATTTTAAGAATGTGACATTTCAGAATAATAGTAGAGAGTGATTTATTTCAGCTTTTATTTCTTTCATCACATTCCCAGTGGGTCAGAAGTTTACATACACTCAATTAGTATTTGGTAGCATTGCCTTGAAATTGTTTAACTTGGGTCAAACATTTCGGGTAGCCTTCCACAAGCTTTCCACAATAAGTTGGGTGAATTTTGGCCTATTCTTCCTGACAAATCTGGTGTAACTAAGTCAGGTTTGTAGGCCTCCATGATTGCACACACTTTTTCAGTTCTGCCCACATTTTCTATAGGATTGAGGTCAGGGCTTTGTGATGGCCACTCCAATACCTTGATTTTGTTGTCCTTAAGCCATTTTGCCACAACTTTGGAAGTATGCTTGGGGTCATTGTCCATTTGGAAGACCCATTTGCGACCAAGCTTTAACTTTCTGACTGATGTCTTGAGATGTTGCTTCAATAAATCCACATAATTTTCCTTCCTCATGATGCCATCTATTTTGTGAAGTGCACCAGTCCCTCCTGCCCCAAAGCACCCCCACAACATGATGCTGCCACCCCTGTGCTTCACAGTTGGGATGGTGTTTTTCGGCTTGCGAGCCTCCCCCTTTTTCATCCAAACATAACGATGGTCATTATGGCCAAACAGCTCTATTTTTGTTTCATCAGACCAGAGGACATTTCTCCAAAAAGTACGATCTTTGTCCACATGTCCAGTTGCAAACCATAGTCTTGCTTTTTTATGGCGGTTTTGGAGCAGTGGCTTCTTGCTGAGCTGCCTTTCAGGTTATGTCGATATAGGACTCGTTTTACTGTGGATATAGATACTTTTGTACTTGTTTCCTCCAGCATCTTCACAAGGTCCTTTGCTGTTGTTCTGGGATTGATTTGTACTTTTCGCACCAAAGTTTGTTAATATCTAGCAGACCGAACGTGTCTCCTTCCTGAGCGGTATGACGGCTGTGTGGTCCCATGGTGTTTATACTTGCGTACTATTGTTTGTACAGATGAACGTGGTACCTTCAGGCGTTTGGAAGTTGCTCCCAATGATGAACCTGACTTGTGGAGGTCTACAATTTCTTTTCTGAGGTCTTGGCTGATTTCTTTTGATTTTCCCATGATGTCAAGCAAAGAGGCACTGAGTTTGAAGGTAGGCCTTGACATACATCCACAGGTACACCTCCAATTGACTCAAATTATGTCAATTAGCAGAAGCTTCTAAAGCCATGACATAATTTTCTGGAATTTTCTAAGCTGTTTAAAAGCACAGTCAACTTAGTGTATGTAAACTCCTGACCCACTGGAATTGTGATATAGTGAATTATAAGTAAAATAATCTGTCTGTAAACAATTGTTGGAAGTATTACTTGTCATGCAAAAAGTAGATGTCCTAACCGACTTGCCAAAACTATAGTTTGTTAACATGAAATCTGGTGGTTGAAAAATGAGTTTTAATGATTTCAACCTAAGTATATGTAAACATCCGAATTCAACTGTGTAAATTAGATATTTCTGTATTTAAATTTCAAT
Source organism: Thymallus thymallus (assembly GCA_023634145.1). Lineage (NCBI taxonomy): Eukaryota > Metazoa > Chordata > Actinopteri > Salmoniformes > Salmonidae > Thymallus > Thymallus thymallus. The sequence goes on from CM042413.1 coordinate 7,792,742, forward strand.
ACATTTGGTAAGATTTCTAAAAACATGTTTTCACTTTCATTCTGGGGTATTGTTTGTAGATGGGTTGTAACAACAAAATGTGGAATAAGTCAATGGGTACGAATACTTTCTGAAGGCACTGTAGATAGTTGGCTACACTGACTTACCAATCAAAAATGTTTTTGCTGACATGACTTATTGAGCGACTGTCAGTGTCTGACCATAAGAGAAAAACTGCTGATATACAACCAAAAAATGTCAAACTTGCACCTTTGTGTATTATACTATTCTAACTCTCAACAGTAAGTTGAGACCCCGACTGAGTTCCTAGCAGCCTGGGGCCCAGAGCGACCACTTATGTCACTCATGCCTGGAGCCGGCCCTGATTGAGTATGAAGAGGCAAGGACAACAGAGAAGACACATCGGTGATGGTGTAATGAGAGAGAGAGCTAAAAAAGGCAGTAAAGAGAGTGAGGAGATGCATAACTATGCAGTCAAAGACAGCCAGACAAACAGATAGGGAGAAAAGGGCAGCAGTACAACAGTAGGGGATTGGCACTGTGTCATCGTCTCCTAGAGGCCTGGGCTGCCCACACAGTGCCAACCATTACATCACCGCTAACACTCGGGGGGGCCTACACTGCCCATAAATATCTCACCATCTCTCCTGAACAAACCATCTCTCCTGAACAAACCATCTCTCGGCCGCAAGGTGCAAACGATAAGAAATTGGTAATGGATACTAATTGCACCACAATTTTGCGCATGTGTAACCATAACTAATCTACAGCCCACACAGCCAGTAACACATTGGAATATCTCTTCTGCATATTGCATGGCAAATACTCTGTGTAGCCAACACACACACAGAGGTGTCAGGTTTCATGTAATGACTATAAAATGGCTGTCACAAACGAGTCAGATGCACAGTCACGTCATCCATCACCATGACAAACCCAAGACAGGGTCATGGGGTTGAATAGACAACAACTAGGGAGAAGAATTATGAAAAATACCTGTCAAGGTGACCTTCAACACAAGGACAAGTGATACCATGATATTATTGCTCAAGGTGAGAAAACCCAGAGAGAGAAAGGGAAAGAACATTCTCTGTCCTTTCCCATCTCACAAATCTTATTTCGGGACACTGAGTCCTTCAGAATCCAGCAAGCAATGAGAGATGGCATTTCCAGTGAATGTAAGCCCTTAGACATACAGTATGTAAAACCCAGGATTATTTTTGGATAACGGATTTCCGTTATGGTGGTTCAAACTGCATTCAAAACTGTTCAGCCCACTATGATGTTTTGTCCCTTGCTGTATTTGGGATTTTGATTTTGTCCCAACTTTGAGTTGGAATTTATGAATATGTTTGAGGCTTAAGGCATGTTTTTTTCCTTCAATATAAAAGCTCACACAATACACAAACAAAAGAAAATCAAGAAAAACTGCAACCCTTATCATGAGAATGACACCAAGCCAGCATGGTGACAAACCTATTTCAGTATGGAACTCTACGTTGAAAAATGCAGAGACGTAGTCTACATGAAATTGATCTTCCCAAAAGGACCATCTTTGCTTGCTTGAGCCCAAGCACCTCAGTGCCTAAAGGTGTGTCAGGCAAATTGGATGCCTGGTGCTCCAGGCCTAGTCAGCAGATCTGGGATCAGGATTGGAGATGTAACAGGATGACCAGTGGGTATAGAGGCCTTCAGCAGAGGATCAATGTTTACTGCACCGTTCAAGGGGAACGGGGGGAGGGGAAACATTGCATCAATGATCATGAGGAAGGTGAGGGATCAGCCCAGAACTACACGGCAGGACCTGGTCAATGAGCTGAAGAGAGCTGGGACCACAGTCTCAAAGAAAACCATTAGTAACACACTACGCCGTCATGGATTAAAATCCTGCAGCGCACGCAAGGTCCCCCTGCTCAAGCCAGCGCATGTCTGATGAGACAAAAATAGAGCTTTTTGGTCTAAACTCCACTCGCCGTGTTTGGAGGAAGAAGAAGGATGAGTACAACCCCAAGAACACCATCCCAACCGTGAAGCATGGAGGTGGAAACATCATTCTTTGGGGATGCTTTTCTGCAAAGGAGACAGGATGACTGCACCGTATTGAGTGGAGGATGGATGGGGCCATGTATCGCGAGATCTTGGCCAACAACCTCCTTCCCTCAGTAAAAGCATTGAAGATGGATCGTGGCTGGGTCTTCCAGCATGACAACGACCTGAAACACACATCCAGGGCAACTAAGGAGTGGCTCCGTAAGAAGCATCTCAAGGTCCTGGAGTGACCTAGCCAGTCTCCAGACCTGAACCCAATAGAAAATCTTTGGAGGGAGCTGAAAGTCCGTATTGCCCAGCGACAGCCCCGAAACCTGAAGGATCTGGAGAAGGTCTGTATGGAGGAGTGGGCCAAAATCCCTGCTGCAGTGTGTGTAAACCTGGTCAAGAACTACTGGAAACATATGATCTCTGTAATTGCAAACAAAGGTTTCTGTACCAAATATTAAGTTCTGCTTTTCTGATGTATCAAATACTTATGTCATACAATAAAATGCAAATTAATTACTTAAAAATCATACAATGTGATTTTTCTGGATTTTTGTTTTAGATTCCGTCACTCACAGTTGAAGAGTACCTATGATAAAAATTACAGACTTCTACATGCTCTGTAAGTAGGAAAACCTGCAAAATCGGCAGTGTATCAAATACTTGTTCTCCCCACAGTACGTCCCCCCCCAGGAATAAGCAACTTCGCATGGTTGACTTAGAGCTCAATTAAATCACATCCACTTTAGCCAACATCCGCATAGCAGTTTTTTTGTCAAGTGTCTGTTTTGGAGGTGTCGGAGGTGGAACTGCGTTAGAGCTCTCAAGCCCACAAGTGGCTCCAGGCATTATACCTAAAGCGAACATTGCCATTGGCTGCATAGAAACGCATTAACAGAAATACCATGCTGCCTTGTTTACAAGTTCGGACAATGGAATATGAGATGTAATCTACACCTCGATTAGGAGGATAGAAATCCTCATTATTTAGTTTAATGATTTTTTCAAGTTGAGCATAATTATTTATATTTATACCATGGCATTGTTAACTACTTGTTTATGATTGGCTTGAAGGGCATTCTAGAGCATGCATTATTTCCCGATAACGCATGGTATATTTGCCCAGTAGAATTCAATGGCTATCGTTCATTCTTAGAGATTCTATGTTTGAGCTGCTTTTGAAAGCAAAAGTCGAATTGAAAATATTATTGGCATTGTATAATTCAATAGGACTGATGGTTTGCATCTAAACGAGCAATTATGTTTCTTTAGTTACCACGGCAACAACTGTAGCTCTCTAGTAAACTCGCTAGCTACATCAGTGGATGTTGAACACATTTCTACTGGCAAATGAACACATTTTTAGCTGCAAATGTGTTAAAATGTATAGCCATGGTATAAAAGGGATAATCTGCTCGGGGCTCTTGTGTTCTCTGGAAAATATTGCAACTCTGTGGAAGGTCAGTTCCACTTCCTTCATTATTTTCCATAGAACGCATAGCCCCTCATTGAGTATCCCTTATATAGCCTATACTTTCTCGCTCTTAACTTCTAACAGGAGTGGGGTGGGTGTGGCTTCCTGACAATGATTGCAAGAGCAGCTGCTGACCGAGATTGACAGCTCCAACACAGTTCCACCTCCAACACAGCCAAAACATTCGCTATGCGGGTGTCTGCTATCGCTGGTTAACGCTTGATCTAGTGAGCGAGCGATCATGTAAGCGAAACGGTCTAAGCTGATTTGAGAGCTCCTCTCACTGCATTTACATAGTAGTCATCCATTAATAGGACAGTAATCTTATCTACATAATATTGCAGTGGAGCAGTTCTTCATTGGTCTAATAGATGATTAACTCCTCCTTAATCAGACACTCTAATGAGGAAACTCAATGCAGAGGTCTGCTTGAGGGCAAATCTTAGCCTTGGTAAATCAGACCGAATGCTGTGTGAAACAATGGTGACACAGCATTCAGTCTGGTTAAACCAAGCAAGGCAATCTACAGTTGAAGTCGGACGTTTACATACACCTTAGCCAAATAACATTTAAACTCAGTTTTTCACAATTCCTGAAATTTAATCCTGTCTTAGGTCAGTTAGGATCACCACTTTATTTGAAATGTCAGAATAATAGTAGCTTGCAAGCCTCCCCCCTTTTTCCTCCAAACATAACGATGGTCATTATGGCCAAACAGTTCTATTTTTGTTTCATGAGACCAGAGGACATTTCTCCAAAAAGTACGATCTTTGTCCCCATGTGCAGTTGCAAACCGTAGTCTGTCTTTTTTATGGCGGTTTTGGAGCAGTGGCTTCTTCCTTGCTGAACGGCTGTTATGTCGATATAGGACTCGTTTTACTGTGGATAGAGATAATTTTGTACCTGTTTCATCCTGTTTCATCCTGCATCTTCACAAGGTCCTTTGCTGTTGTTCTGGGATTGATTTGCACTTTTCACACAAAAGTACGTTAATCTCTAAGAGACAGAACGCGTCTCCTTCTTGAGCGGTATGACAGCTGCGTGTTTATATTTGCAGACTATTGTTTGTACAGATGAACATGGTACCTTCAGGCGTTTGGAAATTGCTCCCAAGGATGAACCAGACTTGTTGAGGTCTACAATTTTTTTCGGAGGTCTTGGCTGATTTCTTTTGATTTTCCCATGATGTCGAGCAAAGAGGCACTGAGTTTGAAGGTAGGCTTTGAAATACATCCACAGGTACACCTCCAATTGACTCAAATGGTCAATTAGCCTATCAGAAGCTTCTAAAGCCATGACATTATTTTTTCCCAAGCTATTTAAAAGGCACAGTCAACTTAGTGTATGTAAAATTCTGATCCACTGGAATTGTGATAATGTGAATTATAAGTGAAATAATATGTCTGTAAACAATTGTTGGGAGAATTACTTTTGTCATGCACAAAGTAGATGTCCTAACTGACTTGCCAAAACTATAGCTTGTTAACATGAAATCTGGAGTGGTTGAAAAATTTGTTTTAATGACTTTAACATAAGTGTATGTAAACTTACGACTTCAACTGTAGCTAGCTAGACTAAATCACAGCCTTATTTAAGGCAACACACATTGAACCATCTTTGAATGGTGGATTGTATTTTAGCCAAGCTATTCCAAGCGTATTATTATTGTGTGTGTGTGTGTTTCTTTGTTTGCATGGCTTCCTTCATACGTGTGTGTGTGTGTGTGTGTGTGTGTGTGTGTGTGTGTGTGTGTGTTATCCTGTTATTATTCATAGATTGCACTTCGCTTCAACAAATTAGTTGATCTAAATAAGGTCTCCGTGATTACATAAATTCTAACATATTTCCCCAGACGTGCACCTGTCGGCCAGGTCATGAACCAACACTCCTAATCCCAGTGTGAGAGTGGTTCATTGTTTCCAACCCAATCACAAATCCTGACAGATTAAGAAGTAAACACCTTGTTGAGTTGCTAATAAACAGTTCAGACGCCAAATATATGGCAAGTCGAAATTGAATAGAAATTAAGACACTGTTCTCAACACTGCAGACTTCCTCATTGGTTTTGGGTCGAATTTAGACATAACAGCGACCTCTTGTTTTAAAGAAATCAGAACTTGTATTTCACTAAATAGCGATATTAGGCCTACTGTGCAACGTAGATGTTCTATTTTCTCCCGAGATTGCAAAACAATTCGTAAATTGGTTATGAATGTTTCAACCTCTGTGTTGAGAAGTCGTGCTTATACCGTAATTTCCTGGTTTCAAAGAGCACCAAAAATGACACTAACCATGAGCCTTAGCATTTCTGCCGACACAGAAACAGACCCTGGGTCTGTTCTAACGCGACCACCTGCAAATCTGAGGCCATGATTGTGCTTCCGTTTTGGCTGTGGTAGCTAAGCAACCTTTATTTGCATGCAATTAACATATAATAATATGTATTACCACTTCTCCCGACAGTGGAAGAGCTGCTCTGGCTAGTTATCACGCATAAAGAGCAGCAGAGGCTGCCAAACTATCGTCAAAAGTCTGGCGAGGCGCACTGCAATGTTTCAGACAGCACTCTATCCCCGCTCTTCCAAAGAGAAAGTGACGTAGTGGTGTTTGAACTAGGGCTCCATCGATTCGAAACCATGCAGTAAGTCGTCGTAGCAAATTATACATGCATAATGACGACGGTAATCGCAACGTCCTTCAATTAGAAATGGAGTGGAATCACCTGATCGTGCCTGTCTGCCAGTTTAATCCAGAATGGTTTGGCAGACCACTACTGTCTATTAAGCTTATGGATGTGGAATGGCATGTCCAGATTCTTTAATTTGTTTATTTTGGACTTAACTAGGCAAGTCAGTTAAGAACAAATTCTTATTTACAATGCCGGCCTACACCGGCCAAACTCTGACAATTGTGTTCCGCTCTATGGGACTCCCAATCACGGCTGGTTGTGATAAACCAGGTTGTCTGTAGTGACGCTTCTAGCACTGAGATGCGTTGCCTTGGAGGTTGCGTTGTGTAGTTGACAACCAAAGGGCTTGATTCAATCCGTATCGCAGAAGTTCAGCGCTATTGAAATTTAAAGGCAGTGTTCCCTGCATTTGCATAGACTGCATTCGCGGTAAAAGATGTATATGACGTCTCAACTGGAAATGACCTTTAAACTTGAGCGATACAGATTGAATTGAGCCTAAAGCCTTGCCAAACCACACCAGAACACCAGTCTTATTTTTCCTTCAGACCATTGTCCATATACATATCTGCTTAAATTCCCATAACCCTATTTGGAAACAAAAGCCTTCATCCTAGTTAAGTGTATTTGGGCTGTGTGGGTTGAGCAGTGGGTAGCAATGACAGTGTGACTCAGCACAGTAGCCTCAGGCAAAACCTCAGGACAGCTCCCAGAGTTAACATATGTTAGCCTTACCTAGCCTTGCTTAGCTAGCTAATAGCTCTACGAAGCTCAATGAAATGCTATAGGCTACGACTGATATAGCTAGCTCCTAGAGAGCACCCAAACAGGTTTATCTAATGCTTTGACTCTTGCCCACACAAACATTTAGCTGACTGCCGAGCTGGTGCACTTTCACTTGACCCTGGTTGGCGAGCTACCCTGTGTTCACATTGTTCTTCGTTGGGATTCAAAGCATTACCCCAAAAATGTGGGTCCGTGAGCCTGATAATTTTATTGTAAAATAACAATCCCAATGGTAGCCTCTCCATTTTACAGTCATACTAATGGCTAATTCATTAATCTACATAAACTTTAATTATATTGCAGTAGGAGAATTAATGAGGTATGCTATCAATTCGGGGTTAGAGTAACATCATTTTAATCCCTCTTTCATCCCTGCTATTTCTCTGTATTTATATTCATCATCCCTGGAGTCATACAGGCAGAAAGCCACGCAAGCAGATACACACGCACACACACACACACAGGCTTCGTCTGAGTCACCCAGACCTTTGCTGAGTCACTGGAGGCCTGGGATAGTCCCAATTCACCCAGCACAACACTAATATCCATAGGTAACAACATTGGTACAGAATCTCAAACGAAAAAGGTACTATTCACATCCTATTCAAAAGCATACAAATGTTTCTTCATGACACATTTCTTTACAACATTCATAATAACACAGAAAATATGTTGCCCTCGGCAATAACTGAACAAAGAAAATCAGTATCAACACACTGGCCTATTTAACAATATGTTGAGAAATATCTGACGTTGTCAAATTAGAGTCATTCATCTAGTTTATGACATCTTAATATATTTAGTAAATGCAAACATTCCTAAGTAACGTCAACTTTATTATAGTCTATTTTTCAGCCTAGAGGGGCGTTTGTGAGTCCTTGTGTGATTCTCAAGTGTCCTTGTCTGAACCGAGAGGCAAGCACACATAACAAGGTCGATCTCCACAACGTCTCCATATAACGCCCACTCGCGGTTAAATAAACATACATCATCTACTCGAGCGGAACTAATGTAACTACAGCTCAAGGCACCCCCGGGGGAACAAAACAGCATTCTATTGCGCCGATTTAATTGCATTAATATCTCAATCTATTCATAACTACATCTTAATGAATACCACGGTTACATTTGTTTAACCTGATACAGTTCAATATTAAAACGAATTATGCCACATGCGTGTGTCCACCCTTCACCTTCTATTGCCCACTAATCCAGTTACTTTGGATAAAGCAAAGAGTGGTTGAAATCCGTCACCTGAGCGTGCTGTACCGCTCTCGCATATGTCAAGGTAGATTTAAATGAGTGTCTGATTATTTAATTACTTAATACTGTCTTTGCCAATTTTTCGACAAATTACTTTCACGGTAAATATGCTATTCAAATAATATTAATTGATTGTAAATTAAAAAGTCCAACTGTAAATGGGAATACGGTGGATAAATCGGAGGCGTCTAAAAATGGGCTCATTAAGTTTCTGATGAAATACAATGAAATCTAATGCAGTCATCTGAGGATAAGGGGAGAGGAGCCAGTCACCCTACGTCACAAGTCTATCGGTACACATCTAGTCTACCGTTAATCAATTCAAGGAAAACAGACTAAATCTCAGGAACGGCTGAACATTAGGCATATAGCCTAATTATTCGCCGTATTTTTTGTAAAACCGCTTTGCCAGGATAACTTGTCATAGACAGATAGTTTACATACCGTTACCGATGCCGAGCCACTTAATCGGAGAGTCGTGTGTCTAGAAACCGGAGAGGAGAGGAGCGATGGTGGTATGCGCGCGGGCGGGGGTGAGGATGATGAGGTAGGGAGGGAGGGATTGGAGAGAAGATTGGCAGATTTGGATACGAATGCAGGCCTGTGGCAAAGCGGGACGGGATGCAGCAACATCGTCTACAGCCACCACTTTTTGGGCCAGGGAGGGGCGCTATGCGACTCACATATTGCACCAGCTGTAAAGTTAACTCTTCCACTGCCTGAACTCAGACTAAACACAAAACATTCTGGTGAATCAGACCGGGGCGGACTGGGACAACAATTCGGACCCGTGCGCACCACCAACTCACCCCACAAACGAAAATCCTACAATATACAGTATATACAGTATACTGTATATACACACTAACGTTTTAAAAGTTTGGGGTCACTTAGAAATGTCCTTGTTTTTTAAAGAAAAGCACATTTTTTGTCCATTAAAATAACATAAAATTGATCAGAAATACAGTGTAGACATTGTTCATGTTGTAAATGACTATTGTAGCTGGAAATGGCTGATTTATTTTTTTGTAATTAAATGTTTTTATTGTTTTATACTAACAAGCAAAACATACACCCCCACCTCCCCTCCCACCCCCCACACATGGGATACATGAACAATAAAACCACTACAGCTTCACTGAAAGGAATGAATACCACTGAAAACTAACATGTCAGATACAGACCAATAAGTAGTACAAAAAGAAACAAAACAAGAATTAATAGTTGTGACAATGATAATAACACTCACAAGATAGTGCACTCATTCTAGCAACCGTTCTTTCACAGCGGTAATTGCACTCCCCCACATCTGCAAAGTACCGGGTCGGGCTCTATTAATTCTGGCAGACGAAAGTTTGAGAAACAAGATGTCAAGATAGTAGGACAGCCAGTGTTTTACTGAAAGTGTGAGGTGGAATCCAGCGTTGGACAATTATCTTTTTGGCTGCAGTCATGCCGGCCAGACAGAGTTTGCGTGTCTTCTGTGATTTGGATCATAGAGTCATCCTTTAGAAGATGGAGAGCAGGGTCAATAGGAAAATCTGTACCGGTCATTGAGGAAATAATGTCCACTATTTTGGTCCAAAAGGTGTATACTTCAGGGCAGTCCCACAGAATAAACTGGCCTTCTTTAGACTAGTTGAGCATCAGCATTTGTGGGTTCGATTACAGGATCAAAATGGCCAGAAACAAAGAACTTTCTTCTGAAACTCATCAGTATATTTTTGTTCTGAGAAATTAAGGCTATTCCATGCGAGAAATTGCCAAGAAACTGAAGATCTCGTACAACGCTATGTAGTACTCCCTTCACAGAACAGTTCAAACTGGCTCTAACCAGAATAGAAAGAGGAGTGGTACACAACTGAGAAAGAGGACAAGTACATTAGTGTCTAGTTTGAGAAACAGATGCCTCACAAGTCTTCAACTGGCAGCTTCATTTCAGTCTCTTGGTAATTTCTTGCATGGAATAGCCTTCATTTCTCAGAACAAGAATAGACTGAGTTATTTGTTTCTAGCCATTTTGAACCCACAAATGCTGATGCTCCAGACACTCAACTAGTCTAAAGAAGGCCAGTTTTATTGCTTCTTTAATCAGCACAATAGTTTTCAGCTGTGTTAACATAATTGGAAAATGGTTTTCTAATGGTCAATTAGCCTTTTAAAATGATACATAGTTACAGCCTTATTCTAAAATTGATTACATTGTTTTTTCTCCTCATCAATCTACACACATAATGACAAAGGAAAAAGTTTTTTTAAAGTTTTTGCTAATTTATTAAAAATAAAACTGAAATATTACATTTGCATAAGTATTCAGACCCTTTACTCAGTACTTTGTTAAAGCACCTTTGGCAGCAATTACAGCCTCAAGTCTTCTTGGCTATGACAAGCTTGGCACACATGTATTTGGGGAGTTTCTCCCATTCTTCTCTGCAGATCTTCTCAAGCCCTGTCAGGTTGGATGGGGAGCGTTGCTGCACAGCTATTTTCAGGTAGAGATGTTCGATCAGGTTCAAGTCCGGGCTCTAGCTGGGCCACTCAAGGACATTCAGAGACTTCTCCCCGAAGCCACTCCTGCGATGTCTTGGCTGTGTTCTTAGGGTCGTAGTCTTGGTGGAAGGTGAACCTTCGCCCCAGTCTGAGGTCCTGTGCGCTCTGGAGCAGGCTTTCATTAAGGATCTCTTTGTACTTTGCTCTGTTCATCTTTGCCTCGATCCTGACTAGTCTCCCAGTTCCTGCCACTGAAAAACATCCCCACAGCATGATGCTGCCACCACCATGCTTCACCGTAGGGGTGGTGCCAGATTTCCTCCAGATGTGACGCTTGGTATTCAGGCCAATGAGTTCAATCTTGTTTTCATCAGTCCAGACAATCTTGTTTCTCATGTTCTGAGAGTCTTTAGGTGCTTTTTGGCAAACTCCAAGCAGGTTGTCATGTGCCTTTTACTGAAGAGTGGCATCCGTCTGGCCACTCTACCATAAAGGCCTGATTAGTGGAGTGCTGCAAAGATGGTTGTCCTTCTGGAAGGTTCTCCCATCTCCACAGAGGAACTCGCGAGCTCTGCCAGAGTGACCATCAGGTTCTTGATCACCTCCCTGACTAAGGCCCTTCTCCCCCGATCGCTCAGTTTGGCAGGGGGGCCAGCTCTAGGAAGAGTCTTGGTGGTTCCAAACTTCTTCCATTTAAGAATGATGGAAGCCACTGTGTTCTTGGGGACCTTCAATGCTGCAGAAATGTTATGTTACCCTTCCCCAGATCTGTGCCTCAACACAATCCTGTCTCAGAGCTCTACAGACAATTCCTTCGACCTCATGGCTTGGTTTTCTCTCTGACATGCACTGTCAACTGTGGGACCTTATATAGACAGGTGTGTGCCTTTCCTAATCATGTCAAATCTATTGAATTTACCACAGGTTGACTCCAATCAAGTTGTAGAAACATCTCAAGGATGATCAATGGAAACAAGATGCAAGTGAGCTACATTTAGAGTCTCATAGCAAAGGGTCTGAATACTTATGTAAATACGTTTTTTATTTTTAATAAATTAGCTAAATTGTCTAAAACCCTGTTTTTGCTTTCATCATTAGTTGTATTGGGTTTAGATTTCTGAGGAAAATGGTTTATTTAATCCATTTTAGAATAAGGCTGTAACGTAACAAAATGTGGAAAAAGTCAAGGGGTCTGAATACTTTCTGAAGGCACTCTATAGCCACATTTTGTTGTTACAGCCTGAATTGAAAATTTATTCCATTTAGATTTTGTGCCACTGACCTACACAATACCCCATAATAATCAAAGTGGATTAAGTTATGCAACATTTTTAAGGAGTAACAATGTGCTTAACAAGTCACATAATGAGTTGCATGGACTCACTTTGTGTGCAATAATAGTGTTTAACATTCTTTTTTCATGACTACCTCATCTCTCTACCCCACACATACAATTATGTGTATGGTCCCTCAGTCAAGCAGTGAATTTCAAACCCAGATTGAACCACAAAGACCAGGTAGGTTTTCCTATGCCTCGCAAAGAAGGGCACCTATTGGTAGATGGGTAAAATAAAATAAAAAGTCACACACTGAATATCCCTTTGAGCAAGTTATTAATTACACTTTGGATGGTGTATCAATACACCCATTCACTACAAAAATACAGGCGTCCTTCCTAACTCAGTTGCTGGTGAGGAAGGAAACCGCTCAGGGATTTCTCCATGAGACCAATGGTGACTTTAAAACAGTTACAGAGTTTAATGGCTGTGATAGGAGAAAACTGAGGATGGATCAACAACATTTTAGTTACTCCACACTACTAAACTTAATGACAGAGTGAAAAAGAAGGAAGCCTTTACAGAATACAAATATTTCAAAACATGTACCCTGTTTGCAATAAGGCACTAAACTGCAAAAAATGTGGCAAAGAATTGAACTTTATGTCATGAATACAAAGCGTTATGTTTGGTGCAAATCCAACACAACACATCACTGAGTACCACTCTTCATATTTTCAAGAACCGTGGTGGCTGCATCATGTTATGGGTATGCTTGTTAGGATAAAAATAAACGGATTAGAGCTAAGCACAGGCAAAATCATAGAGGAAAACCTGGTTCAGTCTGCTTTACAACAGACATTGGGAGACAAATTCACCTTTCAGCAGGAAAATAACCTAACACACAAGGACTGGAGTTGCTTACCAATATGACATTGAATGTTCCTGAGTGGCCTGGTTACAGTTTTGACTTAAATTGGTTTGAAAATCTATGGCCAGACTCGAAAATGGCTGTCTACCAACGATCAACAACTATCTTGACAGAGATTAAAGAATTTTTAAAAGAATGTGCAAATATTGTACAATCCAGGTGTGCAAAGACTTAACCAGAAAGACTCACAGCTATAATCTCTGCCAAAGGCTATTCTAACATGTATTGACTCAAGAGTGTGTATACTTCATTTTCAATTCATTAGCAAACATTTCTAAAAACATGTTTTCACTTTGTCATTATGGGGTACTGTGTATAGATTGGTAAGAAAAAAAATCACCTGTAAAAGTATTAAAAAAGACAGACTACGGTTTGCAACTGCACGTGGGGACAAAGATCGTACTTTTTGGAGGAATGTCCTCTGGTCTGATGAAACAAAAATAGAACTGTTTGGCCATAATGACCATCATTATGTTTGGAGGAAAAAGGGGGAGGCTTGCAAGCCGAAGAACACCATCCCAACCGTGAAGCACGGGGGTGGCAGCATCATGTTGTGGGGGTGCTTTGCTGCAGGAGGGTCTGATGCACTTCACAAAATAGATAATTTTGTGCAGGGCCGTAACTACTGTATACAGTACCAGTCAAAAGTTTGGACACACCTACTCATTCCAGGGTTTTTTCTTTATTTTTACTACTTTCTACATTGTACAATAATAGTGAAGACATCAAAACTATAAAATAGCACATATGGAATCATGTAGTAACCAAGAAAGTGTTAAACAAATCAAAATATATTTTATATTTGAGATTCTTCTAAGTAGTCACCCGTTGCCTTGATGAAAACTTTCCACACTCTTGGCATTCTCTCAACCAGCTTCATGAGGTAGTCACCTGGAATGCATTTAAATTAACAGGTGTGCCTTGTTAAAAGTTAATTTGTGGAATTTCTTTCCTTAATGCGTTTGAGCCAATAAGTTGTGTTTGGTAGGGGTGGTATACAGAAGATGTCTCTATTTGGTCAAATAACAAGTCCATATTATGGCAAGAACAGCTCAAATAAGCAAAGAGAAACGACAGTCCATCATTACTTTAAGACATGAAGGTCAGTCAATCCGGGAACATTTCAAGAACTTTGAAAGTTTCTTCAAGTGCAGTCGCAAAAACTATAAAGCAATGAAACTAGCTCTCATGAGGACGGCCACAGGAAAGGAAGATCCAGAGTTTCCTCCGCTGCAGAGGATAAGTTCATTAGAGTTACGAGCCTCAGAAATTGCAGCCCAAATAAATGCTTCACAGAGTTCAAGTAACAGACACATCTCAACATCAACTGTTCAGAGGAGACTGCGTGAATCAGGCCTTCATGGTCAAATTGCTGCAAAGAAACCACTACTAAAGGACACCAATAAGAAGAAGAGACTTGCTTGGGTCAAGAAACACAAGCAATGGACATTAGACCGGTGGAAATCTGTCCTTTGGTCTGATGAGTCCAAATTTGAGATTGGTTCCAACCGCGTTGTTATGAGACACAGAATAGGTGAACGGATGATCTCTGCATGTGTAGTTCCCACCAAGAAGCATGGAGGAGGAGGTGTGAAGGTGCTTTGCTGGTGACACGAGATTGGCGCTGCCCTGTGTGGTCGCCTGTTAAGCAGCTCCCATTGTTTGTGCGTTAATTGTTGTTTTAGTATGTTTTTAGAGGTTTAGGATTATGGAGTGCTACTGTTACACAAAGGTTTTAGCGGTCCTTTTTATCACTGAGGCACTTTTTATTTTTCTCAGCGCCGAACGTACACGCGAGTCCTCAATTATTTACAACCGAGCCCAGCTCCTGGATTTATCACACTCAGCTCTTCTGCACCCCAGGGAAAAGATTGATATTCCGGACGAGTTGAAATGGCGACGGCGTGGAAGCAGGGCGGGATTGAAGTGTAAAGCAAAACTTAGGAAATACAAGCCGGCTATACCGTCTATCATTATGGGCAACGTGAGATCGCTACATAACAAGATGGACGAGCTTGAGGGTCTTGTCCATGGACACAGAGACTACCGTGAAGCTAGCCTATTATGCTTTACTGAAACATGGCTGAATGATAACATCCCCATAGAGAACGTAACTATCGGCGGTTTCCAGACCATCAGAGCGGACAGGGATAGCGTTTCTTCCGGTAAGGGTAAGGGAGGGAGGCTGGCTTTATTAGTTAACAACAGATGGTGTAATCCGAGACATATTACTGTTAAGGAACAGTTTTGTAGCCCGGACATTGAGCGGTTAGCCGTTAGCCTGAGACCCTACTATTTGCAGAGGGAATTCACGGCGGCCATTGCTGTTATTGTTTACATCCCGCCCTCCGCGGACGCAAACACAGCGTGTGACGTCACCCACTCTGCTATCGCGAAGTTACAGACAGCGCATCCCAGTGCTTTCTTTGCCATTTCAGGGGATTTTAACCATGCATCTCTCTCTTCAACGCTGCCCACGTTCAAACAGTTTGTGAAGTGCCCAACCAGGAATAATACAACTCTGGACTTGTTATATGCCAATGTGAAGGATGCATACAACTCCACTGCACTGCCTCCCCTCGGTAGATCGGATCACAACTTTGTCCACCTCACCCCACTTTACAGGCCTATGGTCCAACAGCAGCCTGCGACCACTAGGACCATTAGGAGATGGTCCCCGGAGGAGAATGAGGCTCTAAAGGACTGCTTTGAAACAACAGACTGGGATGTGCTCTGTGAGGCTCATGGGGAGGACATTGATGGACTTACTGACTGCATAACGGACTATATAAATGTTTGTGTAGACAACACTGTACCCACCAGGAAGGTACACTGTTTTACAAATAATAAACCCTGGGTCACCAGCGGTCTGAAGGCCCTGCTGAATGAGAAAAAGAGGGCCTTCAAGGAGAGGGACATGGACAAATTGAAATGCGTCCAGAGGGAGCTGAAGTTGCGGATTGCTGAGGGGAAGAGAGGGTATGAAGGAGAAGATGGAGGACAAGCTGAGGCAGAGCCAGGTGAGAGAGGTGTGGAAAGTAAAACAGTGGGCAGACGGAGGGGACCCAGGACAGAGCCAATGAGCTGAACCAATTTTTTAACAGGTTCGATACTGGCCCTGTCCACCTCCCCTCCAGCTCCCTAGGCCACACACCCTCACGGCTGTCCCATCCCCACTTTGCTCACAACACCTCTGTTGAGACAAGCAGCGACCTCCTCCTCACCTCCGCCCCTGCTCCCTCTGGACTGATCCTTGACACCCCCCTTCCCCCCACCTCCCCACCTGTGCTGCCTTTCACCACCAACCAAGTGAAGAGAGAGCTGGAGAGACTACATCAGTGGAAAGCAGTGGGCCCTGATGGCATCAGCCCAAGGGTGCTTAGGGTCTGTGCTGACCATCTGTGTGGAATACTCCAGCGACGCTTTAACCTTAGCCTGAGCCTGGAAAGGGTCCCTGTGCTGTGGAAAACATCCTGCCTGGTCCCAGTGCCCAAGAAGGCGCACCCCACTGTCCTGAATGACTTCAGACCTGTAGCGCTAACATCCCACATCATGAAGACCCTGGAAAGGTTAGTCCTCGCTCACCTCAGACCCCTGGTGTGTACATCACTGGACCCCCTGCAGTTCGCATATCAGCGCAACATCGGGGTGGACGATGCCATCATCTACCTTCTGCAGAGGGCCTACTCTCACCTGGACAACGCAGGTTGCACTGTGAGGGTTATGTGGAAACAAGCATCTTTGACTTCGCCATCTATTGTTATCTCCAAAGTTTTGGCATCTTCTACATTGTAATGGACACGGTGTAACCTTTGGTAGGAAGGCTTTAGCTGAAGGCTTTAGCTGTGGTACATCAAAGCCAAGTCAGCTCGTGCTCATGGTTCTCACAGGGGAAGTGAAATGATAGGCTTGACTTTGCTCATGATGCACGTCGCAAAATGACATGTAAAAACACCCTGAGCACATCGGACACGAAACACCAATACAAAATAGATAGACAAGTTCCTTACATTTTCTTCTGTGCCTGTTCATTGTAGGATAGACATCTAGCTGCACCAATCAAAGCAGTGAAGCGTGTAGTGAAGCAAGACTTTAGTGATCAAAATCCTTAATCTTAGGGCGATGTGGAGAGCAGGGTTGCAAAATGCAATCATATTACACAATTATACCATTTATGAAAGGGTCAGATATTATATTTTTAATACAGACTAGCTAAAAATAAAGTGAACATTGAAAAATGATCTAATGGGTTATATACATTTTCTGCAACAAAAAAAGTGGTGGTACATATTTTTATTTGCTCCATGGCTCAGGTGGACAAATGTAGGCTATGGTGAAAAGCTGTTTGGCTCAGCTCAGTCACGAATAGCAGAAACGAAAAACTTTGCAGGTGATTCTGATGAAATAACAATACCTTGTTGGTGGGTGGTAACATTTAAAATAAAACCAAGCCGCGAAAAGAAGCGTAGACTGAAAGGTATTAGCACGTCATATCATAGGGGAAACACGCCATTGACACAAAAAAACATCAAAGGCCACACTTTGGATTTCCCACTTCGTATATCATACTTTGACTAAAACTATGACTTATTAACTTCAATCGTTGTGCAACATCATGGGTAAGCTCTGATCATCGTCTTTCAGTTGTGGTACTTTAATCAAAGATAAATCAAGATATCTGTAATTAATTTGGATGTTTTTGCCGAGGAGGTCTTAGTTGTGAAACTAGTAGTGCACTGCAGACAGTAGGGCATAGCTGCTGCTTCGCTTTCTCATTGACAGCAAACACTTAATTGAAGAATCCCATCCATAGTTCCCACCCCTACTGTTGACCAGTCACCGATGAAGGGGTGTAGACTTCGGCTACCAAACTTTGACTTGCTTCAAAGATTTAAAAAAATTGCTGCCGAACCTCAAAACAAAAACTATTCTATCATAATAGATGCGCAAACTGTTTTGACTGGGAAGCATGCAACAGGCTTAAGATAAGTGTTTAACATGTCATTAACCGCATCAATATGATTTTGCAATCTGATGCACGTGTGCAATATAGATGACATTGCATTAAATCATTCATTTGTGCAGCATGGCTGATTTGCAGACGATCTGGAACGGTGAGAATGCAAAACTGTCCCAAGATCAGCGTCTCGGCGCAACTTAATTAATACCTACATCTCGCAAGGTATGCTTTCACTGCTCAGCACTGCTCTTTTAAAACCTCACCTAATAACACACACACACACACACACACACACACACACACACACACACACACACACACACACACCTCCTCCAAAGTAAACATTCCTGCCATGGACTGTGTCCTGCTATGTGTCCAGGGCTGATACCCCTGTCCACCTTGGGTAAGGTTATGTTTGGCCCACAAGGGTACCATTAATGTGTGTGGTGTGGGAATGGCCTGAGAGATTAATAGGATGATGAAATGGTTGTCGTCCCTCCGACCTAAGCTTTATCTATTTCGCTCTCGCTATCTATCCTCCCTCTCCCCTTTCCTTCTCCCCCTTTTCTTCTCCATTATCTCTCTCGCCATATCTCTCTCTCTCCATATCTCTCTTTATCTCTCCCTCACTCCATATCTCTCCATCTCGCTCTCTCTCTCCATCTCTCTCTCTCTGAGCCAGACTGCAGTGATATCAGGCCCTGACAATAATATGAAGGTTTTGAATAATTCAAAATCTTCTTCAATAATGCATGATGCGTGCACACACACACACACACACACACACACACACACACACACACACACACACACAGACACACACACCACTTTGGAGAGATTTCGCTCTTACGCCAGGGTCTGTCCTGGATAGCACTGACCCTTACGCCAGGTGTCCCTGAAGACACTTTTTACTTTGGGCTTTTTGATTCTCTAGTTGTAATCATTAGATTTTTTTTTCTCCATTCATAGAATACATTTGTGAGGTTCCACAACTGTGTGAAGTCTATATGAAACATGAAATTAATCTAATCAGTGATATTACCTGAAGACAAATATGTAAAAAGAGTGGAACACATTTAAACAACTGATACAGTATGCCCCGTAATTGCCCATTAACACTGCACCAAAGACCATTCCTGGGTTTCTAAGATATCCACTCACCCTCTCCTGCTGGCTCAAGACACTATAAAATCACAAGCATCCTTACCCTGCAGTGCTGAGTCTTTAATCTGAGATGTTAAATATCTGTCACCAAAGAGAATACTCTTACCTTGCAAAACCTCCTCATTCTCAACACTCTTTCTACAGTTCCTCAGATAAAACACAACACCTATTTCTGTGGGTGGGTACGGGGGGAGGGATATTGTTTCTCCAAGAGACTACTTAAACTGTCCAGAGTTGAACATGGAAAATGGACCCTGGCAAAAACGTCCATCCATGTATTGCTATTTCTGAAAATGTTTCAGTGAAACCTCAGTGAAGGAAATTAAACCTGCAGAATGAGACGCCAGCAACTTTTCTGAAATATGACTAAATTACACGTTTACTATTTTATTACAACACTCACCCCATAAGGAGAGCTGGAATGGACTAATATGCCTGGCGAGTGTAAATGATGACACTACATTTTACTGCTATTGGATTAGCATAGCAGCAGCTGATTGGATGTACTGTAGCTAGTGACTATGGGCCATTGAGTACTTCTGTGCGGCAACATATGCCTACTTCCCAAATAGCACCCTATTTTCTGTACAGTGGCACTGTGTACGGAATATGGTGCCATTTTGAACACAGCCTATAATTTATCGGCAAAGTTAATGTCAGCCCCATTGTTAGCCTTTTACAATGTTCACTGGATTCTCCCTATGCACTCCTGTTTTTTTTATTTTGACTTCCCTTTCTCAATCTTTAGCCCTGTAAACTCTTTCTCACCTCCTGCTTAGCTGCAAGGCACTGTAGTAGAGCAAAAAACGCTTCCTAGAGAGCACAAGTCAACCCAATGTGCAGGGAGGTGGAAAACGAGGAGTCAAGTGCAAGGCCATGTTCAGTTGTTTTAGAGACTACTGACATGTAATGGAAGCTGACAGCTCTTCACCCTCCATTAAAATGATAGCTGTTTTTACAGACAAGTTTGCTGTGTGTGTGTGTGTGCGTGCGTGCGTGCGTGCGTGCGTGCGTGCGTGCGTGCGTGCGTGCGTGCGTGCGTGCGTGCGTGCGAGAGACAGGAAAAAGTGGGTACCACACATACAGTGGGGAGAACAAGTATTTGATACACTGCCGATTTTGCAGGTTTTCCCACTTACAAAGCAGGTAGAAATCTGTCATTTTTATCATAGGTACTCTTCAACTGTGAGTGACGGAATCTAAAACAAAAATCCAGAAAATCACATTGTATGATTTTTAAGTAATTAATTTGCATTTTATTGCATGACATAAGTATTTGATACATCAGAAAAGCAGAACTTCATATTTGGTACAGAAACCTTTGTTTGCAATTACAGAGATCATACGTTTCCTGTAGTTCTTGACCAGGTTTGCACACACTGCAGCAGGGATTTTGGCCCACTCCTCCATACAGACCTTCTCCAGATCCTTCAGGTTTCAGGGCTGTCGCTGGGCAATACAGACTTTCAGCTCCCTCCAAAGATTTTCTATTGGGTTCAGGTCTGGAGACTGGCTAGGCCACTCCAGGACCTTGAGATGCTTCTTACGGCGCCACTCCTTAATTGCCCTGGCTGTTTGTTTCGGGTCGTTGTCATGCTGGAAGACCCAGCCACGACCAATCTTCTATGCTCTTACTGAGGGAAGGAGGTTGTTGGCCAAGATCTCGCGATACATGGCCCCATCCATCCTCCCCTCAATACGGTGCAGTCGTCCTGTCCCCTTTGCAGAAAAGCATCCCCAAAGAATGATGTTTCCACCTCCATGCTTCACGGTTGGGATGGTGTTCTTGGGGTTGTCCTTCTTCTTCCTCCAAACACGGCGAGTGGAGTTTAGACCAAAGTTTAGCTCTATTTTTGTCTCATCAGACCACATGACCTTCTCCAATTCCTCCTCTGGATCATCCAGATGGTCATTGGCAAACTTCAGACGGGCCTGGACATGCACTGGCTTGAGCAGGGGGACCTTGCGTGCGCTGCAGGATTTTAATCCATGACGGCGTAGTGTGTTACTAACGATTTTCTTTGAGACTGTGGTCCCAGCTCTCTTCAGGTCATTGACCAGGTCCTGCCGTGTAGTTCTGGGCTGATCCCTCACCTTCCTCATGATCATTGATGCCCCACGAGGTGAGATCTTATATGGTGCCCTAGACCAAGGGAGATTGACCATCAACTTGAACTTCTTCCATTTTCTAATAATTGCGCCAACAGTTGTTGCATTCTCACCAAGCTGCTTGCCTATTGTCCTGTAGTCCATCCTAGCCTTGTGCAGGTCTACAATTTTATCCCTGATGTCCTTACACAGCTCTATGGTCTTGGCCATTGTGGAGAGGTTGGAGTCTGTTTGATTGAGTGTGTGGACAGGTGTATCAAATACTTGTTCTCCCCACTGTAAGTGTAAAGGGTGTTCACAATCACATGTGTAACAAGGTTAACTCTGGTTATTAAAACACTACCATTCCTCTAAGGAAGTAACCCACAGCTCAACCTGGGCCACTACTGACAGAGCATGGTAAGACTGAGCGCAGGGTGACCTAGTCAGAACCCCCGGGGCCAGCAGGGTAATTAATGGCAGTGACAAGAAGCAGACAGTTTCAGGGCCCTAAATGAGGTCAGAGAACTGGGCTGCACAGAATTGCAGGGCACTAATAGAACCAGGAAGTGTCGGTAATAGAACCAGGAAGTGTCTCAGGACCTCTTGATTACTCTATCCCAAAGTGTTATGAAGCAGTGCTCTACCACTATGAAAAAAGATTTTGAAAAACAAGGTGGTAAAAATAGGAAGAAGCACAGCCTGGATGCTTGTTAAGCATGTTGAATAAGTAACTGTATACTTAACTATATAGTATTTAACACTTTATGTTCAGGTCTCTCCAGAGATGTTCGATCAGGTTCAAGTCCGGGCTCTGGCTGGGCCACTCAAGGACATTCAGAGACTTGTCCCGAAGCCACTCCTGCGTTGTCATGGCTTTGCACTTAGGGTCATTGTCCTGTTGGAAGGTGAACCTTCACCCCAGTCTGAGGTCCTGAGCGTTCTGGAGCAGGTTTTCATCAAGGATCTGTCTGTACTTTTCTCCGTTCATCTTTCCCTCGATCCTGACTAGTCTCCCAGTCCCTACCACTGAAAAACATCCCCACAGCATGATACTGCCACCACCATGCTTCACCGTAGGGATGGTGCCAGGCATCCTCCAGTCGTGACGCTTGGCATTCAGGCCATAGAATTCAATTTTGGTTTCATAAGCACAGAGAATCTTGTTTCTCATGGTCTGCATCCTTTAGGTGCCTTTTGGCAAACTCCAAGCGGGCTGTCATGTGCGGAGGAGTGGCTTCCGTCTGGGCACTTTACCATAAAGGCCTGATTGGTGGAGTGCTGCAGAGTAGGTTGTCCTTCTGGAAGGTTCTCCCATCTCCACAGAGGAACTCTGAAACTGTGTCAGGGGGATCATCTGGTTCTTAGTCACCTCCCTGACCAAGGCCCTTCTCCCCCGATTGCTCAGTTTGGCCGGGCGGCCAGCTCTAGGAAGAGTCTTGGTGGTTCCAAACTTCTTCCATTTAAGAATGATGGAGGCCACTGTGTTCTTGGGGACCTTCAATGCTGCAGAAATGTTTTCGTACCCTTCCCCAGATCTGTGCCTCGACACAATCCTGTCTCGGAGCTCTACGGACAATTCCTTCGACCTCATGGCTTGGTTTTTGCTCTGACATGCACTGTCAACTGTGGGACCTTATATAGACAGGTGTGTGCCTTTCCAAATCATGTCCAATCAATTGTATTTACCACAGGTGGACTCCAATAAAGTTGTAGAAATATCTCAAGGATGATCATTGGAAACAGTATTCACCTGAACTCAATGTTCAAGTCGCATAGCAAAGGGTCTCAATACTTATCTAAATAAGGTATTTCTGGATTTTATGTTTAATAAATTAGCAGAAATTTCTAAAAAACAGTTTATTCTTTGTCATTTTGGGGTATTGTGTTTAGACTGATGAGGATTAAAAAATATATATATTTTAGAATAAGGCTCTAATGTAACAAAATGTGTTTGATTTATATTTTGCAATATATATTTTACTGTGCTGTTTCACTAAAGTTCTGAACCTATATACATTTTATGGACACAGTATATTTTTAGTTAGGTTGTTGTTTTTAATCCCACCCTTCAGCTCCACTCAACCCTTCCCATTTTTTATTTCTCTTTGCCATATTGTTTTCAACTGTGCTGTGAGATTTCACAAAAGTTCTGAACCTTTCCTATTCTCATAGTTTCTACAGATTTTAAATTAAAGATAAAAGTATTACTACATTATTGATCGATTGACTATGACTTTTCAAATCACCCAGTAGTGCTATCTGCAGAGAAAGCCCCAGGAAAATGTTGCACCTCTTCAACCATTCCTGGACATTTGACCAAAAACAAGATACATATGGACAGTACCAAACAAATGATATAATGATTCGGTCTCTTTGCAGCAAAATCTGCAGAACTGGGATGGTTGTATCCCCCATATATACAGTTGAAGTCGGATGTTTACATGCATTTAGGTTCAAGTCATTAAAACTCATTTTTCAACCACTCCACAGATTTCATGTTAACAAACTATAGTTTTGGCAAGTCGGTTAGGACATCTACTTTGTGCATGACACAATTCTTCCAACAATTGTTTACAGACAGATTATTTCACTTATAATTCATTATATCACAATTCCAGTGGGTCAGAAGTTTACGTACACTAAGTTGACTGTGCCTTTAAACAGCTTGGAAAATTCCAGAAAATGATGTCATAGCTTTAGAAGCTTCTCATAGGCTAATTGACATCATTTGAGCCAATTGGAGGTGTACCTGTGGATGTATTTCAAGGCCTACCTTCAAACTCAGTTCATCTTTGCTCGACATCATGGGAAAATCAAAAGAAATCAGCCAAGACCTCCACAAGTCAGGTTCATCATTGGGAGCAATTTCCAAATGCCTGAAGGTACCACGTTCATCTGTACAAACAATAGTACGCAAGTATAAACACCATGGGACCACGCAGCCGTCATACCGCTCAGGAAGGAGACTCGTTCTGTCTCCTAGAGATGCATACTTTGGTGCGAAAAGTGCAAATCAATCCCAGAAAAAAGCTGAAAGCCAACTCTGTTTGTTGGGCTTTCAACTCTGAACTATGTAGAATGGATTGTTGACAAACTCTGAACCAATTATATTAATTTGGGGACAGGTCGAAAAGCATTATGGCAATTTTGTTAGCTAATTTGTCCTATTTAGCAAGCTAGCTTGCTGTTACTAGCTAATTTGTCCTGGTATATAAACATTGGGTTGTTATTTTACCTGAAACGCACAAGGTCCTCTACTCCAACAATTAATCCATAGATAAAACGAGCGGTGTGGGCAGCGTGTTAGGCCTACTTGTAGCTAACATTTTGGTTAACGTTAGCTACTTCTGTGGCTTGAAACTGCTAGCTAACAGTAAACGGACATGAAAAGGCTCTGACAGGACGGATTCATGCAGATAGGCTACGATGTGAATTTGTGGTAAGTTAGAACAGAGAGAGAGAGCGAGAGTATTCACTACTATAGACTTTGGTCATAATCAAAGCTTTGTTAACCAATATGTTTTTATGTGAGGCTGCCTGTAAGTCACAGTGGAACAGACGTTGCGAGCTAGCTAACGGTAACGTTAACGGTGTCTTTTATGTGGCGATGATATCTAATTAGTGTTGTATTTAATGTAGTTTTGCTATCTGTGCCAGGCGAGGGCGTTTCTGGCCAATCTGGCACCCTAGGCGAGATCTCTAAAAAAATGTACTAATATAAAACTATTGAGTCTGCTGTGGATGTGTCTTGACCTATACATTTGATCACATATGGAAAAACATTGGATTAAAACACATCACCATAAAATTATAGACAGGAACAATTATAAGAAAAGATCATCACCACAATCTTAATCAAAAAGTAAATAGGCTACTGACTCTCAGAGGGGATTGATTGTGTTGATGGTTCCCCTTCAGTGGCAGCAGCATCTTCTTTGCCTCTCCCCAAAAATGTATTGAGAGCATCTGTCATATTTAGTTGCAAAATAATACATTCTAAATTGCAAATGTTCAAAACACTTCAGACAGCAACTAACCAGCTCACCGCTGCAATTTTCTCTGCAACATTTTAAAAACATTTTGTCTCAAAATATTGATCTAAACAGGCCTTAAGGTTCCACTTCTACCCTTTGCCACCGCCTGAGCACATGCTATGTATTTACTGCTACTCTAGTTCAGGTTTAGCTAGTTCGCTAGCTTACTAACTAGCTAACTTAGCACGCTACATTTCAAATAGCTAAAACCAGAGACAGACAGATGCTTTTAAAACTGTCCATAAAAAACATACCACTATACTTATGTATTTTTTCTGACTCGACTCACCCACCGTCCACACCTGGCCCTGCCCTCCCTCACCACCATCTCTCCAGTCAGCAATATAATTTCACTGATAACAAATAATTAAGTCTTGACTTAATGTTATTTGTTTTATTCTTCAGTTTTTCTCCTATGTTATATTCATAGCGACTCCTAAACTCTCTCCCGGCGCTCATGGACCCGACATCCATGAATTTGAAGCGCGACTTCTAAATGTCTGTTGGCTAGCTAACCAGACACTAATCGCTAGCTGGAATGCTAAAAACACAGCTGGATAGCTGGACAGTGCAGAAGTTTTTTTTTATCTAGTTTTTATTTTATTTTATTTTTTTAATGATGAATTTCTCTGTCAAAAAAATAATTTGAGTTACTGTAAATATGAGTTTAATAACTGTAGGAGCCATTTATGACAAGCACCTCAGTTATTGTTTCCAGAAAGAAAATTAATTGTATCATTGTTATTGTTTATGCTAATGCTTAGGCTTATGTGAATAATATTTATATATTGGTCACTTACCTGAAATGCCATTGACGCCAGTGTGAAAGTGACGCAGGGATTTATACAGATAAAGGACGGGACTACGTGGGCGGGGAGGGGACCAGGGAAGTGACACAGTTTTCCACCATAATTGGCAAGTCGTATATTGTAATTAGTGATTGGCATTGAACTTATTGGATGTTTAATGTATCTGAAAATAAACGTAAAGAACCCAGTCATTCGTTGTGAATGTTGGTTAATTGGAATATACTTCCAATACGCGTGGTGAGCCATGTCCCTGGTCAGAAGTGGCTAAAACTAAACGAAGTCCAAAGACGTCACTACAATAACAATACATGTCAAAATACAGCAGACAAGAATGAGGGAAAGAAGCTGGAGGCTGACGGAGCATGTCTGATGAAGGTTGGTGTTAAAAAAAAAAAGCTAGTAATGTTTAAGCTTTCAGTTAAATTTGTACAGCATATGTCTTACTTTAGTTAGGCATAAATAAATGATGCTTTTTTATTCGATTTTATTCCTAATTATTTTTTCAGTTTTTTTATTTTATTAAGCTCATTAATTGAATTCAGTTTTGCCCCATTGTGGATGATACTGTTTAAGATGTTCCATGTGTCTGAATTATTGGGTTAATTTTGAGCAACAATTAACAAAAGGGTGAAACTTAAATACATATTTTTTTCTAATGGTATAATATGACCTGCATGTCCTCTCTCTGTCTCTCTCTCTGTGTGTCGCTCGCTCTCTCTCGCTCTTTCTCGCTCTCAAAATAAAATCCTAAAAGTATTTTGGCTACTTAGTACAGCCATTTTTGTGCCTTTTGTTGGTGTTGAATGGATGGGGACAGAGTGGACTTTAATTTATTTATTTGGATAGAATTTAAGTAAGTCATATTAGATCAGTTTATATCACAAACTATGAGACAGGTATACTTTTAGCCAACCTTGACCAAAAATAACCTTCTTTTGATAGATTGTACACCTGTTGTTACTCTAAAAATACATGATGAAAATACATTTTGGAGGCTTAAAAACAAATCATGGCGAAGTATGACCCCCCCTAAAAGAGGCTTAGCCCCCCTGTCCATGAATCTCTAGTGATGTCACTGGGCAGTAGGGATGGCCACGTTTCCTTTATAAATGCCTGAATTGGGTCATTTTCCTGTCCTGCTAAGCCTTCAAAATGTAATTAATACTTTTGGGTGTAGGGGAAAATGTATGGGAGAAAAACGTATATGTTTTCTTTAGGAATGTATTGGAGTAAAAGTAAAGGTTGTAAAAAATATAATTAGTAAAGTACAGATCCTCCCAAAAACGACTTTACTAACACCTGTACAAAAAGGGCCAGAGCCGACTCTACTTTCTGAGGAGGCTCAGGTCCTTCAACATGTGCAGTAAACTACTGCATACCTTCTACCAGTCTGTGGTGGCCAGTGCCATCTTTTTTGCAGTGGTGTGCTGGGGAGCCAACATAAAAGCCGGTGATGCTTCTCGGGTAAATAAGCTGATCAGGAAGGCTAGCTCTGTCCTGGGGATGAGCCTTGACACTCTAGAGGAGGTGGCGGAGAGACGGATCCTGGCCAAACTGCTGGCCATCATGGACAACGTCACCCACCCTCTGCATGCCATAGTTATGACGCAGAGGAGCACCTTCAGCCACAGACTGATCCCACCACGGTGTGCCAGAGAGCGCTACAGGAGGTACTTCCTGCCGGCTATTAGACTATATAATGCCTCACCGGGGTGCCGTGCCGTCAGCAACACAGACCTGGAACTGTTGGGGTGTTAGGACATAGTTTAACAATTATGCATCCATCTGTGAGTAACTGGTCTGTAATCACTCATTCACTCAGGACTTATTTATTCATTCAGGTCTGTATATACATACTCATGTACAGTTGTTATATCATATCACGTGCAATATTGCAAGTAATTCTTGGACTTAACTTACGTAGTCATTCACTCAGGAATGCATATTAGTATCCTGTCAGTTGTATCTTTTTTCATTGCTTTTAGTATATCGAATGTGCAATACGCGCAGTTATCTGTAATTAAACCCTGCGCTAAGGACTGTATTTTAAGGGAAATACTATTATTACCCTAAATTATATCATACACACATTTAGCTATTTAAGTATCTCTTCCTGTCATTTACCTGTACAGATTATGTAACCATGCAAGTATTCACTTACCTGTAAATATAACTGTATATTTACCTGTACAGCTAATTTAACCATGCAATGTATCATGTATCGTGTCTCTGTCTTTTGTGTATTTTCGTTCTGGCATTTTGCACCTGCCCTATGTTTTGTTGTAGCTGCTTGACAAAGAAATTTTCCCCTCGGGGATCAATAAAGTACCAGTCTGCAATATTGCTGTGGTGTCAAGATATAGTCCCGACACAAATCAAGGGTTGCTGCCCCGTTATATGGTGTCGGTTGCTAGAGACGTAGTTCAATCTTTTTGACCTGTATCTCTGGACGCGGACCCACACCCGCTGTCCCATAGTAATGACCGTGTCCAGAGTCGGGACGAGACAGGCAGGCAGCACGTCTCAGCCAGTCTAAATCATGAATCAGCTGTGACTGTGTTAGCTGTGTTGTTGACTAGCTCCTCTGACGATAGAGCACATTTTCTAAGCCATGCGAAATCGTGCCTCATTAACTCATTGTTATGGATGTATCCAAATAAATGTCACTAGAAAACGCGGCTACTTTGCTGTTATTCAAGAGATAATAACGCTGCCAGCTAGTATTATGACAATGGAACATTTAGAACGAACGACTCGGGAGAGCGAATTTGAATATTGAAACAATGTTGCAAATGTCGGAGTGACAGATAGCAAGGTTTATACAAATCTCCGCTGTTGCAAACTAAATGTTAGTCTAAAACAAATGTGAGATCATGTCTAGATGCTTTTTGTAGTGGCGATCAAGTTCATAAATTGTCTGGCTGCGCTGATGAGAGGGTGGATTGCGCAGTCAGATGGAACAGAGTAAATAGGCATTTTAAGGTAATTTGTGGAATGCTTTTTTAACCAATCAGCATTCAGGATTAGACCCACCCGTTATGTGAAGGCCTATATACAGTATGTGCACTGCTATGCTATGCATTTTGCACTTTGCACTCAGTAGGTTTTGCAGTAAAATTGATCTCAACATGAAGTTGAAAAGGTACAAAAAAAACTCAATACATTGCAACTTTGAGAGTGGGAAATGTTTTCAAGATCGAGCAACATCCAAAGTGATCAATGCATATAGTGAAATGATCGATGCAGATAGGCTGCTACTGACACAAAACGGTTTTATTTTTCAGCTGCGTTGTGAATCATGAAATAGAATCACACTGAAGCATAATCCAAATTGGTTGGGCTGTGCGGATTTGAAGATTATTGGAAAGCACAGGTGTTAATGTGTTCTTAACTATCTAAATTCACTTAAAATATTGTTTGGAATCCAACAAATAAGTGAAAAATGGAACATGAACAACTGTGCCATCATGCCCATCAAGCAAGGAGGACCAAACAACAGGTGATCAGCACCATAGAGTGCCGCTGTCAATCTTCCCGGGCCTATTCTATTTAGAACTCCAATTCTATGGAAATAATTGTTACCACAACAAGATTGGATGTGTTTAAAATATGCCTCAGTGTCATCATAGAATAATTTATCATTTTGACAGTGTATTACCCAAACAGAACGCCAAATGCAGGTTCTTCACCCAAAGAGACACGCTTCAAATCAGAACATAACCAAGTCGTGAGAAAATAGCTTGTGTAAAACAAACGTGTAAGTTTGGGCCCCCGAAGACCTAAACAAAGATGAGTTTCTTTCGGAATCCGATTCACTTCCTGCCGAGGATACAGAAATGACAGAGGTAGAAACTGCCATTTTAAAAAAGTGAAAGTCAAAGTAATACACAAGATTGAGTACTGATATTTTTGTATGGTTTCCATGATGTGCAATGCACCTATGTGGCTCTTATCATGTCATTGTCCACCAGCAGTTGAGATTGAGTTCAGAACTCCTTTACAAGAGGCCCCTATCAAGGTCAGTTACACTGTGGACCAAGCATTGTCCCAAACTGCAGAAGTCCACGTCCATGTAAGGAGCTGTTCTGTTTTCAGTAAATGTATAAATTGTAGTTTTAAAAGGTAGTTTTGTTTTTGTATTTAGAGCAACAATGACATTTGTGTATTTGAGTGTTTTGTTTTGCCCTGTCACACACAGTGTCTGCTTGGGACAAGCCCCCCCCCCCCAAGAAGAGGGATATTGCAGCTTCCTCTTCCTCCCGAGGAAGATTCAGAAAGAAAGACAGGAACAGGGGGAGAGGGGAGACTCATCCTGGCAACTGTGAGAGATCCAGAGAAAGCTCCCACAACCGCCACTCCAGGCCCAGCCACCACCATGACAGGCCCAGGGGGAAAGAGGCAACTAAGTCTGACAACACAGAGATCCAGCGAGAGATCCAGAGACTGTGTCCACAGCCACCACTCCCAGCCCAGCCACCAGGAGACTGGGCCTGACTACTCAGAGAGATCCAGTGACAGCCCGCAGGATCACCACTCCCACAGGAGGCAAAGGGAGGATGAGGAGTATGTCAATGCTTGCAAGAAGATCCGATATTAGGATAAGTTAAGTTGATACAATTCAATATTTTTTTATTCTAAGAATAAAATATAATTGTAATAAATCTCATTAATCATTAACCTTTCGAGTGTCTGTCTGTTATTTTGTTAAAAATTAAATAAATACAAATCTTTGTCTACTCTTCTCCCCCCACATAGAACATGAATTCCAATACTGCAGTAAATGCAGAGCCCAATCATTAACCTCGCTGCATCCCCACCTTTACACAATTACTGTTGTTGTTTACAAAATCCAAAAATGGTCCATTATAAATCACATTCTGGGTCAAGTGAGCATAATTTGAAAGCGTGTTCTATTGCCAGCATGACTAGCTAAATGATAAAATACTATCTTACAGTGTTAGGCTTTCACAAAGGGAATTCAGAGAAGCAGATCGTAATTTTGGTGCGTAATGGAGTCATGAGTGCATTCAGATGTGTGATCCGTGGCACATTTCCTTCAAAATACAACTGGCTCATTGTGTCCATGACAACCCAGGGTACGACGCCAGGCCATCTTGTTACTGTACATCAAACATAGTGATGATAAACGTTGACACTGTTTCATGATTTGGGTGTTTGGCTTGCTTGTATGACATCAAAGTATGGAGGTAGATTTGTGTATTTTTGTTGAGAGCAAAACTTTTTCCTTTTCCTGTTTTGAAAGCAAAAACGAGGCTTCAAAGTAAAAAAAATATAATTGTTGCAATCAAAACTGCGTTATTCCCCCAAAAAATTTTGAGAACCAAAAATGTATTTGAAAACAAATCGCTATCAACCACCCTCCATTTTGGCTAGACTGCCCCCTTTGCTTACAGTGCTTTTATTTATTTTTTTATATATTTTTTTGTGATTGAAACACCAGTTCTTCGTTTGCACTTTTGACCCCACAGCTGTGGGCGGGCTTTAGTGGGAGGTCTGGATGATGCTTCTCCATTGGTCCGCCATTTTTTGAGTGTCAGTTTGGCTACAACCGATACTGTTCAGAAAACAACACCTCTTAACTGGTATGATGTAAACATACTGTTTCAGTCATTGAAAAGAGCTTTTATTTTAGAAAAATTTTACAATTTAACTTATTGTAAACCTGTGGTATTTATTTCCACAAAGCAGCTTTGTTAATTAACACTTCTCTCTAAAAACAAACCCAACATTTGAACATATAAAACTGATAAATACCATGTAACAATCAACATTGTCAAAATAATCACATGTGAATAATTGTAACATGTTCACAGCACTACCAATAGACATACAGCAACCTGATCAATAGCTGCTGAGCCATTCTTCCCTGCATTGAAACAATATCCCAATTAGTTAATGTTATATGATTAAAAATACTATGCATATATGACAACACTGAGTGCAAGTGTGTGTTTTAAAGTAAGTCATTAGCTAATGGAATCGCAGTAATATTTCTCTGCAAAAAAAGCTAACCGTTACACTGTCATGAAATATGATTATATATTGACTATGAAACAAATTGGACATGGCCTGCTTATGAGTTGCCATGAAAGAAAGTTAGATGAAAATGGCGAGAACAGGCATTCGTAGCTAAATGCTTTTGGTTAGCTTGAGAATAATAATTGCATGATTTATCATTCTACTGAATGTATGTATGTAATGTATGTAATATAGTAGAATGTTATGAACCGACACTGAATAGTAGGAGCTAACTACTAGCTATGTAGACGTTGGACAGAAGAACGCCCAGTGCTGCTTACCTGAGATGCCATCGTCACACAGTCCTTCTTGGTAGGTGTCCGCTATGACTTCCTTTGAGTCGGAAAGAAAGGCTGAACAGTATTGGTTGTAGCCAAACTGACACTCAAAAAATGGCTGACCAATGGAGAAGCATCATCCACACCTCCCACTAAAGCCCGCCCACCGCTGTGGGGTCAAAAGTGCAAATGAAAGCACTGCAAGCAAAGGGGGCAGTCTAGCCAAAATGGAGAGTGGTTGATAGCGAAATTTTATTTTCAAATACATTTTTTTATCTCAAAATATTTTTGGAGAATGAAAGTTTTGCGCTCTTTTATAAAATATACTTTTTTTTTTGTATCTTTAAAGTCTCGTTTTTGCTTTCAGAACAATTGTTTTTGATTGAAAATAAAAAAGTTTTTGCTCTTGACAAAAAGGCACAAATCTACCTCCATATCAATCGGTATTTATTTTAATCCTCAACGTCTCATCTTTCAAAATACATATAGTCCTATTTATTTACAGCCTTTACCTCACTCAGACAACAAAACATGCAACTTATTGTCGTGCACGGTGCTCAAGTTCAGAATGGTTGTCAGTTAAAACAGAGCTGTGAAGCGTAGACCCTGCCCATTGGGCACACACTGGTTGAATCAAGGTTGTTTCCAAGTAATTTCAATGAAATTATGTTGAACCAATGCGGAATAGACGTTTAATTGACGTCTGTGCCCAGTGGGTGAGCTCTGACGTCCTGTACAGCCACTGTGTTCCACCAACGAGTGTAAAGGGCTACCCTTTCATCTGCCGTCCCACAGAGGTCAACGTCAGAGTCAATGAGGTGTCATCCTGGTCACCATGGTAACATGGATGCAACTAAGAAAATTGGAACCATCGACCCTGAATCTTATTAATAATCATCCACCCACAATAATCATCCACCCACTAAGCTCAGGCCCCCTCCAACCTCATCACACGATGTCATTTTGATAATGATGTTCTATGTGTATGAATTTCACATACGTTTTCACATACGTTTTTAAGAAGTTATTTTGAAGTCACTGTACTAAAATGGCTTGCATATTCTTTACAATTGTTTTAATTGAATTGGCGGTGATATTGTGCAGTGCGGTTTCTGACGTCTTCTTGTTGTGCCAACCTAAGATAAAGAATGGAGCATAAAAGTAAAAACATATCTTATTTAATATCCTAGCCAATCCTAGTATTTCCTACCGTATGTTCTGTGTTATCATTCTGGAACCTAATGATCTAATTAACTTTACAGGGCTTTAATGTCTCATATGAATACATCTAATTGTGGCTTACAGTATCTGACACACACACACACACACACACTATCCCAGCTCATCTCATCTCCTCTTCCTCTCCACCTATGGATCGTGTTGGGGAGGAAGATCTATGTGGTGATTACAGCTGCTTACCATCCCACCTCTCTCTTTCTTTCCTCCCATATCCCCCTTTCACAGAAATAATAAACGGCCTCACTTCAAAGTACCCCATAGGCCTTTTGGGCATTGAAGCCCACATCCGCCCTCATTTCCCATAACCCACTGCACCCTAGCCCCAATTAGCACTGACTGATCTCTGTGTCCTGGGAAGAAGTAACAGGCTGCTTCCCAAATGGCACCATGTACCCTTTATAGCGCACTGGTGAAATGTTGTGCACTTTATAGGGAATAGGGTGCTATTTGGGATACAGGCTCTGTATGTTTGTGCCATTACTGACTGAGAATAAACTGATGGGAAAAACACAACAGATGAAGGATAGAATAGTTGTTTGTTTGATAGTTTTTGAGGAAATTTAGCAACTTCTGTTGATGGGAAGCCGGTGAAGACCATCAATTCTCGCCATGTGGGGCTCAACCCACACACCTCTGTGTGTATCGGTGTGACTTAACTAAGCCTAGAAGGACTTAATCAGAGTAAATTGCTGACGGTAATCCATGCCTCATGCCTCGCTTCTCTGCTGGGTGTTAGGGGGGGGGGGGGGGGTGGGGGGTGTTAGAGCCCACCAGAAAGGATAATGCACATCATTGCAGTCAAATCATTTTTAGGCCTGTCAGTGGGAGGGAGAAAGTGTGTGTGCGTGTGCGTGTGTGTGTGTGTGTGTGTGTGTGTGTGTGTGTGTGTGTGTGTGTGTGTGTGTGTGTGTGCGTGCGTGCGTGCGTGCGTGCGTGCGTGCGTGCGTGCGTGCGTGCGTGTGTGTGTGTGTCTGTGTGTGTGTGCGTGTGTGTGTGAATATGTTCATTGTTTGTGAGTGTCAAGGACAGATGACAAAATAAAGGAACAGATGGAGCAAAATTGAGAAATTGCAGAAAGGCACAAAATACGCCGCAGACATCCGTTACAACTGAGGAGGCGAATCATGGGTGTTCACGGCTGCAGTTCTACCACCCAACACTTGAGGGCGCAAACAAAATCCAAGCTCATTAAAGTAAATCAGTCAGTAAGACTGCACTAAAGGACCAGACAGTGGATAGGTTAGTACAATAAGGTATCCTTGGGACGTCCCTACGCTAAACCCTAACCTTAACCATAAAGAAATGTCCCCTCAGGGATCAATAAAGTACCTATCTATCCCTTACATTTACATTTTACTCAATTAGCAGCTTACAGTTAGTTAGCGCATACATGTTCATACTGGTCCCCCGTGGGAATCGAACCCACAACCCTGGTGTTACAAGCGCCATGCTCTACCACCTGAGCTTACCTAACCCTAACCGTTTTAAACTTGAATGGGGTGATGTCAGAGTTGGGACATCCCAAGGATCCCATTTAAAAAGGTTAAGGTTAGGGTTAGGTAAGGGTTAATGGCACTACTTTTGACCAGGACCCTATAGGGAATAGGGCGTGAAATTAAACATTTTGATAAAATTAAGGTAACACAGGCTTCAAAGACACACATGAATGACACACAGTTTCAACAGGCTTAAGGCTTCAAGTCCACACGGCTGACAACAGGAGTGTACAAAACATTAGGAACGCCTCCCTAATATTGAGTTGCACCCCCTTTTGCCCACAGAACATCGTCAATTCGTCGGACTATACAAGGTGTAGAAAGCGTTCCACAGGGATGCTGGCCCATGTTGACTCCAATGCCCCCGACAGTTGTGTCAAGTTGGATGGATGTCCTTTGGGTGGTGGACCATTCTTAATACTCATGGGAAACTGTTGAGCATGAAAAACCCAGCTACGTTACAGTTCTTGACACACTCAAACCGGTGCGCCTGACACCTACTACCATACCCACTTCAAAGGCACTTAAATATTGTGTCTTGCCCATCAACCCTCGGAATGGCACACATACACAATGGATTCACCTGGTCTGTCTATGTCATGGAATGTTTTGTACACTCAGTGGAAGAGCATTGTATTGTTCCACAGCATAAATTACAACACAGCTTCCATAGGTTTTCCTCAATCTTAGACTGTGTCGTGCTAGAAGATGCTCAAACTGGCCTTCACTTTCTGCATGTGGACATTAGGGGGTGGTTTCCTGGACACAGATTAAGCTTCCTGGACCCAAAACTATTTTCGATGGAGATTTTCCATTGAACTCGCTCCAGGACCGAGACGTGTTTTTCCATCGACTTTGAGCAACGTGATCCCATTATCTATTTCTGCAATGCAGGCATTGAATTCCCCTCCTCATTCAGTGCCATTGATCTGCATTGTAGCCTATCTCATGCTGAACAGAGGAGTGCAATTGATAGCCCCAGCCCTCCTCTCTACCTACCACCCATCCCAGACATCCCTGGCTCTACTAAGCAGCCCCAGCCCCACTCAACCTGAGCTGCCTCAGAGAACCAGCAGTCCCTTTGTCTCCACCGCAAAGCCCAGACTCGGCACAATCTGATCCCACTCTTGAGTGCCCTTGGCTGGGAACGGTGGCCTCACTCACCCCCCTATCTGCCTGGAGGACCAGCATGCAGACTTGACGTAATGCAGACGTGGACTAAAATGAAAACCACAAGCTAGGTCATAAACACAATCCTTTATTGTGCTAGTGTTTCAACCCTTAGAGTTGACAGAATAAACCCAGAACATTGACGTGAGCAGCTTTTTCCAGCAACTGCACAAAAGCCATTGGCTGTGTTGTATGTTCTGACTATTCTGCATTCATTCAGATTCTGCTAAGAGCATGAATCGATAAAATCTAAGTCAAGAGTT
The DNA here is from genome assembly GCA_023634145.1 of Thymallus thymallus. Taxonomy (NCBI): domain Eukaryota; kingdom Metazoa; phylum Chordata; class Actinopteri; order Salmoniformes; family Salmonidae; genus Thymallus; species Thymallus thymallus. The sequence continues at coordinate 7,829,232 of CM042413.1, forward strand.
TAGTGTAAGACTTAGCTGTTGTTTGAATGTCAAACAAAAAAGTAGAGAGAGGTGACAGCATGGTTCATTACTCGCCGTCATTGTTGTGTCAAGGCCATTGAAGTAAATCACTTCTAAATGGCTTGTAAACATTTCATTGTTCCCTTGGGCGTAAACCAAGTCTTTATTGATTCACATTCAATCACAGTAAATATCCACATTCTTATGAGATTGGTCCTCGGATACTAGATCACTAAGAATAGATTGACTTTAGATCAAAGCTGCCCATCCAAGCAGTGCACAAGGTCACTGATAGAGGAGAGAGCTTATGTAGCACAATGTCTGTGTGTATTTGGCAACCGTACCAATGCTTTCGACACCTGGAAACACAGAATGGATTAAACCGAATGAAAGTTATACCACTATCGAGAAACATTCTTATTAGATAGGACATTCTCTGGATGTTTCTGCTGGCTCAGCACTTACTGTCAGTGCAGTGTAATAATCTATCCTATAGTTTGTGTGTGTGTGTGTGTGTGTGTGTGTGTGTGTGCTCTCAAGCAACCTGCAAGGCCCAACCTGGCAGGGGATTTACCCTCCTCCCCTCCTCCCCTATCTCTCTCTCTCTCTCTCTCTGAGCTAAAACCTGATTGTGCAGCATCCCTGCTCCAGACACACCTCCCCCGATAATCACCATGGCGATTATAGATACAGCAATAAAGCAAGGCAGAGGCTACGGGATGGCAGTCAAGCCCCTGGGTACCCGGGACTAAGAAATGTTGTTGTGGTTTAAGGCATGTCTACTGTGTGGCTTAGCTTATCTTCAATGCAATTAATTCAAAATGCAGTCTCAAACCCTGGCCATCTTAGTATTGTGTTGTGAATGAGGTAATAGACTTGGGCCCTGTTCCAATATTAAAGAAATGCAGCCTTACCTCCATCCTCATTTGATTTAATCACAGACCTGACAAGCCTGGATTGGCGAAAGCAATAAGGTGATACTATAAACACCTCGTATCTCTTTGTTCTCGTATCGCTAATCATTTATAGATCAATGATGTCTTGAAGGAAGTGAGTTAGGAAGGATGTTTTTCAAAAGCATTTGAACAGGACCCAAGTCTTCATCGAGTACCTCACCAATCACCTCGCCTTGCACCAGAGTACTATTACCGTACCATAGAATTCAGGCACGTGCACAGATAGGGTTTCAAGTCTCCAAAATGTCATTTTCGGTGGTAGTATAGTTGTTGCAAAATTCTCTAGATTGTTGACCAATGAACAGTCATCAGCATTGGGGCGCAAAGGCGGGCACACATATCCAGATTAGTGACCAGAAAGAACTTGTTGAATTTCCTTCTGTTTTGCCTGGCAAAAACAGCTAGGCCTACGTTTTGAAAATGCATCACTGTTTTTGGCTGTAATGACAGGCTACATTTGCGAAGCGATTGTGCATGCATGTTCACGTGTGCATGTGTGTGTGTGTGTGTGTGTGAGAAGGGTCGCAAGTTTTGTACCACTCCTTTTAGGGGCTTGCGGGTCAAAAAGTTTGCAAAACACTGGGATACATGATAGTGGCAACAAATGGAGTTGGATAATAGTAATGGGAGGTTACAGTATTTCTTACAATCTTCTATTCCAACTGAAATTGGTTGGTCATTTTTAATTTGTACAGCATTTATTTCAGTTCAAAATAGTTTTGCAAAATACTTCACTCATCAGATTGTGCTGTTTTCCCCTCTTCTTGTAGCCTAATAATTGGTCAACAAGTCTGTGACCACGGTTGCAGGATTTTTTGTTTGTTTGATTACATGAACCCCAACAGGTTTATGCAAGGCCCTGATAGAATTATATATTAGAACTTAACTTTAATAGGATATATGTGTACTCTACCTATTAATGAAGTAATAATGAAATATCATCTTATTTATTTTAACATGAATTCTTGTTAATGGTTCTTAGAACATGGCCTGGTCCCAGATCTGTTTGTGCGATCTTGCCAACTCCTATGTCATTGTTTGGCGTGACAAAGACAGGAGGTGGCAAGAGAGCACAAACAGATCTGGGACCAGGCTAGTTCGAACGGGCCCCATATATTCCAATGCGGTGGTGTGTGATGTCACAGGACCCAGGTTTGACTGACCTCTGACCTCTGCAGAGAACTGGGCGGAGTGGCGTGTCACAAATAGCTGTAGCTGCTGGTCCAGGTCACATGACTTGAGGCTGATGTTCCAGGAGCGAATACCTGGTGAAACAACACAGAACAAGAGGGCAAAATATGTTACATTAAAAGATAATTTCTGTATTTTAGACCTGACAGTAGTCTATGGGCCAGAAGAAACTGTAATCCATAGTTTCTCTAAACAGCCACTAATAACTTCAGTGGAAGGGATATGGGGCAACCGTACAATAGTGGCCCATAGACTACATGCAGGGCTAGGAACCATATAACATTAATTTATAAAATACTAAACAGGAAAGGAAATATGAAAACAACCAACGTCTCTGAAATCTCTGTAACCAAATTCATTTTTTTTATATTTCAATGTTTTATTTTTTCTCCATTTCATGGGAGACTTTATTTCTCCAATACTTAATTTAACCCTGACTGATACGGTATCTAATTGGAATGAATAAAAGTTGGTCCAGACAAACATGATGTTTTCTATAGATGTATTTTTAATGAATTTACTGGACTAGAACACATGGTCATTTAGTTAAGTTACCTCCAAATAAAAAAAAAAATCGGAATAAAATGTATCTGAATAATTATGAGATTACAATAACATTACATTATAAGGTGTCATATGCTTATGACAAGCCTAACAATACATTATAACCGCATCATAACGCATTATAAACAGAACAGGCACACTGATTAAGAGCAGTGAGTTCAGTACAAGCAAAACCGATTCTCAATAATGTTCCCGTCAACGTCCTCGTTTCACCCCACACTAGGGAGAGCCTTTATCCGATGGGATTCAAGCTAAGATTTTCTGAAGTTCAGAGAGAAATCTGCGTCAGATGTCATTCAACAGGGCATAAACCGCAGCCTGTCTCTGATACTGTTCACTGGTAGGAGTCTGGGCTAGAAGATTAATATCACTTCTTTTCATCCAACCCCTCATCCTCCTCTTCAGATATCTCCCCATGTCTCAAAAATAATACGATGACTGTACGCTATATATTAGTTAGGGTTTATTTTCCAGGCTCTATTTTGCTTCAGAGAGAGAGAGAGAGAGAGAGAGAGAGAGAGAGAGAGAGAGAGAGAGGAGAGAGGAGAGAGAGAGAGAGAGAGAGAGAGAGAGAGAGAGAGAGAGAGAGAGAGAGAGAGAGAGAGAGAGAGAGAGAGAGAGAGAGAGAGAGAGAGAGAGAGAGAGAGAGAGAGAGAGAGAGAGAGAGAGAGAGAGAGAGAGAGAGAGAGAGAGAGAGAGAGAGAGAGAGAGATAGAAGAGAGAGAGAGAGAGAGAGAGAGAGAGAGAGAGAGAGAGAGAGAGAGAGAGAGAGAGAGAGAGAGAGAGAGAGAGAGAGAGAGAGAGAGAGAGAGAGAGAGAGAAATGTACCTTCCCCCAATGCAGACAACTGCGGTCTATTCTCTGAAATGCTGTGTCACTGATGCTAATTCTGGTAAAGGGCTCAATGCTCCTCGCTCAATTAGGTATTTTGTGTTTGGACTGACAAAACACTTCTCAAAGAGGTGACAATGGACATCAGTCATTATGACAGACAATTTGACATGTTTTGACCAATTAATGTATGCAAACCCTGGATTGCTGATGAATTGGCCAATGAAAGGCATTGAAGCCACCGGTTTGGTCATATTGACTTTACAAGTAGGCATCATTGTAAATAAAAATTTGTTCGTAACTTACTTGCCCAGTTAAATAAAGGTTAAATAAAATAAAATAAATAAAAGAATAAGGACAAAATAACATGTATTTCAATATTTTTGTTGTTGTAGTGAGGACAGAAACATTAGTACTTTCTAAAGTATTCTACTTTAAGTAAATTATTGTTATTATTTGTATGTTTAGCGCACATAATATCATTTAAAAGTATGCATTAAGGTGTCTGTAATAGAAAATAAACGTGGCAAAAACAAATGTAGACATTGGTAAATTTATATAGCTCCCAAAATACAGTTGAAGTCGGAAGTTTACATACACTTAGGTTGAAGTCATTAAAACTCATTTTTGAACCACTCAAGAGATTTCAGGTTAACAAACTATAGTTTTGGCAAGTCGGTTAGGACATCTACTTTGTGCATAACACAAGTAATTCTTCCAACAATTGTTTACAGACAGATTATTTCACTTATAATTCACTATAGCACAATTCCAGCGGATCAGAAGTTTACATACACTAAGTTGACTGTGCCTTTAAACAGCTTGGAAAATTCCAGAAAATTATGTCATGGCTTTAGAAGCTTCTGATAGGCTAATTGACATAATTTGAGTGAATTGGAGGTGTACCTGTGGATGTATTTCAAGGCCTACCTTCAAACTCAGTGCCTCTTTGCCTCAACATCATGGGAAAATCAAAAGAAAAATATGTAGACCTCTAAAAAAATGGTCTGGTTCATCCTTGGGAGCAATTTCCAAATGCCTTAAGGTACCACATGAATCTGTACAAACAATAGTACGCAAGTATAAACACCATGGGACCACGCAGCTGTCATATCGCTCAGGAAGGAGACGCGTTCTGTCTCCTAGAGATGAACGTACTTTGGTGCAAAAAGTGCAAATCAATCCCAGAACAACAGCAAAGGACCTTGTGAAGATGCTGGAGGAAACAGGTACAAAATTATATATATCCACAGTAAAACGAGTCCTATATTGACATAACCTGAAAGGCCGCTCAGCAAGGAAGAAGCCACTGCTCCAAAACCGCCATAAAAAAACAGACTTTGGTTTGCAACTGCACATGGGGACAAAAATCGTAATTTTTGCAGAAATGTCCTCTGGTCTGATAATACAAAAATATAACTGTTTGGCCATAATGACAATCATTATGTTTGGAAGAAAAAAGGGGAGGATTGCAAGCCGAAGAACACCATCCCAACCGTGAAGCACGGGGGTGGCAGCATCATGTTGTGGGGGTGCTTTGCTGCTGGATGGATTGGTGCAATTCACAAAATAGATGGCATCATGAGGAAGGAAAATTATGTGGATTTATTGAAACAACATCTCAAGACATCATTCAGGTAGTTAAAGTTTGTTCGCAAATGGGTCTTCCAAATCGACAATGACCCCAAGCATACTTCCAAAGTTGTGGCAAAATGGCTTAAGGACAACAAATTCAAGCCCTGACCTCAATCCTATAGAAAATTTGTGGGCAGAACAGAAAAAGCGTGTGCGAGCAAGGAGGCCTACAAACCTGACTCAGTTACAACAGCTCTCAGGAGGAATGGGTCAAAATTCACCCAACTTATTGTGGGAAGCTTGTGGAAGGCTACCTGAAACGTTTGACCCAAGTTAAACAATTTAAAGGCAATGCTACCAAATACTAATTGAGTGTATGTAAACTTCTGACCCACTGGGAATGTGATGAAAGAAATAAAAGCTGAAATAAATCATTCTCTCTACTATTATTCTGACATTTCACATTCTTAAAATAAAGTGGTGATCTTAACTGACCTAAGACAGGGAATTCTTACTAGGATTAAATGTCAGGAATTGTGAAAAACTGAGTTTAAATTAATTTGGCTAAGGTGTACAGTGGGGAGAACAAGTATTTGATACACTGCCGATTTTGCAGGTTTTCCTACTTACAAAGCGTGTAGAGGTCTGTAATCTTTATCATAGGTACTCTTCAACTGTGAGAGGCGGAATCTAAAACAAAAATCCAGAAAATCACATTGTATGATTTTTAAATAATTAATTTGCATTTTATTGCATGACATAAGTATTTGATCACCTACCAACCAGTAACAATTCCGGCTCTCACAGACCTGTTAGTTTTTCTTTAAGAAGCCCTCCTGTTCTCCACTCATTACCTGTATTAACTGCACCTGTTTGAACTCGTTACCTGTATAAAAGACACCTGTCCACACACTCAATCAAACAGACTCCAACCTCTCCACAATGGCCAAGACCAGAGAGCTGTGTAAGGACATCAGGGATAAAATTGTAGACCTGCACAAGGCTGGGATGGGCTACAGGGCAATAGGCAAGCAGCTTGGTAAGAAGGCAACAACTGTTGGCGCAATTATTAGAAAATGGAAGAAGTTCAAGATGACGGTCAATCTCCCTCGGTCTGGGGCACCATGCAAGATCTCACCTCGTGGGGCATCAATGATCATGAGGAAGGTGAGGGATCAGCCCAGAACTACACGGCAGGACCTGGTCAATGACCTGAAGAGAGCTGGGACCACAGTCTCAAAGAAAACCATTAGTAACACACTACGCCGTCATGGATTAAAATCCTGCAGCGCACGCAAGGTCCCCCTGCTCAAGCCAGCGCATGTCCAGGCCCGTCTGAAGTTTGCCAATGACCATCTGGATGATCCAGAGGAGGAATGGGAGAAGGTCATGTGGTCTGAGGAGACAAAAATAGAGCTTTTTGGTCTAAACTCCACTCGCCGTGTTTGGAGGAAGAAGAAGGATGAGTACAACCCCAAGAACACCATCCCAACCGTGAAGCATGGAGGTGGAAACATCATTCTATGGGGATGCTTTTCTGCAAAGCGGACAGGACGACTGCACCGTATTGAGGGGAGGATTGATGGGGCCATGTATCGCAAGATCCTATCGCGAGGCCAACAACCTCCTTCCCTCAGTAAGAGCATTGAAGATGGGTCGTGGCTGGGTCTTCCAGCATGACAACGACCCGAAACACACAGCCAGGGCAACTAAGGAGTGGCTCCGTAAGAAGCATCTCAAGGTCCTGGAGTGGCCTAGCCAGTCTCCAGACCTGAACCCAATAGAAAATCTTTGGAGGGAGCTGAAAGTCCGTATTGCCCAGCGACAGCCCCGAAACCTGAAGGATCTGGAGAAGGTCTGTATGGAGGAGTGGGCCAAAATCCCTGCTGCAGTGTGTGCAAACCTGGTCAAGAACTACTGGAAACATATGATCTCTGTAATTGCAAACAAAGGTTTCTGTACCAAATATTAAGTTCTGCTTTTCTGATGTATCAAATACTTATGTCATGCAATAAAATGCAAATTAATTACTTAAAAATCATACAATGTCATTTTCTGGATTTTTGAACACACACAAAAACCCATAACACAGGTGGGAGAAATGCAGCTCTAATTGGGGACCAATCCCAAACTGAACATAGAGAATCCAGAGAGGTCTCTGGACACTAAACCCAGGAACCATAAAGGTTTCCAGAGACCTCTCTGAACATAGATCCTTACAACCCTATGTAAGTCATCTAGTGTATATACAGTACCAGTCAAAAGTTTGGACACACCTACTCATTCCAGGGTTTTTCTTTATTTTTACTATTTTCTACATTGTAGAATAATAGTAAAGACATCGGACCTATGAAATAACGTTTGAGCCAATCAGTTATGTTGTGACAAGGTAGGGCAGGTATACAGAAGATAGCCCTATAGCCCTCATTACTTTAAGACATGAAGGTCAGTCAATCCGGAACATTTCAAGATCTTTGAAAGGTTCTTCAAATGCATTCGCAAAAACCATCAAGCGCTATGATGAAACTGGCTCTCACGAGGAACGCCAGTGGAGAGGATAAGTTAATTAAATTAATTAGAGTTAACTGCACCTCAGAAATTGCAGCCAAATAAATGCTTCACAGAGTTCAAGTAACAGACACATCTCAACATCAACTGTTCAGAGGAGACTGTGTGAATCAGGCCTTCATGGTCGAATTGCTGCAAAGAAACCACTACTAAAGGACACCAATAAGAAGAAGAGAATTGCTTGGGCCAAGAAACACGAGCAATGGACATTAGACCGGTAGAAATCTGTCCTTTGATCTAACGACTCCAAATTTGAGATTTTTGGTTCCAACCACCGTGCCTTTCTGAAACGCAGAGTAGGTGAACGGAATATCTCCGCATGTGTGGTTCCCACCTTAAAGCATGGAGGAGGTGTGATGGTGTGGGGGTGCTTTGCTGGTGACACTGTCAGTGATTTATTTAGAATCCAAGGCACACTTAACCAGCATAGCAACCACAGCATTCTGCAGCGATACGCCATCCCATCTGCTTTGGGCTTATTGGGACTATCATTTGTACATGTCAACATGTTTACACAGGGCACAGGCGTAAAAGAGATCCAGGTCTCAATCTGTTTTTAAAATTTTCAACAGGACAATGACCCAACACACCTCCAGGCTGTGTAAGGGCTATTTGGTCAATAAGGAAAGTGCTGCATCAGATGACCTGGCCTCAACAATCACCCAACCTGAACCCAATTGAGATGGTTTGGGATGAGTTGGACCGCAGAGTGAAGGAAAAGCAGCCAACAAGTGCTCAGCAAATGTGGGAACTCCTTCAAGACTGTTGGAAAAACATTCCAGGTGAAGCTGGTTGAGAGAATGCCAAGAGGGTGCAAAGCTGTCATCAAGGCAAAGGGTGGCTACTTTGAAGAATCTCAAATATAAAATATTTTGGTTACTACATGATTCCATATGTGTTATTTCATAGTTTTGATGTCACTATTATTCTACAGAAAATAGTAAAAATAAAGAAAATGAGTAGGTGTGTCCAAACTTTTGACTGGTACTGTATAAATCATTGGTTTTGATTTCCTGGACTGGTGGAAAGTGATATAAGATAGTGGGTATCCATCTTTCAATACCTAACTCCCCACTGGGCACAAACTGGTTAAATCAATGTTGTTTCAACGTAATTTGTCAATGTACAGTATTGTGACGTGGAATCTACATGGAAAATACATTGGATTTGAAAAAAGTTATTAACTATTGTTTTGAGGATACAATTTTAACCACAGGATTATGTAATCGTGGTAACCAATTTTCAACATAGTATAACCTTGTATAAAATATGTTGAATTTGTACCTTTGAGACAACGTCAGATCTTCAACGTAATATCCACTATAAGAAAAAAACGATGTGCTGGGAAACACCTCCTACTGGAGAGTTGATCTATCTACAGCTATCCCTAGAAAGAGTATGTGGCCTTTTCTTTTTACATCATGCAAGTTTCTCTGATTAAATAGCCTAATCTAAATGGCCCCCAATCAAATAAAAAAAATGCACTGTCATGTTAACAAACAACATATCCTAAAAACAGGACAGGTGACAGTAAAATGTACAATATGGGATGGAAAATCAATCACAACTGTTGTCCAGGACAAGTTTGTGTCCATCAATATCTGACCAGCTGATCATAGCGAAACGGGAAATACAGTGGGGAGAACAAGTATTTGATACACTGCCGATTTTGCAGATTTTCCTACTTACAAAGCATGTAGAGGTCTGTAATTTTTATCATAGGTACACTTCAACTGTGAGAGACGGAATCTAAAACAAAAATCCAGAAAATCACATTGTATGATTTTTAAATAATTAATTTGCATTTTATTGCATGACATAAGTATTTGATCACCTACCAACCAGTAACAATTCCGGCTCTCACAGACCTGTTAGTTTTTCTTTAAGAAGCCCTCCTGTTCTCCACTCATTACCTGTATTAACTGCACTTGTTTGAACTCGTTACCTGTTTAAAAGACACCTGTCCACACACTCAATCAAACAGACTCCAACCTCTCCACAATGGCCAAGACCAGAGAGCTGTGTAAGGACATCAGGGATAAAATTGTAGACCTGCACAAGGCTGGGATGGGCTACAGGACAATAGGCAAGCAGCTTGGTGAGAAGGCAACAACTGTTGGCGCAATTATTAGAAAATGGAAGAAGTTCAAGATGACGGTCAATCTCCCTCGGTCTGGGGCACCATGCAAGATCTCACCTCGTGGGGCATCAATGATCATGAGGAAGGTGAGGGATCAGCCCAGAACTACACGGCAGGACCTGGTCAATGACCTGAAGAGAGCTGGGACCACAGTCTCAAAGCAAACCATTAGTAACACACTTCGCCGTCATGGATTAAAATCCAGCAGCGCACGCAAGGTCCCCCTGCTCAAGCCAGCGCATGTCCAGGCCCGTCTGAAGTTTGCCAATGACCATCTGGATGATCAAGAGGAGGAATGGGAGAAGGTCATGTGGTCTGATGAGACAAAAATAGAGCTTTTTGGTCTAAACTCCACTCGCCGTGTTTGGAGGAAGAAGAAGGATGAGTACAACCCCAAGAACACCATCCCAACCTTGAAGCATGGAGGTGGAAACATCATTCTTTGGGGATGCTTTTCTGCAAAGGGGACAGAATGACTGCACCGTATTGAGGGGAGGATGGATGGGGCCATGTATCGCGAGATCTTGGCCAACAACCTCCTTCCCTCAGTAAGAGCATTGAAGATGGGTCATGGCTGGGTCTTCCAGCATGACAACGACCTGAAACACAGAGCCAGGGCAACTAAGGAGTGGCTCCGTAAGAAGCATCTCAAGGTCCTGGAGTGGCCTAGCCAGTCTCCAGACCTGAAACCAATAGAAAATCTTTGGAGGGAGCTGAAAGTCCGTATTGCCCAGAGACAGCCTCGAAACCTGAAGGATCTGGATGGAGGAGTGGGCCAAAATCCCTGCTGCAGTGTGTGCAAAACTGGTCAAGAACTACAGGAAACGTATGATCTCTGTAATTGCAAACAAAGGTTTCTCTACCAAATATTAAGTTCTGCTTTTCTGATGTATCAAATACTTATGTCATGCAATAAAATGCAAATTAATTACTTAAAAATCATACAATGTGATTTTCTGGATTTTTGTTTTAGATTCCGTCACTCACAGTTGAAGAGTACCTATGATAAAAATTACAGACTTCTACATGCTTTGTAAGTGGGAAAACCTGCAAAATCGGCAGTGTATCAAATACTTGTTCTCCCCACTGTACTTCTGCATTTCCCACTATGTAAACACATTTCAAATAGGCTCACGATAACTCCTGATAAAGTTGGGTAGCTGATATTCAGAGCTTAAATAGCCATATTGATTAGTCACAGGAATCAGGACTAATAAAGCCAATGCAGTGGCCTGTTTTACAAATGGTGGGCCTACCACATGGATGAGCATTCATAAAATTCCATTGCAGGCTGACATGGTAGGCTACACCCCGGTGTCTTTTGGACGTCTTTTTTTGGTCCTTTCCAGACCGGTCGTCTGATTTTACAAATGGTAGGCTTACCACATAGATGGGCATTCATAAAATGTCAAGCAACACTGGAGGCTACACCTCTGTAAGCAAGGACCGACACTGAAGTCTTTTTTTTGGTGCAGTCCGGACCAAATCTGAACCAATCATAGATGTCTCTGTTTGGTTCAGATTTGGTGCGGTCCAGACCGGCCTTGATTTCAAACTCCACGGGATTGATTTTTCGTCCAGACCAAATCTGAACCAATCATAGACGTCTATGTTTGGTTCAGATTTGGTGCGGTCCAGACCGGCCTTGATTTCAACCTCCATGGACATAGATTTTTGGTCCGATACGGACTTCAGCATCCGGAAAATGAGTATTTTCAACTTTCATTCAGAACCCAAAATGAACCTGATTTCAAAGTCTGGAAAATACTTATTTTTCAACGTCTGGAAAAGATGCCTTTACAACGTCCTGGAAAATTTGTATTTTAAACGTATGGAAAATACGTATTTTCACCTTTCACTCAGAACCTAAATCTAACCTAACTTCAACGTCGGGAAAGTACGTCTTTTAGACATATTTTCAACGTAATTTTGTTTACTAAGACTATTCTAGTTTTGCAGGGCAGCATTTTTTTGGTCTCGCCTTGGGCCAAAGAATGGCTAGGACCGGCCCTCAAGTATGACAATTGGGTACTTTTCCCACTGTTCAAGCTTTTGGTTGATTTCAAATTGAATCTACATGTTAATAATACATATGTTGGATCCATCTCAACCAAAAATATAAGTTAATGAATAGGATTAAATCAAATCAGCCTGTATTTAGTTTGGATTTGATTTAGTCTTATTCTTTAACTTAGATTTTTGGGTGAAACGGAGACGTGAATCAAACATCAATTATTAATTTGTAGACAAACTAGAATTAAAGCCAGACTCAGTGGCACAGATAGAACTATCCAAGCAGTAGAAACACAATTCGATATCACTTTTGCAATATAGTAAATAGCCTACTAACTTGTCGACAAGTTAACAAATTATATGTTGGCTTCACATTTCCATCTCAACCAAAAATAAAAGTTAAACAATTGTATTAAAGCCAGTGGATCAGATGGAACTATCCAAGCATGTCACGAGAGGGTGCATATACAGACCAAGACGCAGCGCAGGGATAGTAGTTCGACATATTTATTATACTATGTAAGATTGATAGTTTACTATGTATAATAAAACACAAAAGACGAACTACCACAACAAAACAACACACGATGTACAAGCGTAACGTTAAAAAAAAAAAACACAATTGACAAACGTATTAAATAGCACACTTACTTCTCCGTAACTTGCAAAATATATATAACGATAACGACCCACATCCCCGGTGTGGAACATACAAACCTATGTAGGATCCCTAATTAGAGACGATGCACAACAGCTGCCTCTAATTAGGGATCCAACACAAACCACCACCAGAAACAGAAAGAAAAGAACTGTCAGACTCTGACCATGGCTACATAGAGAAGCAAACAGGTTTCTCTATGGCCAGAGCCTGACAGTACAAACCCCCGCCCCCAAGACGCGGACTCCCGGACGTCAACAACAAAAACACAAATACATGGGGGGGGGGGGGGGGTGTTAATAGGGAGGGAAGACTAGTCCATCGGGGGCGGCTCTGGCTCTGGCGAAGTGGACAGTTTTCTCCCGTGCCCCCTCCTTATGACCGGTCACAGACTGGGTACCGGTGGAGTAAACGGCTACGGCCATGGAGCTGGGCAATTAACCGGACCCGGACTGGGCACCGGTGAGGCAAATGGCTCCGGCCATGGAGCGCGACTCTTAACCGGGCCCGGACTGGGCACCGGTGGGGTAAACGGCTCCGGCCATGGAGCGGGGAAAACAACCGGGCCTGGACTGGGCACCGGTGGGGTAAACAGCTCCGGCCATGGAGTGGAGCAGACAACCGGACCAGGACTGGGCACCGGTGGAGCGGACTGCTCTGGCACTGGAGCGGAGCAGACGGCCGGACCCGGACTGGGCACTGGAGTAGCGGACTGCTCTGGCACTGGAGCGGAGCAGACAGCCGGACCTGGACTGAGCACCGGTGGAGCGGACTGCTCTGGCACTGGAGCGGAGCAGACGGCCGGACCCGGACTAGGCACCGGTGGAGCGGACTGCTCTGGCTCAGGAGCGGAGCAGACGGCTGGACCCGGATTGGGCACCGGTGGAGTGGACTGCTCTGGCTCAGGAGCGGAGCAGACGGCTGGACCCGGATTGGGCACCAGTGGAGCGGACTGCTCAGGCTCTGGAGCGGAGCAGACGGCTGGACCCGGAATGGGCACTGGTGGAGCGGCCTGTTCCAACCCCGGAGCGGTGTTGACTTCGGGAGGTTTCGGGCTACGGACCTTCGATGGGGTCTCCGGGCTGCGGACCTTCGCTGGAGGTTCCGGGCTGCGGACCTTCGCTGGGGTCTCCGGGCTGCGGACGTTCGTTGGAGGTTCCGGACTGCGGACCTTCGCTGGAGGTTTCGGGCTGCGGACCTTCGCTGGAGGTTTCGGGCTGCGGACCTTCGCTGGAAGTTTCGGGCTGCGGACCTTCGCTGGAGGTTCCGGGCTGCGGACCTTCGCTGTAGGCTTTGGGCTATGGACCTTCGCTGGAGGTTCCGGGCTGCGGACCTTCGCTGGAAGCACCTGGCTAGGCGCACGCACTGGAGGTCGGGTGCGGGGAGCCGGCACAGGACGTACCGGACTGGGGAGGTCGGATGCGTGGAGCCGGCACTGGAAGCACCTGGCTGGGCGCACGCACTGGAGGTCGGGTGCGGGGAGTAGAGAAGAGCTCCGGACCCGGACTGGACATCGGTGAAGCGGACTGCTCTGGCATGGGAGGTACTGGACTGGGAAGGCGGACAGGAGGTCGGGTGCGTGGAGCCGGCACTGGAAGCACCTGGCTGGGCGCACTCACTGGAGGTCGGGTGCGGGGAGTAGAGCAGAGGTCCGGACCCGGACTGGACATCGGTGAAGCGGACTGCTCTGGCATGGGAGTGAGCCGACGACCGGACCCGGACTGGGCACCGGTGGAGCGGACTGCTCTGGCATGGGGGTGGAGTATTTTCCGGCCTCTGCGAATACCACCTGGAAAGTGGTACTGGTGCCTCTTCCTCTACACCAGACCACCCCCATAGCCCCTCCCCAAAATCACCTTGGGGTTGCTTTCGGGCTCTTCTCCGTCTCGCGCCCCGTCTATAACGCGGCACTTCCTCTCTCTCCGTCTCTCCCCAGTTACGCTGCTTGGTCTCGTACTGGTGGGTCGTTCTGTCACGAGTGGGTGCATATACAGACCAAGACACAGCGCAGGGATAGTAGTTCGACATATTTATTATACTATGTAAGATTGATAGTTTACTATGTATAATAAAACACAAAAGGCGAACTACCACAACAAAACAACACACGATGTACAAACGTAACGTTAAAAAAAAAAAACACGATTGACAAACGTATTAAATAGCACACTTACTTCTCCGTGACTTGAAATATATATAACGATAACGACCCACATCCCCGGTGTGGAACATACAAACCTATGTAGGATCCCTAATTAGAGACGATGCACAGCAGCTTTAACTTAGATTAGGGATCCAACACAAACCACCACCAGAAACAGAAAGAAAAGAACTGTCAGACTCTGACCATGGCTACATAAAGAAGCAAATAGGTTTCTCTATGGCCAGAGCCTGACAAAGCATTAGATTAGATCTCCTTTAAATGTTGATAATTGGTTGCATTGTCAACCAAACACAATTCAATATTACTTTTATAAAACAGTAAATAGCCTCATGTTAAGGCTAGCTTACAAATGAATGTAACAGTATTTATTCCACCTTAAAATGAGGTAACACATCCATGGCCACATTTTGAGGTTACAGTAACAATACATGTCTTATGTAATCATAGAAAGAGTACATGTTCAGGGTCGCAGGTCTGTGGAAATCTTCACAATTGCTAAAAGAAACTGCACAGACTCTCAAACGGCGTTGATCACTTGCACCATGTACTTTAATGCAATCTCAACTAACTGCAATCCAGTGCAGCTCAACAAACTCTGCTCTGATTGGCTCAAACTAATCATAAAACCCCACAGAGCCAATAACCACCATTAGTACTGATTCCCCAAGTGTTACCAAATGAATCATGGAGGACTAGTTCCGCACCCTATAAATCTGTGTGTAGGGCACACAGTGTGATGCCAAAGGGTGGTCAAGAAATCCTCTGAGAATGAAGGATAAAGAATGCAAAGTAGGGACTCTGTGTTCGCACTGTGTCTGAGGAGCTGAGCAGAGGGAGCGAAAAGCAGGGGGAGAGCTAATTTTCTCAGTTACACTGTCAAGAGTAATTTTCCATGCTCCTGCCTGCCTGCCCCCAGATTTGGCTAGGCTGTATGTCTTCTCCTGACACTTTTTTTTTTGTGTGGAATACGCCTGTAGCCTATTTCATATGCGCCTACAAAACGTGTTTAAAATGTTCCTTGAGGGTCATTCATGAATTCCTGTGGCATTTGGTTCCCTTGCCTTTGAATACAACTTTAAAATGACAAATAGTTACACATATATATGTTAATGTTTATGTCTAACTATTTATCAATAATAAAACATAATGCAAGTCCTTTATACTGCAAAACGTTATGTTTATGCATTCTTTAAAGTAGTTAGAGTAAGCAAATTGTCTTGTCCCAGTAATGATGTGTAGAGTTGAAGTGACATGTTGTAGTGACATGTTGAAGTGATATGTTGTAGTGACATGTTATAGTGACATGTTGAAGTGACATGTTGTAGTGACATGTTATAGTGACATGTTGTAGTGACATGTTGTAGTGACGTGTAGTGACATGTTGAAGTGGCATGTTGTAATGACATGTTGTAGTGACGTGTAGTGACACATTGTAGTGACATGTTGAAGTGGCATGTTATAGTGACATGTTGTAGTGACACGTTGTAATGACATGTTGTAGTGACATGTTGTAGTGACGTGTAGTGACACGTTTTAGTGACATGTTGTAGTGACATGTTGTAGTGACACGTTGTAGTGACATGTTGTATTGACATGTTGTAGTGACACGTTGTAGTGACATGTAGTAGTGACATGTTGTAGTGACGTGTAGTGACACGTAGTGACATGTTGAAGTGGCATGTTGTAGTGACATGTTGTAGTGACGTGTAGTGACACGTTGTAGTGACATGTTGAAGTGGCATGTTATAATGACATGTTGTAGTGACATGTAGTGACGTGTAGTGACACGTAGTGACATGTTGAAGTGGCATGTTGTAGTGACATGTTGTAGTGACGTGTAGTGACACGTTGTAGTGACATGTTGAAGTGGCATGTTGTAATGACATGTTGTAGTGACGTATAGTGACACGTTGTAGTGACATGTTGAAGTGGCATGTTATAGTGACATGTAGTGACACGTTGTAGTGACATGTTGAAGTGACATGTTGTAGTGACATGTTGTAGTGACATGTTGAAGTGGCATGTTATAGTGACATGTTGTAGTGACACGTTGTAGTGACATGTTGAAGTGACATGTTGTAGTGACATGTTGTAGTGACATGTTGAAGTGACATGTTGAAGTGGCATGTTATAGTGACACGTTGTAGTGACATGTTGTAGTGACATGTTGTAGTGACATGTTTTGGGGATTTAGAGATACTGTATCTATATATTATTTGGAATTCTAGAGAGTGAACAAAAGTATTTAATATATACAGTGGGGTGAACAAGTATTTGATACACTGCCGATTTTGCAGGTTTTCCCACTTACAAAGCATGTAGAAGTCTGTAATTTTTATCATAGGTACTCTTCAACTGTGAGTGACGGAATCTAAAACAAAAATCCATAAAATCACATTGTATGATTTTTAAGTCATTAATGTTGTTTTAGATTCCGTCACTCACAGTTGAAGAGTACCTATGATAAAAATTACAGACTTCTACATGCTTTGTAAGTGGGAAAACCTGCAAAATCGGCAGTGTATCAAATACTTGTTCTCCCCACTGTATATGTCATTGGTGTTACTGCCTTCAAAATCACTAATTTCAAAGGACCTTGAGCATTCCCCAATGGCAAACTGTTATCAGGGAAGAGGTCTATGCTAAAGAAAGCTAATCACACCATATTAGTGTATCATACATTTGAGAATTCCATTGATCATTTGGTGTGCCTAAATCCAAAGTCTCATTTGTTGTTACTCAATTTAAATGAAGGTAAATAACACAATTATAAATCATATCCCTTTAGTAAATCATTTTTAAAGAGGTAATGACTTTAGGATTGAGCATATGTGGCCTCCATTCAAGAAAATCCTTAATAATCTAAAATGTCTCATTGGTGTTACCATTATTGGTGTTACCATCACTGGAGTTACCATCATTGGTGTTACTACTCCTGCTTTCGTCACAATGTTATCATAATGCTAAAAATGATTTAAAGTCATTAAGCTGCCATATTAGTTTATTTAAAATGGGAGGATGTCTCGTTGGTTTCATAACCACGTCTTTATAAGAATTAAATAATGATGAGACGGGAGACAGGAATCAGTTCAACCAATTATATGAATATGTGCAGTCTGAACACATACAACCCCCATGATGCTCTGTGGCACAAACCCAATACACAACAACTCCTCCCCTCCTACATGAACTGTTGGGAGAGTCTGCTCTTCAAGTCCAAGCATCTACACTCTTAGAAAAAAAAAGGGTTCTTCGGCTGTCCCCATAGGAGAACCCTTTGAAGAACACTTTTTGGTTCTAGGCAGAACTATTTTGGGTTCCATGTAGAACCCTCTGTGTAAAGGGTTCTACATGAAACTCAAAAAGGTTCTGGCTGGAACAAAAAAGGGTTCTCCTATGTGGACAGCCAAAGTACCCTTTTAGGTTATAGATAGCACCTTTACTTAACAGTAACTGATCTGTGTGTTTACCAGATTACTTCCTCTGCAGTCTTGACAGTGTAGTACACAGGACCAGTCTGATCAATGACTGTAGCAGGAACCCACTTTGGTCTTTTGAGGTAGTTCCTAGCTAAGGCAGTTTCTCCCCGATTGAAAGCTCAGACCTGAAAACTCACAACATTCAACTTGACTCTCCTGTTACATTTTACTCATCTGGTACACCATGGCAATCAAACCCACAACCTTGGCATTTCAAGCACCATGCTCTACCGACTGAGCTACATGTGGTACATGTTGACATCTCCCTGTCTCCTAGGTCGAATCTTGTGCGTAGCTCTCTCTTCATGAGTAGCGAAGCAGGGGAATGAGTGGTTGCATGAGGAATGAGCTGTTCACGCATTGGTTCAGTGTCCCATGACCCTGAGACGCTTTTAAGGCATGTTTCATGGTCTGTACGAACCTCTCCGCCAGCCCATTGGTTGATGGATGACACGGTGCAACCTGATGTGCTCTACGCCATTCACCTGTAGGAACATGGCCATTTCTTGGGACACTAGCTGCGGTCTGTTGTTGCTAATGAGTTGGACTGGTGATCCGAACCGACTAAACACTTCTCAATGGTCTTCTCTGCAGTAGTAGATGTCATGATGGCACCCACTGGCCACTTGCTATGAGCATCCACAACCACGAGAAACATTTGGTCTACGAATGGACCTGCAAAGTCAACGTGTATGCGCTGCCATGACCACACGTACCCTTAATGGGACAGTGATACGATTGGACTACAATGGCAGTGTTTACATTCCAATGGGCCCTTACATCTAATGTCAGCATATACCCACCGACCGTGGCTAACAGTTGACATGCCATTGTTAGCCATTTTTGCTTGTTGTTGTTGGCCTGCTGTAAAGCCCATGAGCAATAGGCAGTTGGCCGTAAACGTTTCTTGCTAGCTAATTAGGAGCTTGCTAGCTAATTGTCCTTGCCAATGAGAGTACAGATAGTGGTCAACTTGGGGTGGCTTACACAACATGCAACACTAGGGGTTCGGTTCAATCACATCCACTTTAGCCAACATCCGCATAGCAGTTTTTTTGTCAAGTGTCTGTTTTGGAGGTGTCGGAGGTGGAACTGCGTTAGAGCTCTCAAGCCCACAAGCGGCTCCAGGCATTATACCTAAAGCGAACATTGCCATTGGCTTTATGGAGTTGCATTGAGAGAAATCCCATGCAGTCTTGTTCACAAGTTTACAAGTTGATTATGATGATAGAAATCCTCATTCTTTTCTTCAATGATTTACACTTTCTCGTTCTGAACACCTAACGCGAGATGGGCGAGTGTGGCTTCATGTCAATGATCACAAGAGCAGCTGCTCACCGATTAGACGGCTCCAACGCAGTTCCACCTGCGACATTGCCAAAACATCCGCTATGCTGGTGTCTTCTATCGCCGGTAAACGCTTGATCTGATTGAATCTTTCATTTTTAAAATGTTATTTAACTTTTATTTTAACTAGGCAAGTCAATTAAGACCAATTTCTTATTTACAACGACAGCCTACCCCGGCCTCCCCTAACCTGGACGATGCTGGGCCAATTGTGTGCTGCCCTATGGGACTCCCGATCACGGCCGGTTGTGATACAGCCCGGGATCAAACCAGAGTCTGTAGGGATGCCTATAGCACTGAGATGCAGTGCCTTAGACCGCTGCGCCACTCAGGAGCCCAAAATCTAGGCCTAGGACTAAAGTCTATTGTGATCAGAGGGTATTATCTGCAGGGGTTTGTCAGTAGTGCCATCATGCAGACCCAGCTGGGGACCAGTAGTCTGATCCAAGGCAACACAAAATGGCCACTCATCTCCATCAAGGGCAGCTTACCAAGTATTGACGTCACTTTCAGACTACAAAAGAACGGAGAGGTCAAGATTTACAAGTCTTTTACAGGATAAAAGCCAAAGGGAACTAGCAGGGATTGTGTTCGGTTACCCTTCGATGTTAGCCTGGGTTGCCTGACTCATTCTGCATTCAACAATGACACATTGATTTATGTTGCCTTTCCAAAACCACAACAAGTTGACATGAATGGAAACAGACTGGCATCCAGGCTATTTCTACATCGCGCTGTATGAAAAACAATATGATGATGATGACGAACTCTCATATCCTGTGAAAAAGTATAACAATGTGCATGGTCCTTGTTAATGATGGCAATGAGGTGGTTGCCATGGTGCCAGCCAGGCACTTCATTGGGTGATTCATCATTAGCCGACTCTGGCGAAGGAGATCTGGCAGCCGTCCTCCAATTGCTGCTGACCAGCAAACTCCTGGGAAAATACCTAGCATTTCACACCATTAGTATAGGCCCTATGGGCCCTGGTCAAAAGTAGTGCAACATAAAGGCAAGGGAATACGGTGCCATTTGGGACATAGCCCACATGTACCCAACATTTGTACCCAACTATCTATCATCTAACTGGCAACCCTTTAGCCTTTTAGCTCATATTGAAGATGTTCCCATAGGTGCAACAATTGGCTTAGCCCTGGGCTTCCTTGATACAGAGAGAACATGACATCCATGGTTTTGAACAAGACAACAACATTACTGTATTTAACTGAACATCATTCTGAATTTTTCAGTGCTATGGATGACTCATTATTCATGAGGATAACACCCCAGGAGCTTGGCAGGGTGTATTTTTAACAAGCCAAACCAGTTATTCTAAGCATTTTCCACCTCATGGTCAATGTGTTGTTGTTGTTGTTGTTGTTGTTGTTTGTGCATCACACCATTGCTGTGCAACTTTTTTTCTTCCTGTAGCAGGCCCTCTAATGGCAGGCTACATGTGAGTTATTAGGATCACATCCACATTTTGTTTTTAAAACATGGGCTATAGAAAAAACCTGAAGGCTACATCTTATGTTGTAGGCTATATAAAACAAGTATTCATTATCTGGGAAGCCAATATAATTGCATATGTGTATGTCCCTATTTGAAAAACGAATAAATGTATATATAATTTTTTTTTTTTACCAATGTATTAGATAATCCCTCATCATTATTAATCGAATGTGAAACGTTCAAGACAAAACAGGTGCACTTCAAGCAAACCAGAAGTCTATATTGCACAAAAGGTTCCAAAATAAAGTGGCGTATTGCCATTTCGTTGAACTGCTGATTCAATATTCCCAATGCGTCATTTCATTAAAAGGCAATCGGCATCGCATTCTTCATATCTTTCAACTGCTTCTTATACGTTTCAATATTTTCTATGCTAGTATATATATACAGTATATACTATATGTATGAATATTTATATATTAGAGGACGTTATGAAGGCTGGAATTACAGAATGAATGTGTAAAAAGTGAGACTTGGTGAGGTTGGCTACTCACCCCGCTCAACGTGGTCTCTAGCGCGTTGCAGCTGGTGGTCTGTCGCTATCTCTCCGATCACTATAAGCATGTAGTAGTTCCCTTGGCTGAATGGGGGTCCTCGGCGCCGCTGCTCTCCAAGGTCCTGAATTTGCTTCTCGAACCCTAGTTGCGTGCTGCTCTCATCCTCCTGCACTGCCGCGAGCTCACCTCGAACAGGGATCTCCATGGCAACAATCCCGAGAGCCGACGCCGGGTACTGGTCTATCTCCATGACAACTTCCAGGAGCACGGTGTGTGCAGGGGCAAAGTTAAGGGGAGGGCTCGTGGGGGTATCATAACGTTCACTTTTGGAGCTGTTTGCCTTCACTTGATTGGTCTAAACGCCCATGCAGCAGGGTGATGTCACATATTGAGTCGTTGGGCACGTCCAAGTGGAGTACTTTGATTTTAGAACCCCACCCCAAAGTACGACTAAGTTTAAATCTCAAAGGTACCAATGACGTCTGCAGCATCTCGAAGTTTATTTTCAGTAGCCTACATAGCCACTCTGACAACAAAACACATGCGCACACACACACACAAACACACAGAACACATACACATCAAATAGCATTTTAGCAGTTTGTCAAAGCGTGTTTGTGTTATTCTCTGCCCTAGATGGCAGATTAAAATGTCAGTATAGTGCTAGTGTAATTCCAAAGCCACGGCAAACTGCTGACTCCCCTGCTGAAATTTGCACATTTCTCAGACATTTCGGCGATGCCAGCTCATGCCAGGCTCAGACTGGCATTAAACAGAGATAGCTTGCTGCAATGCTGCCTCAGAGATCCACCCATTGTATTTTTGCTGGATCTGTCAGACAAGGTAGGATTAATTATAAATATTGGCAAAAATGCTGAGGAAGCCTCTAAGCCTTTGCAGGAAGTTTGTTGTCAACATCAATGTAAAAAAAATGGAGGGATGTGAAAAATAAATTAAAAGCCTTAGTCATTGTGATATGACTCCACAAAACTAAAGAAATGTGTCAGATTAAAAGTTTATTTATTTGCCCAATTTTTATTATGATGGATAAAATGTGGTTTTAAATATGTAAATATTTAGAATATAAAGAAGTTCATTTTTTAGGCTCTAAATTACTTTGCACCCCTTTTCCCATTTATGATTTGTTCAATGTATGTCCATGATGCCCCTTTTATGAATGTTGACGCTATTGGGTTAAAATAATGGAGTTCCAATATTCCAATTGGCTATTATATTTCAGGTTATTTGGGGGGGAAATTAACTGTGTGCAATTTCCTGTGTGTGTGCATGTGTGTGTGTGTGTGTCTGTTTAACAGAGAGCGACAGACACATACAGACTGACAGACAGACAGACAGACAGACAGACAGACAGACAGAGAGAGAAGGAAGTTCAGTATTTACAGCGTGATTGAAATTTAAAGGCAATGTTCCCGCGTTAGCGGTGACTGCATTCACGCTAAACACTGTTTGTCAGCTCAATCGGAAATTACCTTTAAATTGCTATCGCGCAATCTGTTACGCCTCACTAAACAGTTTTCCATCCAACCTTTTTAATCCAGCAAAGTACATGTTGGATAAAAAATGACAAACTTGTCGTTAAACTTTCCAAACGTAGACCAAAATAAATATGATAGACAAGGTGGGATATTTTTTGTGTAGGTAAAATCAGTTATGCGAGAAATGGCAGAGGAAATGGCGATTATATCAATCGCAAACATTGATATAATAACCATATAAGTAAACGTGGAGTCATGCGATGAGTCTGTGTGGTCCTCCCACTATGACTCGGGAAAGCATGCCGTTTATTAGGCTACAGATTAAATAATTATGATGAACTTCACAGGGTAGTGAAAGCGAAAGGTGATGAGCTTGATGCTCCTTTCCAATAAATATCGAGGGTCTTCTTCTGGTGACATGATGTCTCTGTGAGCTTTTGGTGCGATTGCCAATACCAGATTGGGCATATTCGCTATAAAATGCAACATTTTTGTGACAAAACCATCAGTAGAGTTGAAAATGCATGGAAACACATTTAACTGTGATTTTTTTTTATCCGGTAGGCCAACATGGGAATAGATAGATAGATAGATAGATAGATAGATAGATAGATAGATAGATAGATAGATAGATAGATAGATAGATAGATAGATAGATAGATAGATAGATAGATAGATAGATAGATAGGTACTTTATTGATCCCCCGGGGGGGAAATTTCAGAATTTCAGAATTAAACCATAAACGTTATTTTTGTTCTACGTCATCACGCACATTTTTTTTTCTGCAACATGTAAATTTGATGGAAACATCTCTGGTGGGAAAATGCGCATATTGTTTATATAGATATTTTAGAATATTCGCCAATTGGATGGAAACCTAGCTACTGAGAGAGATCAAGAGAGAGAGATAGAGAGAGAGAGGAGGGAAAGAGAGACTGTATCAAAGCGAGATTGAATCAGGAATTCACCATTCATAGATAGGTAACTTGAGTACATACACCAAGCAGTACATGTACAGAATATGCTGCAGGTACGGTACATGTGTATGATACAGCACTGTACTGTACAGTGAGTCAGCATTTCACTCCAGCATATTCCGTAAACGCCACCATGCTACCCTCTACTGGCAAAAATGTCTCTCCTCATTAAAAAATATGACCCTGTCATTCATGTCTCTGCAGTGCTGCAGATTATGATCAGCTAAACTTCTAATATAATAATGATATGCCATTTAGTAGATGCTTTTATGCAAAGCAACTTAGTCATGTGGGCATACATTTTTCGTACGGTAGTCCCAGGAATCAAACTCACTATCCAGGCATTGCAAGCGCCATCCTATACCAACTGAGGTAGGTGATGCCATTCCAATAATTATAATGAAGAAGTTACTATATAACTCCTGAATAGTTGGGAGTGTCCTCTGCTGCTTGACCTCTCTCAACACACTGATCACTGTTTAAAGCGTATTTTGTTCCCTTTTCCAAAAAACACCTACCGTTTATACGTCGTCCATCACTCCAAAACTTGACTCTATTAAATCCCAAAATCTATCTTTTCGAAAAGATAGGCCTTGACCAGCCTGGTCCCCGATCTATGTGTGCTGTCTTCCCAACTCCTATGGTCATTGATGGTCATCGATGGCCTTATGAATTGGCAAGACAGCACAAACAGATCTGGGCCCAGGCTTTGACTATAACTATTGACTAACAACATCCCAAACTTCCTAGACAGAAAATCACAACAATATTTTTTGTCTGCAACAACGCAGTCACATGCAGTTACTCCTATGCAGTTACTCCTTCTTCATTGACTTGCCAAAGCTGTTTAGACTGTTCGTCGCCTCCTCCGACCTTAATTGCTTTGTTTGACTTATAAAATAGCTCTCCTGCTGTGTAATGTACTTGTAAAGCGTCAGGAGAATTTCCCTGGGTCTCTCTGTGTCTTGCAGCCTGTACTCTGAATGAGCAGTGTGCAAGGTCAGGTGGTTGGCTGGGATGGCTGGGACACTGTCTGGCCCATTTGGTGATGGTGGAGAACAGGAGGAGGCGGCTGGGTTATGTGGTTCTGGGCTGCAGCCAGACTCCCCTGAAGAGAGAAGGACGAGCCTCACCTGCTGTTCAGTCTTTACTGCAAAGTCACTGCAGCCCCAGACAGTGGAGAAATAATAATTAGGTGGGATCTTACATTTGTCCCATTTCTCACGTGTACCTGTTTTTGTTGCATATCCCACTCGCCCAGAGAGTGGGGTCAGAGCCAGGGATCAGCCATTATTGACAGTGACCTTAGAGCTATTAGGGTCAAGTGTCTTGCTAAAAGGGTTAAGACTGATCGGCTCTGGATTTGAACCAGTGACATTTCTGTTAAAAGTTCCAACGCTCCTAACCGCTAGACTACCTGCCACCCTAGTGGGTCAAGGGCTTAGCCATGGCGAAGAACCAATGCACTGCTTTGGTGAAGAAAAATATATATATTTTTCTTAATATCGTTTTTTCTTCTGCAGCACCCTCAGCACCTCTACTTCCTGCGGTTATGGTCAATGGGAAGGTGGCAGAAATCAATGAAGGCCATGCTACATTTCAACATTGGCCCCATTTGAATACTTTAGAATTGCATCCTTCCTTCCTAGTTTCCAAAAAGTAGGCTACATCTCTAGTCAAATGTAGAGCACTGGATTGGTAAAAGCTCTTAGCTATCCAATCATGTGAGGTCAGTGATCACATCAAGGAAATTGTGTATTTTAAAGAGTTTTAACAGGGCCTAAGAATCCAAAGTAGCCCTCTCAGACAGGATTTCACAGAATGTTTTCGTTATGTTAGTGAATTTATTTTCTCAATTTAAACACATAACACAATAATTGTATCAATTAAGGCAAACATTTTTATTAGATAGACACTAAGTTAACTATAAACATTGAAATACAAAAAAGGCAATATATCATTCTACACTCCCAATACAATGCAAGCAAATGGTCATATTCACACAGGTATTAAGAAAACAAAATATATTTCAATATCAAGTAACAATGATTCTGAAAATTAAATATTTACCCATTAATAAACCATTAGCTTGAATATTACATTCTTCATAATAGCGTTATTGATTTGCTTAGTTGATCTCGGATAATTGTTACATTTAAACCTACAATGAATACATACTCCTGTGAATGTGACATATTAAAATGATAGATAATTTACATCAATCCATTCACAAATAATTTAGGTGCTGGTCTTCCTCAATGAAATTTA
Organism: Thymallus thymallus; assembly: GCA_023634145.1. Lineage (NCBI taxonomy): Eukaryota > Metazoa > Chordata > Actinopteri > Salmoniformes > Salmonidae > Thymallus > Thymallus thymallus. Next base: position 7,855,469 of record CM042413.1, read on the forward strand.
GGGAACAATTTGTTGTGTTACAGTAGCTAGGTTTCCATCCAATTGGCGACAGACTTTCATCCGAATATTGAAAAATCGGCACAAAAATAATCCACACATTTTCCAACAGATGAGTTTACATCAAATTGACTTGTGGGTAAATTGCTGTACGTGTTGACATAGTGGACATGACAATTACTTTTGCGGTTAAATTCCCATGTACCGAATATAAAACAAGTTAAATGGGTTTCCACGAATGTTGCGTTACATAGAGAATGTGCTCACTCTGGTTTTAGCCAACAGATCTCAGATACCATGCAGGTAGCCCTACTACATGAGATTATAGAAAAAAAAGCAAGATTATGTTTATTTGTCAAACAGCAGCCAAGCATCGATCATCGCCAGAATAAGATCGTGTGAAGTTCATCATAATTTATTCCATCTGTAACTAATAAACTGCATGCTATCCCGAGTCGTAGATGGAGGACCAGTTTATTTAGACATGGTATTTCGCGCATAAAAGCATTTCCACCTCAATTTCTCGCATAACTCATTTTATTGACACAAGATCCCACCTTGTCTAGTTTTTTGTTTCGTCAATATTATTATTTTTTTATCTGACATCTACTTTACAGCATAAAAAATATTGGATGGAAACATGGTTATTAAGAAATCATTTTTATTTTTAACTGACTGACAAGCACTTCGCCCGTGAAGTTTAAAAAATAATCGAAGTGCAGCAAAAAGCTATTTCGCATTGTTCACATGTTTAGTCTTAGTGGCAAATCCATAGAATAGAATATTGCAATAATTTGTAGGTTGGATTAGGAATGCAATGTAAACCATACCTTTTTCACACTACTGAGCTGAGCTAAGCATTGGCCTGGTTATGCATCCACCATATGTTGCCTGAACCGTGCTGGAAAGGACAATGTGAAAGAAATAATTATTATGATACAGGTCGACACCATACTATGAAAAGGTATTTGTCTCAAATGTTTTTAAATTCTTCTTTAATTAAGTAATTTTTCCCATAATAAAAAGGTTGAGGCTTGGTTACCTTAGGAACCAATGGCAACAGAAGCAAACTCGAGAGATGACACCTCACAAAGGCACTGGTCAAGGCACAGGTCAAAAAGTGTAGTCCACTCCAAAATCCAAGTTTGCCAGATGCCAGCATACCGTAAAAGTGTTAACTATCACAGAGTGGGCCTTTAAATGTAAGCAGAGTCTATTCCATACTATCTGTACTAAGATACCCATTGTTTCCGTTGGTTTGAAATTGAGGCCGACATTTCTTTGAATGCGTGTGCAGTGGGATCACAGACATTGTGAAAATGACAACTTTGAGGCTATGAAAACGACAAACAAACTTTGGTTTCGGGGTGAACTGTCCCTTTAAGTTGTATGGGACAGTCTATGCGAACAAACCAACATATATTCAACCCATTCTTACACAACACCAGTCTCTCATTGCCAAAGCCAATACGCAAACAACAAATACAGAAGGCACTTTCTACAACGTGAAAAGATTGAAAACAAAGTTACTCATTTTGACGAGAACTATCTGAAAAGGCTAACAAAATGGTGTAAATCTGGGCACATTAGTTTGAGGTGATTTGTAAGTATAATGGCAAATGTGCATTTAATAATTACAGTAGTCCTGGTAACTAATAACCTAGGTGATTATCGTAGTCGTGATAGACTGAGTACACGTTAAACTAAACTTCATACATTATACTTTTCATTCAGGTATCACCTTACTGAAAGCAACAATCATTCTCTTCATTGGCACATTGAAATCAAAGGATGCTGAAAAGCAACACAAGGTTACTTTACAACAGTCAGACATGCAAGAGGAATATACAAAGACTGAATTGACACCAAGCATAAGGCAAAGAAAACACGCCGTCTTCTTTGTGACAAGACCAGGGGAAACTTACACACACACACACACACACACACACACACACGCGTGCGCTGGAGAGCATAGCTAAAAGAGAACATCCACACATTCATGAACAAAGGGCATTGCAACAAAAAAAAATTGCACACATACTGAATAACATCGCAAGATTCGCAACCATTCGACTTCACGCTTTCCATTCTGAAATAGCAGTGGGAAGTTTCCTACTCAAGTGCCCTTTTTTTTTTTTTTTTGCTGTCAGGTGACCACAGCTCACATATTAAAAACAGATCCCAGATCAGGCCTTACGGAAGCCCCAGCAGACAGACTGGTGGTCAATTCAATGGTGGTTTCTTCGACCGAGTCTCCATGGTGGGACCTATAAGGGATTGATGACAGCAGGGTGTGGGGGAGGGGGATCCATCCACATCCCAGAAAGGTAGTGTGGGGGTTGGAAGGGCACATCTGGCGGTTAAGTTAGCCCGGCCTGGGTCTAGTTGTTCCCCTGAAAGGCCCCGGAGGCAGCGGATGAGGCTGCGGAGGTGGCGGCCGTCTGGAAGGACTTGTTGGTGAGCACACCCTGGGAGAACTCCTGCTGGGCCTTCTGGAAGCTGGCCCCAGTACGCCGGTACTGGCTGTGCACCTGGGAAAGGAGGAGACCCAGGCATTAGGGTCTATAGATTCTATACCAGTATCGCTATACTCGTTAGCATCGTGGCAAAGGAACAAAATACAAAGTGGATTTAACTTCTTTAGGAAAACAGCCCTAATGTTGGAAACAAACATCACGTTGTCATCCAAAGTCACATTCATTTATTTTCCGAGCTATAGCACACAATTTTTACATAGCAGCTTTTTTTTTGTTGATGTTACATTTTTGCCAAAATGTCGCAATACTGGTATCATGCCGGCCCTAATTTGTAGTGGGATGTAGCAGTCAGTGTTTATTGTCGAATATAGAACACAAACTGAGCTAGTATGGTAGTTAATTGTAGTCATGTAGAGTACCAGTCGTGTGCTCTAGAAAGAACAGTATACAGTAGCTTGAACAGAAGTGAACAATGGGATTTGTAGTCATGTAGAGTACCAGTCATGTGCTCTAGAAAGAACAGTATACAGTAGCTTGAACAGAAGTGAACAATGGGATTTGTAGTCTATACAAGTTTATAGTAAAGCACCACAGTGCTCAGTCACAAGTAAAAAATATAAATAAAAAAAACAAAGGTTTTGTCCCCAAGTCTGGATATGTACAGTTATAACATATAGGTAGTTACTGTAACACCACATACCATCTTCAGTAGGATGATTGACAGCACAGCGCAGGTGGTGAAGAAGCATGCCACCACGATCATGATGGCTCCCACCGCCTTATTGGTGGCGATGATGGTGAACGAGGTGATCCAACCACTGGAATCAAAGAGAGTGCTCAATATTTATAATTTGTTTAATTTAGTCCAATATGTGAATGTGTTGTCCTATGAAATTATGTTATTCACCATTGAACTATTCTATGGTTTATATTCATAATGTTTATATAATTTCCCCAAATACTCAATTTCATTGATCAAACATGGGGGGGTTCATTTATGATCCCCCCCCCCCCCCCCCCCCAGATATCAGATAAATTATATTAACTTATCAACTATTCAAAACAAATACATCGGAGTTCCGCTAGACTGAACTAAGCTATTCACTTTTGATAACGAACCACCTGGAGGTCATCCCCAGCGACATACAGCATTCGTACTAAGAGCCAAATTGGACAGAGCAAGAAGCTTGACGTTCCATCAGACAAAGGAGAGCAGAACTACAGATGGATAGAAGGAAGGTAAAAGACAGAGGCCTTGGGAGAATCTCAATTGCATCTCCTTGATTCCGGACCTTCTCATCCAATGGCTTCTGAGAAGGAGGTGAGGAAAGAGGACGCAGGGAATCAAGCAAATGCAATTGAGATTCTCCCCCTTTTCGAAGTGCATTTTTCAGAAACATCTCCTTTGCCGACCGAAACAAATAGGATAGATAGGTGTAAGCGAAACAGTGATGTCTCCACCTAGCCTCCCCACAGGACATAGGGGACCATTCTCCATATTGCTTACACCTTACTGTATCTAATTCTCTCAGATCTGCCAACAAGATGTAGTAGGGGGGATAAAGGTTGTTTCTGGATGGGGTTGTAGTATTGGAAGAGGGCCAGGAGAGGAGAGTTAGTGCAGAAAGAGTAGTAGGACTTACAGAGGAGTCATCAGGAAGAAAGAGAGCTAGCCAGCAGGCTAGATGATAGCAGAAAGGTATCTGTCAAATACATGACAGGAATAGTGACAGAGGAGATGGGAGAGAGGGTGAGAAAGAGAGAGATGGAGAGAAAATCTCAAAGATTGACAGGTACGCATTCATACACACAAATGGAGCACACACGCACACACAGGTACAAACACGCACAAAAACACATATGTGCACACACACACACACAACCATCCACCCCACACATACATATTGAAGACATGAAAAAAATAAATAAATAATAATAATAATAATTTCCATAGCGTCCCATTCACTCGGACCTGTCCCTCAGACCCACCTGTTTCCCCACTTGGGGATGCCCACAGACTGGATGACGAACAACACCACTTGGCAGAAGAACGTGAAGAAGAACGTGAAGAAATTGAAAGAGCTGTCCGATCTAGAACAAGAAGTGGGAGAGAGAGCACAGGGTTGAGCAAACTCACACTGGATGTCAACTCAATAATGAAATCCGGCAGTCCTTTGGGAATTAAAACATCATTTTGCACACTACTCCATCTCCCTGTCTGGTCCGTCCCTTACAGGTATTTGGCTATTGGACAGGTTGCCATCAACATCAAAATATCATGACCATTGCACTACTGAGCATGAAAGTCAATACTGAAAAAGAAAACCATTTCTATTTCAAGTATTTCCCCATCTGTCCAAAGACAGCCTAGTGAGCCTACAATACTTTAAACCTTCCTACAACACTGTGGAATGTTAAAATCGTTGTCCACCAGTGCCATCCAAACATGGTAAGAAATTCATTGAGATTAAAAACAGGAAAACTATCCCTTTAAGCTATTACATAATTGTAGGCGAGTCAACAGTAGGTCGGTCAACCCTGGTACTCACCTGAAGGCCTTGTAGACGGGTCTGTACCAGCAGAGAAAGGAGCAGGGGGCGAACAGGATGAACCAGAGGATGGACAGGCCAAAGTCCACGCCGTACACGGAATCCGCGGTGAAGTAGGCCAAACATGCCAGCAGGTTGAGGAACAGAGTCATACAGTGGACTGGAGGGAGAGAGAGAGAGGGCTGTGTTCCTTAGGCATCAAATGGAGGGGGGAAAAAACTGACCAACATGGAGGGGCGACCTGGTCTCATTTTAGTTTTCCATTGCAAAACACTTTAAACATTTTTCTGTTCCATGACCTTATGAACATGCCCCAGTCACATGATGAGGGGAGACTGTGAAACAACGTAAAGCTGAGAGATGGTGAAAAGTACTTAATAAATGAAATCCATGTATATATAGTAGTCAGTGAGGGTTCAAATTATGGAACTCATACTACGATTTCTCAATTCTTATAGGCTCAGATTATCTAGATCTTACTACAAAAGAAACCCAACGCAAAGATATAAACATTCATAAGATCTGTTCTAACAAATAAAACCGGCATTTCTATGTAACAAAAACATGCTGGCTCTGTGCATACCAGGAAAAGCCTATGAAGGCCACATATATAAATAGTGGAGGTACAGCATGGCTTAGGTCAATTTAGCTCTACGCACCGGTCTTGTATGTACACTAACAGGATAACAACATAGTTATGTAACACATTCCTCCTGTCCCCTTCATTGTTAATGTGACTGTAATGTACTAAGGGGGGTGTTCTACTAAGTTAACATATGGAATTGTTTTAAGAGGGTCATACCATTGATACTTTAGTTATTTCATTTGGAATTTTATGGCCCCTGTAGGTATAAAAATATATATAAAAAGAGATATTTCTAGCTTAAAAACAGAAGGAGTGTACTTACACATCCACAGATAGTAAATCATCTTGCAAACCCTCTGGTGCTCCTGGGGAATCTCCTCTGAGAAGTCCTGGTAGAAGCAAGGCTTGATGGGAAAGATCTTGGGAAGAGGTGGCCAGTTGTTTTCTTTGCCTATTACAATCGGAATTAATTGATTAACATGTCATCAAATCACTTTTTACAATAGCTCCAAGATTTTTTCCATTCATGAATTAGAATTTCCATTCACTTCCTGGTTTGACTGAAATGAAGTCTGCATTGACCCCATCCCTGCTCTAGAGGTAAGGATTTATGTCTAAATTCCAGAAATTGCAGTTGTTCTTCCTGAATTACTACATGACATTCCTGGAATTTCTGTTAACTTCCTGAATTGTTTGATTTGAAATTGACCTGAAACTTGCTGAGAAGGCAGGATATCTTTAGAGGCAGAGGTGAGAGGTGTATACAAGGTGTAGCATGTGTAGGGAGAGAATAGGGAGTAGGGGAGTGACCTGTGGAGGCTCCTCTGTTCTCAAGTGCCTGCTCTCTGCGCTCCAGGTCTGCAGCCTTCCTCTCCAGCTCCTCCTGCTGCCTCAGCAGGCTGGCCTGGGCTGCAGCTGCTGTGGCCTGCAGACACAGGAGGGGAGAGAGGACAGGTCACATTTTGTCTTGAATGTTGGCTGTATGGTTCACATACATGTATGATATAATTTTAACTTAACCAATGACTTCTCATGAAAACACACAGATAGTTTTATGCAAACGATACATGATAAGGCAGCTCTCGCACCTCTCTGATTCAGAGGGGTTGGGTTAAATGCAGAAGTTTAGTTGAGTGCATTCAGTTGTACAACTGACTAGTATCCCTCCTTTCGCTCATGGGAGAGGTGTCCCCCTTCTGTCCACTGAGGTAATTTCTGTATTATATATATAATAAAAATATATATCCATTTAGGGGACCCCTTTTGGCACCCCCAGAAGCAAAAGTTTCATATAGCTTCTTTAAATCAGTATGGACAGGTAGACAATCAAATATGAAAAAAGATAGATAGATAGATAGATAGATAGATAGATAGATAGATAGATAGATAGATAGATAGATAGATAGATAGATAGATAGATAGATAGATAGATCCCTGAGGGGGACATTTCTTAAAGAAATTGATGGCTTTTGGTTTCATAGTAAACTAGTGACAAGCACCATCACTGACCTTAGGGCTGGGCTCTGTGGACGGCTGGAGCACGGCAGGCTGGGAAGGGGTCGTGGAGGCCGGAATGGTGGGCCCTGATAAGCTACCCTGAAACAGGAAAGACACATGGCAGACTGAAAAAAGTTGGGACAAACACCAACACACAATACAGTAATCTGTGATCAAATGCCCATCAATCTATTAAACATCAGTTACTGTAGTTTTGTTCAGTGAGTGGTTTGGTTTGTTGTATTATAGTGTGTGTGTGCATTCATGCAGGGGTAAAAAGCAGGTAATCTTACCGTCTGATCTGGGAAAGGGTTAAATTGCTCAATGTTGTCTAAACCAGAGTTGGTCACTTGTGTAACCGAGGGATCCTGAAACAAAACAACCAATTGCTATTCAATATATGGGCAATTCCACAGTTGCACTTTGAAGATTTGTCACTCAAATGTATGCCAATCAAAAACAATTGGATTTAAAAGTTGAACAAACTTTAACTACTTTGAACAATATACACTGAATTTCACAAAAACACATTTATTGGAAGAATTGTACAGATGCATATTTTATGCCACCACGTATTCCAAAAAAAAACAAAAAAAAAAACTGTTAAATATTTTATGTGAATTAAGATTAAAAGATGTCTGCAGAAAGAACGGAGTGTCAGCTATGACACGACACCTTGAGTTTGCTTTTGGTTATTGATCTACAGTAGGTGAAGTGGATTAACACCTGGTAACAGAATTACATCATGGGTTCCTGATGTGTACTATACAAAAATGCATAATTATGGATATATAATTCTCTTCATAGTGATACATCCTGAATAGGTACATGAATGTAGAAATATGCAAATATCCTTCTTTTGCATATTTTGGTATTATTCAACACACTGGCTATTATTGTAATAAGCGCCGCACCCAAACAAGACCACATTTGGTTGGTCTGGACCAGACCCAATCTGAACCAATCATAGATGTCTGTTTCACAAGTTTGGACAGCACAGCACTATAGTACAGTAGTTTTGATAAGTACAGTACATTATACTCTAGTGCTCTTAGCTTTTTATTTCACATGCTCCTATACAATACATTTTACGTTGGTGCTCATGGGTCCTTTTAGATGGAAATGCCAATATGCAACACTCGGTTCTTTCTTGTTATTACGTTCAACATAACTCTCTCATCTAACATGCCTATCAAGCCATCGCAGGAAAGAACGCGCTGCAACAATGGCAACGTTCACGTGTGACGTACGTGCTGCAGCGTTTCATATCAGAGCTCATTTAAAAAGAGATTGCTTATGAATTTGTGTGATGTTTCGAAAGGTCGAAAAGCTCGAGAGGTATCAAAAGGTGAGTCGGGGACAACCACATTCAACCCTGCGTCCAGTTTGACTTGATATTTCAGTGGCCATCACACCTCTTTATTAGTAAGTACAGTAGGAATAACTACCATGGAAAGAAAGCAAAGGTTTTTGTCATTACCCACAGCAGTAACAAGCCTTTGATAAATCATTTAGAACATGGGCTCCGTCCCAAATGGCACCCTTTCACCCTACTCTGATGTTAACTAGATTTGGGGGGGGGGGGGGCTAAGACTGTTGTAAAGGGTGAAAGTATAAGATTTTAAGGAGGAAGTATTGATGCTAGGCTAGGCTAACTCTTTACGGGTCCGTTTAGTAAACTTCAAGTAAAAAGGCCCAATGACTCAAGGTCTGAGAACAGAGTAATACAAACAAAACAAAAAATCCAGAACAGACATGGGTGTTGATATGAACGGGTGGGAGAGTCTACTCTCATGATAATGTGTCACACCTTATACTCTGACCGGTGCTCTATTGACACAGCTGGTGGCTTTTTCCAAGGAGGAGGAAGAGACATCCTTGCCATTTAAGAATGAAACAAATTCAATAGAAACCTTGGTAATCATTGGTGAACACAAAAACATGGATACGTTTGAGGTACTTTGGAAAGCAAATGATGACTGCACAAACATACAGAAGCCGAAACACTGATAATAAGGTGTAGGCCTAACCAACAAGAAATACCAGATGGGATGCTCTCTCAACAATACAGTCATAACAACAAGGGTGTAGTTTATAGAGAAACCAGGGAACTAGCCTAGTAACCTATTAGAAAAATAGGCGTTGACAATGTCACACCAGACATTCCTATATAGGCTACCCTGGCAGTGTGTGTTTGTGTGCGTGTGGTCACCAATGATTAACAAGGTTTGCTAGTTTCACACACCCACAGCTAAGGTAAACTGATATCTAATCCACCGGCAAGTCGAACTTCATATCCTCATCGTAATTGAGTAATAACGGCCAGAATTGCAATATCAGACGTGAACAGCAGCTGTGAACTGTAGCCTGAGCTATTTGTTCAGGTGAATACACACCCTGCAAACAAACAGTCAGTACCATTGTGCACTAGAGCCAGTGAAAGTACAGTACGAGCGATTGCTTTGCAACTATTAGCTACCATTGAAGTAATTGTAAGTCTAAATATGAAAAAATGGGACAACGCAACCAGCCTACTGTTTAACGGATTCACCAGCTGTGGCACTAGCCAATAGATTAAGTTTGCTCTACTATACATAGTAGTCACAGGAAACAGAAGTTTTGCAGTGTTGCAAGATCTGTAGCCTACATTCAGATAAATGCAGCCACCAGCTTTTGATCAAACAGAGAATTGATATTCATGTTTAGTCTATATGCGATCTCGCTGACGCGCAATTGAGTTTACCCAGCTTATCTCTCTCATACTTCCTTGATGGCCAGTGTGGCCATAGGCTTGATTAATTAATTTTGTTCAATTTTGTTGAGGTCTAGAGAGAGATAGGCCCTTTGTAAAAGGTGCAGCATAACTGTAGACCTACAGCCTTGACATCAAGGAAGCTATGAAGTCAGTCCCCACAGCCTGGTCTCAAACTAGACATAGTATAGTAAACGTACTTCCAGAACACTCAAATTACACTGAACAAAAATATTAAAAACACAACATGTAAAGTGTTGGTCTCATTTCATGAGCTGAAATAAAAGATCCCAGAAATGTTTCATATGCACAAAAAGCAGATTTCTCCAATTTGTTTACATCCTTGTTAGTGAGCATTTCTTCTTTGCCAAAATAATCACTCCACCTGACAGGTGTGGCGTATCAAGAAGCTGATTAAACAGCACCTTGTGCAGGGGGCAATAAAAGGCCACTCTAAAATATGCAGTTTTGTCACACCACACAATACCACAGATGTCTCAAGTTGAGGGAGTATGCAATTGGCATGCTTGACTACAGGAATGTCTATCAGAGGTGTAGCCAGATGATGTAATGTTCATTTCTCTACCTTAATGTAGTTGAGATTTTTGTAGTACGTCTAACCGGACTTACAACCACAGACCACGTGTAACCCCAGCAGCCCAGGACCTCCACTCCACCTGCGGGATTGTCTGAGACCAGCCCCCCGGACAGATGATGAAAGTGTGGGTTTGCACAACTGAAACATTTCTACACAAACTGTCAGAAACCGTCTCAGGGAAGCTCATCTGCGTGCCCGTTGTCCTCACCAGGGTCTTGACCTGACAGCAGTTCGGTGTCGTAACCAATTTCGATGGCCACTGGCACGCTGGAGAAATGTACTCTTTGTGGATGAATCCCGGTTTCAACAGTACCGGGCAGATGGCAGACAGCGTGTACGGCTTTGTGTGGTTGAGCGGTTTGCTGATGACAACGTTGTGAACAGAGTGCCCCATGGTGGCATTGGGGTTATGGTATGGGCAGGCATAAGCTACGGACTACGGACACAATTGCATTTTATCGATGGCAATTTGAATGCATAGATCCCGTGACGAGATCCTGAGGTCCATTGTTGTGCCATTTATCCACCTCCATCACCTCATGTTTCAGCATGATAATGCACGGCCCCATGTCACAAGGATCTGTACACAATTCCTGGAAGCTGAAAATGTCCTACTTCTTCCATGGCCTGCACACTCACCAGACATGTCACCCATTGAGCATGTTTGGGATGCTCTGGATCGATGTGTACGACAGCATGTTCCAGTTCCCACCAATATCTAGCAACTTCGCACAGCCATTGAAGAGGAGTGGAACAACATCCCACAGGCCACAATCAACGATGTCGCTCTCGCTGCTGGTGACTCTCTGATCCATCTCTATGCAGATGACACCATTCTGTATACATCTGGCCCCTCTTTGGATACTGTGTTTACTAACCTTCAATCAAGCTTCAATGCCATACAACACTCCTTCCGTGGCCTCCAACTGCTCTTAAACGCTAGTAAAACTAAGTGCATGCTTTTCTATCGTACGCTGCCTGCACCCGCCCACCGGACTATCATCACTACTCTCGACGGATCCGAATTAGAATACGTGGACACCTACAAATACCTAGGCATCTGGTTAGACTATAAACTCAACTTCCAGACTCACATCAACCATCTCCAATCCAAAATTAAATCCAGAATTGGCTTCCTATTTCGCAACAAAGCCTCCTTCACTCATGCTGCCAAACATGCCCTTGTAAAACTGACTATCCTACCGATCCTTGATTTCGGCGATGTCATTTACAAACTAGCCTCCAACACTCTACTTAGCAAATTGGATGTAGTCTATCACAGTGCCATCCGTTTTGTCACCAAAGCCCCATACACTACCCACCACTGCGACCTGTATGCTCTCGTTGGCTGGCCTTCATTATATATTCGTCGCCAAACCCACTGGCTCCAGGTCATCTACAAGTCTTTGTTAGGTAAATCCCCGCCCTATCTCAGCTCACTGGTCACTATAGCAACACCCACCCGTAGCATGCGCTCCAGCAGGTATATCTCACTGGTCACCCCCAAAGCCAACACCTCCTTTGGCCGCCATTCCTTCCAGTTCGCTGCTGCCAATGACTGGAACGAATTGCAAAAATCATTGAAGCTAGAGGTTCCTATCTCCCTCAATAACTTTAAGCATCAGTTGTCAAAGCTGCTTATCGATCACTGCACCTGTATATAGCCCTTCTGTAAATAGCCCACACTACTACCTCATCCCCATATTTATTTTTGTTTATTTTCACTAATCTTGCACTCCAGTATCTCTATTTGCACATCATAATTTGCACATTCTTCATTCCTGTGTTAATGATGATAATTCTGTAATTTATTTCACCACTAGTCTATTTATTGTCCTACCTCCTAACCTTACTGCATTTTTGCACTACATTTTGCACGCTGTATATAGATTTTCTATTGTGTTTTTGACTGTTTGTTTAATGTGTAACTCTGTGTTGTTTTTTTGTCGCACTGCTTTGCTTTGTCTTGGCCAGGTCGCAGTTGCAAATGAGAACTTGTTCTCAACTGACCTACCTGGTTAAATAAAGGTGAAATAAAAAAAATAAAAAAATAAAAACAATCAACAGCCTGATCAACTCTACTGTATGTGAAGGAGGCAAATGGTGGTCACACCAGATACTGACTGGTTTTCTGACTGACACCCCTACCTTTTTCTTAAGATGTCTGTGACCAACAGATGCATATCTGTAATACCAGAAATCCATAGATTAGGGCCTAATGTATAAACTTCTGTGTGTGTGTGTGTGCAGGTGCATGTCTGTGTGTGTGTATTGTATTTTTGTGTATATTTTAATTAGGAAATCAACAGTATTCTGGTGTCCTGTGTATTTACTTGAGTGTGTGTAAGACACATGTCTGTCTGTATGTCTGTCTGTCTGTCTGTAACTCAGTAAAATCTTTGAAATTGTTGCATTTATATTTTTGTTCAGTGTAGAATGATATGTTATGTCATTATGAATCTCAACACAGGCAACTTTCTTACTACTTTTTAGCTACTTAGCATGTTAGCTAAACCTTCCACTAACCCTTAACCCCTAACCCTTAGCCTCGCTAACACTAGCCACCTAGCTAACAGTGTTAGCAAAAACACTTCAGAAGAGATGGGAAACTCCATTGGAATCGTATTAACACCCATTCTGTATGTTGCCCACGCTACTTCGATGGGCTGCGCGGTGCATTCTGGGCGACTCTGGGACAAGGAGAGTGCTCCTTCAAGGAGTGAATGGGATTCAATTGGACGCTAGCTCAAAAACCCAACATTAGCATGAATTTCTTCAACAAGAAATACAACATTACAAATATTGTCCGAGATGTGGGATAATTAACTTGCTATCTGTAATATTGTATAGCTTTGGAATCGTGACATTACGTACTTTCGAGGAAAATATGCATGTTTCTCGACTGACTTTGAGAAGGGATTGCCTGACGATTATCTTAGCAACCACGTGACGCACAATGACAACGTGAACGCGATTGGTTGATAGGCTGCTGATTAGGGCGTTATACGTTCCTCCATTCATTGCCCAATGGAGTTTATCTCCTCCTTTCTCTAATATCTCTGGTGTTAGCAACCTAGCTAATGTTGCCACAACAAATTGGAATTTGTAACGTCACACATAATGGATGATGGACATCCACAAATTAATACGTATACTAAACGTAACATATCCTACCAATGGAGTGTCTCGGATTTACATGTACTATGTTACGTCTAGCCCTGAGTTCAGGTTGGTCCCCATCTAAAGGTAAACTGAATTCTGTAGGTTGAGGTTCATGAAAAACAGATGAGACAGACACAATGTGTTCACTGACAGTAGCCTACCATAAGAACGTATAGCCTATACCATGGTTTCCCAACTAACTTGTGGAATTCCATACGATGTTGAGAAAGAGCAGAAGAACAGTCTTCTGTTCACGGTTTGTAAACTATTTCCTTTATCAAATTAGCATCGTTATTCACATTTGCAACTTCCTGTATCTTAGACAACGGCGGAACCCCACCCTCATTTGCAGACAATGACAAATTAGTGGCTGAGGTTTTGTCAATCATGCCACGTCGCCAGAATTAAGACAAACCCAGAAAACACCCAACAGGTTTCTTGGCGTTACTTTAGCAAATCTTGGTTAAAAGTGAGCAGCAACTTTGTATCAACTCTAATGTGGAATTAAAGGGTTCTTACTTGGAAAGGGTTGACATTGGACGAATCTGCAAATGGGTTATCATCAAATCCCGACATTTTAATGGCGTTTTATAGATCTCCTCAAAGTATAAACAATACACAGTCCTGTCTCTTGATATGCTCCGTTCTTCTTGCACTGGTAACTTCCTGAAATGGAGTTTAGTGCGCAGACGTTGGTTACGTATGAGATGGCGTCTCCCTACGTCATTTGGACGGTCACGTAAAGCTCTCCACCTTTATATCAACATTTGTGTTTTGGGAGACGTCATGTCTCCGATTTATTCACAATACAAATAGATACAAAATGTATACATGTTCTTGATTTGTGGACACACTTCGACGTGTAATAATGGCAGTAGCCAGGCCTATGATTAAAAACACAATAATTTGGAAACATTCCCTCCTTACACAAGGTTTTAAAAAAATATAAACAATTATTTTAATTTGAACAGTAAACTGTAGCAGAGGGAAATATAGTCATAAATGTGGAATGTGGAATTCCGATTAGGATGAACATTTACAAAAATGTGTTTATCCTAGATCCCGGTTGTCTTTAACGCACTGAAGTCGGAAGTCAGAGATTTCCGAGTTCACAGTTGTTTTGAACGCGGCCATATCCAGACGTCAGCACTACAGTGATAGCCGACGTTGCAGCCATGGAGGAAGTAAGAGGTGAGACCTATTTCTCCCTTTTGTATTGATTTCATCCGTATAATACATGCAATGACACTGTCACGTGTAGCCACAAGGTCTCCATATAACAGTAATCGAAGAGCAGGGCATGTTTTCGTATTTTAATGTGAAATAATGCAACTTCGTTCGTAAGCATCCATTGAAATTGTAGAAGAGATTACGTTTACACTGTTATAGCACGCGAGCGTACCTTCATAATAGAGCACACAAATGCATTTGTTATCGTGTATTGTTTAGTATTCTGAAAACGAGAACACATGATTTACACTATATACATTAATATATAGCATTTAAATGGTTGTTTGGGTTCAATAACCTATAAAGTAGCTGTTGTTTTGCTTTCAATGAACGTCGCCGATTCAGCAGTGCTGAGGGACTTACTCAAAAGTGCAATTCTCAGTCATACTGTAGACTTGTGATAAAATTGGTGTGCATGTTGTTCATATTGTGGCTCTGTGTTCTCATTTTACAGTATTCCCACTATCCTGTGCGGTGCAGAGCTATGCATGGGGGAAGGTCGGCCTGGACAGCGAGGTGGCCAAACTTGTTGTTGGTGGGGATACCTCAGCTGTCATTGAAGCAGACAAACATTATGCCGAGGTAAGATATAGATAGTGGTGAACCGTGACTATTGGACCTAGGCCTTCAGTGGGGGGAAAAAAATATTCCAAAACGTCAAACTCAAAAATCGGGAAAAATAACATGAACATCATCACATTCCGCACAACATTATATCTGCAGGAGTAGCAATGCTTTTCTGATGACATCGTGTATGAATCAAACAGGCCTGAGCTACACATCTGGCTGTCACTCACACGATGTCACATGACACAGAATAATCCTACCAGCAACAACAAAAACACTTAAACAACCTGTGGTAGCCAAACACCATCACTGTCACACTTTCACTAATAATCTAGCGATGACAGCAGTGACACCTAAGGTGACAGGCCCATGGGGCTGAAAGGACAGCGACTCCGTGTAGGAGAGAACACTTTTTGTAAAACACATAGACACAGCCGATAGAAAGAGAGAAGTCACACACAGCATACTGTTAAAAACGACCCATTCATTATTTTAATTTAACCTTTATTTAACTAGGCTAGTCAGTTAAGAACAAATTCTTATTTACAATGACGACCTACCTACAGGGTCAGCCATAGTAGTATGGCGCCCCTGGAGCAAAGTGCCTTGCTCAAGGACACATCGGCAGGGTTTTCACCTTGTCGGCTCTGGTATTCGAACCAGCAAGCTTTCGGTTACTGGCCCAACGCTCTAACCACTAGGTTACCTGCCGTCCATGAAAATACATTAAAGGCCAGTAGGCACCCAATCATAACAAAAACACAACCATTTCCAAATCGAAATTTACAACGTACTTCCCATTGCGAACATCTTTTATCACGTTTAGCACACAAAGAAACCAGTGATCTAAAGTATAAATGCAACAATGTTTCACACACATTCATTTCAAAGGGATACCTAACAGCAAGTGAGCTGCAAAAAATAAATGATAATTTGAAACGTAACTTCTTGTTGAAAGTTAATCTTGAAGGGTGATGTTAACAAATTAGCAAAACATCTTCCCCGATAACACCTGTGGCTTCAATGGGAGGAGGCAGTCATTCTCCCTGTAAATGGTAGATGTCCACCCCAACAAAAATCCTTATTGGATCTAAATCCAGTGGGGAACCGTAAGGGCATTCTACAACTTCAGAGAAAGCCTAAGGATTTATAAAATAATGTTATATTTAAATGTCATTTTAATTTCTATTTAATCTTTTCTATAATTTAAATGTTATTCTTATTTGTCTTCAGTTTGTGTTGGAAAGGTTAACACTGAAGAGAAATCAGAATAACATTTAAATTATAGAAAATATAAAAAATAAATGAAATTTAAATAATAAATAATTGTATAAATCTCAGGATTTCTCTGAAGGTGTAGAAGGCCTTTACGGTTCCCCACTAGATTTAGATATACATTTCAGTAGGCTATAGCATTCAATTATTACTATTTTATATAGCCTAAAGAGTCCCCCCAAATGTATTATTCCTGTCCTGCAGATTGGTTTTCACAAAGCCCTTCAGTATTTGGCTGAGAGTACAAAGCCCTTCTGGATTTGGCAGAGAGTACAAAGCCTTTCAGGACTTTGGCTGAGGGTACGAAGCCCTTCAGGACTTTGGCTGAGGGTACGAAGCCCTTCAGGACTTTGGCTGAGGGTACGAAGCCCTTCAGGACTTTGGCTGAGGGTACGAAGCCCTTCAGGACGACTTTGGCTGAGGGTACGAAGCCCTTCAGGACGACTTTGGCTGAGGGTACGAAGCCCTTCAGGACGACTTTGGCTGAGGGTACGAAGCCCTTCAGGACGACTTTGGCTGAGGGTACGAAGCCCTTCAGGACGACTTTGGCTGAGGGTACGAAGCCCTTCAGGACGACTTTGGCTGAGGGTACGAAGCCCTTCAGGACGACTTTGGCTGATGGTACGAAGCCCTTCAGGACGACTTTGGCTGAGGGTACGAAGCCCTTCAGGACTTTTGGCTGAGGGTACGAAGCCCTTCAGGACGACTTTGGCTGAGGGTACGAAGCCCTTCAGGACGACTTTGGCTGAGGGTACGAAGCCCTTCAGGACGACTTTGGCTGAGGGTACGAAGCCCTTCAGGACGACTTTGGCTGAGGGTACGAAGCCCTTCAGGACGACTTTGGCTGAGGGTACGAAGCCCTTCAGGACGACTTTGGCTGATGGTACGAAGCCCTTCAGGACGACTTTGGCTGAGGGTACGAAGCCCTTCAGGACGACTTTGGCTGAGGGTACGAAGCCCTTCAGGACGACTTTGGCTGAGGGTACGAAGCCCTTCAGGACGACTTTGGCTGAGGGTACGAAGCCCTTCAGGACGACTTTGGCTGAGGGTACGAAGCCCTTCAGGGCGACTTTGGCTGAGGGTACGAAGCCCTTCAGGACGACTTTGGCTGAGGGTACGAAGCCCTTCAGGACGACTTTGGCTGAGGGTACGAAGCCCTTCAGGACGACTTTGGCTGAGGGTACGAAGCCCTTCAGGACGACTTTGGCTGAGGGTACGAAGCCCTTCAGGACGACTTTGGCTGAGGGTACGAAGCCCTTCAGGACGACTTTGGCTGAGGGTACGAAGCCCTTCAGGACGACTTTGGCTGAGGGTACGAAGCCCTTCAGGACGACTTTGGCTGAGGGTACGAAGCCCTTCAGGACGACTTTGGCTGAGGGTACGAAGCCCTTCAGGACGACTTTGGCTGAGGGTACGAAGCCCTTCAGGACGACTTTGGCTGAGGGTACGAAGCCCTTCAGGACGACTTTGGCTGAGGGTACGAAGCCCTTCAGGACGACTTTGGCTGAGGGTACGAAGCCCTTCAGGACGACTTTGGCTGAGGGTACGAAGCCCTTCAGGACGACTTTGGCTGAGGGTACGAAGCCCTTCAGGACGACTTTGGCTGAGGGTACGAAGCCCTTCAGGACGACTTTGGCTGAGGGTACGAAGCCCTTCAGGACGACTTTGGCTGAGGGTACGAAGCCCTTCAGGACGACTTTGGCTGAGGGTACGAAGCCCTTCAGGACGACTTTGGCTGAGGGTACGAAGCCCTTCAGGACGACTTTGGCTGAGGGTACGAAGCCCTTCAGGACGACTTTGGCTGAGGGTACGAAGCCCTTCAGGACGACTTTGGCTGAGGGTACGAAGCCCTTCAGGACGACTTTGGCTGAGGGTACGAAGCCCTTCAGGACGACTTTGGCTGAGGGTACGAAGCCCTTCAGGACGACTTTGGCTGAGGGTACGAAGCCCTTCAGGACGACTTTGGCTGAGGGTACGAAGCCCTTCAGGACGACTTTGGCTGAGGGTACGAAGCCCTTCAGGACGACTTTGGCTGAGGGTACGAAGCCCTTCAGGACGACTTTGGCTGAGGGTACGAAGCCCTTCAGGACGACTTTGGCTGAGGGTACGAAGCCCTTCAGGACGACTTTGGCTGAGGGTACGAAGCCCTTCAGGACGACTTTGGCTGAGGGTACGAAGCCCTTCAGGACGACTTTGGCTGAGGGTACGAAGCCCTTCAGGACGACTTTGGCTGAGGGTACAAAGCCCTTAAAGCTCCCTCAATCCCTACCCTGTCACAAGTCATTCTTTATTTAGCTACAGCGTCACAGGGAGTGTTTGTCATAAAGGTTAATAGATCTGAGTATGGGAGTGGTGACATTTTTGTACAAGTGAAACACAGTCACATGCAATGGTGAATGGGCAGATGTATTTTCATACTCCGCAATAGCCTGGGTCCCTTCTCCTGTTTGATACAATCCTCTGGTGCTAACTAGGATGTCATCTAGGCTATCGCATATGCATTTAAGATCATTATTGAACTGTATATAATTTTTATCATCTTTGAAAAGCTTAATCACAATGGATGACAAAGAAGCTTAATCACAAAGCGATGTCAACTGTTTTAAAAGAGAAATACTCTTGTATGGTCAATAATGAGGCCCCTCCTTGTGTGTCTTGCAGCTGTGGATGGGTGCTCACCCCAAAGGAGACGCCCTGATCAAGGACAACCGGATAGCCCAGAAGACGCTCGGTCAGTGGATTGCAGACTACCCAGCATGCTTGGGATCAAAGGTCAAAGACACCTTCCAGGGACAGCTTCCCTTCCTCTTCAAGGTCCTGTCGGTCAACACCGCTCTGTCCATACAGGCCCATCCGAACAGGGTAAGTCCTGGGTCGTGTTCATTAGGGCACACTGTAGCAAAGCATTTTGCAGCAGAACATGAAAACGAGGGTTTCAAGGCTACTGAACAACCCAGAAACCAAAGTAAGGGGAGGAGGGGGTTACATTTATTTAGAGATGGTGTGTTTTGTTGATTTTATGTATTCTAAATTTGTTTCATTTTAGTAATCAAATTGCTCTTCCCCATTGGCTCACACACCAGGAGTTGGCTGGACGGCTCCATTCTCAGTTTCCAGAGCATTACCCTGACAACAACCACAAGCCTGAGATGGCCATCGCACTCACCCAATTTGAAGGCCTCTGTGGCTTCAGGCCTATGGAAGAGATCATTGGCTTTCTCAAATGTGAGTCCTATATCTTGCAGACTGTCCATTTATCATTGGTTTGTAGTCCATGTTTTAAAATGAATTCAACAGCACAGCAGCTCAGTTTAGGGATGCAGTAGAGATCAAGGAATACTCAGTAATCCCTTTAAATGGATTGTTCATTTGAAGTTTTAGCTCATTTTTGACTTACCTAGGGTGTTGCCGTTTCATCCAAACTGTTTTTAAGTTTGTTAGTTTGTTGCTAAATAACCAATCTAAATCTCCTGGCTAGCATTTTTTTTTTTAATATAGCAATGCTAGTGGAAACAGATTGTATCACTTAGCAGTGCATTCAAAAGTATGGGGAAAGCGGCGGAGTGGACCATTATGACACCTCTCTGTGGGAGGCAGAGCCCTTTCCCCACGCTTTGTATGTACAGCTAACTGTTACCGTTAAAATTGTAGGAAAATTACTTTAAAACTGCACGTTTCTCTCCGCCGCCAAGAGAGGGGCCACTAATTTGGGGGGCGCCAACCAAATCTTGCTTAGGGCCCCCAAAAGGCTAGAGTCGGCCCTGACTGTTACAATCCGTCCGAGTATTGTATTCAAGTTTGCTAAGAGTGTAAAACATGTGTGTCCCAGCCGTGCCAGAATTCCACGCCCTTGTAGGGAACGAGGCGGCAGAGGAGCTGCTGAGAAGCATAGGGGAGGCGGGCCGCACCTCGCTGGCCCTGAAGAAGTGCTTCACCCGCATGATGAACTGTGAGAAGAAAGTGTTTGTGGACCAGCTCAACATGCTGGTGAAAAGAGTCACTGAGGAAGGTGAGCACCTTACACTTCCTCATGTAGGTAGACCACAACAGATCTGTTTATTCTGTATAGCAAACTCCTATGTTCGTTGACGTACCAAATAGGTAATGTTTGGCTTGACAACGGCCATAGGAGTTGGCAATAAAGCACAAACAGATCTGGGACCAGGCTAGGTCCCAACTTTTCTAGCAAAAGTTCCAAAAAGAGGTTATCTTTATATAATCACAGGGGTTAAAGTTCTCTGCCACTGCGACGGATTTCCGTCCTATGGATTCTGGAGAGGTTGTTTTTGAGATCAGTGTAGATCTGCAATAAAAATCGCCCGGGGGGAGGGGTACTGACAGATGAAGGGAATTAAATAGTCTGTTACGGCACACCAACGCGGTGCTCAACTCAAACAGCGGTGTGTAGCCTACTGTAACTGCTGGCAAAGTAATTCAAAGCCTATACTTTAGGATTTAACTAATGCCGTCTTAAAAGGACTATGAGATACTTTGTAATAAAAACAAACACAATATAATTTGAATGAATAATGATTTATGTAATAGATAGATAGATAGGTACTTTATTGATCCCCAAGCGGAAATTTCTTCGTTAAGCAGCTACGAAAAAACACAGGGCTGGTGCAAAATGCCAGAACGAAAATACACTAAAGACAGATAGAGCGGCTGTATGAAAAAGTATAAAAATACAAGAAGTCTGGAGTGCAAAAAGCTATAAAAAGACATTGCATAGTATGGGTTGATGGCTGAATATGTACACTATACATTGTTAGGTCCTAACACCCCAACAGTTCCAGGTCTGTGTTGCCGAGGTGAGGCATTAAATAGTCATAATTATAATAAAATTATAATATCAGGATGTACAGTGTATACATTTTTATAAACACTTTTATCAGTTGGGCTACAGGTGATAAACTTGGCCCCAGACAATTGACTTCTTTTTTTTTTTTTTTTTGGTGCCCCTTTTTCTCCCCAATTGGTAGTTACGGTCTTGTCCCATCGCTGCAACTCCCGTACGGACTCGGGAGAGGCGAATGTCGAGAGCCGTGCGTCCTCCGAAACACGTCCCCGCCAAGCCGCACTGCTTCTTTGACAATGCTCGCTTAACCCGGAAGCCAGCCGCACCAATGTGTCGGAGGAAACACCGTACACCTGGCGACCGTGTCAGCGTGCATGCGCCCGGACCGCCACAGGAGTCGCTAGAGCACGATGGGACAAGGACATCCCAGCCGGCCTAACCCGGATGACGCTGGGCCAATTGTGCACATGGATCTCCCGGTCGCGGCTGGCTGCAACACAGCCTGGGATCGAACCAGGATCTGTAATGACACAGCTAGCACTGCCTTAGACCGCTGTGCCACTCGGGAGGCCCTATCGACTTACGTTTTAGTCATGGGATTTTTGTTGTTGTTTATTTTCTTTTTTTCCAAAGGACCTCTTCCAGCAATACATCTTTGTATAATATCCAACCTTCATTTATCCAGGTAGGTCTTATTGAGATACAAATCTCTTTCAAAAGAGAGACAGGTAGTGTTCACTACGCATTAAACAGAAGAAAATGGACTGAAACAGTGAGGGACTTAATAAGAAACACGTATTTTCATTTTCTGTAGCAAAAGATTTTCCGTTGCATGCCCTAATGAACGCAACCCTATGTTAAAGGCTTTTGTTGTACCTCATTCAGCTGCTGCAGGGAAGGACACATCGGGCAGTAACAGTGAACTGTTGCTCCGGCTCCACTCCCAGTATCCAGGTGACATCGGCTGTTTTTCCATCTACTTCCTGAACCGCATGGTGCTGGAGCCAGGCGACGCCATGTTTCTGGGTGCCAATGAACCGCACGCATACCTCAATGGAGGTCAGGGGTCAACCAATCAGTTTCTTAGAAAGAGTCAACTAGATACGTCAAAGTTCTGTATTGATAAGCTATTAAAGTACAATGTAAATGCACTATATATACAAAAGTATGTGGACACCCCTTCAATATAGTGGATTTGTCTATTCCAGCCACACCCGTTGCTGACAGGTGTATAAAATCGAGCACACAGCCATGCAATCTCCATAGACAAACATTGGCAGTAGAATGGCCTTACTGAAGAGATCAGTGACTTTTAACGTGCTACCGTCATAGGATGCCACCTTTCCAACAAGTCAGTTCATCAAATTTCTGCCCAGCTAGAGCTGCCCCGGTCAATTGTAAGTGCTGTTAGTATGAAGTGGAACGTCTAGGAGCAACAACGGTTCAGCCGCGAAGTGGTAGGCACACACAAGCTCACAGAACGGCCCGTCTGTCCTCGGTTGCAACACTCACTACCGAGTTCCAAACAGCTTCTGGAAGCAACGTCAGCACAAGAACTGTTCGTCAGTAGCTTCATGAAATGGGTTTCCATGGCCGAGCAGCTGCACACCAGCCTAAGATCACCGATGACATTCTAGACGATTCTCTGCTTCCAACTTTGTGGCAACAGTTTGGGGAAGGCCCTTTCCTGTTTCAGCATGACAATGCCCCTGTACAGAAAGCGAGGTCCATACAGAGATGATTTGTCGAGATCGGTGTGGAAGAACTTGACTGGCCTGCACAAAGCCCTGACCTCAACCCCATCAAACACCTTTAGGATGAGTTGGAGCGCAGACTGCGAGCCAGGCCTAATCGCCCAACATCCGTGCCTGACCTCACTAATGCTTTTGTGGCTGAATGGAAGCAAGTCCCATCTGCAATGTTCCAACATCTAGTGGAAATCCTTCCCAGAAGAGTGAATGCTGTTATAGCAGCAAAGGGGGGACCAACTCCATATTAATGCCAACGATTTTGGAATGAGATGTTCAGGTGTCCACATACTTTTGTCATGTGGTGTATAATACAATAGATGGTCATGTGGTGTATAATACAATAGATGGTCATGTGGTGTATAATACAATAGGTGGTCATGTGGTGTATAATACAATAGCTGGTCATGTGGTGTATAATACAATAGATGGTCATGTGGTGTATAATACAATAGATGGTCATGTGGTGTATAATACAATAGCTGGTGCTGGATTAGAGAGAGGATCATGTAGAAGGAAAAGAATATTCTGCACACTTGTATTGATGCTTCCAAAGTGTAGAGCTTTGGACTGATTTAAACTACACTTTGGGAGCTATATCAGTGTGTGGATCTATTTCTTGTTATACAATGAGATTAGCTATTGAAATACATATTTGATACATTTAAAATATTACATTTGTTTATTACATAAATTATATTATTATATGTTGACATGTAAAGGTACAATGATTCTCAAAACAGAGCATTGAGAATTCTTCACTTTTTTTTTTTTTTATTATTATTATTTTTTTTCTTCCAAAGTGAACATGAAAGAAATCGTCCTATATTCCATGCTCTCTCTCTCTCCCACTCTCTCTCACAATGCTATTCAGACTGTATCGAGTGCATGGCCTGCTCGGACAACACAGTGCGCGCCGGCCTGACGCCCAAGTTCATTGACGTCAACACTCTGTGTGAGATGCTGAACTACAGCCCCGCTCCAGCCAGCACCAAGCTCTTCCCCGCCATACAGGACCCTTCAGACCCCTTCGTCTTCCTCTATGACCCCCCTGTCCCCGACTTCACTGTCATGAGGATACAGGTAATGGCTTACTTATTTAGCCTGGTGCCAGATCTGTTTGTGCAGTCTTGCCAACTCCTATGGTCAACACAAACAGATTTTGGAGCAGGTTATCACTTCTTCAATCAGTGTGTCTAATTGCAGCTTTGATTATATGCCAGTGTCATAATTATACACCGCCTTGACAGTAATCTCTGTTTGAATGGTTTTCTTGTAGAAAGCCATGACCATATCCATGTAAAAATGTCATGTCATTTTCTCTCTTCCTTCATTCCTCCCTTCTTCCTCCTCTCTCTCTCTAACCCCCTACTACCTCTCTCTCTCTGTTCCCCCTCATTCCCACTCTCTCCGTCTCTAGGTGCCAGCCTCAGTCAGGCAGTACACGGTGGCCCCGGTGGACTGTGCGGGTATCCTGCTGGTGATTGAGGGTGAGGCCACCACCACCTCTGCTGCTGCCCTCTCTGAGCTCGCCCTGAGGCGGGGCACCGTCCTCTTCATCTCAGCCAATGAGAGCGTCTCCCTGCACGTCACCTCCCCCTCCGGAATGACCATGTATCGGGCCTGCAGTCTCCTGTAGCCCCAGGCATTCTGATAACGTTTTGTCAATGTTTCCTTCCAACGTCAACCCAACCTGTGGTTTTCTGTGTCATTCTTCATGCCAGGGTGTCCCCTGGCCTGACTTAGGGCCAGTAGTGATAGACTGAAGATGGGCTACTAACAGTTTTAACCCCTTTGAACTGTGGTCTATGTGCAGTTTACCTCTTCCATTCATTTTTCTCAGACAATGTACAGTAACATTGCACAGCTAGTGTGTGTGTGATACACGCACTTATGGTTTGTGTACTTGCTGTGGGCCTTTAATTCAGCCCATGTTTCTGTGACGGTTTATACAGTATCGAGGCAGAGGGATTCATTAGTACAGTATGCCTCCGCTCACCTCGCAGAAGTGTCACATACTCTGTCATTGCTGATAATTGAGCATGTTCTAATTAATTACCTCATAAAGCAATAATTCTGTAGTTTTTTTTCCAGGGCAGTGGGTGAAATCTTCTGTTTAATATTACTGCTGTTTAGACAATACATCACAACAAAATATTTTAAAATACTATTGGCTGTATTGGCATTTACAATGTGCTGAGATGCCTGTGCATGTTTGCGGAATAAAGTTACCTGCCACATACATAGCTGCCTGCTTCATACATAATGTACATGCATATAGTAAGAATACACAGATACTGTATGGTGAAACCTAACCTGGACCTCAAAACATTTAAGTTGGTTTATTTACAAAATATTTTCACTAGCGCTGTGGCATTTATTGAACCAAAAATGAATGCTGGAAGGCTGAAGCAGCATGTGACCATGCAATTCAACTCACGCATCCAACATAAGAAATCCATTCAGTAGTAGTCTGGACTGAAGGTTGTGTGTGAGCTGAACTGTGTCAATGGTAACACCTCACATAGTATTACAGAATACAAAGTTAGTGTTCGAGATGGACTGCAGACGTGACAAATCTACAAATTATCTTGCATCCTAAATGACTACTGATTTATAATTTGTATATCTCAAACACGCAAAATAGCTTTCCCCGAAGGTCAAACGGTGACATTTTGCAAAGGCCATAACTAGGCTATTGAAGTTGTATGTTATAATTTGTTGTTCCAATACTGGTATTGTTTAATTTCCTTGTGTTCACCTTTTTAATTAAGTGGTGTTGGGTCAGGCATGTCTGCTGGTTGGTGTTCATTAGAGCACAAAGTAGAAAAACGTTTCAAAACGAAAACAAGTTTCTTATTGGAGTACTGATTGTACCACCCCGTTTCTGTTTTCTTCCGCCCCGTGCTTAATGAACACGACCCTGGTGCTTTCAATTGAATAGCGATGACCCACTTAAGATTTCTGAATGAAGGACGGGAAGATTGAGCGAGAACGATAACTTATTAATGTTTTTATGCCAACTGGTTTTGTCCAGGATATTTCCAGTTACATAGGAACTGTTGTGTGCATATACACTACTGTAGATTTGATTGCAAACAAGTCTGAAGATTTATAGGTTAAAAGTATAACGGTTTAACTTTTTAATATTATGTGACTTTATTCCAATAGAAACTGGAATGAGAGCATGGTTTTGCATTTGACAATACTACCGTAGCATGGATCTCTACAGAGAGTGTTTGTATGTAAACCTGAATAAAAAAATATACTGTACCTAGTCTTTTGTGCCAACTTCATCCTCTGTAATTATGTTTACAATCATTAGACAGGTTTCCATTGACCCAGGTTTATTTGACAAAAGCAATGTCACAAGAAAAATGTATACATGTAATGGAAACAGCAGTGTAGGAGACAGTTTCTAAAGAGCAACAACATTTTTATCCGTTCGACGGGGTGGATTTGTCTTTTGCCAAACTTTATTGCGAAAATGATGATGGAAACGGTGTTTTTCAAATAAATGATTGCCAAATAATTTGGAAGGCATACAGGCTGTCGCCAGTTTTATTCAACACTAGGGCTGCGGTCCAAACACTTAAAAAGACACACCCTCGTCCACTTACCCTCGCCTTATGCCCTTGGGGGAATCCCTATCGCCATCTTGGCGGGCGGTCCAAATGATTAGCCAAGCAAGGGAAGTTTGCAACGTAAGCCCCTCAGCCCTCGTTTTTAGTCTTTATGTTCACTTCAGGGCCTGAAACGCCCAATAATTCAATTTGCGATGAATTTACATCCGCTAAGAAAAGTCAGCCAAAGCTTAAAACCTCAACATCAATATGGAGAAGTCAACATACAAGTGTAAGTAAAAACGAATGTAAATAAGTTAGAAATTGTGCTACTAATTCACATGGCAGCACAAACACATCTCGTAAAAGTAATGATGTTTTTGTTTGGTTAAGTTTTGGAAAATGTGGAAATAAAACATTTTCCTTCTTCAGAAGTTCCAGCTATGCAGGCTGACATGAGTTAGCTAATTAATTTGCTAGCTATCATACAGTAGGCGAATATTAATAATTGTATAGTTTTTTTACCTTTATTTAACCAGGTAAGTCAGTTGAGAACTATTTCTCATTTACTGCGACCTAGTTCATGTAAATAAATATGCAATCATAATTGACTGTAGTGTATATAAAGCACACACAAGTTACCGTTGGATGAAAACACAATTATCGCGGGATGAACGAGTGACGAATTTCCAGGCTAGGGCGGTCCATTTAAAAATAATTCCTTCCTCCCTCACCCCTTGCCCTGCAAGTTTATACTCGTCAGATGTCATTATACGTAATCAGAAGTGTCCACTTAATTTGAGGGCTGAGGGGATAGTCTTTTAAGTGTTTGGACCGAAGACTAGGTTTTAGTAAAAAATATATATTTTTAGGTGTGACGCCAGTAGCCTACATCTAGCGTTTTGATCGACACAAGATAGTTAAATGGAAACTGTGGCAGTTTAGCAAAAAACATGTTTTGAATTTTTTTTTTTTGCCTGTTTTGCATGTTATTTTTGCATTAATATTGTCACATATCAGTTTGCAAACAATGTTTAAAAAAATAGAGTTAATAAAGCCGCATACAAACATGGTCTCTTTTTTGCTTTCTTGAGTAAGGCAGCTCCAAAATGCAGGTGTTTTAGCCTAGCTCAGTGCTTT
The DNA here is from genome assembly GCA_023634145.1 of Thymallus thymallus. NCBI lineage: Eukaryota > Metazoa > Chordata > Actinopteri > Salmoniformes > Salmonidae > Thymallus > Thymallus thymallus. The sequence goes on from CM042413.1 coordinate 7,883,408, forward strand.
CTGTGGTGGTGGGGCAGCCAGCGGAAAGCACGGTGTGTAGGGGTTGGTAATGTTAGCTGCGTCGTGATTGGCTCAGTGTTCTGTCACTCATAGAGGCACTACGTCACTGCAGAATCTACAGGGAGAGGTTGAAATTTAAGCCCCTTGGGTGCTACCATAGATTTACATTAGAAGTGCCCATCCAAGAAGGCTCAAGGTTATTGGCCACAGATAAAATGACGTCAAATCACGTTATATCTACCATAGCTTTGATTGTGCTGATCATGTCATCATATTTTCAAAATCTTAGCTAGACAAGCAGTCATCATCATGAATCAAGTCGACAATCTACTGGCACTCCTTTTCAATCCTTGTCATAAGAGGAGAAATTATAGATAAAACGTATCAGTGCTCATTGGCCATTGGACATAAACATTACACAAAAAGCTGGAAATCGCACATTCAACAATGAGTGGTTTGGATGGAATCAGTGGCTAACTGCAAGCAATCACTAGTCTGCTATTCAGTGGAGAGGGTGTGTGGTCCAAGTCTGGGATTAAGGGTCTCTTTTCCAAGCGTAAAAGGATAGATATTCACTCACAACACACTATGGGTCAGAAAAGGTTGAATACATTGGCCATGCTGTCAAACCAGCATGACTTCTACTGCGTTCAAAACAACTGGAAACTCGGAATGGGGAAATCTCAGACTTCAGTGAGTTCAAGACAATTGGGAACTGGCTTCTTTCTAGAGCTCCGACCTGAAGATCACTGACATTATGATTCAACCTTGTTTTTTTCCAGAGTTCCCAGTTGTCTTGAATGCACCATAAATCCAGAGAATGCCAGACTTTGATGACAAAACTTGCCCACAAGAAGGACTGCCGCGCCACCTTCTTGTTCAAATGAGCACAGTACAACAAGGAGAGTCCAAAAATGTATTGTATGCTGCTGTATAAATTATGTAATATGCCAGGGAAATATGTATACTGTAGCTAAGAAAGTAATACGTGTATGTTGTGTAGTAAGCTGTTAGTAGCCAATGTGCCTCACCCTAATAATTTAATCCCTTTCCCCCTCATAAATTGTTCTGAATATAGCCTGTTTTAGAGAAATGTAATCATAGAATTTTGTAAGAGCTTTCATTGTTTGCTTATATGCCCCCTTTATTTCTCCTACGGTGACACAACGACAGATATACGGGACCCAAAAGCGGACACGGAGGCAGAGATATGATTGAATGTTTAATCAAGTATATGGGGCAAGACAGTCTCGTAGTGAATGACAGGCAGTGTTCGTAACAGGGAATCAGAAAGGCAATAGTCCAATAAGGGGAGTCAGGCTCGTAGTCGTAATTCAGGCAGCGTTCGGTACTGGGAATCAGAAGGATGGCAGTGCAGAGGAGTAAACAGGCTCGTAATCCGTAACACAGGCAGAGTTCGTTTTAGCAGGAGATCAGAAGGTCGAATGCACAGGAGGGGATAGACAGGCACGTAATCCAACAGGCAGGTAGAGGTCCAAATACTGGGAAACAGACTGGCAGAGTTAGTAATACAAGAGAGCGCTGGAACGACTGACTAGGCAAGACGATCTGGCAAATGCCAACAGCACCCAAGAGGCTAAATACCCAAACTGATTAATGATGGTGATAGGGTGCACCTGGTGTGGGGAGGGGACAAACACAGACAGGTGAAACATATCAGGACATGACATACGGTTCTGACTTGGTGTACAGGGAGAACACTGTAAGAACGGCCCATGTACTGAATTCTGTCGCTGTACATTTCAAAAGGGCTGAACAAATAGTTAATTGACTACGTCTGTCCTAACTCGCTCATTAATGTCTTAATCAAAATTACAGATTGCCATAGCTGATATGGACTCTTATAGTTTGTACATCTCAAATGTCAGTAGAAGGATTCACTCCATGGTGTTGAAAATAAATCTCTTCTGTTGGGACAGCTTTATGTAGGCCCTAAGAGTTTGTGGGCACCGTTTATCACCGTTATAGTGCAATTTATGTATTGTTTAGTGGCTTTGCTGGCATTCTAAATGTCAACACAAAGTCACTGGAGTCACATGATATATGTTGTCTTGTTATCATCCTCAACAAACACCAAAACTTCCTACACCAAAAGTTTTTAACAACAAAGATGGAACCAATCGCAATTGGCAACGTCCTAGAATTGATTCTGCTCTTGAGCAAATATGACGTTTGCCTCCAACAGCATGTAAACAGTTGCATTGAGAATAGTAAGAAGCACCATGAAACTGGTGCAAAGGGCAGAGGATCTCTTGTTACCCTGCTATCAAAAGACACATTCAACAAAGTTGTGGAGGTCATCAGCCAACTGATAAAGACCACTATTGCAGAGGAAGTTAGGCAGGCATGTTTTCAGTCCAAGTAGATACGACCCAAGATATCAGCTCAAAGGACAAGTGTTCTATCATACCAAGATTTGTCACAGATGTCATTCATGAAAGATTGACACTGTGATAGACAGTATTCATAGGAGGTTTCCTGCTAATGCAAAACTTTGCTCAGATTTTGCCTGTTTGGACTCTAGAAGTTTTGCTCAAGTGAGGGAAAATGGGCTCCCCAACTCAGCTCTTGAAGAAATAAGCAAATGTTTGCTTAGGTTTGACAATAGAGCTACGGTTGGCACATTATGTGGTGAGCTGTTCAGCCTTGCATCCCAGTGGGACAGACTAAAGATATCCCCTCTGGAGGGTTATACTGTCAGGACAGCCAGTGAGATGCCACAAGGAAGTGAGGAGCATCCTTCCATGGAACAGCAGGATGTAGAACCTGAGAGCAAAATGTGTTCCTCCTGTAAAAACTGTCATTAGTTTTCATCTCATCCTCTCTCAGTACAATCTCCTAACTGATGCCTACCATGTGATTGGACTGGCCTACAAATTACTATTAACACGGTCCATCACACAAGTAGCCTGTGAGAGAAGCTTCTCAGGAGCACTTTAACCCAGAAGCACCTGGAGGCCTTCATGCTAATGTGCAGTGAGAAAGAAATTCTCATGTCTTTGGACAATGATACGGTAATAAACAAAGTTGCAGAGACCAGTGCACTGCTCAGGCGTTCATTAATGTTTTAGGGTTGGCCATGTTTCCTTAAAGCTACGCTCATGCACTGAGGGAAAAATAGACTATGACGTCATTAGAAAGTTATACTGTGTTAATAAAGTTGCAGAGAACAGTGCAATACTTTAATACATTTTTTTATTCTTGTTTGAGGGTTGGATATCTTTAGTTGTGAACACTCATTTGCACAGAATATACACTAGATTTTGATATTGTATAAAAATACTTTGTGATGTGGTAGAGAATACTGTAATCATATTTATGTTTGATGGTTGGACATGTGCACTTTAACCCAGGAGGCTTTCATGCTAATGTGCACTGAGAAATACTTTTGCATATCTTTGGACAATGATACGTTAATAAACTAAGTTTCAAAAACCAGTGCACTGCTCAGGCATTCATTAATGTTATATTCAAGCACAGGGAAAGATGATCTACAAAAACACATTGTGAGGTGGTAGAGAATAGTTCAATTCATATCAATGATAGACAGGCGTTAACAGCAGGCAAAAAAACCCACCTTAAAAATACATCCGGTTGAACATAGGTCTGTACGCGGGGTAATACAACGGATAATTCACAACGAACACACAGGTAATGTAGAATACAATTTAACACAATTGACACACAATACAAAAGTAAAAATATTTCTTATCTTTATAATACTAGAGCAGTGCCCGTGATGCAGCCGGTGATTAAGATCACGGTCGGTGACACGCAGATCGCTTAGCCTCGCGATAGCTCATGGTGTGCGATACAAGGTTCGCTAGCTCGGGCGCTTAGCCTCGCGATAGTTCATGGTGTGCGATACAATGTTCGCTAGCTCGGGCGCTTAGCCTCGCGATAGCTCATGGTCGTGCGAAGCACAGACAAATAGGCAGACAAACATTCGTGGGATAAACTAAAATCAAGTCGTGAAGCTACACTTATTTGCACTAAATTAGAAATGATGATCAAGAAAAATACACTGGGAATAACAAGGTTGTAGAGAATAGTGCACTATAGCAGACTTAAATAGTAAAGCTATAATTATATTTATCTCCAGTTTAATAGGTTGTGAACTAAAGTGGGCTGGTCTGAGGCATGAAACTCCCGGGATGAAAATTAGTCCCACTCCGGCCCTGTTCAGAGAGTTAAATGTGGAGGACACATTTTGGTTGAAAGCATTCAGTTGGGCAACTGACTAGGTGTCCCCTTTCCCTCAATTAGCCCATGTCAGTTAAACATTTTTTGATTGGTAAATTAGTCCAGTTAGTTTAGCCAGCTATCTAAACTTTTACAGTCTTAGAAAAAGGTGTTCCAAAAGGGTTCTTCAGCTGTCCCCATAGATAATTGACTTGCCTAGTTAAATAAAGGTTAAATTAAGAACAAATTCTTATTTACAATGACGGCCTACCTACAGGGACAGCCATAGTAGTACGGAGCCCCTGGAGCAAATTAGGGTTAAGTGCCTTGCTCAAGGACACACCTCGGGGATTCGATTCAGCAACCTTTTGGTTACTGGCCCAATGCTCTGACCACTAGGCTAACTGCCGCCCTACCTGGTTCCAGGTAGAACTCTTTTGGGTTCCATTCAGAACCCTCTGTGTAAAAGGTTCTACATGGAACACTGCTTAAAATCTACCCGGCCATTTATGCAGAGGAACAAGTACAAGGTTCTGGAATGGCCATCCCAGTCCCCAGACCTGAATATCATTGAGAATCTGTGGGATGATTTGAAGCGGGCTGTCCATGCTCGGCAACCATCAAACCTAACTGAACTGGAGATGTTTGTAAGGAGGAATGGTCCAAAATACCTTCATCCAGAATCCAGACACTCATTAGAGGCTATAGGAAGCGTCTAGAGGCTGTTATTTTAGCAAAAGGAGGCTCTACTAAATATTGATGTGATTTTTCTGTTGGGGTGTCCAAATTTATGCACCTGTCTAATTTCGTTTTGATGCATATTGCACATTTTCTGTTAATCCAATAAACCTAATTTCACTACTGAAATATTACTGTGTCCATCAGTTATTTGATAGATCAAAATGAAATTGCTGATCCAAACACCCAATTATTTATAAATGGAAATCATGGAAATTGTCAGGGGTGCCCAAACTTTTTCATACGACTGTAGATAGCATCTTTTTTTTTCTAATGGTGTTGTAATCATGGCCGAATTACTGACCGGGCACGCACGGCAACAGCATGTAGCCTATCTAATTATAGACAAGTTGACTAACAAATAGCCTACCAAAATGTTATAAGCAGAAACATATCTAAATCAGGAAACAAAAATATTCTGCACCCCCTGTCAAAAAAGACTGGCCTACAAGGCAATTTCTATATTAGAGGGTTAGGCTCGGTGCAGATTTTCACATACCTCACTAAAACACAGACCCTGGTTAATTATGCCCCGATTAGGTTTGACAGATTTATTTAGATTTTATCACATTTTTTTAAATATCTAACTTAATTAAAGATATTATCTGGTACTAGCCAGTAGTTCCTAAAGTAGCACCCACAAGCCAAAAGTTGTCCCTGAAAATGTAATACTACATAGCAAATGTGCAGATACAGTTGAAATCGGAAGTTTACAGTTGAAGTCATTAAAACTCATTTGTCAACCACTCCACAGATTTCATGTTAACAAACTATAGTTTTGGCAAGTCGGTTAGGACATCTACTTTGTGCATGACAAGTAATTCTTCCAACAATTGTTTACAGACAGATTATTTCACTTATAATTCACAATATCACAATTCCAGTGGGTCAGAAGTTTACATACACTTAGTTGACTGTGCCTTTAAACAGCTTGGAAAATTCCAGAAAATAATGTCATGGCTTTAGAAGCATCTGATAGGCTAATTGGCATCATTTGAGTCAATTGGAGGTGTACCTTAGGATGTATTTCAAGGCCTACCTCAGTGCCTCTTTGCTTGACATCATGGGAAAATGTCACAAGAATTTCTATCTCAATGTTCTAAATGAACTATTTCATAACTCTATCTGTATCCTGAAGGTTGTAAGGCTTCAGTTTGTAATAATACAGAAAGAGCCCCAGCTTGCAATGGTCAGTTCTTTATTCAGAGAGCTCTGAGCAATCATACAATGTACATATTCTTTTATACTTTTAATACGACTCGGAATAAGCCAATAAGAAGCTTCCAGTCCATCTTCTGCAAGCTTGCACAACAGCCTTTTGTTGTCATATGGTTAGCTTCTGGTTTCATAAGTATCTGGTCACATGTATACAGACTCCCTCTTTTGGTGTCACAAGACTGTCATTAGGCCAATATACATCTTCATCACGCATCCTGTGACTCTTGCTAAATAACCACAGGCTGTGCTCCTTTATTCTAAGCATGTATACACACATTATCAAGATTATAGTCTTAGCTGTTTGCAAGTTGTCACACAGTATACATAGTTTCAGTGTGGAAAACTTTAGTCATTACTTTTACACTTAAATTCTTCTATCAGAAAATCTAAAGAAATCAGCCAAGGCTTCAGAAAAAAGAAAATTGTAGACCTCCACAAGTCTGGTTCATCCTTGGGAGCAATTTCCAAACGCCTGAAGGTACCACGTTCATCTGTACAAACAATAGTACGCAAGTATAAACACCATGGGACCAAGCAGCCGTCATACCACTCAGGAAGGAGACATGTTCTGTCTCCTAGAGATGAACGTACTTTGGTGCGAAAAGTGCAACTCAATCCCAGAACAACAGCAAATGACCTTGTGAAGATGCAGGAGGAAACAGGTACAAAAGTATCTATATCCACAGTAAAACAAATCCTATATCGACATAACCTGAAAGGCCGCTCAGCAAGGAAGGAGCCACTGCTCCAAAACTGCCATAAAAAAGCCAGACTACGGTTTGCAATGGCACATGGGGACAAAGATCTTACTTTTTGGAGAAATGTCCTCTGGTCTGATGAAACAAAAATAGAACTGTTTGGCCATAATGACCATCGTTATGTTTGGAGGAAAAATGGGGAGGCTTGCAAGCCGAAGAACACCATCCCAGGAGGGACTGGTGCAGGAGGGACTGGTGCACTTCACAAAATAGATGGCATCACAAGGAAGGAAAATTATGTGGATATATTGAAGCAACATCTCTAGACATCAGTCAGGAAGTTAAAGCTTGGTCGCAAACGGGTCTTCCAAATGGACAATGACCCCAAGCATACTTCCAAAGTTGTGGCAAAATGGCTTAAGGACAACAAAGTCAAGGTATTGGAGTGGCCATCACAAAGCCCTGACCTCAATTCTATAGAAAATATGTGGGCAGAACTGAAAAAGCCTGTGTGAGCAAGGAGGCCTACAAACCTGACTCAGTTACACCAGTTCTGTCAGGAGGAATGGATCAAAATTCACCCAACTTATTGTGGGAAGCTTGTGGAAGGCTACATGAAACGTTTGACCCAAGTTAAACAGTTTAAAGGCAATGCTACCAAATACTAATTGAGAGTATGTAAACTTCTGACCCACTGGGAATGTGATGAAAGAAATAAAAGCTTAAATAAATATCTCTACTATTATTCTGACATTTCACATTCTTTAAATAAAGTGGTGATCCTAACTGACCTAAAACAGGGAATTGTTACTAGGATTAAATGTCAGGAATTGTGAAAAACGTTGTTTAAATGTATTTGGTTAAGGTGTATGTAAACTTCCGATTTCAACTGTATGTGCACCATGTCATTGCCCTCTCTCTCGCGCTACTGTGTGTGCGTTTGCTAGCTGTCACTCAAATGGTGAGGGGCTGAAGCTCATTGGCTGAAACTCGAATTGCTATGGCTGTTCAACGGGACAGAGGTGCTGCTACTGCTGCTTCTGTGACCCTCCCTCCCCAATCTTCTCTGAGAGAGTTGGGGGTGTAAATATAGGGAAAATGGCACCACAGTTTCCAGAAAACAGTCACTTTCAAACTAAGGACTTTGTGGTTATTGAGGTAAAACAGTAATTCTGCTCATAGATTATGCATGTATGAACTACATATTGACACACAAAAATACTTACTAGTCACCAAAGTCAGCAGTTTTTACAATGTAGGCCCATTTCTTTAGATATGTTTACAGTGCAACCAAGACAACAAAAATCCCAAAACTGTTTCAGCCCTAAATAACAATTTTCAACATTTTAAAACCCATGTTTTTTGGGGGTGTTTCCACAATATAGTCCCCTTTAAAGTGAACTCTGGGTTTAAAAAAAAGCTAATAAATAAATAAGTTCTCTTTCTATTCACACTTGACTTTGAATGAGGACTCAATTATTTTGCCAGTTCACTTCACCTACACTGAACAAAAATATAAATGCAACATAAAAAGCGTTGGTCCCATGTTTCATGAGCTGAAATAAAAGATCCCATAAATTTTCCATATGCACAAAAATGCTTATTTCTCTCCAGTTTTCAAATTAGTTTACATCCCTGTTAGTGACCATTTTAACTTTTGACAGGTGTGGCATATCAATGATGTGATTAAACAGCACGATCATTACAGTACCTGTTGTAGCTCAGTCGGTAGAGCATGGCGCTTGAAACGCCAAGGTTGTGGGTTTGATTCCCACGGGGTACCAGTATGAAAATGTATGCACTCACTACTGTAAGTCGCTCTGGGTAAGAGTGTCTGCTAAATTACTAAAATGTAAATGTAATACAATAAAAGGCCACTCTAAAATGTGCAGTTTTGTCACACAAGTCAATGCCACAGTTGTCTCAAGTTCTGAGGGATTGTGCAATTGGCATGCTGACTGCCGGAATGTCCTCCAGAGAATAGAATGTTAATTTCTCTACCATAAGCCACCTCCTCAGCCTCACAGCCGCAGACCACGTGTAACCACGGCAGCCCTCCACATCCGGCTTCTTTACCTTTACCTACTAGATCGTCTAAGACCAGCCCCCCCGGACAGGTGATGAAACTGAGGAGTATTGCTGTTCGTAATAAAGCCATTTTGTTATGTTTTTTGTCCTGCCATTCAGCTCCCCTCAACCCCTCCCATCTATCTCTGAACACCATCCAGTTTTGATTTCTATTAGCCATATATTTTTCAACTGTTCTGTGATGTTTCATAAAAGTCCTGAACCTTTCTATCCTCATAGTGTCTACAGATTGTAAATTAAAGGAAAAATGTTTCGCTAAGAGTATTATTATTGACTTTTCAAATGATCCAGCAGTGCTATTTGCAGTTAGCTGCAGGTATATGTTCTAATTCTTCAGACATTCCAGGAACCTGCGACCAAAAACAATCTACATATGGGAACTACCAGAACAAGTTACTACACACCTTTATAGGGTTAGGTTCCCACACGGTCATATCTCCATGTTACAGTGTATGTTTACAGAAGACAGATGGAAGACAGGGGCAACCAACTGTGCTAATGAGCTATCTAGCATGCTCCGAAGACTTGTGTGAAATGGAAGAATGCCCGCCAGACATGTGTCTGAAAACTACTGTCTGCTGCAACTGTGATAAAGTCGGTTAACAGTGTACAGTAAGTGGTGTGATGAATCACCACTGCCTGACTGGGAGTCAATGTTTGGTTGAGCTCCTGCAAGGCCTTGACATCCTCCAACACATTATGAGCCTCACACATCTTACTGAGGAACATATATTCATATATTGCTGTACCTCGATTGATTTAAAAACAACTTTTTTTCAGAGTGGGGCAAAGGTTCATCTTCCTCTGAATGTCCTTGAACATGAGCGAACATCTCTGGAGAGACCTGAAAATAGCTGTGCAGCGACACTCCCCATCCAACCTGACAGAGCTAGAGAGGATCTGCAGAGAAGAATGGGAGAAACTCCCCAAATACAGGTGTGCCAAGCCTGTAGCGTCATACCAAAGAAGACTTGAGGCTGTAATCGCTGCCAAAGGTGCTTCAACAAAGTACTGAGTAAAGGGTCTGAATACTTTATGAATACACTCTGGACTCCAATAATGCTCGTCCCAATATTTCTTAATTCCATTCTTTTAGATTTGTGTATTGTTAGATATTACTGCACTGTTGGAGCTAGAAACACAAGCATTTCACTACACCCGCAATAACATCTGCTAAATATGTGTACTGTATGCAACCAATACAATTTGATTTGATAGTGGACGGTATTGTAAGCATCTCCCGATGTCCTGGGTGACCTGAAAAAACGTAGAAATACTGAAGTCTATCTTGTGTGATCGTGTTACAACTATGGGGTTACAAGGCACAAGGAGGCGCAATGAGTGAGAGAATGGTGCGGAAGTGCAAAACCGGGGGTGTATGATAGGCAGCCTAGGGCTCTATTCAATCTGTATCACTGAAGTATTACAGATTGCACGCTAAAAATGTTAAGGTAATCCCATTGAGACCACATATGCAGCTACCGTGAATGCAGTCTCTGCGCTGGAACATTGCCTTTAAATTTCAATCATGCTGTGACGCTGATTGCAAGTCTGATCCAGGAGCGTTTCTAGGATTGTTAGACATTTGGGGCTTAGCCAAAAGTCAGTAGGGGGGGGGGGGGGGGGATTAATCTACATTGTATTGCCAAAAACCTCCATACCATTTAACAACTTCAAACACAGACTCTGACCTATCTAATGAGCTGATGAAAGAATCCCACAGTACCGAAACACCCTTTTCCTCTCTCACACACACACTGTGCAGTAATTGGAATCCATAGAGCAGCTTGTAGTGATAGTCTGTGGCTGTCTCTCTTTTCTGACCTCTTCTGTTGCTGTCTCTCTTTTCTGACCTCTTCTGTTGCTGTCTCTCTTTTCTGACCTCTTCTGTTGCTGTCTCTCTTTTCTGACCTCTTCTGTTGCTGTCTCTTCCTTTTCTATGTTGAGGTCTCTCGTTAACCCTCTTTCGTACTCTCCTGGTTGTACAAAGTGTTAAAGTAAATTATTTTAAATAGTAATTCTACAGGCTTTTTCACGACACCTGCAAATTCTTTGTGAACCGTGTTTTATTTTTTCACAGCCTGTATTTCACCTGTTATAATTTGTGCAAATAATTAAAAGTAATTAGAATCTATAGAGCAGCTTGAAGTGATACAATCCACTGTGTTCTCGACCCACCTCTGTTCTCTCTCTCTCAATCTGTCACTTTCTCTGCGTCTTGTCTGTTACTGTCTCCTTTGTCTATCCTCTTCTGGTATGGCCTGTTCTGTTCTTCTGGTGTCTCTCTCCATCATATCCTAGTCTTCTGTCGCTGTCTCTGTGTCTTGTCTGGTGTGTCTCTTTAGTTTTCAACTGGATACTGGGGTAGCTTAACTTGTTTTGGGCCTGTATCTGGGTCACCTAAATCATCCTCTTCCATACCATTTGCCCCTGGCTGCTGTGGCTCTAAGTGTTCCGCTGGCCTGCTGTTCTCATCTGTCCTCTTCCTTGGCTCATCTGCAAGGTAGCAAGGTGAAACATGACATTGTTAATTTTAAAGTTACTGTGTACTGACACGACCAGGGCAACTCAACTGTAAAGGAGAATTAAGGAGTTTGCATAACAGAGCAACACAACTCTAAACATGACAGATACGAAGCTACATAGCCCCATGACTCCCAAAACATACCTGTAGAATTGGAACAAGTTATAAGACCTCTATGATTCATTTAGTCAGTTCTACCAGCTAATGTGAGATTTTTACATTAAGTAACATTTGAGGACACATAATGTAAGGGCTTACATACAGTGGCAAGAAAAAGTATGTGAACCCTTTGGAATTACCTGGATATCTGCATAAATTGGTCATAACATTTGATCTGATCTTCATCTAAGTCACAACACTAGACAAACACAGTCTGCTTAAACTAATAACACACAAACAATTACAAGTTTTCATGTCTTTATTGAATACACTGTGTAAACATTCACAGTGCATGGTGGAAAAAGTATGTGAACCCTTGGATTTAGTAACTGGTTGACCCTCCTTTGGCAGCAATGACTTCAACCAAACATTTTCTGTAGTTGCGGATCAGACCTGCACAACGGTCAGGAGGAATTTTGGACCATTCCTCTTTACAAAACTGTTTCAGTTCGGCAATATTCTTGGGATGTCTGGTGTGAAATGCTCTTTTGAGGTCATGCCACAGCTTTTCCATCGGGTTGAGGTCAGGACTCTGACTGGGCCACTCCGTAAGGTGTATTTTCTTCTGTTGAAGCCATTCTGTTGTTGATTTACTTCTGTGTTTTGGGTTGTTGTCCTGTTGCATCCCCCAACTTCTGTTGGGCTTCAATTGGCTGACAGATAGCCTTACATTCTCCTGCAAAATGTCTTGATAAACTTGGGAATTCATCTTTCCGTTGATAATAGCAAGCTGTCCAGGCCCTGAGGCAGCCACAAACCATGATTCTCCCTCCACCATACTTTACAGTTGGGATGAGGTTTTGATGTTGGGTGTGCTGTGCCTTTTCTTCTCCACACAGTGTTGTGTGTTCCTTCCATACAACTCAACTTTAGTTTCATCTGTCCACAGAATATTTTGCCAGTAGCACTGTGGAACATCCAGGTGCTCTTTTGCGAACTTCAGACGTTCAGCAATGTTTTTTTTGGACAGCAGTGGCTTCTTCCGTGGTGTCCTCCCATGAACACCATTCTTGTTTAGTGTTTTTACATATCGTAGACTCATCAACAGAGATGTTAGCATGTTCCAGAGATTTCTGTAAGTCTTTAGCTAACACTTTAGGATTCTTCTTAACCTCATTGAGCATTCTGCGCTGTGCTCATGCAGTAATCTTTGCAGGAGGGCCACTGCTAGGGAGAGTAGCAACAGTGCTGAACTTTCTCCATTTATAGACAATTTGTCTTATTGTGGACTGATGAACATCAAGGCTTTTAGAGATACTTTTGTAACCCCTTCCAGCTTTATGCAAGTCAACAATTCTTAATCTAGGTCTTCTGGGATCTCTTATTCGAGGCATGGTTCACATCAGGCAATGCTTCTTGTGAATAGGAAACTTTAATTTTGTGAGTGTTTTTATAGGGCAGGGCAGCTCTAACCAACATCTCCAATCTCGTCTCATTGATTGGACTCCAGGTTAGCTGACTCCTGACTCCAATTAGCTTTTGGAGAAGTCATTAGCCTAGGGGTTCACATACTTTTTCCAACCTACACTGTGAATGTTTAAATTATGTATTCAATATAGACAAGAAAAATAAAATAATTTGTGTTATTTGTTTAAGCACATTGTTATGCAGAAATCCAGGTAATTCCAAAGGGTTCACATACTTTGTCTTGCCGCTGTACATGTATTTTCAATGTTTTGTTCACCTATAATCTAACCACAAAGATGGCCATCTTTTCCCCTCTCTTTCTTGCTGCCCTTCCCTTCTAATTTCTAAGTTTGTGTACAAAGTGCAATGAAGTGCTAACTTGCAGGTTAATAACCTATTGACAATGCAAGAATAGAAAAAGGAAGTAGATATGTGAATAAAAAGAGTAATACAAATTCAAATAATTTTACCAATTTAATAAATGGGCAGGTTTAAAAAAAACAAAAAAAACATACTTACATAGCCTATATGGAAATAAGACGAGCCAAGCATGTTTACCTGTAGAATGGAATAGGTTATTAGACCTGTATGATTAATTTAGTCGTAATAAAGCTCATCTTCAGTGACAGGAGTTTTGACTTACTTGGAAAATGTGACTTACTCATTTTGTGGGACATCATTTAAATCACACAATTCACAGCAGTTTGGCTTTTTTAATAAGCACATTTTTTTTCCAATAATTTCGTTTAATTTTTTTTTACCATAGACATATAATTTGTATAATTTAAAAAAAAGAAATCTTACACAAATTGCACACAACTGTGTCTAGAGTAGCGCACACAAAAAAAGAGATACAATTGCTCATGTTGGATATTTGCTGTAGCACAAACATGACAGGCTTTTTTGGAGCCTGTAAAAAACATTAAACATGATTAATATTATATAAGGAGTCATACACAGGATAATATATCCTTTTTATAACAGGCTTTTTTTTTTTCAATGTACACTCATAAGCATGATCATAAATACAATATACATACTGTATATAAAAAAACAACAAGAGAAAGCAGAGCATTGCCTTCCAGTGATACGTACATTCACTTTAGCAGGCCATGGCCTTAGGGCGTACAAATACTGTGTTTAGATTGTGGGTTTTTGACCAGTAAGAATGGTTATTTTCTCTCACGCCCCTCAACAACCCCCCGTGCTCCCCTCTCAAACGGAACTTCCTAGTGCTCTTTCTGATAACCAGGGTTGTATTCATTAGGGCACACCGTAGCAAAAAGCTTTGCTACGTAAAACGAAAACATGCGGTTCTTATTGGTAATCAGTTCGGGTAGTCCCTTCCTGTTTCAGTCAGTTTTCTTCCATTCGGTGCCTAATGCATACAACCCAGGTTTGGTTGTGACTGGTCGAGGTGCCTGTTCCTTAAAATACCACCATGGTTCAGCCGCTTCACCCTAATAGTAGACAACAAGCAGCAAGTGAAGTCTCTCCCTGTTTCGGACACAGTGGAGAATCTGGATGGAACAATGCACACTAAAGAAGAGGCAAGCTTGTGACAAACACATAGGCTACATGAAATTCCCTATTATGATGGACTATTCTGCAATCAAGTTCTATACCTTCCCTATGACAAGACTGATTGTGTTGTTTCAGATGTGTACTTGTTGTAAAGCACCGGATGGCAAGTACAGTACAGTACAGGAAAGACAATATAATACTGATTTAACTCCAGGTTAAGCACTGGTGAGAAGAGATATAGACAGGTCCCCCTACAGGACACATAGGATATTGCACGGTATAGAGACTACAGAGTATATTAGTACTTATCTTCCGAGTACCAGAGATAGATGTTTTCTTCTGTTTAAAACACACTGGACGGTTTGATTGCCTTTTCTCAGTGAGGCGTTTGAATACACATTTAGCATAGAGTAAATGCTACTGTTCAGGAAAGCCCGGTAGTGAAGTGGATGGAAAGGTTCATTCATATTTTAACCAACGTAAAAATCAGAGGTGAAGGATTTGGCTGGCTCAAAGGTTGTATGGGACATACATAGCAGAGGACTGTGTGTGTGTGTCTATTGTAAAGGTGGTTGGTGTTGACATCAAGGTATTGACATCAAATGGACAGAGCAGGAGTGATAACCAACCACACACACACACACACACCTCTTGGTACAGATAGGCGATAAAAATGCATTTAGTCTCAACAAAGATCACCATTACCACGCAAGTAATGATACAAAAAAATATGACAATAGCATCAATAGCATATAACAACAATAATAATACACCAATAAAAATAGCAAAAAAATTCAAGACCTGATTTTGATTATTCTTAACACTGATGGTTCAGAACAAAGGTAGATTCAACATAGAATTGTGGGGGAACACAGACAAATGGTGGATGGAGGAAAAAAGTATTATCAGCCATAATACATTATGGCTGATAAACAATTTAACACTGCAGTCGCAGTATCAACAACAATGGCAACAGTGCTGTGATGATCGTACGTGTCTGAATGGACTGATGTCAATCTCTTGTTGCACAACATGTATTATTTCACATGAGAAGTGGCACCAACTGAACACATCAAGTGGCTCTGTTAAAATGGTATGTGCTATCTGGGATTCTTGGGATGTCCCTACACCATTGAATATTAAATAAAAAATGGTTAAGTTTAGGGTTAGGTAAGGGTTATGGTTAGAGTTTATGTCAGGGACATCCCAAAGATCCCTGATAACACCGACCGCGTTAAAATCAACAAAAACAACAAAATGATAAACAACTATAACCTGAATCCATACACTTCACTTTGCAAAAGACTGACAAGAGATGGTTATTATAAACACTGGACGACCCAGTAGCACTGGAGTTCCTTCTATTTACACATTTTTAATAACATAATAATAATAATAATAATGTCATATTACACATGTTTATAACACATCACAGTAGTCTCTTGAACAGGCATAGGAAGCAAGTGTAATGAAGGAGCATGCAGCCTCGTGGACGGGCTGTATTGTGTAAACTTGAAAGCAGATGCGAGAGTAGCTGAGCGCTTCTTATCAAAATGGTGGACAGTCCTCTCAGTCAGTTACTCTGCTATGGAGTGGCTCAAGCCACTTTAGACCTCCACTCAAAAGATGGCGCTGTCCACTGGCTTCTCTCTTTTCTTCTCTCCAGCCCCCCTGTGCCCCTGAGGCTCCAGCAGGGGTCAAGGGGTTTGGAGGTCAAAGTTCAAAAAGACAGATGAGTCAAGGCAGCCGCCCTCATCCTTTTTCTCTCTCTCTCCCTCTCTTTCAGTCACCCTTTTGTTCCTCTACAGCCTCCTGCCAGTCCACCATCTTAGGTACCGAGGCTTCCTATTTCTTTCAATCCATCTCTCTTCCTCCCTCTCCATTCATCGCCTTTCACTTCACTCTCAGCCCGCACCCACCAAGCGGATGGCGCCCAACTGCATCGTGGGATGGCGGCGGTCCTCCGAGGCAAGACTGGCACAGAGAAGAAGGAGAGAGGTGAGCACAGCCAGGGGAGAACAGAAGTGAGAGACAGATGCCCACATGGCCCATTCCAGCCCTGCTTCCCTCCCTCCCTCCCTCCCTTCCTCCCTCCCTCATACACATTCTATCGGCATGGGGGATAGAAGGATAGAAGGTGGTTTGGATGTCTCGTCTCTCCGCCACTCTCCCTCACACCATAAACTCGTTACTGCCATACAGAACCAGCTGTTGGGGCGGCGAGCTGAAGTCAGACTCCCTCCTGTGGCCCTCGGGGGCTTCGCGCGGCGAGCTTCTACTCAGCCGGAGGCGGTGGCGACTCTTCACCCCCACAGTGCCCCTCTGGTCCCCCTCAGACTCCACTACGGGGACTCCTAGGCCCAATGAGCAGGAGGTGAGCAGGGGGCCGGATGAGGAGGAGCGGAAGCGGTAGTTGGGGGAAGGAGGGATAACAGAGGAGGAGGGGTGGTAGGAGGAGGAGAGCGAGGAAGAGGCGGTGGACAAGATGGAGTCGACCGAGTCCACAGAGTCGGGTTGTCTCCGGAGGCCGCGGCGGCTCTTGGCTTCAGACTTCCGGGAGCGGCAGGTGCCTGTTGAGAGAAAGACTTGGTTAGAGAGAAGTGTTTACTATACACGGATGTAGACAGACACACACCACATATAGAACACACACACACACACACTCTCCAGTCTCACCAGATGGGTTGGAGGCGGCTCCCTCATGGTCCATGTTGAGGTTCTCAGAGCTGTCTGCTGTTCCTATTGAGGCCTCCGACTCCAGAGTCTCATCAGACGCCCGCGGCTCCAACATCAACATCTCGTACGTCAACTCCTCCCTACACACACACGATCAACAGTTACACAATCAAATTAACACCCTGTCAACATGTGGTCCTGCGTAGCTCAGTTGGTGCTTGGTGCTTGCAACGCCAGGACAGTGGGTTCGATTCCCAGAACCACCTGTACGTAAAATGTATGCACACATCGCTTTGGATAAAAGCGTCTGCTAAAATGGCATATATTACCCAGTCTACAGAATAACTGAGTACCACTAGGGTCCTTCTCTTGGTATCATCGTTGTTGTTCACAAGACAGTATAACCCGTCTCTTTCCTCAATTCCTTATGTCCTCTCTCCTCGCCTCATTCTCAAAACACATTGGAGGAGAAGGTCCAAGGGCTGGTACCATTTTTGAGAAAGCCCCCTAGAATACGAGTGTATCAACTTGATAATAATGAGGACGTGACAGGCTTACTTCTCTCTCTGAAGGCTGTCGATCTGCTCGGTGAGGAGACTCTCCTCCTGCTGCATGGCGGCCTGCTGCTGTTCCGTTAGCCCTGGCTCTGCCCCCTCCGCACTGTCCCCGTCCACCACCGGGGGCGCTCTGGGGCTGAGGGGCGGGGAGGGCATGTGGTGGCTGCTACCCCTCCGAAGATGACCTTTGCCCTATAGGACACAGAGCAGAGGGCTAGTTAGGATAGAGGCTAGTCTATGAGATAGGCTAGGCTATTAGGCTAGGCTACAGTAGGTCATTAGATAGTTAGGATAGAGGCTGATGGGATCTACTAACAACACATACACAGTGGAGACAGCCTGAGAGACGAGTTTTCAAGATGGCTGGACAGAAAACCCACAATGAGGGATATGGTTGACGATGGTCTTTTAAGACTTCTTAGACTAAGTTCATCAAGTTGTTAAAACTACTTCATGAGTGTTATAAAACCAACAAGCTGTAGCGGACACACATACAGACACGCACGCAAGCATACACAGGTGTGCATTACCTTTTTAGGCTGCATGTTATGTTGAGAAGCAACAAAAAAAAAAAAAAAAGTACTTTTTCTTTTATTAGTGGTTCGGTCGAGATGCAACAAATTAAAACATAAGACATACAAACAAAGCAAGCTCATTGGTTAATTAAGTGATAATGCCCGAGAAGCTGGTGTTTGGAGAATATATCGGCACAGACAAAGACGAGGGCCGGGCAAACCGTGCCAATATTATATTCTCCAAACACCGGCTTCTCTGGCATTATCATTTTTATACAATGGGTTAGCAACATATTCAATTAATGTTTTTCATTAAAAAATATATTTTGCTGAATTTATTCATACTATTTCGTCCTTCCACAAGATATAGTCCCAAAACGAATGTAAGGTTGCTACCCAAGCTGGCTGGTAGTTCTTTCTATCGGTTCAGTTGCCAGAGACGCGGTTCAGTCTTTTTGTTCTGTATCTATAGACTCGTGTCAATCGTTCTAAAGGTTCCATTGCCATACTGGCTGGCAACGTTCATACCCCTTGTTTGCTAGCTAGCCAACTATGGCTAACGTACAGTCACGTCAAACAGTGCAGCCAGAATAACTAGAGTAGTTGTATTTGCATTTGTTTAAGCTGTTTTCTAGTGACAATTATTTGGATACATCCATAACAATGAGCTATAATGAGGCGCGATTTTGCAGCCTACCCGACTACTCGGAGGCGTCCTCATGGTCCTAAAGCACACCGTTGCCTCGTTTTGTATCACATTCCAATGATATTTATGGACCGGCTGTCCATAAATACGATGCCAGTTGAGTCAAGATTTCACCTGGCTGAGAAACGCTGCCTGTCTGTCTATCTGTCTGTCTCGCCCTGACTCCCGAAACGTTCATTGACAAAAGTATTGGTCTCCACAAAGTTTGCTGCTTCAGTGTTCTTAGATCTTTATGTCAGTAGTTACTATGGTACACTGAAGTATAATTACAAGTATTCCATAAGTGTCAAAGGCTTTCATTGACAATGACATTCAGTTTATGGAAAGAGTCAATATTTGCAGTGTTGACCCTTCTTTTTCAAGACCTCTGCAATCTGCCCTGGCATGCTGTCAATTAACTTCTGGGCCACATCCTGACTGATGGCAAGCCATTCTTGCATAATCAATGCTTGGAGTTTGTCAGAAGTTGTGGGTTTTTGTTTGTCCACCTGCCTCTTGAGGATCGACCACAAGTTCTCAATGGGATTAAGGTCTGGGGAGTTTCCTGGCCATGGACCCAAAATGTTGATGTTTTGTTCCCCAAGCCACTTAGTTATCACTTTTGCCTTATGGCAAGGTGCTCCATCATGCTGGAAAAGGCATTGGTCGTCACCAAACTGTTATTGGATGGTTGGGAGAAGTTGCTCTCGGAGGATGTGTTGGTACCATTCTTTATTCATGGCTGTGTTCTTAGGCAAAATTGTGAGTGAGCCCACTCCCTTGGCTGAGAAGCAACCCCACACATGAATGGTCTCAGGACGCTTTATTGTTGGCATGACACAGGACTGATGGTAGCGCTCACCTTGTCTTCTCTGGACAAGGTGTTTTCCGGATGGCCCAAACAATCGGAAAGGGGATTCATCAGAGAAAATGACTCTACCCCAGTCCTCAGCAGTCAAATCCCTGTACCTTTTGCAGAATATCAGCCTGTCCCTGATGTTTTTCCTGGAGAGAAGTGGTTTCTTTGCTGCCCTTCTTGACAGCAGGCCATCCTCCAAAAGTCTTTGCCTCACTGTGCGTGCAGATGCACTCACACCTGCCTGCTGCCATTCCTGAGCAAGCTCTGCACTGGTGGTGCCCCGATCCTGCAGCTGAATCAACTTAAGGAGACGGTCCTGGCGCTTGCTGGACTTTCTTCGGCGCCCTGACGCCTTCTTCACAACAATTGAACCTCTCTCCTTGAAGTTCTTGATGCTCTGATAAATGGTTGATTTAGGTGCAATCTTGCCAGCAGCAATATCCTTGCCTGTGAAGCCCTTTTTGTGCAAAGCAGTGATGACGGCACGTGTTTCCTTGCAGATAACCATGGTTGACAGAGGAAGAACAATGATTTCAAGCACCACACGCCTTTTAAAGCTTCCAGTCTATTCTGACTCAATCAGCATGACAGAGTGATCTCCAGCCTTGTCCTCGTCAACACTCTCACCTGTGTTAACGAGACAATCACTGACATGATGGCAGCTGGTCCTTTTGTGGCAGGGCTGAAATGCAGTGGAAATGTTTTTGGGGGATTAAGTTCATTTTCACGATGAATCACTCTTCATGACATTCTGGAGTATAAGCAAATTGCCATCATCAACACTGAGGCAGCAAACTTTGTGGAAACAAATACTTGTGTCATTCTCAAAATCTTTGGCCACGACTGTAGACACTAATACAATCTTCTGTAGACAAGAGATATACACTGAGTGTCCAAAACATGCTCTTTCCATGACATAGACTGACCAAGTGAATCCAGGTGAAAGCTGTGATCCCTTATTGATGTCACTTGTTAAATCCACTTCAATCGGTGTAGATAAATGGGAGGATTATTATGTATTATTATTTTTAAACCTTGAGACAATTGAGACATGGATTGTGTATGTGTGCCATTCAGAAGGTGAATTGGAAAGACAAATTATTTAAAAGCCTTTGAACAGGGTAGTTCAAAGGTAGTAGGTGCCAGATGCACCGGTGTGAGTGTGTCAGGAACTGCAACGGTGCTGTATTTTTCACACTCAACAATTTCCCGTGTGTATCAAGAATGGTCCACCACCCAAAGGACATCCAGCCAACTTGACATCTGTGGGATGGATTTGGGTCACATGGGCCAGCACCCCTGTGGAACGCTATCGACACCTTTAAGAGTCTATTCCCCGATGAATTGAGGCTGTTCTGAGGCCCAAAGAGGTGCAACTCAATATTAAGTGTTCCTAATGTTTTACACACTCAGTGTATGTGTCTCCTGTCGTCAGCCGTGTGGCCTTGAACTCAGTGTATAGAGAAAGGGAGAATGAAGAGAAGAGAAGCGTGAAAGAGGGAGGGAAGAGATAGCAATGTGAAGGCACGTGGACTTGACGGACAGCATGAGGGTGGTGCCGACGTGCTGATTGACAGCGCCACAGACAAATGGGCTGACAGGACTGGTTGATTGACAGTGCCACAGACAAATGGGCTGACAGGACTGGTTGATTGACAGCGCCACAGACAAATGGGCTGACAGGACTGGTTGATTGACAGCGCCAAAGACAAATGGTCTGACAGGACTGGTTGTGATCTCATGGAGTATATACTAGGAATACATACCGGGGTGGCTGTGCGGGATATAAACCTAACAGCGATTAGTACAGGTTTCTGGAGTGGGGTGAGGAGGAAAGGAGAGAACAGGGTTAGGGCTGAATAGGGTTAGGGCTGGACAGGGTTAGGGCTGGATAGGGTTAGGGCTGGACAGGGTTAGGGCTGGACAGGGTTAGGGCTGGACAGGGTTAGGGCTGAAGCTTAATAACTACATGGTGTTATTAAAAGGAAATGGAGGGTAGGCCATTTTTTGGTTTTTACCGTTTGCACTCAAATGAACTTTCATATGGTGGTAAAGTGAAAAACATTTGAAAATGAATTGAAATCATGACCCATGACTACATGGCCGAAATCATGGCTAAAGTCATTGTAACGTTTGGATCACTGGGCATGGAGATGGAGAATGTTGGAGAACGTTGCATCCGGTGAGAGGAACTAAAGGCTAAAGATTAAAGGTGAAAGGTCAACCACTGGAAGATGGAGAGAGAAGTCCATGAAGAGCTCGGTCACCTCCCCGGGACCCCTGGGCCGTGTTCATTAAGGCATGCAACAGAACACGCTTAAATGTCTTGCAATGCAAATGAAAATTAGAATTTCTTATTGGACAAGTCCAGGTAGTCCCTCCGTTTTGATGCCTAAAGAACACGAACCCCTGGCGTCCTGCTGCCTTACCATGGACTTCCTGATGTGTGTCAGTCTGCTCTTGGCCTTGTTCTCAGCAAACTCCAGACTGTTGATGTCCTTCAGTCTGGCCCTGTACTTATTCATCTGCTCTCCAATGATCAGCTCCACACACCTAGAGGAGGACAGACAGAATTGACTTGTCCTGTTGCTCAGTTGATATTTCATAATGGAATCTGTCTGATAGGAACAGGACTCACAATATAAATAACACCTTGACTCATCTGATGAATTACAGCTATTGAGGTGTGTCAGTTATCAGTTCCATTGTATACACACTCGCAACTATTGAGCGATGGTGTGTGTTTGCGGTGTGTGTGTGTGTGTGTGTGTGTGTGTTAATTCTGGTCCTAGAGTGGCACACTGTACACACAGCCTTCCAGAACCGGGACTGGCAAGCCTGAAGTACATAATGAATGAGTCTTACGCGGTGGTCTTGCCGATGTCCTGGACACTCTGCAGGGGGTCGATGGTGTCGGGGCAGCGGAGGATGCAGGGGGCGAAAACTATGGCCAGGGCGTTGGCCGACATACGGTTGGTGTCCTCTTGTAGAGTGATCCTGGAAGATCACACACACGTATACATCAGAGGAGGTCACAAAAAAAGTTTTCAATTTCAAAACTGGTATGTAGTGGATGATAACTTCCCCATTTTCCACCCTTCTCCCACACACCCATTCATGGATTTAGAAGCATTGGCTTGGCGTATTGACTGAAGGGAGTTTCTGATAGTTAAGTCCATGATACTTTGGACGAAGGGTGGAGAATCGGGAGGCATCCAGTGAGTCTCCACATCCTGCTTCCTATGGGGTTATGTGACCACTCACCTGACCAGGTGGAAGATGAGGCGCTCCAGGGTGCTCAGGTGGGTTCTGCTGAGCTGGTCGATCACAGAGTACACCCCACGGATCACCTCCCGCTTGTCTGGCTGGCCTGCAAGGGGGACGCAACACCATAAAAATACAATGACTTCCTGTTCTTAATTCCTGCTTTACTCCTATGGGGGAAGTCAATATGGCCGCCAGTCCATCCATCACAGACTTGAATGAGAATGTCTGTTCTATTTCTATGAACACAAAACATACCTTCATCCATTATATATCATATTATCTATTATATTATATACACATCCAGTCATCTATAGAATGGTACAGAGGCCACCTCTAACCAGTAACATTGTAACAAATACCAAAGTGGTTACTTACGACCCCAGTCCTTACCCATGGCTCGGAGGAACTCCTCGTAGAGTTCAAAGGTCATCAGAGGGTTGGGCAGGTCGCGGAGCCACTGTTTGAGCACGCTGGCAATGACGTGGATGTTGTAGTCGTCCAAGTTCATGCTGCTCACATCTGGAGTTGGAGGGCAATGGGAGACAATTAGAGAGTGAGATACTGAACAAAAAATATAAACGCAACAATTTCAAAGATTTTACTGAGTTAGAGTTCATAGAAGGAAAATGTATTAGGCCCTAATCTATGGTTTTCACATTACTGGGCAGACAATCCTGCAGGTGAAGAAGCCAGATATGTACGCTCCCTCGAAACATCTGTGACATTGTGTTGTGTGACAAAACTGCACATTTGGCTTTTATTGTCCCCAGCACAAGGTGCAGCTATGTAATGATCATGCTGTTTAATCAGCTTCTTGATATGTCACGCCTGTCAGGTGGATGGATTATCTTGGCAAAGGAGAAATGCTCACTAATAGGAATATAAACTAATTTGTATACAACATTTTAGAGAAATAAGCTTTTTGTGCATTTGGTAAATATCTGGGATCTTTTATTTCAGCTCAATAAACATGGGACCAACACTTTACATGTTGCGTTTACACTTTTTTTCAGTATAAAACGACTTAAATACTATAGTTGGAGTAAACATTACAACTGTTAAACTCTTTGCTGCTGACACAGTGCTTTCAATCTGGTAGTGTGAAATCTTGGACATTGTGTCATGGAAACTTAATGAGAAGTGTTGCCACTACTATTACAGCCTGTGTAAACAGCCTATATTCATGCTAGGGCATAGAGTTTCTAACATAACCCCTTGTATCCTGACAGTATATTATCCAAGCAGAAAACCTGTAGACAGTGCCTTGACCATAGCTCTGTTGTCCCTCCTGTTTACAACATAACCCTACAGTCTACGATAACTGGAGCAGGACCCTGTCAATCACACCTGTGTCCAGCCCCTGCCGGAGCTCCTTGATCTTATTGGTGGAGCCAGACTTCCTGAAGATGCCCTCGGTGTAGAGGCCGTGCATCTCTATGTAGTTGATGAGCTTCTCCACCACCAGGGGCACTGTCCTCTCCTCGCTGGTCAGACGAGACAGCTCCACGCCAAACTGCCTGGATGACAGCTCCGGGTCGTACTGATAGAGGCACACACAGGTAAGAGAAAAACACACACGGATGGAAGGACGGACACACATGTACATGCACACGCAAACATGGACAGACGGACAGATAGAAATATGGCATATGGACACAGCTAAAACTGCTATACAATACCTAATGATTATTTGCATTGTTAAACCAAAATTAATTTTATTTTAAAAGGGATAACCCACACCCAGAAATATAAATCATGAAACTCCTGTCAATTTGACGAAAGCCTATGTTCTATCTGAAATCAGGAAATCGTGTAGGAACACGTCATAGCTACATGGTTCTCGTCACTGGAGATCGGGGATAACACACCATCACATTTCATAACGCTTTTAAAACAATTACCTGCACTCCAGATCGCAAAATCATCCAAAAGATGGTATGGGGATACTTGTATAGAACATATCCATCCATTTATATCATCACGACAAAGTATATATTTTCGCTAAGATGTTCTCAATTTAAACAGTGTACCAAATTATTAGACTCAGTTTCTCCTTCATGTACCATCTCGCGATGTGCCCTGTGTGTCTGTGGGAACGGGCCAGTGTTGCCATAGGAACATACTCTGCACTTGCTCTAGGCAGAGTGGAACTGCAAGTCCTACATTGATAGTGCAGTTTGTTTAGGCTATGTTACAGCTACTGTAGCTAGCTACTTCACATTCCACCTGGTCCTGAGTTATGACTTGTCTCCTTCTCGAGTAATTGAAACATCAACACATGCTGATATTGACTTTGGTTTAATTGTGTGTAGCTACGTTTACTAGCTAGCCTGTGCTTAATTTGTCAAATCGGGAGGTGCCGGAACAAAAAGTGAGGTAATAAAACGTTATAATAAAGCATTGCCGGCATATCATCGCATTTGCGTAGTGGCATAGAGCAGTAGAGTAGAGTAAAGGCGGTTTGCAGAAATTTAACACATGGAGAACATTGTTAGCCTACAGGGTATTTAATTTATTTCTGAACAGACAGCAGTAGGCCTAAAACCATGGCAAATTTATTTATCAGAGGTGCTACAGCACGGTTCCCACGGATATGATTCTATAAGGAAATAAATGAGGAAGTGCTATGCTGGAGAGATGAGCGCTGCAGGCTCATGTCTATCAGAACAGAGAGAAGAAGAGAGACCATTCTAGTTCTGTGAGATAAGACTACAGGCGCGCTTCGCTCTCTCACTACGGCAACATGTTGGTCTCAAGGCTACAATGTTGCGCCAACCAAGTCTTTTAAGGGGGCGCGAGGTAACTCAAATTAACTCTGGTCGCTTTTTAACTATTTTTTACATTGCAAACAGTGAACATAATTTTTTATGTTATGAGAGGTACCGGATCCTGGCAAATAGGTTCCGGAACAAAAAAGTCAAAAACTAAGAGGGGCCAAATTAAGCACTGTAGCTAGCTACGTAGCTGGCCAGCCAGCCAGCCAGCCCAGAGAGAGACCATCACATTGCGGGTTTTGTAGTTGACTTGGGCTGCAACAGATTTCCACAACGATTTTCACGTTGCTACCAACCTTGTTATAACGACAAAAATGAATAATATATTAATAATATCACAAGAAATATGTTAATCATAGGAAGTAGTGGTTTGGGTGGATTATCCCTTTAAGAACTATAACATCCCTGCAAGTACTGAATTGTCTCTCGGTTGATCCTCTATCCTGTCTTTCCATTCTTAATAATGAATACACAAACACTATACAACAGCCTCTTACCTTTTTGCTACATTTGGTGGTCATCCTGGAGCAGCACTTTCTATGGCAGGCGTACCGACACACTGCAGAAGAGGACACAACAGAGTCAGACACAATCTGTATACCCTTACCCTTCCACAACCTTCTATCAACGTTGAGTCTCCAACTGCTTTTCAGTCAACAACAAGCAATCTGTATCCTCTAACTTTTAAGCAATGTTCTAACAACGCTCTGTGTCCAACCTCAACCCTAGTCAGTCAACAAGCAGACCACAAAGGCTTAAATATAGAGAGGGCAGTCTGGAGAGAGAAAGCTGCCAATGCCTGTGCTGGAGTGAACATTAGAGAGCGGATGGAGAGGAGATAGAAGATAGATTTATGAGAACAGCTAGATACAAATTTGATTACAGACACTTAAGAGGCAGCACGGGAAGAGGACGTGTGTGTGGAGTGGAAGAGTGGTAGTGTGTGTGAATGTGAAAGTGTGTGTGTTTGGGGGAGGGGGATTTATCTGTGTGTGTGGATAATGGTGGGACTCTGTGTGTGTTTGTATATATCAGTGGAGACTCCTACTCAGTGAATTTCAGAAAAATGAAAATAGTGAAACATTAAAAAGGTTTTTAGATAAAACTATACTAAATATATTCACAGAACCAAATAACTGATTAAAACACACTGTTTTGTAATGGTCTAAGAGCACCCTCTAGGGTAGCACCATGGTGTAGCCGGAGGACATAGTTTTCCATCCTCCTCTTGGTACATTGACTTCAATACAAAACCTAAGAGGCTCATGGTTCTCACACCCTTCCATAGACTTACACAGTAATCATGACGACTTCTGGAGATCGTCCTCCAATCTATCAGAGCTCTTGCAGTATGAACTGACATGTTGTCCATCCAACCAAAGGAACAGAATGTATTCACACCCCTTGACCTTTTCCACATTTTGTTGTGTTACAGCCTGAATGTAAAATGTATTAAATTGTGATTTTGTGTCACTGGCCTACACACAATAACCCATAATGTCAAAGTGGAATTATGCTTTAATAATTTTTTACAAATTAATAAAAAATGTAAAGCTCAATTAAGTCTCAACTCAATAAGTATTCAACCCTTTTGTTATGGTAAGCCTAAATAATTTCAGGAGTAAAAATGTGCTTAATAAGTCACATAAGTTGAATGGACTCACTGTGTGCAATAACAGTGTTAAACATTACTACCTCATCTCTGTAACCCACACATACAATTATCTGTAAAGTCCCTCAATCGAGCAGTGAATTTCAAACACAGATTCAACCACAAAGACCAGGGAGGTTTTCCAAAAGTTTGCAAAGAACGGCAACTATTGATAGATGGGAAAAAAAATTAAGACATTGAGCAGGGTGCAGTTATTAATTACACTTTGGATGGTGTATCAATACACCCAGTCACTGCAAAGATACAGGCGCCCCCTCAGTTGCCAGAGAGGAAGGAAACCTCGCAGGGATTTTCAGCATGAGGCCAATGGTGACCTTTACATAGTTTAATGGCTGTGATAGGAGAAAACTGAGGATGGATCAACAACATTGTACAGTCGTGGCCAAAAGTTTTGAGAATGACAAGTATTGGTCTCCACAAAGTTTGCTGCTTCAATTACATTCAGTATATGCAAAGTGTCAATATTTGCAGTATTGACCCTTCTTCTTCAAGACCTCTGCAATCTGCTTTGGCATGCTGTCAATTAACTTCTTGGCCACATCCTGAATGATGGCAGCCCATTCTTGCATAATCAATGCTTGGAGTTTGTCAGAAGTTGTGGGTTTTTGTTTGTCCACCCGCCTCGAGGATCGCCCACAAGTTCTCAATGGGATTAAGGTCTGGGGAGTTTCCTGGCCATGGACCCAAAATGCTGATGTTTTGTTCTCCGAGCCACTTAGTTATCACTTTTGCCTTATGGCAAGGTGCTCCATCGTGCTGGAAAAGGCATTGGTTGACACCAAACTGTTATTGGATGGTTGGGAGAAGTTGCTCTCGGAGGATGTGTTGGTACCATTCTTTATTCATGGCCGTGTTCTTAGGCAAAATTGTGAGTGAGCCCACTCCCTTGGCTGAGAAGCAACCCCACACATGAATGGTCTCAGGACGCTTTACTGTTGGCATGACACAGGACTGATGGAGGCGCTCACCTTGTCTTCTCCGGACAAGGTGTTTTCCGGATGGCCCAAACAATCAGAAAGGGGATTCATCAGAGAAAATGACTCTACCCCAGTCCTCAGCAGTCCAATCCCTGTACTTTTGCAGAATATCAGTCTGTCCCTGATGTTTTTCCTGGAGAGAAGTGGCTTCTTTGATGCCCTTCTTGACACCAGGCCATCCTCCAAAAGTCTTTGACTCACTGTGCGTGCAGATGCAATCACAACTGCCTGCTGCCATTCCTGAGCAAGCTCTGCACTGGTGGTGCCCCGATCCCGCAGATGAATCGAATCAAATTTAGGAGACAGTCCTGGAGCTTGCTAGACTTTCTTGGGCGCCCTGACGCCTTCTTCACAACAATTGAACCTCTCTCCTTGAAGTTCTTGATGCTCCGATAAATGGTTGATTTAGGTGCAATCTTACCAGCAGCAATATCCTTGCCAGTGAAGCCCTTTATATGCATAGCAATGATGACGTCACGTGTTTCCTTGCAGGTAACCATGGTTGACAGAGGAAGAACAATGATTTCAAGCACCAGCCTCTTTTTAAAGCTTCCAGTCTGTTATTCTGACTCAATCAGCATGACATGGTGATCTCCAGCCTTGTCCTCTTCAACACTCTCACCTGTGTTAACGAGACAATCACTGACATGATGGCAGCTGGTCCTTTTGTGGCAGGGCTGAAATGCAGTGGAAATGTTTTTGGGGGATTAAGTTAATTTTCATGGCAAAGAGGGACTTTGCAATTAATTGCAATTCATCTGATCACTCTTCATGACATTCTGGAGTATATGCAAATTGCCATCATCAACACTGAGGCAGCAAACTTTGTGGAGACCAATACTTTTGGCCACAACTGTAGTTACTCCACAATACTGACATAAATGGCAGAGTGAAAAGAAGGAAGCATGTTTAGAATACAAATAAACCTGTTTGCAATAAGGCACTAAAGTAATAGTGCAAAAAAATATTAGCAAAGAAATTAATTTATTGTCCTGAATACAAATGTTTGGGGCAAATCCAACACAGCATTTCACTTGTTACCACTCTTCATATTTTAAATCATGGTGGTGGCTGCATTATATTATGGGTATGCTTGTCATTGGTGGGAAAACTTGGTTCAGTCTGCTTTCCAACAGTCACTGGGAGACAAATTCACTTCTCAGCAGGACAATTACCTAAAACACAAGGCCCTTATATACAATGGAGTTGCTTACCAATATGACATTGAATGTTCCTGAGTGGCCTGATTACAGTTTTGACTTCAATCGACTTGAAAATCTATGGCAAGACTTGAAAATGGCTGTCTAGCAATGATCAACAACCACCTTGACAGAGCTTGAAGAATTTTTGAAAGAATAATGGGCAAATATTGAACAATCCAGCAGTACAAAGCTCTTAGAAACTTACCCAGAAAGACTCACAGCTGTAATTGTTGCCAAAGGTGATACTAACATGTATTGACTCAGGGGGTTGAATACTTATCCAATCAAGATTAGTGTTTATTTGCCATAAATTCAAAAAAAATTATAATAATCTTCCATTTTGACAGAGTATTTTGTGTAGGTTGTTGACAAAATAAATGTCAACGAAATCAATTTTAATCCCACTTTGTAACACAAAAAAATGGTGTGTGAAACTTTCTGAAGACACTATCAAATCAAATTTTATTTGTCACATGCGCCGAATATAACACGTGTAGACCTTACCGTGAAATGCTTACTTACGAGCCCTTAACCAACAATGCAGTTAAAAAAATAGAGTTTAAAACATATTTACTAATTAAACCCAAAAAATAAATACACAAAAAAAAAGTAACACAATAAAATAACCATAATGAGGCTATATACAGGGGGTACCGGTACTGAGTCAATGTGTGGGGGTACAGGTTAGTCGAGGTAATTTGTACATGTACAGTCATGTTTTTTTTTTTTTACATATTCCAGACCACTGGCAAACTACTTAGGACAGGTCGTCCCACTAAAGTCCGCCCGTTGCCAGACAACACCTGGGTAAAGTCAGTTGTGTCTTGGTATTCTTTTTTGGGAGCAGAGGCTTCTTTCTTCCTGACCTCCCATGTAGGCCAAGTTTGTGCAGTCTCTTTCTGACAGTGTACCCATGCACTTCGACATTGATTGTGGCAAGAGAGGCCTGTAGATCCCTTGATGTTACCCTGGGGTTCTTAGAGACTTTCATGAGCATCTTTGGGTCAGCTCTTGGGCTGACTTTGGTGGGACGACCTGTCCTAGGTAGTTTGCCAGTGGTCTGGAATTTTCGTCGGACAGTGGAATGATGTACTTCAAATTGCTTGGAAATGGAATGATTTACTTCTAATTGCTTGGATTTGTAACCCCTCCCAGACTCATGGGCATCAATAATCATTCTTCTGAGGGCCTCGGGTAGGTCTTTTGATCTTTGAATGATGTGTTACCACACACCCATATGGTTAAGACCAATTTTCTTTTCTTTATGGACTTAGACTTGGCGCTCCGGTACCGCTTGCCGTGCGGTAGCAGAGAGAACAGTCTGACTTGGGTGACTGGAGTCTTTGATCATTTTT
Source organism: Thymallus thymallus (assembly GCA_023634145.1). Taxonomy (NCBI): domain Eukaryota; kingdom Metazoa; phylum Chordata; class Actinopteri; order Salmoniformes; family Salmonidae; genus Thymallus; species Thymallus thymallus. The sequence continues at coordinate 7,914,506 of CM042413.1, forward strand.
TGTGTGGAGAGCGTGCGTGTGGAGTGGAAGTGTTAAAGTGTGAGTGTGAACTCACGTTTACAGACGCAGGCTCGGTCCATCATCCAGATGAGAGAGGAGCAGTACTCGCAGTAGGTGGGGATGCTGTACTGGGTGGACTTGAAGATGTGCCCATTGTGCTCCTCAACCTACGAGGGAAGTAGAGGGGCTCAGCTCAGTTTGCCATAAAGATACAGCCATCAAATGCATTACAGAGCGCAGAGATATGGTATGGAATATTCAGTAGTACTCACAATGTCAGGTTCCTTTTTCCTCCTCTTCTTGCGTTCTGGTTTGGGGGCCTAAGAGAACCGGAGATAGACAGATAAACCAGTATTCCCATCCATCCTTCTCTTATCCATCCTTCGCCCATCCATCCATCCAACATGCCATGCACCCACCCACCCTACATCCAACAGTGTTCATTTTGGCACTCTTTTTTTAAATTGAGTCTAGTCTTCGTAGTTTTGACCGAAATATCACTTTTTGGTCATTTAAATAATGATTTAGTCTAGTTATTGTCAAAATAACGAAAACAGTGAGCCATTTTAGTAAACTAAATGCCATTCATTTGTCACATTTTAGTCAAATCACATTTGTATTGCCTCATTAACCTATAGTAAACATAAATCACAGACTTCCATGTGTCAGAGGCATGTTTGTTCTACATAGCATATTTCCATCTGAACGTTCCAAAACGTTGCATCCTGCTGTATACGTCCCCAGGTTGTTAGCTATTGAGGTAACATGACTGAACAAGGTGTAGCCTAAAATGGTTAACGGTCCAGTCCGGAAGTAGCAGAGTTTTAGAATGTCCCGCGCTATGCTTCATGAATGTAAAATGCGGCACACCAATGCATTGTGGGTCTTTTGAACGGTAATCTCTCAAGCCATTTTCTCAGAGGAAAAGAGGGAGGCCTGGCTATGAAATGCAGTGGGGAAAGTAGGAGGGTTGAGCGAGACTACAAAACGAAACAGACTACTTTTCTATACTCAAGGGAGAGAAAAACATAGCTATACTTTTTTTGTCTCTTAAATGCTGCTATTGTTTTACATTTCGTGAATCGCCTTGTTCGTGTTTCTTTACAAGGCAAAGGATAGCTAACTAGAAGGCTGGAGGTGACTGGTTAGCTACGGGGAAGCAAGAGAGTTGCCTGCACGATGTGTATAATTGAAAGCGGGGCCGGAGTGGAGCCTGTCTACCTACACTCATTGCATGTTCCCCCACAGCTCACCAGATGTAGGCTGTGTGTGCCGGGTGTGGCGCATCATTCCCACCGCTGAACAGAACTGCGCATCTGTACTGCTAATATTAATTGTCCTTGTCACTGAAAAGCTTTCAATCTCTCCAAAAACTCTTGTCCAGTTAAGATTTCAGACACAGAGATAATTTAGTCTTGTCTCGTTTTAGATCTATTTTGTTCTGGGTTTATTTAGTCAGTTGAAGTCTCATCAATTGCCACTGACAAATATTCTAGTCACTATTTTTGTTGATGAAATTAACACTGATTCAACATGCCATACATCAGGTTGTAAAATGCCATACATCAGATTTCCCTCTCAATGGGACTGACCTCTAGAAGTACAGGCTAAATAAACACACACATCATTGACACACACACACAACCTTGCTGATGGTGCTGTCCATAGGCTTGTACTCGGTCATGAACTCATCCAGGAAGACCTTGAAGGTGTTGACCCAAACCTTGACGGGCGACTCGCTCCAGTCCCTCTGTTCCAGACGCATGCTCTTCTCCAGGATGTGTTCAAACAGGGCATACAGGTCCTTGTAGCGGATACTCTTACCGTCATCCATCTGGAGGAGAGTGAAAGGGTGAGGAGGAGGAAGGGATGGGCGATTGGGATGAGGGAACGAGGAGAAGAAGAGATTAGTGGAAAAAGCCCATCTAAAGTTTATTACTGTAAAGGGCTTTGAGATCTTGTGAGAAAGTGCTATAATGCAACTGATTACAGTACTACCATCTAAAGTAACCAACTGATTACAGTACTACCATCTAAAGTAACCAACTGATTACAGTACTACCATCTAAAGTAACCAACTGATTACAGTACTACCATCTAAAGTAACCAACTGATTACAGTACTACCATCTAAGGTAACCAACTGATTACAGTACTACCATCTAAGGTAACCAACTGATTACAGTACTACCATCTAAAGTAACCAACTGATTACAGTACTACCATCTAAAGTAACCAACTGATTACAGTACTACCATCTAAAGTAACCAACTGATTACAGTACTACCATCTAAAGTAACCAACTGATTACAGTACTACCATCTAAAGTAACCAACTGATTACAGTATTACCACCATGTAAAGTAGAATGGGAAGGCAGAGATGAGGAGGAAAGTGGTAGTGAGGGAGGCAAGATTACAAAAATCGAGTTGTGTTGCAATACAGTCAGCCACTGTCCAAGTCAAAAATAATTTGTGGTCACAGATGGTTGTGATTGGGGTGCCCAGCACCTTGAGGCCCACTGTAAAAGTGATCGTGACCAGTGCCCAAGAAAACCAAGGTGGCATGCCCAAATTACTATCGCCCCGTCGCACTCACCCCTTTCATCATGAAATGCTTTGAGAGGTTGGTCATGGCCCACATCAAGGCCAGAATGCCAGGCACACTGGACCCACTCCAATTTGCTCTTTGGACAAGAGGAACACCTATGTGAGAATGCTGTTCATTGAGTACAGTTCAGCATTCAACACAATTGTTGCCTCCAAGCTTTTCACCAAGTACAGAGCCCTGGGTCTGGGCGCTACCCTATTCAACTGGATCCTGGACTTCCTGATGGGCAGGAACAACAACATCTCCTCCACACTGACTCTTAACACAGAGGCCTCCCAGGATTGTGTCCACAGCCATCTGCTGTACTCCCTGTTCACCCACGACTGCGTGGCTTTGCACAGCACCAATTCCATCATCAAGTTTGCTGAAGACACCACAGTTGTAAGCCTGATGACCAACAACAACGAGTCAGCCTATAGGAAGGAGGTAAGTGAACTGGCATTGTGTTGCCAGGACAACAACCTCTCCCTCAACGTCAGCAAAACAAGTTGATTGTTGACTTCAGGAAGCAGAGGAGGGAACACGCCCTGATCCACATCAACGGGATTGCAGTAGAGCGAGTCAGCAGATGTTAGTTCCACTGCCTCCACTGAGGACTTGACATGGACCAACACCACCACCACTCTTGTCAAGAGGGTGCAACAGCGCCTCTACTTCCTAAGGTGGCTGAAGAAAAATCGGCATGCCACCTCTCCAAATACGACAGCTGCACCATCGAGAGTGTCCTGACCGGTTGCATCACTGCCTGGTACGGGAATTGTTCCATAGAAATATGGTAACAAATACTAAAAGTTTGAATACTTTAAAACACAAGTACATTTGTCCCAATATTTTTGGTCCCATAAAATGGGGGGAATATGTACAAAAAGTGCTGTAATTTCTAAACGGTTCACCCAATATGGATGGAAAATACCCTCAAATTAAAGCTGACAGTCTGCACTTTAACCTCATAGTCATTGTATCATTTAAAATCCAAAGTGCTGGAGTACAGAGCCAAAACAATAACACTGTCCCAATACTTTTGGAGCTCACTCTATTTGGCTACTTCAGTTGTGGTACAAATCTTATCAAAACACATAGGCCTATGGGCTAGGCTACATGACATGATGCATGAAACTACGATTTGAAAAAGTTGCAAAAAAAAATGCATGCATTGTTTCTTGCCTTAGACTGCACAAACTGGGCATCATTCACAAGTGATAGAATTGTCACCCATCAGACTATTCTAAATTTAATCTTGTCCATAATATATGTGTGAAATTAGTTTGATTTAGAATGGACCAACAGACATGTTATCCGTATGCACTTAAATAGTGAATGGAGGATGCTTTTCCTGCGGTTAATTTTCATGCCAGCCAGGTAGGGTACTCAGGTTGTAAAGCGAAGCAATGTGCTAAATATTAGGAAAGTTGAGAAATAAATATAGTAGGTCTAGTCTATAGAAAGCTGATGGGATCCTCCTCTTTCTAATAGAGGCCACCACTCTGTTTTCTCACACAATTGCATAGCCTAGCCTATATAAACGTTGTGCAACATGGGCTTATAGGAATACTTATTTCATTACATGCATCAACCAGCTATGAGGATCTGTCTCTCACTGTGCAACAGGTGATCCTGTTCCACTCAAACTCTGAATGCCAGGGCTCTCATGAAGTGTTTGATTGGATTTTCGATTGCATTTGCATTGATGTCAGAGTGATTAGAGGGACAATAGAGTGCTGAGTACCAGGCCATTAGCGACTGGCCATTAGCAAGTTTGGTAGGCTACTAATGACCATCAGCAGCATCAGAGCGCAGTTTTGGAGAAGCCTAGTTACTGTGACTCCCAGTGTGGCAGTAATACAGTCACCATAACAGCCCTACTAACATTCACACACACACACATACATCACAATTGCTGCTGCTAGACTCTTATTTAATATTGCTAATCCCCCTTTTCTCTGATACACGTGTAAATATTGGATAAATTGTGCCTTCCTGTATTATACTTTTGCTAAAATGTTTATTCTATTCTGCTGAGCCGTTTACTTTGTTAGTATTCTTGTATTTGATTATTTATTATTATTGTTGCATTGTCGAGAAGGAACCTACTAGTAAGTGTATCGTTGGACGGTGTATACCATGTGTATCCTGTAAATACGACTAATATAACCTTCAAACTTGAAATGACCATGACCGTTAAACAACCATAGTGGTACTCACAGCCAGAGCGGTTGAGTAGGAGTTGAATATGTTGAGGCGGAACTCCTTCAGAGCCTTCTTGAAGACCACGTCCACCAATGTATCCTTCTTGCCGTCCTCAGAGTCCAGGTCATTGATCTAGGTGGTAAAATAATATAATCATCTCATCAAATAGTCAAAACGACCTAAAGTATGTTGCTGCTGTGTAAATATGTGACTATTGTATTATACAGTATAGTACAATACAGTACTGCTGTTGCATTCTGGTGTGTGTGTGTACACTATGTTAATGGTAGACTCAGCAAAATGATGACGCCACGAGCAGCACCGCAGATATTGAGATGAGCGAGATGCAAGACTTCGCTCTCACACGGTATCTGCGTATGTGCACAGGTTCGCATCACGCTGTTACAGCCTGGTATAGCACAGGGAGCAAAACAGCGGAGAAGTTGCGCCTCACACTAAAACGCTCTCAGTTGTTAAGGAAATTGACACACTATGCTGTTTACTATCGCTGAGTCTACCTTTAATGATGAAGTGATTTATACAACTGTATTCGAGAAGAGGTGTATGTGGGTGAATGTATGTGTACACTTCTGTATGTGTGCGCGTGTATGTCTTTGTGTGTGTATTGTGTTCTTGTGTCATCTTAATTAGGAAACCAACAGTATTCTGTGGTGCGCTGTGTATTTACTTGAGTGTGCTTGTAAGATGTACACCTGTCTGTCTACCTGTGTATCCCTCTGTCGATCTGCCTACCTTCTTCATGAGGAAGTCGTTCATGCTCCTGTAGTCGTGGGCGCTGGTGAGGATGTGCAGCGCGTCGTTCCGCCACTGGGCGGGCTCTAGGGTCACGCTGCTGATCTTGACGCTGCGTCTCCTCCTCACTTTGGGAGAGGGCTCCTTGTTCTCCTTGGAATCCCGTCCCCTGGCTCCCGTCAGGTCGGGACTGTGGGGGGGAGATGTTGTGCCATCTGGACCCGCAAAGCACAAAGATACAGTAGGGTGTTGTGAAGACAATTGTTTCGGTTTTCTATCCAGTTTTTTGTATTTTTGTTAAGATGAGAAATCAACAGAGAAACTTACTTCATTTAACAGCATGTCACCTATGTAACTAAGGCAACAAAACTCCAGATCACATTTAATCCACAAACAGAAACACATACAAGGCTCTTCCTCGTCCTCCCTTTGGCAAATCTGACCGAAACGTTATCCTCCAGCTTACAAGCAAAAACTCAAACAGTAAGTACCACTGACGTGGTCAATATGGAAGTGGTTCGATGAAGCAGATGCTAAGCTACAGGACTGCTTCGCTAGCTCCTGGAATATGTTCTGGGATTCATCCTATAACATTAAAGAGTTTACCACATAAGTTGCCGGCTTCATTAAGAAGTGCATCGACGACGTCATCCCTAGCTACTCTCCCGGGCTCCAGTACCTCTGTCTACCTGCCTGGACCTTCTACTGTCGACACGGAGCCCCACCGAGCCACCGCGACTGGTCTGCCGACGTAATTGTCCGACGTGGTCTCAACAGGGTTCTCCTCTGCGACGTAGCCGAAGATCCATCTGCTAGCCCCGGCCTGCTAGCCCTCTGAACGCTGTGCCTCCTCGCTCACCTAGTGCAGTGCCCATTGAACTGCTCCCTAGCTCACCTCTTTGCTGCTCATCGGATCCTATGATTGCTCAGCTCCACAGCTGATGCCTGCAGGACTGTTTGGTTATATGGTATTTCTTTCTGTTTAACTACCAGGCCTCAGATCCTGTGTGTAGCATATCACATTTTCTAACTGACCCTCTTTGTCCATTCATCGCCATTACCCGTCGTTGTCTTAGCCCTCTTAATTAACTGTTATTTTTTTATAAATACCCCCCCCCCTTTCTTATTTCAATATGCCTTGTCTTTTGCTGTTCAGGCTAGCTATTATTGTTTTATTTCACTGTAGAGCCCCCAGTCCTGCTCAACATGCCTGTGATAGCTCCTTTGTCCCTCTCCCACACATGCGGAGACCTCACCTGGCTTAACTGGTGTCTCCAGAGATGCAACCTCTCTCTTCATTACCCAACGCCTAGGTTTACCTCCACTGAACTCACATCCTACTATACCCTTGTCTATACATTATGCCCTCAATCTATTCCACCACGCCCAGAAATCTGCTCCTTTTATTCTATGTACCCAACGTACTAGACGTCCAGTTCCTAAAGCCCTTAGCCGAATACTGATTCTACTACTCCTCTGTTCCTCTGGTGATGTAGAGGTAAACCCAGGTCCTGTAACCCCCAGTACTACACCTATTCCCCAGGCGCTCTCATTTGTTGATTTCTGTAACCGTAAAAGCCTTGGTTTCATGCATGTTAACATTAGAAGCCTCCTCCCTAAGTTTGATTTATTCACTGCTTTAGCACACTCCGCCAACCCGGATGTCCTAGCTGTGTCTGAATCCTGGCTTAGGAAGGCCACCAAAAATTCGGAAATTTCCATCCCCAACTACAACATTTCCCGTCAAGATAGAACTGCCAAAGGTGGCAGAGTTGCAATCTACTGCAGAGATAACCTGCAGAGTTCTGTCATACTGTCCAGGTCTGTGCCCAAACAGTTTGAGCTTTTACTCTTAAAAATCCACCTTTCCAGAAATAAGTCTCTCACTGTTGCCGCCTGTTACAGACCCCCCTCAGCCCCCAGCTGTGCCCTGGACTCCATATGTGTTTTGATTGCCCCCCATCTATCTTCAGAGTTTGTACTGTTAGGTGACTTAAACTGGGATATGCTTAACACCCCAGCTGTCCTACAATCTAAGATAGATGCCCTCAATCTCACACAAATGATCAAGGAACCCACCAGGTACAACCCAAAATCCGTAAACATGGGTACTATTATTGATATCATCCTGACTAACTTGCCCTCCAAATACACCTCCTCTGTTTTCAACCAGGATCTCAGCGATCACTGCCTCATCGCCTGCGTTCGCAATGGGTCAGCGGTCAAACGACCTCCCCTTATCATTGTCAAACGCTCCCTAAAACACTTTTGCGAGCAGGCCTTTCTATTCGACCTGGCCCAGGTATCCTGGAAGGATATTGACCTCATCCCGTCAGTAGAGGACGCCTGGTTGTTCTTTAAAAGTGCTTTCCTCACCATCCTAAATAAGCATGCCCCTTTCAAAAAACGTAGAACCAAGAATATATAGTCAAATATATATATATATATATATAATATATAGATATAGCCCTTGGTTCACCCCTGACTTGACTGCACTAGACCAACACAAAAACATCCTGTGGCGCACTGCATTAGCATCGAATAGCCCCCGCGATATGCAGCTATTCAGGGAAGTCAGGAACAAGTACACACAGTCAGTTAGAAAAGCAAAGGCCAGCTTTTTCAAACAGATATTTTCTTCCTGTAGTACTAACTCCAAAAAGTTCTGGGACACTGTAAAGTCCATGGAGAATAAGAGCACCTCCTCCCAGTTGCCCACTGCATTGAGGCTCGGAAACGCTGTTACCACCGATAAATCCACGATTATCGAACATTTCAATAAGCATTTTGCTACGGCTGGCCATGCTTTCCACCTGGCTACCCCTACCCCGGCCAACAGCTCTGTACCCCCGGCAGCTACTTGCCCAAGCCCCCCCCGCTTCTCCTTCACCCAAATCCAGACGGCTGATGTTCTGAAAGAGCTGCTAAGTCTGGACCCCTACAAATCTCCTGGGCTAGACAATCTGGACCCTCTCTTTCTGAAATTATCAGCCAAAATTGTGGCAACACCTATCACTAGCCTGTTCAACCTCTCTTTTGTATCGTCTGAGATCCCTAGAGATTGGAAAGCTGCCGCGGTCATCCCCCTCTTCAAAGGAGGAGACACTCTAGACCCAAACTGTACCTTCTCTGCTATGCAATCTGGTTTCCGAGCTGGTCATGGGTGCACCTCAGCTACGCTCAAGGTACTGAACGATATCATAACCGCCATCGATAAAAGACAGTACTGTGCAGCCGTCTTCATCGACCTGGCCAAGGCTTTCGACTCTGTCAATCACCGCATTCTTATTGGCAGACTCAACAGCCTTGGTTTCTCAAGTGACTGCCTTGCCTGGTTCTCTAACTACTTTGCAGACAGAGTTCAGTGTGTCAAATCGGAGGGCCTATTGTCCGATCCTCTGGCAGTCTCTATGGGGGTGCCACAGGGTTCAATTCTTGGGCCAATCCTTTTCTCTATATACATCAACGATGTCGCTCTCGCTGCTGGTGGCTCTCTGATCCACCTCTACGCAGATGACACCATTCTGTATACATCTGGCCCCTCTTTGGACACTGTGTTTACTAACCTTCAAACAAGCTTCAATGCCATACAACACTCCTTCCGTGGCCTATCATCACTACTCTCGACGGGTTCGACTTAGAATACGTGGACACCTACAAATACCTAGGCATCTGGTTAGACTGTAAACTCAACTTCCAGACTCACATCAACCATCTCCAATCCAAAATTAAATCCAGAATTGGCTTCCTATTTCGCAACAAAGCCTCCTTCACTCATGCTACCAAACACGCCCTTGTAAAACTGACTATCCTACCGATCCTTGATTTCGGCGATGTCATTTACAGACTAGCCTCCAACACTCTACTTAGCAAATTGGATGTAGTCTATCACAGTGCCATCCTTTTTGTTACCAAAGCCCCATACACTACCCATCACTGCGACCTGTATGCTCTCGTTGGCTGGCCTTCATTATATATTCGTCGCCAAACCCACTGGCTCCAGGTCATCTATAAGTCTTTATTAGGTAAATCCCCGCCCTATCTCAGCTCACTGGTCACCATAGCAACACCCACCCGTAGCATGCGCTCCAGCAGGTATATCTCACTGGTCACCCCCAAAGCCAACACCTCCTTTGGCCGCCATTCCTTCCAGTTCGCTGCTGCCAATGACTGGAACGAATTGCAAAAATCATTTAAGCTAGAGGTTCCTATCTCCCTCACCAACTTTAAGCATCAGCTGTCAAAGCTGCTTATCGATCACTGCACCTGTATATAGCCCTTCTGTAAATAGCCCACACTACTACCTCATCCCCATATTTATTTTTGTTATTTTCACTAATCTTGCACTCCAGTATCTCTATTTGCACATCATCATTTGCACATCCTTCATTCCTGTGTTAATGATGATAATCTGTAATTTATTTCACCACTATGGTCTATTTATTGTCCTACCTCATAACCTTACTGCATTTTGCACTACATTTTGCACTCTGTATATAGATTTTCTATTGTGTTTTTGACTATGTTTGTTTACTGTGTAACTCTGTGTTGTTTTTGTCGCACTGCTTTGCTTTGTCTTGGCCAGGTCGCAGTTGCAAATGAGAACTTGTTCTCAACTGACCTACCTGGTTAAATAAAGGTGAAAAAAAAAAAATAATAATAATAATCCCCACAGTAACTGTATGTACATACCCCAACCAAAAGCCATATATTACAGGCAACATCCACACTGAGCTAAAGGCTAGTGCTGCCGCTTTCAAGGTGCGGGACACTAATACGGAAGCTTATAAGAAATCCCGCTACGACTTCCAACGAGCCATCAAACAGGCAAACATCAATACAGGACTAAGATCGAATCCTACCATGCCGGCTCTGATGCTTGTCAGATGTGGCAGGGCTTGCAAACTATCACGGCTTACAAAAAAAAAAAAATAGCCGCGAGCTGCCCATTAACGCGAGCCTACCAGAGAGCTAAATGCCTTCTATGCTCGCTTCAAGGCAAACAACACTAAACCATACATGAGAGCACCAGCAGTTCTGGACGAAGTTGTATGATCTCGCTCTCCATAGACAATCTGAATAGGACCATTAAACAGGTTAACATTCACAAAGCCGCAGGGCCAGACAGATTACCAGGACGCGTACTCAGGGCATGCACTGACCAGCTGGCGGGTGTCTTCATTGACATTTTCAACATCTCCCTGACCCAGTCTGTTTCAAGCAGACCACCATAGTCCATGTACCCAACAACGTCAATGTAACTTGTCTAAATGGCTATTGTCCCATAGCACTCATCTGTAGCTATGAAATTCTTTGAAAGGCTGGTCATCAACACCATCATCCATAGACCCATTCCAATTCAACAGATCCACAGATGACAATCTCTATTGCACTCCACACTGCCCTCTCCCACCTGGACAAGAGGATCACATGTGAGAACGCTGTTCATTGACTACAGCTCAGCATTCAACAGCATAGTGCCCTCCAAGCTCATCACTAAGCTCAGAACCCTAGGACTGAACACCTCTCTCTGCAACTGGATCTTCCTGACGGGCGGGCCACCCCAGGTTGTGAGGGTGGGCAACATATCATCCGCCAAGCTGACCCTAAACACTGGGGCCCCACTGGGGTGTGCGCTTAGTCTCCTCCTGTACTCCCTGTTCACCCACAACTGTGTGGCCGCTCACGACTCCAAAACCATCATTAAGTTTGGTGATGACATGACAGTGGTAGGCCTGATCACTGGCGAGGATGAGACCGCCTATAGAGAGAAGGGCAGTTACCTGGTAGTGTGGTGCCAGGACAACAACCTCTCCCTCAACGTCAGAAAGACAAAGAAGCTGATTGTGGACTATAGGAAATGGAGGGCCAAGCACGCCCCCATCCACACCAACAGGGCTGTAGTGGAGCAGGTTGAGAGCTTCAAGTTACTCGGTGTCCACATCACTAAGGAATTAACATGGTCTACACTAGGGTTGCAAAGGGTCAGAAACTTTCTGGTACATTTTTAGAATTTTTCTGGACATTTTCCATGAGAAGTTAAGCCGGGGATTTTGGGGAATGTTGCTTAAATTCATCCGAAAAGTTAGCTTATAACAGTGAACCTTTTTTATGGGATACACATAAGGCAATTCTAGGTCTTGTGGCATATTTTGGTTAAACTATCGCCAATTCAATGGAATTGCAACCCTCTGCATGCATTCTTCCATCACATGTGCAGTGCACTCTTCCATCACATGTACAGCTGATTCTCAAGACTTTGCATACTAATGAGATGCTATTGAGCCCACACTACTACACTGTCAGAGCCAAGGACTACATGCTTTCTGGTATGTTTTGATTACAATACTGGGTGGTGTGAATATATTTTATATGACATACATGATTTTTTGTTAACTAGTAAATAGTGTTTAAATAATTTTCTGTTAATTCACCCGGAAACATTTTAAAACATTTATCTTACAAATTAGTTGTTTAATCTAATTGCTTAACTATTTATCTGTACATGGAATTCTATTTGTTTGTTTTTTTACTCATTTCTTCTAATCTTTACAGGAAAATGCCACTGGTACTATCTGATGTGTGGAGACATTTCACTGCAGCTAATGTAGAAGGAAAAGCAGTGTACATTTTCAAATATTGTGCCAAATCATATGTGAAGAATGCAACAAAGATGCAGAATCATCTGGCCAAGTGCATAAAGTTCCCTCAGCGCTCACAAGCAACCAACCTCTGACAAAAGTCCTTCTACTTCTATTCAAGGTGAAAATGATGAATTAGATCATTATCGATAGCAACAGCTAGTTTTTTTTGACTCAATGGAGGTATGTAGTCAGAGAAATATTAATGAATGTCTTGCTCGAGCTGTGTATGCAACTGGTTCACTTCTGATGCTCACAGGCAATGTTTATTGGAAGATATTTCTGAATGTTCCCCGCCCAGTATACAACCCTCCAACCAGACATGCTTCATCTACTCATTTGCTGGATGCAGAGTTCATCAGAGTTCAAGTGAAGGTCAAGCAAATCATAGAGAAATCAGACTGTATTGAAATCATCTCTGATGGGTTGTCAAATGTTCGTGGGCAAGGAATAATTAACAATATCATCCCATGGTGTTTATACTTGCGTACTATTGTTTGTACAGATGAACGTGGTACCTTCAGGCGTTTGGAAATTGCTCCCAAGGATGAACCAGACTTGTGGAGGTCTCCTTGCCATCCAGCACTTCTATACCAGGCTTGTCAGAGGAAGGCCCTACAAATTGTCAAAGACTCCAGCCACTAAAGCCACAAACTGTTCTCTCTGCTACCGCACGGCAAGCGGTACCGATGCAAGTCTGGAACCAACAGGTCCCTGAACAGCTCCAAAACAGAAGACTACTAAATAGTTAACCAAATAGCTACCCTTTTTGCACCAACTCTTTTAACTCATCACATATGCTGCTGCTACTGTTGACCTATCTTGTTGGCTAGTCACTTAACCCCTACCTATATGTACATACTGTATCTACCTCAATGACCTCATACCCCTGCAAATCGACTAGGTACTGGTACCCCATGTACATTGCCAAGTTATTGTTACTATTTTTCTCTCAGGCTTGTTGGGAGGGGCCCGTAAGTAAGCATTTCACTGTTAGTCTACACCGGTTGTTTACGAAGCACTTGACAAATAACATTTTATTTGGATTGTCACATGTCCGATGTTATAAAATATGTAAGGTATAATCAACGAGGGGCTATGCGTTCTCTGGAAAATAATGAATGACGTGGAAGGTGTGTTCTACGATGCGTTATTTTCCAGAGAATGTATAGGAATGTGCTCATTTGCTGGTAGAAATGTGTTCAACATCCACCGAAGTAGCTAGGAGGTTTACTAGATAGCTACAGTAGTTGCTGTGGTAACCAAACAAACAGACTTGCTAGTTTAGTTAACCAAACCATCAGTCCTAGCTTGCCATTCTGAAAATCAAATTCAACAATGCCAATTATGTTTTCAATTCAACTTTTGCTTTCAAAAGCAGCTCATAGAACATGTTAGAATGAACAATAGCCATTGAATTATACCGTCAAATATACTGCGTGTTATAGGGAAATAATGCACGATCTTGAATGCCCTTCAAGCCAACCAGAAACAAGTATTCAACAATGCCATGGTATAAACAACTTTATTGTCCATTGAATGGACGGGCGCACACACACAGTGTATTTATTACCTGTCTTGTCGGTGCCGTCTCCCTGTGTGGACTCACTCCTGGTGGTCTGCTGCTTCTCTCTGGACAGCTGCTTCTCTGCATGCTTGGCCTTGCCCCAGAAACGCATCTTCCCTCGCACTTTGCTGTCACAAACACAGTCACACACAGACAGCTTAGAACAAACCTTTATTTTATTTTGATCGGGCCGACGAGATTCGCCAGTGGGTGCTGGCACGGATTCGTCTTTGTGTGAAAAGGGTAATAGTCTGTTTTAATACTTAATTTGAGCATAATGATTGTAATATAATAATAACAGTAGTAAAAAAAACACATCCACAGTCCTGCGTGCATACAGTAAATTTTTCTTATGGGTGGTCCCGGGAATCAAACCCACAATCATTGTGTCTGGCTAATATGGGCTAGAGAGAGGGAGAAGGTACTTTAGCTACCTTCCATCCTGACTGGATGTCTTCCCAAACGCTGCTACCTTGCCTAGGTCCCCTGAAGACATAGTCTTGTGGAACTTCTTACGCTCTTCCTTGTGAGAAGCCTGGGAGGTGAGGGCGTAGAAAGGTAAGTCTTGAAACCAAACATAGGGAAGTTAAATATTTCCGATGTTCATTGATTGGGCATCAAATGCTCAGGCTATTTTGCCATGTCTTTGAGTTATATGCTGAAAAGGGAGAATGAAGAAATACATCCATGCTTGCATGTTCATGTTGCATCACTCATTCACTCTGCACAGAACAACATCTAACAGTCTACAAACATACTAATATGTTAACATACTGAGACATACAGTAGACATATTAACATATACAGTACAGACATATTTGCTCGGAAAACTACTATTTCAAACTAAAATAGATATCAGTGGGTGAGGGAAGGAGCTCATGCTCAGAAAGACCTGTTAGGGAAGTAATACAAGGTAGTAATGAAATGGTGTCAATGGTAGAAGTTAAAAGGTTCCAGCATGCATCACCGATTGCGCTCCTGGCTAAGATGGACTAGCCTGGTCCCAGATATGTTTGTGATGACCATAAGAGTTAGCAAGAGAGAACAAACAGTTCTGGGACCAGGCTAAGAGGAGAGGGACATTGCATTTCTCCTCTCCCAGAAACTAGACAGATGTCACAAGACCAGAGTAGACACAAGATGCCCATGACTACTCCTCCAGGGTCAGATCAACTTTGAAACCTTAAAAGTGAAAGGTTAGGGTTTACGTTATCTGACCCTAGATATGTGGTTGGTTAGGGGTACTGAGGGTTTTACGAAGGATGATTATTCTCTTCAGGGAAAACACACACACATCTGAAACCATGACATTAACACTTACAGTTGCAGCCACGCTCAAAAGTTGTTTTGCGACAGACTATGGCTAGAAGAGGCCTAAGCCTGGGTTGGGGCATCAAGCAAAGAGCTGGTAGTACAGAAACATGTTTCTATCCAGTAGTCAAATACTAAACGACGTTGGAGAATGCTAGTTCAATGGGGTTAGTTGTGTTAAAAGAGTCCCCTCAGGCTAGTAAGCCTGGCCCCTAGAGAAAAAATTAAATAGGCAGGGGGGGTCGGTAGGAGGCAGGGGACAAGACGGGGGGTAGCTAGGACCCCCGTAGGGTCCGTTTACCATTTCAGAGTCACTGTAACAGGCCGGCTCAGCGCCCCCCTTGGGGTGGATCAGGGGGGATGGGGGGAGGAGGGGCAGCGTGCGGGACAGGGCGGGGGTGTAGAATGTGTCATCATCGTCATCGTCCGACTGGCCCGCCCCCTCGGAGTTACAGCGGGTCAGGAAGTCAGAGCGGGTCCGAGACATACGGGCTTTCTTTTTGGGGCCGGGCCGGCCCACCTGCTCAACCACACACACCACAACACGTCAGCGGTGTGTGTGTGTGTGTGTGTGTGTGTGTGTGTGTGTGTGGATATCATTGAGACTAACTGACAAATTTACAAGACATGCAACTTATACAAGCACACACTCTCACATAAACATACAAGCCACATGTGCTGGTTCTTATCAATAGTTT
The DNA here is from genome assembly GCA_023634145.1 of Thymallus thymallus. Classification (NCBI taxonomy): domain Eukaryota; kingdom Metazoa; phylum Chordata; class Actinopteri; order Salmoniformes; family Salmonidae; genus Thymallus; species Thymallus thymallus. The sequence goes on from CM042413.1 coordinate 7,930,271, forward strand.
AAACAATATATCAGAAGGAGCTACACATCAACATAGTATATTACAACAGGATGAGTAACAGGTTTGGGAGTAACAAGTTTTGGAGTTCTTAAAAAACCTCCCAAAAGATGTATGTGTGCAGTGTGTGTACTCTGTGTGTAGTGTGTGTACTGTATTGTGTACTCTGTGTGTGGACTGTGTGTGTACTCTGTGTGTGGACTGTGTGTGTACTCTGTGTGTGTACTGTGTGTGCAGGGTGTGTGTACTCTGTGTGTGCAGGGTGTGTGTACTCTGTGTGTGCAGGGTGTGTGTACTCTGTGTGTGCAGGGTGTGTGTACTCTGTGTGTGCAGGGTGTGTGTACTCTGTGTGTGCAGGGTGTGTGTACTCTGTGTGTGCAGGGTGTGTGTACTCTGTGTGTGCAGGGTGTGTGTACTCTGTGTGTGCAGGGTGTGTGTACTCTGTGTGTGCAGGGTGTGTGTACTCCGTATGTGTATGTCCTTTGGGTAGTGTATTGTGTGCAACCCACTTGTTTGGTTCTCTGTCCAGCGGTGGCTCTAGACGCAGAGGCCTCCTCTCTATGCATGGCCAACGACCGCTCCTGGTTCACCAGGTCCTTATCAGACCTACAACACATTCAGGACAACTATTTATTTAGCTACATATTCAAACATATTTCCCCTGTGTTTTACAGTGGTGTTGCTGTTCAAGGCAATGAAAAATAACAGAAATAAGAAATACATTTCTGAACATTTTGAGAAAAGAAAAGCCCTACAAAAACACACTGGCCGTCAGTGAAAAGAGTCAAGTAAGAAGAAAATAATAAACTACAAAGCTTTGGCTTAGTGACACTTTGAATGAGCAACAACATTACAGCAACATTACAGCAACATTACAGCAAAATGACACTCACTTGGAGAAGGGGAGCTTGCGTCGAGAGGAAAATGTGGTGTTGGTGGGGGGCTTCTCGGTCATACTGACAATGATGGTCTGGGTGGGAGTCTTCTGTGGTGCCTTGGCTTCTGCTTTGCTGGAAACTTCCCTGCTCTCCAGGATACTGTTGGTGGATATCCAGTTGTCGTGCACTGTCCAGCCCGCCTTCCTCTCCCCCTGGCTGGGTAGGAATTCACAGGAGGGGGCCTTGGGCTCCAAGACTATCTGGATGTCTACCTCGGAAGGACAAAGGCCGTGGGTGGTGGTGGAGGAGGGGACCAAGCTAGACCTGTCTACCTCAGCTAAGTCTCTCCTAGGCTGGGTAACAGTGCTGGGTGGCTGGGCCTTCTCTGATACTTCCAGGCCGGCGATGGGTGTAAGGCGGGAGGCGGTGGTGGTGGTCACACCTGTCTGGATTGCATTCTCCTGGGCTGGCACCGTCCGCAGCTCCCCCTCTAGCATGGTCTCCTTCTGCATGCTGATGACCACCACCACGGGCCTTCGTGAGGCCGACTCTCGCCTCTCCTTCACAGACTTGCCTGGGCTCTCTTGCTTGGGCTCGCTGCTTTGGTCCTCAGAGGGGATGTAGAAGGTAGCTTGTGGAGCCTCTGCCATCACCTCCTTGATAGGAGATGGTATCATGGGGGGTAGCTCCTCTGTTCTGGGGCTTGGATCATTCTCATTTACCACCTCCGGGTCCTTCTGTGGCTGGGGCTGGGACTCTGGAGACCCTGGTCCATTCGAATCCTCTTGGGAAGTCTGGAGCGGCGTGGACTGGTTACCATGGCAATCGGTGGTGTCGAGCAGCTCAAAGCTTTCGTGGTGGGGCGAGGAGGGCTGGTGCTGTTTGTGGTCGTCCAGGGGACAGGGGGTGCTGTCCAGACACGAGGGCACAGGGGTCTCCTCCTCTTGCAGAGTCCCTCCTGTGCTGTGGGTCCGCACCTTGAGTAACTCCAGGCTGAACTGGGCCTGCTCCAGCTCCCTCATGCGCCGGCTCTGTCTCTTTGCCCTTGTCTTGTGGCAGTTGGGCTCCTCTATACTCTGGCTTCTCTCGCTCTCCCCTTCTTCCTCCTCTTTAACCAAACCCTCCGACTCCTTAGAGTCTTCAGTAGGCCAGACAGTGGAGACATGTTGGATGTCATGATTGCGGTTGATCTCGAGGACATGGTCCTCCGAGGTGTCAGTATCCAGACCCTCTGCCTTTGTTTCTTCTGTGGTGGGGCTACTTTGTCCATTGAGCAACTGCCTTTCATGCAGACTCTGCTCTTTTAGTTCTGTGAACCTGTAGGAAACAGAGTCATTGTAAGCAAACACAGTTTAAAGCAGGGCTGTCCAACCCTGTTGCTGGAGAGCTACCATACTGTAGGTTTTCACTCCAACCCTCATCTAGCGCACCTGATTCTAATAATTAGCCGGTTGAAAAGCTGAATCAGGTTGGTTACAACTGGGGTTGGAGTGAAAATCTACAGGAGGGTCGCTCTCCAGGAACCGGGTTGGACAGCCCTGGCTTAAAGCAATCTTCCTTCCATTCTTTCTCATTTCCAATGTTATTCATCAGGGCAGGGAAAGGCTAATTTGAACCTCGGAGCAAGTGTGCAAGCTTTTGTTCCAGCCTAGCACTAAAACCCTTGTGTTTTTCTTGAACAAACTATATGACTCAGGTGTTTGAGAGCTAGGTTTGAGCAAAATCCAACTCCTTATTGTACATCTTTATATACAGGTAACTGCCAAAACAAAGAAAACACCAAGATTATGTGTCTTAATAGGCGTTGGGCCGCCTTGAGCCGCCAGAAGTGCCTTAGCATAGATTCTACAAGTGTCTGGAACTCTATTGGAGGGATGTGACACCATTCTTCCACAAGAAATTCCGTAATTTAGTGTTTTATAGATGTTGGTGGAAAACGCCGTCTCAGGCGCCGCTACAGAATCTCCCATAAGTGTTCAATTGGGTTGATATCTGGTTACTGAGACACACAAACACACCCTTAAAGCCCCCTACTCTGCTTTGAGATCCCTCTTTCAAAGTCAGAGATCTCTAGCCATGGTAGTGCAGAAGAAATATACAGAGAAGCGCGAGATTGAACTTCACTCAACTTTCTAGAGATTTCCCAGTTAGTTAACACTATCAACATTTTCCTTCACTGTGGGAATTGTGATCCAATCAAAGTAATATTAGCCATTTTCAATGGAGAGTGCATCGGAGTAGGATACTATTGCATTGACAGGCACGACAGTGCCTCAAAAAATTTGACCCTAACTAAGCATGATGGGATATTAATTGCCAAGCGTCAGCTGGAGTGGTGTAAAACTTGCCGCCCTGGAAACGCAGTGGAAACGCGTTCTCTGGAGTGATGAATCACGCTTCACCATCTGGAAGTCCTACGGACTAAACTGGGTTTGGCGGATGCCAGGAGAGCGCTACCTGCCCGAATGCATAGTGCCAACTGTAAAGTTTGGTGGAGGAGGAATAGTAGTCTAGGCTGTTTTTCCATGGTTCGGGATAGGCCCCTTAATTCCAGTGAAGGGAAATCTTAACGCTACAGCATACAATGTCATTCTAGACAATTCTGTACTTCCAACTTTGTGGCAACAGTTTGGGGAAGGCCCTTTCCTGTTTCAGCATGACAATGCCCCCATGCACAAAGCAAGGTCCATACAGAAATGTTTTGTCGAGATAGGTGTAGAAGAACTTGACTGGCCTGCACAGAGCACTGACCTCAACCCCATCTAACACCTTAAGGATGAATTGGAACGCCAACTGCAAGCCAACATAAGTGCCCGACCTCACTAATGTTCTTGTGGCTGAATGGAAGCAAGTCCCCGCAGCAATGTTCCCAGAAGAGTGGAGGCTGTTATAACAGAAAGGGGGAAACAACTCCATATTAATGCCCATTATTTGGAATGAGATATTTGACAAGCAGGTGTCCACATTTTCTTTGTTTTAGTTTTTTAACCTTTATTTAACTAGGCAAGTCAGTTAAGAACAAATTCTTATTTACAATCACGGCCTACCGGCGAACAGTGGGTTAACTGCCTTGTTCAGGGGCAGAACAATAGTTTTTTTTTTACCTTGTCAGCTCGGGGATTTGATATAGCAACCTTTCGGTTACTGGCCCAACGCCCTAACCACTAGTCTACCTGCCGCCCCGATACAGCTACCTGCCGCCCACATATTTTTGGTCACTTTATTTTTGGCAGTTACCTGTACCTTTCATAAAATAGAAAGGTTTGTCACTCCTAGTTACCTTAGACGTGCCAGGTAGCCTCTACCTGCTGCCTGTAGCAGTGTCACTGCACTGTGTGTCTTACAATAGTGGGCTCTCTCTCTGTAGGCCCGCCAGGCTGTCTGCATCGTAATGGCCGCCAGAGCCCTGCGCTGGCTGCTTTTTCTCCAGCTCCTCTGTATTATCAGGGCAGAATCCTGCCACTGGAGGAACAGCCTGCGCTCCCTGTAACCCTTCCATGCTGCCTGCAGGCACACTGCGGCCTCCTCCTGGACGGTTGGGTCCACTGCAGCCTCTGACTGTCTGAGCAGGCAGCCCCGCCACCACCGCTTTGGAGAGGAGAGAATGAAGAAATATAAATGAACAAAGCGAATTCAAGTATAAAGTAATATATGTGGTAAAAACAGAGAACATTTATTCACTGGGATGACATCGTTGCATTAATTTAGAATGAATTGCACGTGAGCGATTTTGGAGTAGTGTTGAGAATTCTTTTGATGTAAGAAATACAGATGAGGTTTGTTTTTGTTCAATATGACAATGATTTGGACTGCTGTCCACGTTTCTCATTTATTTCTGCAATTTCCAGCTCTTTCTTATAGATGGAGCAATAGGAGTGTAGAGATTCTCAGGTCTGAGTCACTACTGACTACTGCCCTGGGTTACTACACACCTCCAAAGAGATTTTCTACTTACTCTCCAGAGTTACACAATAACCTAAGCTGGTTTACGTCCAATTGTCTACGTCTGTGGGTCACGTAGAATGGTACTACTACAAACTCCTAAAATGTTAGTGAAAGCTTCCTGTGCGGTGAAGTTATGTGTACACATGCTTTAGTCTGTTATGCCAGTACAGTAACAGGGTAGTGTTCATTCAGGGAGAGACTAACTAGACTTGTCCAATAAGAAATGCTCATTTTGTTTTCCGCTGCAAAACATTTTGCTATGGTGTGCCCTACTGAACACAACCCTGGACACAGACTTGGTGTGGGTGTCCAGACTTCGTCTCACCTGGATGACATCAGCGGCCTGTCTCATCCTGATGAAGTGTTTCCGCTCCAGCCGGGCTCGGAAGCGGCGTTGCAGCGTGACGATGCGCCGCAACACCTCTGTGTGGAGCAGGGCCTGTAACCGCTGACGTTCCGCCTCCCGCAAGAACACCTGCAGTACAAAGAGATGTGGGGAAGCTGTCAAATGACCAGACACACCCTCAACATACCACACACCCACAAATGACCAGACACACCCACAAATAACCAGACACACCCACAAATAACCAGACACACCCACAAATGACCAGACACACCCACAAATGACCAGACACACCCACAAATAACCAGACACACCCACAAATAACCAGACACACCCACAAATGACCAGACACACCCACAAATGACCAGACACACCCACAAATGACCAGACACACCCACAAATGACCAGACACACCCACAAATGACCAGACACACCCACAGCCAGGGAAATTCAATAGGAACAGAACGGCTTCAACGCAACCGTGTATCAAAGCGGGAGAAAGAGACAGGAGAGAAAGAGAGAAATAAAGAAGAGGGTTATCCCCAGAGTGCGTACCATTGTGTTGCCCACTTGATACCCAGCAGGTGCTAGGTGAACCTGACGGAAGAACTCCCGGATGCCAGACTTGGTTGGCCTAGTGCTGTCCGGTAAGAGCACACGGAAGTGACGCACAAAGTCCTGCAAAGACAAGACGAAAGACAACATAAAAAATAAAAAAAACATAACAGTTAATAAGACTGACTACATTACAAGTGCATGGATGTGACATCACTACATCTACATGCAGTTCCCTGAGACTCTGAATGATGAGCATGATGGACTAGTTTTCACATTTAAGTCATTCAGCAGATACTCTTGTCTAGAGCTAAATTGCAGTCAGTGCATTCAACTAAGGTAGGTAATACACAGTACTGTGCAGCTCTTCTGTTAATTCTGTGCCCATGACAGTGCTTTATCCTGATTGGTTGGTGAGGGCTTACCTGGAAGGTGTATTTGATGGCGTATCCTGATTGGCGGATGCGGACGGTCTCCAGCATGCCTGTGTACCTCAGCTGCCTGAGCACCAGGGCATCGTTGAAACGCAGTGGGAGCTGAGAGAGAGCAGAGAGAAATATCCAAAGAGAGAAGGAAGCAGACAGAAATAAAATGCATGAAAGAAGAGGGGGAGGACAGAGGTACAATAGACAAAAAGAGAGATTTAGATCACCCGATAACAGTAAAACATTGTATAATTGGCTATAACGGGCTATGCAATTACCAGACATTGGTTTGTTCAGTGGTTTCATTGCTCAGTGGAGCTCGTCAGTAATTACATTAGCATCTAACCAAACTGAAGTAGCTGTAACTACAGTAGCTGTTAGCTGAACATACCTTCTCTGCATTGGAGCGGATACACTTGACAAAGTAGGGCTCCGACTGACCCAGGGTCTCCATCAGCTTGTTCAGGGAGGCCTTCACACAGCAAGAGACAATTAGCATTAGCTCAGCAATTATTTAGCACAATAAGCGTTAACATCCCATCATATTGACATCTCATAACTAATATCTCTTCATACATTGCATAAAACCTGGCATTATCAATGTTATTCGTTATAGTAGATTCATGTCCAATTCCAAATCAACCTCTTGCCCCTACACTTGATGCAGAGCTGAGATAATTCCTGTGCCATTTTTTGTGAAATGCACTTTAAGTAAATGTTTCATTTATATAAATATTTCTTGACAATTCTTTAAGATCTACACAAAGTGCCTCGAAATATGTAGGAGCTGAGCGTTGGAATTTGGAATTGGGCAACGGCTTAACGGCTGGGAAGAGATGAAAGACAGAGTCTGCCACTAGAGGGCGAGAAAGAAATTGAGTCTTACCTGGAACTGGGCGCTGATGCTGGGCGGTTTCTTCTTCTTGTGCAGGTGGAGGAGGGACTTGGTGATGCGGTCGTGTAGGGTCACACTGCTCAGGTACCTCAGAGACTTCACGTCCAGCAGGTGCTGCACAGCGAGAGGAACCATCATATTATTACATTTCTTTACGTATGAACATGGTCACATGACAATATGACATACTGTTTGATTTCCATTCATTGCATGAATGTTACTGTCCACCTATGCTTGTCTCCATTTAAGCTGACATCTGTAAAGGGGGGAACAACGCCACAGTTTGCACCAGCACGTTTGTTATTGTTTTGTTGATGAAACGGAGGAGAGGAGTATCCAGCATCGTGGTAAAAAAACAAAACGTTGCAGTACATATTCTTCTGTTCTATCGCTCTGTAATTTCACTGCAGTGCTGTAATCAAGGGGTCTTCAACTTTTTCTTGCCCTGGTACCCCCGCTCAGGCAAACCGGAAACCCCCGTCATATCATGTCAGCATGTCTTGTCTTATCATTAGGTAACCCCCGTCATATCATGTCAGCATGTCTTGTCTTATCATTAGGAAACCCCCGTCATATCATGTCAGCATGTCTTGTCTTATCATTAGGTAACCCCCGTCATATCATGTCAGCATGTCTTGTCTTATCATTAGGTAACCACCGTAATATCATGTCAGCATGTCTTGTCTTATCATTAGGTGAATGATAATGGCAAGGATGATACAAATTTAAAAATGTAGTTTTGGAAGATTGTAATTTTTTTTCCCATGACCTTTCCAAATTATAATTGGAGGAAGAAACGTAAACTCTAACATAACCTATTAGCTACAAACTCCAAACACTTTTCGCTAATAGCAACTATTTAGCTTGTTAAACAAAGGTTCGCCATGAGTTGGCTAAAATTATAATACTGCGACTGGTACTCGCAGGTGCTTCTTCAAAGCCAATGAGTGTAATTTGCTCAATATTAGGAGTTTAAAAATAAAGTTGACATTATAAATAAAACATTCTGCTATTTTTTACTGAAGGTATGTACAGTACCAGTCAAAAATAAATGATTGATGGTCGTTTCTATTTGCTTATGTTCTTGCCATAATATGGACTTGTATACCACCCCTACTTTGTCACAACACAGCTGACTGGCTAAAACGCATTAAGAAGAAAATGAATTCCACAAATTAACTTTTAACAAGGCACACCTGTTAATTGAAATGCATGAGAGAATGCAAAGAGTGTGCAAAGCTGCCATCAAGGCAAAGGCTGGGTACTTTGAAGAATATTTTGATTTGTTTAACACTGTTTTGGATACTACATGATTCCATATGTGTAGGACGTCATTGTAAATAAGAACGTACAATGACGAATTTGTTCTTAACTTACTTGTAAAATAATGTATTCACTATTATTTTACAATGTAGAAAATAGTAAAAAATAAAGAAAAACCCTTGAATGAGTAGGTGTGTCCAAACTTTTGACCGGTACTGTAATTCAACATTTGTTTCTTCTGTTGTTGCTTAGCGATATTCATAAAAACAAATAATTTTATTTTCATACTTTCGCTGACCCCAGGTTGAATACCCTGCCGTAATCCATTACTTCACTATTGGCCTTTTAATTGTATGTCATGTTGAAGCCATAGAGAAATTCTCAATTGTACTAAATGAGCACATCTTTGTAAGGACCTTACCTTCGGTAAACTGGGCTTGGATTTATAGTTTTTGTTCCGCCTGTGGGAGAGAGATTGGTTGTCAGATATATTACAGAATGAACATACAATATAAACACTCAGATTGGTCATACTCACATGAGGATGCCCTGTGCTCTCCCCAGGATAACCATACAGTATAAACACACTTTGACCTTGGATTGAACACCAGATGATCATGGTTTGAGTGTGCCTGGTCAGACTTTGTGGTCATACTCACATGAGGATGCCCTGTGCTCTCTCCAGGAGCTTGCTGCTAGTGGAGTTGACGAAGATGCCGTCATCGAATTCCGAGCCTGAGGAGGACAAACAACCCTGTATGGCGCTACGGCCATTACAGCCCACACCATAACCATCCCTAGAGATAGACGAAGACAGCGAGAGAGAGAAATCACACATTGAATGCAGAACAGCTCATTGCTTTGAGTTTCCATAAAACAGTGTGACAGCCAGGTTCATACCTAGCGGATTTCTCGTTCAGAGTGTTGGTGCCTTGGAGGTCTGACAAGGGAGTCCGAGGATTCTTTCTAGTGATACCTGTACGAGACCGTGATGTAAGGGAGGAGGGAGAGCGAGCAAGAGAGAGAGTATGTGTCAATAATTGTTTAAACTTTTAAGAGGGACATGTGGTCTCATCACCTAAAAACATGTATACAATGAATGTCTGTCTATTCAGTCCGTATCATTGGCTTAATTCAGACAGACAGACAGACAGACAGACAGACAGACAGACAGACAGACAGACAGACAGACAGACAGACAGACAGACAGACAGACAGACAGACAGACAGACAGACAGACAGACAGACAGACAGACTAAAAGCAATGAAAAAAGATACAACTGACAGGATACTGATATGCATTCCTGAGTGAATGACTACATAAGTACAGTCCAAGAATTACAATATTGCACGTGATATGATATAACAACTGTACATGAATATGTATATACAGACCTGAATGAATAAATAAGTCCTGAGTGAATGAGTGATTACAGACCAGAGTTACTCACGGATGGATGCATAATTGTTAAACTAGGTCCTAACACCCCAACAGTTCCAGGTCTATGTTGCCAACGGCACGGCACCCCGGTGAGTCATTAAATAGTCTAATAGCCGCCGGCAGGAAGGATCTTCTGTAGAGATCCTTCCATGGTGCACCTCTGCATCATAACCATGGCATGCAGAGGGTGGGTGACATTGTCCATGATGGCAAGCAGTTTGGCCAGGATCCTTCTCTCCGCCACCTCCTCTAGAGTGTCAAGGCTAATCCCCAGAACATAGCTAGCCTTCCCGATCAGCTTATTTAGCAGAGAAGCATCACCGGCCTTTATGTTGGCACCCCAGCACACCACAGACTGGTAGAAGGCATGCAATAGTTTACTGCACACGTTGAAGGACCTGAGCCTCCTCAGAAAGTAGCTGCCCATTCCAGCCTGTTGTCCATATGGACTCCCAGGAACTTGTATGACCCAACCATTTCCACATCCATCCCCTGTATAGGGACTGCAGTCAGTTGGGCCTTGGTTCTCCTGAAGTCCACCACCATCTCCTTTGTTTTACTGATGTTGAGCTGAAGGTGGTTCTGCTCACACCACAACAAAGTAATTAACTGTGCTCCTGTACTCCTCCTCCTCCCCACCCCTGATGCACCCTACAATTGCGGAGTCATCCGAGAACTTCTGTAGGTGGCATGTTTCAGAGTTATATCTGAAGTCCGAGGTGTAGAGGGTGAACAGGAAGGGGAACAGGACCGTTCCCAGCGGGGCCCCTGTGTTGCTCACTGCCCGTTCTGACACACAGCTCTGTAGTCGCACAAATTGAGGCCTACCGGTCAGGTAGTCCGTGACCCAGGAGACTAAGGGTGCTACCACTTTCATCCTCTTCATCTTCTCACCCAGTAGCAGGGGCTGAATGTTGTTGAAGGCACTGGAGAAGTCAAAAAACATAATCCTCACAGTGAAACCTGCGTTGTCCAGGTGAGAGTAGGCCCTCTGCAGAAGGTAGATTGCATCATCCACCCCAATGTTGCGCTGATATGCAAACTGCAGGAGGTCCAGTGATTAACACACCAGGGGTCTGAGGTGAGCGAGGAACAACCTCTTCAGGGTCTTCATGATGTGGGATGTTAGCGCTACAGGTCTGAAGTCATTCAGGACAGTGGGGTGCGCCTTCTTGGGCACTGGGACCAGGCAGGATGTTTTCCACAGCACAGGGACCCTTTCCAGGCTCAGGCTAAGGTTGAAGGGTCGCTGGAGTATTCCACACAGATGATCAGCACAGACCCTAAGCACCCTTGGGCTGATGCCATCAGGGCCCGCCGCTTTCCACTGATGTAGTCTCTCCAGCTCACTCTTCACTTGGTTGGTGGTGAAAGCCAGCCCAGGTGGGGAGGTGGGAGGAAGGGGGGTGTTGAGGATCAATCCAGAGGTGGGGGGAAGGGAGGTGTTGCAGATCAGTCCAGAGGGAGAGGGGGCGGAGGTGGGGAGGGGGTCTCTGATTGTCTCAACAGAGGTGTTGTGAGCAAAGTGGGGGTGGGATAGCCGTGAGGGTGTGTGGCCTGGTGAGCTGGAGGGGAGCTGGACAGGGCCAGTATCAAACGTGTTAAAAAATTGGTTCAGCTCATTGGCTCTGTCCTGGGTCCCCTCCGTCTGCCCACTGTTTGACTTTTTGAAGCCAGTGATATTTCTCATGCCCTTCCACACCTCTCTCACCTGGCTCTGCCTCAGCTTTTCCTCCGACCCTCTCTTCCCCTCAGCAATCCGCAACTTCAGCTCCCTCTGGATGCATTTCAATTTGTCCCTGTCCCCCTCCTTGAAGGCCCTCTTCTTTTCATTCAGCAGGGCCTTCAGGGTTTAATATTTGAAAAACAGCATACCTTCCTGGTGGGTACGGTGTTGTTTACACAAAAATTGATAGTCCTTTATGCACTCGGTAAGTCCATCAATGTCCTCCCCATGAGCCTCACAGAGCACATCCTAGTCTGTTGTTTCAAAGCAGTTCTGTAGGGCTTCATTCGCCTCCGGGGACCATCTCCTAATGGTCCTAGTGGTCGCAGGCTGCTGTTGGACCATAGGCCTGTAGAGTGGAGTGAGGTGGACAAGGTTGTGATCTGATCTACCGAGGGGAGGGAGTGCTGTGGAGTTGTATGCATCCTTCACATTAGCATATAACAAGTCCAGAGTTTTATTATTCCTGGTTGGGCTCTTCACAAACTGTTTGAACGTGGGCAGATATGCATGGTTAAAATCCCCCGAAATGGCAAAGAAAGCACTGGGATGCGCTGTCTGTAACCTCGCGATAGCAGAGTGGATGACGTCACACGCTGTGTTCGCGTCAGCGGAAGGCGGGAAGTAAACAAAGCCACCAATATGCATGTGAGTGATTAAAGGCACTGCGGTGCCAGACCCTCTTTCCTAAAAAGTGACCAGCCACAGTAACAGCCACAACCCCCCATTTCCCCAAAGACTAAAGGCCTGATGAAGACAGATAAGATCGCTCTCTACCTCTTGTCTCAACTCTCCTCTCTCTTAATGGACTTTGATTTCCCAGCAGGTCTCCCCCTGTCATGCTTTAAAAGGCCAGATAATGGAGAATGAGAGAGATCTCGGCTCCGTAGTTCTCCACGGGCGTGAGGCGTAACTGTATTGAACAGTTGAACATTTGAGATAAGCTGCATGGTTAGGAGGCTTGGAAGCTCACTGAATTCTGTAACTGTCCATTGTTCTATACACTGGAAACATTTCCCTCAGGGATGATCCATTTAAGAGACTGAGGATCCATTTATGAGACTGAGGCTAGTGACAGGGTCCAGGCGATTGTCAGTCTGTCTCTGAACCGGCAGCGAAGCCCCGGAGGGCGGAGGAAAATGGAACGACAGAGGAAGGAGGAAACAGTAACTCACAGTGCTTATTAAACACACTGCCATAAGGTCTATTTCAGTGCATGTGAGAAACAGCTTCATTACGATGACTATTATAGGGGCAAATAACTCAACAGTACCTTATGAGGTAAGTCTGATTTACAATTACTTATTAGTGACAGCAATGCAACTTTCTCGTCAAGGCCAAAAATTGTTGCAGACCTGTTTATTATTACATATGTGACCTCTGTGAATGTCAAAAAAGTATTAAAGTGACACGTTGTATGGTTTGACCTGACAAGAACGATGAAAAAAAAAAAAAAAAAAAGAGGGTGTCACTACATGTACTAAATACATTGGTTACATGTTAAATGATAAAGAAATGCTGTAAATATTAGTGTGGGCCTTTAATTGAGGGAGAACAAGGTCATTGTTCCCTTCCATATATGTAAGCCCAGGAAAAGGGAGTTGGGCAGCAGAGAGGATTGTGGTACTTGGAGTTTCTTACTGTATTTCTCGTCTTTGCATCTCTGCAGGATCTCCAGGCTCCTCTGGTGAACAGGGTGGTGGAGGAAGCTGAAGCTGTCCACGCTCTTGACGACACATGGTACAGCAGCATCATTCCCTGAAAGAGAGAGAGAGAGACAGAGAGCAAAAGAGGGAGGGAGAGAAAGAGAGCAAAAGAGGGAGGGAGAGAAAGAGAGGAACAGACAGGGAGAAAGAGAAAAAAATGAAGAAGAAATTGTTTGTGTTAAGTTTGCAAAATGTTTGACTGAATGTCATGTAAATGGTTGGAGCCTAATGTTGAAGTTCAGTGATAATGGGGGGGAAAGTAGCAGCCCATGCATCATCAGTGGTCTCAACCTCCAGGGTGGTGTACTTAAAAATGCATACTTGAACATCTCCGAAACCAGGGGGCGATCTCCATGGTGATGAATAAATAATGGAATAGACTTGCGTTGGGGGGTTGTGAAATCAAGCTAGTCTAACGGCAGAGAACGATCAGGAGAAACACATTATGTGGCAGGAAAACTTTTTCCCCCACAACCCTGGAGAAAAGAAACACATTTGAGCAGTTGCTATTACTCACAGCCCATTGACGGAAACATACTGTACTGTGGTGGCTCTGGGGGGAGACAACTCACATCACGAGAAGCCTCAGAGTGTGGCTCTCTATCACTGTGGAAGAGGGGTGAGTGTGTGTGTGTGTGTGTGTGTGTGGGAGAGTGTACACGTGTACGTCCAAGAGTGTGTGTGTGTGTGTTTGACTGAGTGTATACACATACATGTGTGTGTTAATGTTTATTTACACAAGCAGTCTATGGTCTCACCTAGTGCTGTAGCGGTTGTGACATTTTGTCAGCCGGTGATTGTCAAGCAAATAACTGCCGGTCTCACGGTAATTGACCGTTAATTAGCATTAACACGTTTAGCATCTCCTGGCTTCCACACATAGCCTACAAGCCACTGATGCAGACCTTTGGAACATCTACATTTTAAAGTCTAATAAATACATTTAATATCGCATACACCATCACAATAAATCCATTATTTATTTTAGACAGGTCTAAAGAAACCTGATATGAAGAAAAGGTTGTCAATTTCAGAAGAATAGCATACTCTGAGTATGCAATGCCATATGGCTGTGGGCTACACTAGTTCATTTAGCAGACAATATTTGCTAAGAATTCCGTGGCATTATTTTATAGTATTAAGAATACAACTGAACATAGCTTAATAAAATAGAAAGGATATTTTCTCTAAACGATTTCAAAGGAAATGCGCACAAGCGGCTATTCTGTGTTGAGCGGTTAACAAAGAACCTGGTCCTCATATATGCTTAATTTAGAGTTATTTATACAGCTTTAGTTGTGATACAAACATTGGGCTATATGTTTTGATTCTTAATACACTCTAAGGCTGCATGATGGGACTCTAATGATGATTTGAAATAAGTTGCAAGCTGCACACACTTCATCAGTCTCTCATTTACTATTTGACAAGCACTTGATAATATTCTTACCAGGCCTCGAATTTCCTGGCACCATCCCTCGTGTGGCCGTAATACCCCCTAAAAAATCATGCCTTTTGCGGCCAAAGTGGCCGTTGTGCTCTTAGGCTGAATATAATAGGCTAATTATAACTCCCTTCTCCTGGCTGCCGTGCTCCGAAGCACCTCTCACTCACATGGCACTCTCAGATGTAGCCAATGCCCATCACGTGATCAGGTCCTTCTCACAGGCTTTTCAGATAAGAAGTAGGTTACAAGTGAATGAAGACAGCCACATTGGTGACGCAACTGTGCACGTCCCTCTTACCGAATTCCGAGGCGCATATTGAAGATGTTAGAACAGTCCACATTTAGCATACATTTTTTAAGCTAACAACATGAGTAGGCCTAACGAACAGCAAAAGCACTAGCCAATGTCAACCTACTTTCCCCCCAAAGGTTTACATATTCGATCCTTCTGTGCAATAAATACATATTCCAAATACATTCTGGGACAATTGTGGGATGCGATAGATCCCAAATTAATACAACCACTTGCGTTCAAAACAACTGGAAACCCGGAACTGGGAAATCTCAGACTTCAGTGAGTTCAAGACCACTTGGAACGACTTTGAACGGTCATTCAACTCGGAATTGCAAGTCGAGCTCCAACTTGAAGATCACTGACGTCATGATTCAACCTTGTTTTCTTCTGAGTTCCCAGTTGTCTTGAAAGCACCATAAAACCAGAGAATGCCAGACTTTGATGACAAAATTTGCCCACAAGAAGATTTCCTGTTCAAGTGAGCACAGCACAACAACTGATTTGTTGGTGCACATGTAGCCTATAGCTTGTTTTAGAGAAATGTAACCATTGAATATTGTAAGAGCTTTCATTGTCTGCTTATACGCCCCCTTTATTTATCCTACGGCTCTGACTTGGTGTACAGGGAGAACACTGTAAGAAGGGCCCATGTTCTGAAATCTGTCGCTGTACATTTCAAAAGTACTGAACAAATAGTTATATTAACTACGTCCGTCCTAACTCGCTCATTAATGTCTTAAATCAAAATTACGGATCGCCTCTAATCCACTTGTCGTCCCCTTATGCCATAGTTTGAACATCTCAATTGTCAGTAGAAACCACATTTGTTAAAGCCAGTCATCCATATAAGCTATGTTTTTAAAAGGTAATCAATTAGGCTGAATGAACTGTTTTGCTGCCAGATAAGGCTCCGCTGATATCCAGGTGTAGCAGTGATAAGGATTCACACCATGGTGCTGAAAAGAAAGCTCTGCTGTTGGGACAGCTTTATGTCGGCCCTAACAGCTTGTGGGCACTGTTTGTCACCGTTATAGTGCAATTAATGTATTATTTAGTGTTGTGTAGTGGCTTCGCTGGCATGCATCCCACATTTCTTTTGTCGAGTTTGCCCCAACAAGAATTACATGCTAAAATCACCACTGTTGCTTAATATTAGTAAAGTTGTGAAATAAATAGAGTAGGCCTAACCTATAGAAAGCTGATGGGATCCTCCTCTTTCTAATAGAGGCCACCACACTGGTTTCTCATGTAATTTCATAGCCTATAGAAATGTTGCGAGTGCTGAGTACCAGGCAGTTAGGAAGTTTGGTAGGCTACTAATGACTATCAGCAGTATCAGAGCTTGGAGAAGACTAATTACTGACTAAACGGTCACGTGGAATTTGACTGCCGTCATGACTCGTGACCGCAGCTGTGGCGGTAATACAATCACCGTAAAAGCCCTAGTCTCACCAGTCTTTTTGTCAGTGTGTCTCTTCCCGGCCTCCCTGAAGGCCACCATGGCTCTGAAGTAGGCTCTGAGCACAGCCCAGCGGAAGGTAGCCACGGGGTCGATGCCCATCAGGCCACAGATGAAGGCGTTCTTACTGCTCTTCAACAGAGCCACGATGTCCGGACGCATATGGTCTGTGTTCTTCTCCCTGAAGTCCTGTAGGGGGCAGAAGACAGTATACAGATGAGATCTAACAAATGGATCAACTGTAGATATACAGATAACAGACATGAGCTACACCATAAAGTAGATAGTATACAGATGAGACCTATCAACTGGATCAACTATAGATATACAGATAATAGACATGAGCTACACCACACTGAAGATAGTATATAGATGAGATATATAAACTGGATCAACTATAGATATACAGAGAATAGACATGAGCTACACCATACTGTAGGTAGTATACAGTTGAGACCTATAAACTATAGATATACCGATAACAGACATGAGCTACATCATACTGTATATAGTATACAGATGAGATCTATCAACTATAGATATACAGATAATAGACATGAGCTACACCATACCGAATATCGTATACAGATGAGACCTATCAACTATAGATGTACAGATAATAGACATGCGCTACACCATACTGTAGATCGTATACAGTTGAGACCTATAAACTATAGATATACAGATAATAGACATGAGCTACACCATACTGTTGCAGCAGAATTACCAGTACTAATATATAAAGAATTTAAAGAACAACTGTTCATGGTAAGCATCTATTAATTGAACACTTGGGTATTCGTTCTACTATTTGTAAACTATGAAATACTAAATCTATGAACCTGACTAATATACCCAATGGAGCGGATTGCTCTGTGGTGGATTGAACTGGAAAGATTTAGCAACGTAATTAGCTACACTTTATGTGTGAGAACTTTGACACTAATGTGGTAATGACGATATCATGGACCCCTTATGAGCTCGAAACCAAAACCGAGTGCAAATGTGTCCTTGTTCGAACAGCTCTGAACAATAAAAGGCCATTATCATAACTTTCACAAATTTCACAGTATTATTCCAACCTCGTGTGGAAATATATATAACACAGTGGGCATTTACGATTTGTTTCATATCATCGTGCAAGAGAATATTAGGCCCTTTAACTGTAGTGGAATATAAAGATATGACTTTAATAGCACCGATGTCCCACGCACAACTCTATGTACCAGCTGAGTTCGTTGTCAACCGTGTTAATGTATCTGACTCACACTGCATACACTTCACACACAACAAACAATAGCATACATGCTGGCTAGCTGCCAACTGATATGTGAGAGCTTCATATCTACAGTTAAAGCTGTTATGGGTGGGCCTATATACAATATCATAACACATATCATCACCCTTCCAGCATATACAGTGGGGAGAACAAGTATTTGATACACTGCCGATTTTGCAGGTTTTCCTACTTACAAAACATATAGAGGTCTGTAATTTTTATCATAGGTACACTTCAACTGTGAGAGACGGAATCTAAAACAAAAATCCAGAAAATCACATTGTATGATTTTTAAATAATTCATTTGCATTTTATTGCATGACATAAGTATTTGATCACCTACCAACCAGTAAGAATTCCGGCTCTCACAGACCTGTTAGTTTTCCTTTAAGAAGCCCTCCTGTTCTCCACTCATTAACTGTATTAACTGCACCTGTTTGAACTCGTTACCTGTATAAAAGACACCTGTCCACGCACTCAATCAAACAGACTCCAAACTCTCCACAATGGCCAAGACCAGAGAGCTGTGTAAGGACATCAGGGATAAAATTGTAGACCTGCACAAGGCTGGGATGGGCTACAGGACAATAGGCAAGCAGCTTGGTGAGAAGGCAACAACTGTTGGCGCAATTATTAGAAAATGGAAGAAGTTCAAGATGACGGTCAATCTCCCTCGGTCTGGGGCACCATGCAAGATCTCACCTCGTGGGGCATCAATGATCATGAGGAAGGTGAGGGATCAGCCCAGAACTACACGGCAGGACCTGGTCAATGACCTGAAGAGAGCTAGGACCACAGTATCAAAGAAAACCATTAGTAACACACTTCGCCGTAATGGATTAAAATCCTACAGCGCACGCAAGGTCCCCCTGCTCAAGCCAGCGCATGTCCAGGCCCGTCTGAAGTTTGCCAATGACCATCAGGATGGATTTTGGTCTAAACTCCACTCGCCGTGTTTGGAGGAAGAAGAAGTATGAGCAACCTCAAGAACACCATCCCAACCGTGAAGCATGGAGGTGGAAACATCATTCTTTGGGGATGCTTTTCTGCAAATGGGACAGGACGACTGCAACGTATTGAGGGGAGGATGGATGGGGCCATGTATCGCGAGATCTTGGCCAACAACCTCCTTCCCTCAGTAAGAGCATTGAAGATGGGTCGTGGCTGGGTCTTCCAGCATGACAACGACCCGAAACACACAGCCAGGGCAACTAAGGAGTGGCTCCGTCAGAAGCATCTCAAGGTCCTGGAGTGGCCTAGCCAGTCTCCAGACCTGAACCCAATAGAAAATCTTTGGAGGGAGCTGAAAGTCCGTATTGCCCAGCGACAGCCCCGAAACCTGAAGGATCTGGAGAAGGTCTGTATGGAGGAGTGGGCCAAAATCCCTGCTGCAGTGTGTGCAAACCTGGTCAAGAACTACAGGAAACGTATGATCTCTGTAATTGCAAACAAAGGTTTCTGTACCAAATATTAAGTTCTGCTTTTCTGATGTATCAAATACTTACTTCATGCAATAAAATGCTAATTAATTACTTAAAAATCATACAATGTGATTTTCTGGATTTTTGTTTTAGATTCCGTCACTCACAGTTGAAGAGTACTTATGATAAAAATGACAGACTTCTACATGCTTTGTAAGTGGGGAAACCTGCAAAATCGGCAGTGTATCAAATACTTGTTCTCCCCACTGTATAAAGCTTAAACCTAATATCGAATTCCGTCAGAACAGCCTCAATTTGTTCGGGGCATGGATTCTACAAGGTGTCAAGCATTCCACAGGGATGCTGACCCATGTTGACTCCAATGCGTCCCACTGTTGAGTTATGTTGGCTGGGTGTCCTTTGGGTGGTGGACCATTCTTGATACAAACAGGAAACTGTTGAGTGGGGAAAAAAACCCAGGAGCGTTGCAATTCTTGACACACTCAAACTGGTGCGCCTGGCACATACTACTATACCCGTTCAAAGGAACTTAAATCATTTGTCTTTCCCATTCACTTAATTGTCTCAAGGCTTAAAAATCCTTAACAAGTGACATCAATAAGGGATCATAGCTTTCACCTGGATTCACCCTGTCACTCTGTCATCGAAAGACATGTTTTGTACACTCAGTGTATGTTTAAGTAGTCTGACGAATAACTTAAAGAATGGTTCAAAGTCAGGGCAAATACCATAGAGTCATAACTGAGTTTTGAATGCATTATTTTGCAGTCTTTTGTTTTTCTCTCAGGGGCAGTACCTAGCTACACACCTAGTTACACTTTTTCTGGCACAGAATATTTCATTGTTTTTTATGATTGGGCCTGACAAGCCTAAATAGGCCCAGTAGCACATTTAGGCTTGTGTCAGGCCCAATCATCAGTCAATAAAGCCGGTGTCGGTCAATAATGACACACTTTGACAAACAGGCTGACATGTGGCATGACCTGTTGTTGAGAATGTTGTGTGGTTGACAGAAGAGCACACTGATCTACGGACACGTCAGCAGTCCTTACCTTGACCCCGTACTTGACCTTGCCGGCGTAGTGGCGGATGATGAAGGCGGGCTCCATGACGGCGGGGAACTCGATGTAGCAGTTCCCCTCGTGCTGCCGCTTGAACTTGTCCAGCAGGGTCTGGTTAGAGGCCTGGGGAAAACTAAAGAGACAAAGCAGGGGGGGGATTTAAAAGGGTTACATTTACATTTTAGTCATTTAGCAGACGCCCTTATCCAGAGCGACTTACTGTAGTGAGTGCATACATTTTCATAATTTTCTTTTTCGTACTGGTTAATTCATTAATATAACGACTGTAGGATGGGAGACCAAGGGATAGATATCTACTGACTAGTCTGGTTCCAGATCAGTTTGAGCGGTCTTGCTAACTCCTGTTGTCATGTATGACAGGTAACATATCGTCTGAAGACCTCGGTCTCCCTCTCAGGATTCACAAGAAACAAATGCATGACAAAGTCCTATGAAACCTGACAAATTTCTAGCTAAACTCCCCTACATACTTACTTGGACTACCCTAATTTAGACAGTAAGCTTTAAATTTGTCTCTCTACTCCAGCATTTTGAATTTGAAATCAAAATTTTCATATGCGGCGACAGTACAGAATGTCACCTTTTATTTGAGGGTATTTCCATACATATCGGTTTTAACGTTTACAAATGAAAGCATGGCATTTGCGTAGTGGCATAGAGCAGTCGAGTAGAGGCACTTGCAGAAGTTACCCACATTGGGAAATGTTTTTGTAGCATAAGATCAAATAAAAAATGTGACTTGATATAAAACGCAATTCATGCGACAGGCTACTTTGACACTGACAAACTGAGATTATTAAAAAACACTAGGTGTGGGGGAGACATATTGTAGGCTACAATACGAGGAGGAAATGACAGTCCAAAAAATGCGTTCCAGTTTTCACTGACTCACCCAAAGATCTCACTTGCCGGTGATGGTGGATGCGTTGGAAGTTGATCAAATATTTTGGTAGCCTACAGCAGACAGATTAGAGTTCTCTTTTCAGCAGGAACCATTTGCTTTCCAAACAGTGTTTTCCTGCGAGTGTATTTGAAATATTGCATAAGTCTTTCTCTGCATGATGTTCACTGACAGATTTGCCGCACGTTCCCGACTGTACACTAAGTCTTGTTATTGGGCTACACACAATCCACAGCTAGGCTATTTTTCTTTTTTAAAGAAGCTATTGATCCTTTGCGGCTAAATTATAGGCCTTCTCATGGTGTGGTGGGCCATTCTGAATTATTTCATTTATTTCTGAATAGACCGCAGTAATTCTATAACTTTGGCAAATTTATTTAAATTTATGAGTGGTGCTGCAGCTCCGCCAGAGCCCTATGACTCTATAAGGAAATAAATGATTAAGTGCAACGCTGGAGAGATGAGAGTTGCAGGCTCATGTCTATCAGAACAGAGAGAGGGAGATGGCTCATATAAAGTGAATCTCATTCTAGTTCTGTTCCGAGATACAGGCGCGCTTCTCACACAGCCACGACCACGCGTTGGTCTCAAACATAGGTCACAATGGTGAGCAAACCATAAGCCCCGACCGGCCCAACCCAAATCAACACTTCAAATATCAGGCCTTTTTCACATTACGTATTTTTGGGTGTGCGGGAGAATCAACGAAGATGTAACTCGAATGAACTTTGATCGCTTTTATTCAAATGTTTACATTGCAAAAAGTGATGCCACAAGAGGTATCGGATCCGGCCAAATAGGTTTCCGGAGCAACAGTCAAAAAAGGAGAGGTGTCAGATCTTGTTCCGGCAGGATCCGGCTCAAATTAATCACAGAGTTTCCCCCCTCCCCCATTCCTAGCATGTAATGCCTACATCAATCTTGTGATTACAAACTTGTTGAATGCATTTGAAGTTTGTTTTGTGTTTCAGATGATGATGTGCCCCCCCCCCCAAAACAATGTATGGTAAATAAGGTAGTGTGTCATTTTTGAGTCACTTTTATTGTAAATAAAACATATTATGTTTCTTAACACTTCTACATTAATGTGGATACTACCATGGTTACGGATAATCATGAATGAATCGTGAACAATGATGAGTCAGAAGGTTAGAGGCATAAATATCACCCCCCCCCCCTTACAAAATACTAACCTCCCCTGTTATTGGTAATGGGGTATGACCTTTGTGTGAGATCTTTCCAAATACTTATGACACCTTCAAATGGGGGTACTAGATAGAGTACATGAAGTGCTTTCATTTGTAAACAGTAAAACATATGTATGAAAATACCCTCAAATAAAAGGTGACATTCTGTACTGTCGCCTCATATGAAACATTTGAACTCGAAGCCATATTAACGGTTCTAGCTTCACTATCCAAATAAATATGTAGGGGAGTTTATACCGAACATTATAAGCCTACGGTATACCGGGGCAAATTGGTGTCAGCTTTTTCTCTCATACATATTGCCGAAACATTCGCCTATTTGTTAAAGCACGCTATGGGACTCCTCTGCTCTGTACAAAGTAGCGTGCTCCCTTATTTGAGCAAACTACACACCACTCACTAAAACATGCCTTGGAAGCTATGACACATCCTGGTTCCCCTTGGGGTAAGAGAACACCTCACTGGCCTGTTATAAATGGACTAACCTGTAGTAGGGCCCCTGGAAACAAATGCTATCCTTGAGAGAGTCTGATAGAGACCGCAAGCTAGCTAAAGCTAAGTATAAATGATGAAATCTTCAGTGGGATCTAGGATGCTTCATAATGATTAACATCGCATTCCTCCGTGTGATGAAATAAATCACGTGAGAAGCATGGGAAGTAGGCCTTTAAGAGGGTAAAACATCCCTCTTTGACCTTGTGGCTCTGGGAAAGTAGTCCCCACACTTGTTATTACATCCAGATGAGTGTTCAGGGCTAACTGGCGAGCAGCGCTAATAGCTAGCTTGGCTGATACAGTCATGGTGGTCCAGTGTGTTTTTGAGTGCGAGGCTGGCTTTAATTGATGTGGGATTGAGATGGTATTGTGAAGTGGCCTGTGTGAAAGGCTTTTAAAAAGGGCGAGTGAAAGCCTACATGTGCCCCAAAAAGCCAACGGTATGAATGAGTATAATTTATATACGCTTAAGTTAGACTGGCTAACGTTGTAATCAATCAAGCATTTCGCTAGTATTCCTCATCTTGTTTGAAATCTGTGGGGTGACTAACGAGGGAGACTAAGGTCATATAAATGTGTAGGTCTAGCGATGTAACCAACTTGGCTTTATATAGGCTTTGTTCTAAAGAAGTTTGACAAACAGTCAGGTCAAATCTTATTATCACCCTTGATAAAGATGAGCAAAACATACTGTATAAATACAGTTGAAGTCAGAAGTTGAAATACACCTTTAAACTCAGTTTCACAATTCCTGACATTTAATCCTAGTAAGAATTCCCTGTCTTAGGTCAGTTAGGATCACCACTTTATTTTAAGAATGTAAAATGTCAGAATAATAATAGAGAGAATTATTTATTTCAGCTTTTATTTCTTTCATCACATTCTAAGTGGGTCAGAAATTTACATACACTCAAACGTTTCGGGTAGCCTTCTACAAGCTTCCCACAATAAGTTGGGTGAATTTTGGCCCATTCCTCCTGACAGAACTTGTGTAACTGAGTCAGGTTTGTAGGCCTCCATGCTCACACACACTTCAGTTCTGCCCACACATTTTCTATAGGATTGAGGTCAGGGCTTTGTGATGGCCACTCCAATACCTTGACTTTGTTGTTCTTAAGCCATTTTGCCACAACCTTGGAAGTATGCTTGGGGTCATTGTCCATTTGGAAGACCCATTTGTGACCAAGCTTCAACTTCCTGACTGATGTCTTGAGATGTTGCTTCAATATATCTACATAATTTTCCTTCCTCATGATGCCATCTATTTTGTGATGTGCACCAGTCCCTCCTGCAGCAAAGCACCCCCACAACATGATGCTGCCGCCCCCGTGCTTCACGGTTGAGATGGTGTTCTTCAGCTTGCAAGCCTCCCCCTTTTTCCTCCAAACATAATGATGGTCATTATGGCCAAACAGTTCTATTTTTGTTTCATCAGACCAGATGACATTTCTCCAAAAAGTACGATCTTTGTCCCCATGTGCAGTTGCAAACCGTAGTCTGGCTTTTTTATGGCAGTTTTGGAGCAATGGCTTCTTCCTTGCTGAGAGGCCTTTCAGGTTATGTCGATATAGGACTCGTTTTACTGTGGATATAGATACTTTTGTACCTGTTTGCTCCAGCATATTCACAAGGTCCTTTGCTGTTGTTCTGGGATTGATTTGCACTTTTTGCACCAAAGTACGTTCATCTCTAGGAGACAGAACGCGTCTCCTTCCCGAGCGGTATGATGGTTGCAAGGTCCCATGGTGTTTATACTTGCGTACTATTGTTTGTACAGATGAACATGGTACCTTCAGGTGTTTGGAAATTGCTCCCAAGGATGAAGCAGACTTGTGGAGGTCTAAAATGTATTTTCTGAGGTCTTGGCTGATTTCTTTTGATTTTCCCATGATGTTGAGCAAAGAGGCACTGAGGTTGAAGGTAGGCCTTGAAATACATCCACAGGTACACCTCAAATGATGTCAATTAGCCTATCAGAAGCTTCTAAAGCCATGACATAATTTTCTAGAATTTTCCAAGCTGTTTAAAGGCACAGTCAACTTAGTGTATGTACATTTCTGACCAACTGGAATTGTGATGTAGTGAATTATAAGTGAAATAATCTGTCTGTAAACAATTGTTGGAAGAATTACTTGTCATGCACAAAGTAGATGTCCTAACCGACTTGCCAAAACTTTGTTTTGTTAACATGAAATCTGTGGAGTGGTTGAAAAATGAGTTTATGACTTCAACCTAAGTATATGTAAACTTCCGACTTCAACTGTAAATAATACAAACACTGATATATATTGTATGCATTTTTTTAATGATATTATTTTATACTAATACTATTTTTATTTGTCTTTTTTTCTTTTAACTCTGCATCATTGGGAAGAGCTCGTAAGCAAGCATTCCACTGTAAAGTCTACAACACGTTGTATTCGGTGCATGTGACAAATACAATTTTATTTTGATTTCAATACTCTAGCACCCTCCCCTTGCGAGAATAATGGCACAGAATTTTCCTCAAATGTTTTATGAGATTGTACAACACTTTGGGAGGGATCGTAAGTCATTCCTCCTTATAGAATCTTTCCAGATCCTTGATATAATGTGTCTGCGCCAATGGAGTGCACTCTTCAATTCCAACCGCAGGATTCGTCAAAAAACTTAAGCATATGAAGAAAAGCACCTCATACCTACTGTAAAATATGTGGGTGGCTTATGGGGCTATTTTGCTTCCACTGGTCCTGGAACCCTTGTTAAGGTCAACAGCTTCATGAACTTTACCAGTACCAGGACATTTTAGCCAACATTCTGGTTGCCTCTGCAAGGATGCTGACACTTGGCCACAAGTTGATCTTCCAGCAAGACAATAACCCCAAGCACACATCAAAATCCACAAAGAAATTGTTAATTGACCACAAAAAATCTACATTTTGCAGAGGCCATGACAGTCTCTGGACATGAACCCCATTGAAAATCTGTTGAATTGAAGAGGGCAGTCCATCAGCGCAGACAAAGGATATCAAAAGTTATGTATGGAGGAATGGTCTAAGATCCCTCCCAATGTGTTAATCCGATCTCATAAAATATTTTAGAAAGAGGCTCAGTTTCATTATTTTTCACAGGGGGAGGGTGCTGAAATTACTGAAAACGGGTGCCAATAATTTTGACCCTTATCTTTTATATTATTTGTTAAATAAAATTCAAAAGGCACTTGCACATCTGAGCTATCTTTTTTTGCAGGGGCATGGTAACAGTTTAATGAAATTAGAAGAAAGAAGAGACCCGCACTGCTCTTGATAGTTTCACTGCTCTTGATAGTATCACTGCTCTTGATAGTTTCACTGCTCTTGATAGTTTCACTGCTCTTGATAGTTTCACTGCTCTTGATAGTTTCACTGCTCTTGATAGTTTCACTGCTCTTGATAGTTTCACTGCTCTGGATAGAATCACTGCTCTTGATAGTATCACTGCTCTTGATAGTATCACTGCTCTTTAATAAGCTTTACGTCAAGGCCTCAAGGCCTTCGTCAGAGCTTTTGTGTGTTTTTTAAATTAGCACCCATATGTAGACATAGCTCCACCCACATCCGTTCCACGCATCGAATGGGTTTGGAGTCGAGGGAAGTAAATGCTACCAAATATAACAATGTGTATTTCATAAATATTCTAATACATTGTGTACATAAAACTTATTAAACACGTCTGTAAAACGGACATCAACCCACTAAGCAAGTTTTCATAAATCATTGGGTAGCAAGAAAAACGGCAGAGTAATCTGAAATGGGGGCATTAATTCATATTCACAACATAACATACACAGGCATTTCATCATTAAGACCTTTAAGAAATAATGTATGGAGGGTGAAAATCCCAAAACATTATCTTTTGCTCAGATTATTATTCATATCACCTCCCCTATGAAATGCCTCTGTATGTTATGTTGTAAATGTGAATATTAATTAATGCCCCCTTTTCAAATTACTCTGCCGTTTTTCTTGCGCTGATTTTTCTTGCAATGATTTATGAAAACTTCTTGTAGCGCTAAATGGAAATAGGAAGAACACACATTTGTTGAATACAAAGTGTTAACTTAACATGAACTCACTCATACAAACAGCAGCTCTTTGCTGTATTTGTTGACAGTCTCTCTCTAGTCATGGTTTTAAACGTTTTGAAATCTCACAGTATCAACTTTGCAGTAGCTTTCTTTTATGCCTGTAACGTTACTGCAGACATGGTAATCTGAGCCATCCAATTGGCCAGCGGAAGGCCTATAGTGCACTTGATTTTCCTCTCCGGGA
The DNA here is from genome assembly GCA_023634145.1 of Thymallus thymallus. Classification (NCBI taxonomy): domain Eukaryota; kingdom Metazoa; phylum Chordata; class Actinopteri; order Salmoniformes; family Salmonidae; genus Thymallus; species Thymallus thymallus. The sequence goes on from CM042413.1 coordinate 7,957,345, forward strand.
CCGCCGGGAAGGCAGAGTTTGTACATTCAGACACATGAAAATGGTTCAAAATGGCAGTCTGCCTACCCGGCACGCAGGGCAGCTGACTCGGGTGAACCTACCGCCAACAGCCAGAGACTAATAAAATAAATAGAAACACAAGGCTTTATCATTGGGTTTTTTACAGAAATGTTTGGCGATCGACTAGGAATGCTTTGGAGATCGACCGGTTGGTGACCACTGGTATAAAATAATCACATTTTCCAGGTGCCAATAATTTTGGACCTGACTGTGTATAACCACCACCATCTTCTGAGCCAATCAGCACCATCGTCTGAGCCCTGCCTAATCCTTCACAACTACTATGTTCTTTGGAGCCGGAGGAGATTCAAGAACAAACCCTTTTTACTGCAGATTTTGGTTTTGGCTAAGAAAGTACACATCTTAATGTGACAATGCAGGAAACTGTCCTGAGGTATTGTTTTAACTAGGATAGAGGTGTACAAAAAAGGAGAGAGAAAAGACTTAGGCTTTGACATGACAGCTCACATACTTGCACTCTTCGTCCAGCAGGTGGAGCAACGCAGTGGGCTTCTTGCTGATGAGGTTGATGCAGCCTGTGTTGTCGATGTAGTCAATGTTGTGCCAGCTTATGCCCTCTGTCCTGTACTCCTCCTGAGGGGGAAAAACAACAGTGATGTGGTGTCATTTGGGAATCCATAAAGTTGATTAAATTCATGTGAATGTCAAGTCAAAAGTCTGGGGAATGCAGCAGTGAAACAACATGATTGAACAGTAAATTCACCACACTTGTTATGGGACATTCTGACAACGTTAAAGGGATACTTCGGGATTTTGACAATGAGGCCCTTTATCTATTTCGCCAGAGCCAAACTCGTGGATACCATTTTTAAGTCACTGCGTGCAGTTTGAAGGAAGTTACTAACCAGCGCTAGCGCAATTGCTAACTAGTGTTAGCGCAACAACTGGAAGGATATGGTATATGCTAAGCTAACATATGAAATTGTTTTAAGACGGTCATACTACCTCCAACCCTATGGGTTACTTTCAGACGAGGCCCGCGACACTTGTGGGGGTTTTGTAGTTTTGTCATAATAGTTTTGTAGGCCAAACCGTTCGGACGCTACAGACAATTTCGCGGGAAGACCGATTATGTCTCATGGTCCAACAAACACCGTAGCAGCTCGGCCACCCGGCCACCCAAGGCCACCATAAGTGGATGCAGTGGATTGAGACGCAGCCCATGCAAAAAAACTGATATCTCTTAAACTGACAGATTTTTATGGGGATTTTTTTATTATGTTACTTAGATTGACGCATGGGTTTAACTTCCTTCATACTGGACGCAGCCACATTGAAACAGACCAGACCTTAACTATACAACAAACGTCTCCAGTGTGTCCACGTGTGAAGAGTTTCCCCCCCAAAAATGAGGGCGAGACTTTTTACAGTGTAACGTTATGAGAAAGTCAGGAAAATCACAAGCTTATGACACCTGGTGGAGTACCCAGTGGAGTTGGGTTATATAAACAGGTTTAGCGGTGCGGGTCACGTATGTTAGCTGGTGTTCTAAGCCCCTCGAGCTCTCTGACTACTGGAGTATGACCTAGAAGCCCTGTGGGAGTCAGTGTGTCTTTGGGTCAGACACACACAACAACAAAGGACCAGGAAGTGGAACTAGCTGGGACACCCATCTGCGCAGCTAGCAGGGCTTGCGGTGTGGCAACTGAAACAGGAACATGCTTTCATGTGTGCCTACCCTTCCTCTCTCTACAGTCTAAACCTTATGTGGCAAGCATACTAAGAAAAGCATTTTTAACATGCAGTAGTTAGAGAAAAAAAAGTAACCATAAAGGACAAATTAGTAATTGGTGTGAGTTTTAGAGGAAATATGCCGTTCTATTCCTCAGACCACGTGGCAGGTAGAGAGGCAAACTATACCCATTAAGTTGTACATACAACATGAAGTATTACTATACCGACTCATTATGATATTGCTTCTGTTTATCGATCACAAAAGACTCAAGTTCAAAATAAACATTTCTTTAATAGAATTTTCAATGAAATTCCAACATACACACACAGTATATACATATATACAGTATGTATGTATGTATGTATGTATGTATGTATATCTATACACACACACACACACACACACACACACACACACACACACACACACACACACACACACACACACACACACACACACACACACACACAGTGGGGAGAACAAGTATTTGATACACTGCCGATTTTGCAGGTTTTCCCACTTACAAAGCATGTAGAGGTCTGTAATTTGTATCATAGGTACACTTCAACTGTGAGCGACGGAATCTAAAACAAAAATCCAGAAAATCACATTGTATGATTTTTAAGTAATTAATTTGCATTTTATTGCATGACATAAGTATTTGATACATCAGAAAAGCAGAACTTAATATTTGGTACAGAAACCTTTGTTTGCAATTACAGAGATCATACGTTTCCTGTAGTTCTTGACCAGGTTTGCACACACTGCAGCAGGGATTTTGGCCCACTCCTCCATACAGACCTTCTCCAGATCCTTCAGGTTTCAGGGCTGTCGCTTTGCAATACAGACTTTCAGCTCCCTCCAAAGATGTTCTATTGGGTTCAGGTCTGGAGACTGGCTAGGCCACTCCAGGACCTTGAGATGCTTCTTACGGAGCCACTTCTTAGTTGCCCTGGTTGTGTGTTTCAGGTCGTTGTCATGCTGGAAGACCCAGCCACGACCCATCTTCAATGCTCTTACTGAGGGAAGGAGGTTGTTGGCCAAGATCTCGCGATACATGGCCCCATCCATCCTCCCCTCAATACGGTGCAGTCTTCCTGTCCCCTTTGCAGAAAAGCATCCCCAAAGAATGATGTTTCCACCTCCATGCTTCACGGTTGGGATGGTGTTCTTGGGGTTGTACTCATCCTTCTTCTTCCTCCAAACACGGCGAGTGGAGTTTAGACCAAAAAGCTCTATTTTTGTCTCATCAGACCACATGACCTTCTCCCATTCCTCCTCTGGATCATCCAGATGGTCAATGGCAAACTTCAGACGGGCCTGGATATGCGCTGGCTTGAGCAGGGGGACCTTGCGTGCGCTGCAGGATTTTAATCCATGACGCCGTAGTGTGTTAATGGTTTTCTTTGAGACTGTGGTCCCAGCTCTCTTCAGGTCATTGACCAGGTCCTGCCGTGTAGTTCTGGGTTGATCCCTCACCTTCCTCATGATCATTGATGCCCCACGAGGTGAGATCTTGCATGGTGCCCCAGACCGAGGGAGATTGACCGTCATCTTGAACTTCTTCCATTTTCTAATAATTGCGCCAACAGTTGTTGCCTTCTCACCAAGCTGCTTGCCTATTGTCCTGTAGCCCATCCCAGCCTTGTGCAGGTCTACAATTTTATCCCTGATGTCCTTACACAGCTCTCTGGTCTTGGCCATTGTGGAGAGGTTGGAGTCTGTTTGATTGAGTGTGTGGACAGGTGTCTTTTATACAGGTAACGATTTCAAACAGGTGCAGTTAATACAGGTAATGAGTGGAGAACAGGAGGGCTTCTTAAAGAAAAACTAACAGGTCTGTGAGAGCCGGAATTCTTACTGGTTGGTAGGTGATCAAATACTTGTGTCATGCAATAAAATGCAAATTAATTATTTAAAAATCATACAATGTGATTTTCTGGATTTTTCCATCTCACAGTTGAAGTGTACCTATGATAAAAATTACAGACCTCTACATGCTTTGTAAGTAGGAAAACCTGCAAAATCGGCAGGTTATCAAACATCTCCCCACTGTATACACGTGTGTGTGTGTATATATGTATGTGTACATGTATATATGTATGTGTACATGTATATATGTATGTGTACATGTATATATGTATGTGTACATGTATATATGTATGTGTACATGTGTATATGTGTGTGTATATATATATATATATATATATATATATATATATGTGTATATGTGTATATATATATATATATATATATATATGTGTATATGTGTATATATATATATGTGTATATATATATATATATATATATATATATATATATATATATATATATATATATATATATATATATATATATATATATATATATATATATATATATATATATATATATATATACCCTTCCTGTGTGTATATATATATATATAATATATATATATATACATACACACACACACACACACACACACACACACACACATCTCCCTCTCCCTCTCCATATCCCTCTCCATCTCATGCTGTATTGTGCTTGGCAGGCTGCCCCAGTGTTAACGGGCCGGGCCGTAGGGGACAGAAGCAGGCTCTCTCTCATTATTATAAAATGAAAGGCTGGTTTATTGAAGTGTAGGGAGGAACACTGGGTCTGTAGAGGGAGTTTGGAGCAGGTTATGGTGACATTAAACCTTTAAAAAGGAGCTACAGTATAGATTTTGCATGGTCAGTCATGGATTATTATCTCTGTATAGCTTGATCCCAGATCTGTTTGTGCAGTCTTGCCAATAGGAGTTGGAAAGAGGCAACGTAACATAAATAGATCTGGGATCAGGCTATCAGTGTTAGTGAGGGTAGTTGACTTTCTCTGAACAAATACTGTAGAGCTGAGAGGTCTGAAGGAGTCAGAGGATTGGGACTTAAGATAGGTCCACATGACTAATACACTGATGACGTACTCAAGTGGTAAGCTGAAATAGCAGCTATGTGGCTACAATAAGGCGGACCGGTAAAGCTAATGAAATCCTATCAAAATGACAGCCATTTTACATTTCATGAAGTTTACAGACAAGTGGGCGGGTGATGTTTTGCGAACAAACTGACTTTCTATTTAAACAACTATTCATAGAAAGGCGTAATTGAATCACCTTTTGATTTCAAACACAGATATCATAGCACAGATGTTTTCTTCAACTTGGTGAGAAGTCTAGATATCTCAGGGTGGTGCGTAAATGTGATACACTGTTTGCATTGAGGCTGTGGTCAAGTGCTTATGAGCTTGGATACGTCCGTAAAATAATTTGAAGGAGCAATTGGCATGGCATGGCATGGCGGTGCAAACATTGGAGTCGGGCCCATGTGGGTAATAGTATTTGGTGCAGTCTTATTTGTTTTGGACACTGTTCAAACGTAAACACTCAAATACTCGCTGCTGATAAGAGCAACTGATTGGTTGGAGAGGTGAGACGGCCCAGTGCGGGGGACGAGGACTAGGACGCGTTTGCCCCTAGACACTGATTCAAGGTCAGTTTTGCATGTCATCAGCCTAACAACTAAAGTTAGGATTTGCGTAGGGTAAACTGGATAGCTGATCCTAGATTGAGCGCAAGCAAGGGGGAGTGGATTAAATTGACCCTACACACTAATCTGAGGTCATTTTTGCATTTCATCAGGATCTTATCGGATTAGGATTTGGAGATCGTAGGCTGATCCTAGATCTGTGCTGAAGTGCAACTTCGACCCAGAGTAAGGGGGGAGGACGGGGGGGGTGTAGAGGTGTGTATTTTTCTTCATTCAACCGTCAGAGGGAGGGAGGTGCTATGACCACACTGTACTATTCACAAACACAAATCAGTCAGAATCTGGCAACCCTTCCACAGGGCCTGGTACTCAACCTCTGCAGTTTCTAATGTAAAATAAACTCCCATATGAAAAAACCAAAACTATATGCTCATATTATGCTCATATTTAGTGGGGTGGAAGGTAGCCTAGCAGTTAGAGCGTTGGGCCAGTAAACGAAAGTTCGCTGGTTCGAATACCCGAGCCGACAAGGTAAAAAACCTGTCGATGTGCAAGGCACTTAATTTGCTCCAGGGGCTGACCCTGTAGGTAGGCCGTCATTGTAAATAAGAATTTGTTCTAAACTGACTTGTCTAGTTAAATAAAGGTTAGTGACAGTACAAATTTGGCCCCATTTCGTATAACTGACGACAGAGCATTTTCTGCCAAGCCTCCTGTGAGTGAAGCAGAGACACCATTAGAATGTTTTCAGACATCGTTACAACTTCAGCTTTTACGCACAAAGTTATGTCGTCCCTTTGTGACCAAGAGAAAGTGGTCGTGTTAATTTCTACAAAAATGATTTAGTAATTTTTCACGAGAGCTCTATATCCGGATAAAAATATCACCGGGAGATAAAACCACGATTGATGAAATCGCTACACTGTCCCCTTTCATATGGATTATGTGTGTATTGCTTTTGTTTGTACTGCTAGGTATATATATATATATATATATATATATATATATATATATATATATATATATATATATATATATATATATATATATATATATATATATATATATATATATATATATCGCTGATTTGATTCAGTATGCCGTCTCCCAGGCTGGGCTCCGTAGATTCTTTGTCTGGATAGGCCAGAAAATGTGACGTCACTCCCTATGCAAATGTGGGGTGTGAAACCTGACACTTCAAGTCAGCTTTGCTGACAGAGTGGTGGCAGGAAGCAGGCAGATGCCACTGGACCCTGCGAGGTTCACAGAGCGCTTTGTACACCAAATGTCAGTCGGAACCGGTCCAGAACTGCTCAAAGTCCCCTTAACATCAAAGAGGTTTAAGAAACAAAGTGAGGTATGAAGATACAAATCTACAGTATAGGCCTAACAGAAAAAACACTGACTTCAAACTTGGTTGGTTATAGGCATGTTCGACAGGGCCTTACACAACAATGTTTTCCATGACAAGTGACACATTTTCTTTCACACCTCAACTACTATTACTCAACACTGTACAATGACAAGCTATATTTGTTCAAACAATCATTTGTATTATTTCACTTCATATCAAATGTTACATTTTATGATTAAAGAGCATTTCAAAGGTTGCTGTCAAGGCCCTAAACCTGGCTAAAAACAATCAGTGTGTTGTATGTGTGTGTGTGTGTGTGTGTGTGTGTGTGTGTGTGTGTTGTGTGTGTGTGTTCCCAGCCCAGAGTGGAGGGTGACAGAAACGGATGACATAGCCTATGCCAGGCAGTGGTTATATGTGATCTTCACTGAGAGTGAAGGGACATGAGCTCTTTTTCCCTTCTCCCTCTCTCCTCCAGTTGTATGCATGTGTACTAGAGATGTGTATCAGAGATGTGTTGACTGCAGAACAAGGGTGCAGGGTATGGCATTGTGTTAATGACAGAGACAGAGGAGACAGAGACAGACCGAGGCAGACAGAGACAGAGGCAGACAGAGGAGACCGAGGCAGACAGAGACAGAGGAGACAGAGACAGACAAAGACAGAGACAGAGACAGAGACAGAGACAGACACAGAGACAGAGACAGACAGAGACATACAGAGACAGAGACAGAGACAGAGGAGACAGAGACAGAGGAGACAGAGACAGACAGAGACAGAGACAGACAAAGACAGAGGAGACAGAGGCAGAGACAGACACAGAAACAGAGACCGAGACAGACCGAGACAGACACAGAAACAGAGACCGAGACAGACCGAGACCGAGACAGACCGAGACAGACACAGAAACAGAGACCGAGACAGACAGAGACCGAGACAGACCGAGACCGAGACAGACCGAGACAGACACAGAAACAGAGACCGAGACAGACCGAGACCGAGACAGACCGAGACAGACACAGAAACAGAGACCGAGACAGACCGAGACCGAGACAGACCGAGACAGACACAGAAACAGAGACCGAGACAGACCGAGACAGACACAGAAACAGAGACCGAGACAGACCGAGACCGAGACAGACCGAGACAGACACAGAAACAGAGACCGAGACAGACCGAGACCGAGACAGACCGAGACAGACACAGAAACAGAGACCGAGACAGACCGAGACCGAGACAGACCGAGACAGACACAGAAACAGAGACCGAGACAGACCGAGACAGACCGAGACCGAGACCGAGACAGACCGAGACAGACACAGAAACAGACCGAGACAGACCGAGACAGACCGAGACAGACCGAGACAGACCGAGACAGACCGAGACAGACACAGAAACAGAGACCGAGACAGACACAGAAACAGAGACCGAGACAGACCGAGACAGACACAGAAACAGAGACCGAGACAGACCGAGACCGAGACAGACCGAGACCGAGACAGAAACAGAGACCGAGACAGACCGAGACAGACACAGAAACAGAGACCGAGACAGACCGAGACCGACCGAGACAGACCGAGACCGAGACAGACCGAGACCGAGACAGACCGAGACCGAGACCGAGACAGACCGAGACCGAGACAGACCGAGACCGAGACAGACCGAGACCGACCGAGACAGACCGAGACAGACCGAGACAGACCGAGACCGAGACAGACCGAGACCGAGACCGAGACAGACCGAGACCGAGACCGACCGAGACCGACCGAGACCGACCGAGACCGACCGAGACCGACCGAGACCGACCGAGACAGACCGAGACCGAGACAGACCGAGACAGACCGAGACCGAGACAGACCGAGACAGACACAGAAACCGAGACAGACCGAGACCGAGACAGACCGAGACAGACACAGAAACCGAGACAGACCGAGACCGAGACAGACCGAGACCGAGACAGACCGAGACCGAGACAGACCGAGACCGAGACAGGCCGAGACCGAGACAGACCGAGACCGAGACAGACCGAGACCGAGACAGACCGAGACAGACCGAGACCGAGACAGACACAGAAACAGAGACCGAGACCGACCGAGACCGACCGAGACCGACCGAGACAGACCGAGACAGACACAGAAACCGAGACAGACCGAGACCGAGACAGACCGAGACCGAGACCGAAACAGACCGAGACCGAGACAGACCGAGACCGAGACAGACACAGAAACAGAGACCGAGACAGACCGAGACCGAGACAGAAACAGAAACAGAGACCGAGACAGACCGAGACAGACCGAGACCGAGACAGACCGAGACAGACCGAGACCGAGACAGACCGAGACAGACCGAGACCGAGACAGACCGAGACAGACCGAGACCGAGACAGACCGAGACAGACCGAGACAGACACAGAAACAGAGACCGAGACCGACCGAGACCGACCGAGACCGACCGAGACCGACCGAGACCGACCGAGACCGACCGAGACCGACCGAGACCGACCGAGACAGACCGAGACAGACACAGAAACCGAGACCGAGACAGACCGAGACAGACACAGAAACAGAGACCGAGACAGACCGAGACAGACCGAGACAGACACAGAAACAGAGACCGAGACCGACCGAGACCGACCGAGACCGACCGAGACAGACCGAGACAGACCGAGACAGACCGAGACAGACCGAGACAGACCGAGACAGACCGAGACAGACACAGACCGAGACAGACCGAGACAGACCGAGACAGACCGAGACAGACCGAGACAGACACAGACCGAGACCGAGACAGACCGAGACCGAGACAGACCGAGACAGACCGAGACAGACCGAGACAGACCGAGACAGACCGAGACAGACCGAGACAGACCGAGACAGACCGAGACAGACCGAGACAGACCGAGACAGACCGAGACCGAGACAGACCGAGACAGACCGAGACAGACCGAGACAGAAACAGACCGAGACAGAAACAGAGACCGAGACAGACCGAGACCGAGACAGAAACAGAGACCGAGACAGACCGAGACCGAGACAGACCGAGACCGAGACAGAAACAGAGACCGAGACAGAAACAGACCGAGACCGAGACAGAAACAGAGACCGAGACAGACCGAGACAGACCGAGACCGAGACAGAAACAGAGACCGAGACAGACCGAGACAGAAACAGAGACCGAGACAGACCGAGACAGAAACAGAGACCGAGACAGACCGAGACAGAAACAGAGACCGAGACAGACCGAGACAGAAACAGAGACCGAGACAGACCGAGACAGACCGAGACAGACCGAGACAGACAGAGACCGAGACAGAAACAGAGACCGAGACAGAAACAGAGACCGAGACAGACCGAGACCGACCGAGACCGAGACAGAAACAGAGACCGAGACAGACCGAGACCGACCGAGACCGAGACAGAAACAGAGACCGAGACAGACCGAGACCGACCGAGACCGAGACAGAAACAGAGACCGAGACAGACCGAGACCGACCGAGACCGAGACAGAAACAGAGACCGAGACAGACCGAGACAGACCGAGACAGACCGAGACAGACCGAGACAGACCGAGACAGACCGAGACAGACCGAGACAGACCGAGACAGACCGAGACAGACCGAGACAGACCGAGACAGACCGAGACAGACCGAGACAGACCGAGACAGACCGAGACAGACACAGAGACAGACACAGAGACCGAGACAGACACAGAGACCGAGACAGACACAGAGACCGAGACAGACCGAGACAGACACAGAGACAGACCGAGACAGACACAGAGACCGAGACAGACACAGAGACCGAGACAGACCGAGACAGACCGAGACCGACCGAGACAGACCGAGACAGACCGAGACAGACCGAGACCGACCGAGACCGACCGAGACCGACCGAGACCGACCGAGACCGAGACAGACCGAGACCGACCGAGACCGACCGAGACCGAGACAGACCGAGACAGACCGAGACCGACCGAGACCGACCGAGACCGACCGAGACCGACCGAGACCGACCGAGACCGAGACAGACCGAGACACACAGAAACAGAGACAGACCGAGACAGACCGAGACAGACCGAGACAGACCGAGACAGACCGAGACAGACCGAGACAGACCGAGACAGACCGAGACAGACCGAGACAGACCGAGACAGACCCCGAACGAGACCGACCGAGACCGAGACAGACACAGAGACCGAGACAGACACAGAGACCGAGACAGACACAGAGACCGAGACAGACACAGAGACCGAGACAGACACAGAGACCGAGACAGACACAGAGACCGAGACAGACACAGAGACCGAGACCGAGACCGAGACAGACAGAGACCGAGACAGACACACACAGAGAGACAGACAGACACACACAGAGAGAAAGAGAGACAGACAGACAGACACAGAGAGAAAGAGAGACAGACAGACAGACACAGAGAGACAGAGAGACAGACAGACAGACACAAAGACAGAGAGACAGACAGACAGACACAAAGACAGAGAGACAGACAGACAGACACAAAGACAGAGAGACAGACAGACAGACACAAAGACAGAGAGACAGACAGACAGACACAAAGACAGAGAGACAGACAGACAGACACAAAGACAGAGACAGACAGACAGACACAAAGACAGAGAGACAGACAGACAGACACAAAGACAGAGAGACAGACAGACAGACACAAAGACAGAGAGACAGACAGACAGACACAAAGACAGAGAGACAGACAGACAGACACAAAGACAGAGAGACAGACAGACAGACACAAAGACAGAGAGACAGACAGACAGACACAAAGACAGAGAGACAGACATACAGACACAAAGACAGAGAGACAGACACACACAGACACAGACAGACAGAGACAGACACAGACAGACAGACAGACACACACACAGACAGACAGACAGACAGACAGACAGACAGAGACAGATACACAGAGAGAGAGACACACAGAGAGATAGAGGGAAAGTGAGAAAGAGCGAGAGAGGGAAGGAGAGCCATATACGAAGATTGCAGCATATGTATTAGATTTGTAGAGTACAGAGAAGTGGCTCATCAAGTGTATTACTGTGTTAATGCAAACTCAAGTGTCTCAGACTCATCAGCGTTATAATGACAGCTCTTCACACAGCCTAGTTCCTCCAGCCGATCACACACACACACACACACACACACACACACAGACACACACACCTCATTTATTCACGGGTGCCATGCTAAATGCTAATCAAAGTACACGGAGGACGTGCAGTGCAGTGATGGTTGAAACAGAGCAGAGTCAACCACACATACATTATTCTACACTTAGACAAATAGTGTAAGACATATGGTAAAATAATAACTACCTGATTAGATATAAGAACAACACAAACACAATTACAGACAAAATCAATTGACAGAAGAGTGAATCTAGAGGTCCTGCTTTAGCGCAACCACTTAGCAGCTGTGTGTGTGTGTGCCTTTTCTGCCCTGCTATTTCACTGTAATGGCAGTGTGTTAGTAGGTACGTGTACTAGTGAGTCACAGAGTGGTAAGTAACAGTACTGACACAGTTTGTGACGCAAATGACAGGTCATAAAAATGACAACCGTCAGCTAAAGGACTCAGGCTTACCTTGAAAAAGAGATTCCTATTCCAATGGGACCAGGGCCTGTATCCAGAAAGCGTAGGAGTGCTAATCTATGATCAGTTTTAGATCATAGTAAATATTATTATATGGATAGATCCTGGATCAGCACTCCTACTCAGACGTTTTGTGGATACGGTTAAACAAAGAATAAATAAATAAAAACATGCATCATAGAATTAATGCAAGGACGAACTACACTTCCTGGTACAGAGAATTGTTTTATTTTATGTAATTGGATGTTCTAAGTCCACAACAATGATTAAACCACATCAGGATAAAATGTTGAGTGTATTTACCTTTTAATTCAAGTGTGCACCAACAAGGTTTTTTGGGAAAGCCTTTCAATCTCCACAAGAAGAAGGTTATCGTTAGCGTTATTGCTAGCGACTACACAAAGGGTAGGCATACGTACGCGTCACAGATAATGTCTTATGATGCACTTGATCAAATTAATACATTATCTAACAAGTTCAATCAATTTAGTTGATTTCAATACATTTTTGAATATTGTTGAATTCTGTTTTTAATGTCTGCATTCTGTGATTCAGTCCACATTCTCCGCATTCAGTCCTGATTCAGTCTGCGTTCTACAACTTGGCCATGGAGCAACTTCCCATACTCAAGTCTGCGAAGAAACTTACCACACTCAAAAGTACTCCTAGTATGCCATTAGCAAACTAACAAACTCATAAGTCCTCATAAGCCAGGCACTGGGATGCTAGGCTAAATAAGCTAAATGAGACAAAATCAAAACAATAAGCACCATGCAGACAAAACAAGAATAGAACAAGCCTTTCTCCAGGTCGTTATGAGTGGTAAACACAGACAGAGGGGAGACAGGAGGCATTACGCGAGTCGGTAGCCAAGAGCGACAAAACATCCTCATCAAAACCAAATTAAAAACACCCCGCCTGGAAACGTCTGCGTGCATAAATTCCTGACCTCGTAAACCATGCATTTCTTCCGACGTTGAGGAAATAGCCCTTTTTCACAACACTATTTATTCTAGGCAGCTCTCATCTATTGTTTCAATCTGAAGTGATAAAAAGTCCTAGAATTTTTTGGGGGAAATCATAAAAACATTTTTTTGTGGAATGTGGAGTAGGGCACAATGCAGTGACACTAATGCAAACAGAGAGGAAATGACAACACACCTCACAATAGTAAACGGCCGGACCAGCCAAGTACTCACACATCTCAGCTAAAAATACATAAGTTACAACCATAGAAATATAATTACTAGAATGGACATTCAAGTCAACATTCCATGATGGGTGGACTCGCAGCTTCCATCTATTTCTACGGTCACAGCATGGAGCAATGGATTGAATAGGAAACTTTATTGTCCACACAACACTGTAGTTCAAACAACAGTTAAAACTTTTATGCCAGTCGGGAGTATGACTGAACACGCCTTATTCTGTTGTTGACCTGAAGTGAAGTCCATAAGCACTGACTCACACACACACACACACACACACACACAGAAAGAGACCTTACTTGTTCTAGCTTAAAGATGTGCTGGTTAAAGTAGTGTTGGAGCCTCTCGTTGGCAAAGTTGATGCAGAACTGCTCAAAGCTGTTGTTCTCGTAGTCTTCAAAGCCAAAGATGTCCAGAACTCCAATTGAAAGAATCTGAAGTGAAAGAGAGAGTTTAATTACATGCGTTTAATTTGGCATCGATCAAATATTAAACACATAACTCAATTTAGAAACAAAGACAATGAGCTCTTGATAAACCTTCCATCAAGACCTCCATAACCTTAACATAATGGAATAAGGACGCACCGTATGTCACCATCTATGCCATCATGAAATCACTTTGCAGGCCTTATGAAAAGAGGCTCATGTACAATTTTTAAGACCCAATAAAGAGAGGCACTGACAAATTGTGAGTGACAGATGGATGTTCAACTCTGCTCCAATATCTTATGTCTCCAGAGTCTAGCGGTCTGGCTGAGCACATCAGACAGCACTGTGGGAGAGACGAGGGCTAGGGGACACAACAGTGCCTCTAACATTTCCCTAAACCACAGCAGTCTAAATGTACACTCATCTGCGCACACACACACACACACACACACACACACACACACACACACACACACACACACACACACACACACACACACACACACACACACACACACACACACACACACACACACACACACACACACACACACACACACACACACACACACACGTCTGTTGAGCACCACTAAAACAAGCAGAAGAGGCCATCATGCCATCTGCCTCAATGTTCTGGGCACACATGTGGACGCAAACACGCACACATTTGGGTGGAGAGAAGCAAGTGTGATCTGTGATCAAATCCTTTGCATGCCAGTCAGCTGCACCCCCCCCCCACCCAAACCCCCACGCCAAAAATGATGCCACTTCAGTACACACCACACTGAGACAGAGAGAAACACATACAGTACAGAGACCTTTAAATAGACCAAAATAAAGGAGGTAAATAGAGCTAGTGTAACGTCTGTTAGTGTAACGTCTGTTATGTTAGTGTAACGTCTGTTATGTAACATCTGTTATGTTAGTGTAACGTCTGTTAGTGTAACGTCTGTTAGTGTAACGTCTGTTAGTGTAACGTCTGTTATGTTAGTGTAACGTCGGTTAGTGTAACGTCTGTTATGTTAGTGTAATGTCTGTTAGTGTAACGTCTTATGTTAGTGTAACGTCTTATGTTAGTGTAACGCCTGTTATGTTAGTGTAACGCCTGTTATGTTAGTGTAACGCCTGTTATGTTAGTGTAACGCCTGTTATGTTAGTGTAACGCCTGTTATGTTAGTGTAACGCCTGTTATGTTAGTGTAACGCCTGTTATGTTAGTGTAACGCCTGTTATGTTAGTGTAACGTCTGTTATGTTAGTGTAACGTCTGTTATGTTAGTGTAACGTCTGTTATGTTAGTGTAACGTGTGTTATGTTAGTGGTACGTCTGTTAGTGTAACGTCTGTTATGTTAGTGTAACGTCTGTTATGTAACATCTGTTATGTTAGTGTAACGTCTGTTATGTTAGTGTAACGTCTGTTATGTTAGTGTAACGTCTGTTATGTTAGTGTAACGTCTGTTATGTTAGTGTAACGTCTGTTATGTTAGTGTAACGTCTATTAGTGTAACGTCTGTTATGTTAGTGTAACGTCTGTTATGTTAGTGTAACGTCTTATGTTAGTGTAACGTCTTATGTTAGTGTAACGTCTTATGTTAGTGTAACGTCTTATGTTAGTGTAACGTCTTATGTTAGTGTAACGTCTTATGTTAGTGTAACGTCTTATGTTAGTGTAACGTCTTATGTTAGTGTAACGCCTGTTATGTTAGTGTAACGCCTGTTATGTTAGTGTAACGTCTGTTATGTTAGTGTAACGTCTGTTATGTTAGTGTAACGTCTGTTATGTTAGTGTAACGTCTGTTATGTTAGTGTAACGTCTGTTATGTTAGTGTAACGTCTATTAGTGTAACGTCTGTTATGTTAGTGTAACGTCTGTTATGTTAGTGTAACGTCTGTTATGTTAGTGTAACGTCTGTTATGTTAGTGTAACGTCTGTTATGTTAGTGTAACGTCTGTTATGTTAGTGTAACGTCTGTTATGTTAGTGTAACGTCTGTTATGTTAGTGTAACGTCTTATGTTAGTGTAACGTCTTATGTTAGTGTAACGTCTTATGTTAGTGTAACGTCTTATGTTAGTGTAACGCCTGTTATGTTAGTGTAACGCCTGTTATGTTAGTGTAACGTCTGTTATGTTAGTGTAACGTCTGTTATGTTAGTGTAACGTCTGTTATGTTAGTGTAACGTCTGTTATGTTAGTGTAACGTCTGTTATGTTAGTGTAACGTCTGTTATGTTAGTGTAACGTCTGTTATGTTAGTGTAACGTCTGTTATGTTAGTGTAACGTCTGTTAGTGTAACGTCTGTTATGTTAGTGTAACGTGTGTTATGTTAGTGGTACGTCTGTTAGTGTAACGTCTGTTATGTTAGTGTAACGTCTGTTAGTGTAACGTCTGTTATGTTAGTGTAACGTCTGTTAGCATGCCAGCTAACAGCTAACAAGTTCCTCTGGTTTTTCTACACCTCCAAGCCCTGCTGGAACACACAGCCTACGCAATCTCAACCACAGGGCAAAAACATGACGAATTCTACTGGCTATGACGATGTGTGTGTGTGTGTGTGTGTGTGTGTGTGTGTGTGTGTGTGTGTGTGCATCAGCGCGTGTGTAATGTTTGTGTATGTGTGTGTGTGCGCGTGTGTGCGTATGTATATAATGTATGTGTGTGTGTGTGTGTGTGTGTGTGTCAGAGCATGCATGTGTGAGGGGACGTGCGCGCATGTGAGGGAACGAGCGTGTGTGAGGGAAGGTGTGCTTACATGAACGACTTCATGCGTTCTGTGTGTCGGTCCAAATCCTACCTTGGCACTGTCCTCCAGGTCTTTGTTGTTGAGCAGAGCATGGTTGGTCCTGAAGACGATCCAGTCAAACAGGGCGCTGTACAGGGATTTGGCCATGGAGTCCCGCACGGTGCCAGCCTACACACATGACACATGGACACATTTTACTGTCTGCTCCAATCACAGCGCTATACACACACTGTATATGCATGGGTTTATTCTCCTGTCAACCCTACACACACACACACACACACACACACACACAATCCTTCCCTATTGATCTTGAGCTATACATACTATAGGACAATATAAGGACACTATGTTGTTCAAAGCCTTACATAATGTTGATTGGGTACAAGCAAACATTTACACGTAATAATCTGCCGTACTCTTTACAACACACCAAATGAATCCAGTAGACAGAAAGAGAAGTGTGTGTGTGTGTGTGTGTGTGTGTGTGAGAGCATCTGCAACATATTCTTAAATATGTTATTGTCCCAGATGTTTCCCCCTTCTTAAAGTGCTCGCTAATCTCACAGTATGTGGCTTTAGAGATGTAATACTGGTTAGGGGCAAACCCACACAGGCTAGATTACAGCATTACAAAACACAACTACAGTCTTTCTACTGATCTACTGTTTATCTCTCTAGTCTATGTCTATATATATATCTGTATTTACATCAACGTACAAGTCTGTGTGTCAGACGGTCTGTGTGTCTATGTGTCAGTCTGTGTGTCAGACGGTCTGTGTGTCAGACGGTCTGTGTGTCAGACGGTCTGTGTGTCAGACGGTCTGTGTGTCAGACGGTCTGTGTGTCAGACGGTCTGTGTGTCAGTCGGTCTGTGTGTCAGTCGGTCTGTGTGTCAGTCGGTCTGTGTGTCAGTCGGTCTGTGTGTCAGACGGTCTGTGTGTCAGTCTGTGTGTCAGTCTGTGTGTCAGTCTGTGTGTCAGTCTGTGTGTCAGTCTGTGTGTCAGTCTGTGTGTGTGTGTGTGTCAGTCAGTCTGTGTGTGTGTGTGTGTGTGTCACTCTGTGTGTGTGTGTGTCACTCTGTGTGTGTGTGTGTGTGTGTGTGTCACTCAGTCTGTGTGTGTGTGTGTCACTCAGTCTGTGTGTGTGTGTGTCACTCAGTCTGTGTGTGTGTGTGTCACTCAGTCTGTGTGTGTGTGTGTCACTCAGTCTGTGTGTGTGTGTGTCACTCAGTCTGTGTGTGTGTGTGTCACTCAGTCTGTGTGTGTGTGTGTCACTCAGTCTGTGTGTGTGTGTGTCACTCAGTCTGTGTGTGTGTGTCACTCAGTCTGTGTGTGTGTGTGTCACTCAGTCTGTGTGTGTGTGTCACTCAGTCTGTGTGTGTGTGTCACTCAGTCTGTGTGTGTGTGTCACTCAGTCTGTGTGTGTGTGTCACTCAGTCTGTCTGTGTGTGTGTGTGTCAGTCAGTCTGTCTGTGTGTGTGTGTGTGTCAGTCAGTCTGTCTGTGTGTGTGTGTGTCAGTCTGTCTGTGTGTCTGTGTGTGTCAGTCAGTCTGTCTGTGTGTGTGTGTGTCAGTCTGTCTGTGTGTGTGTGTGTCAGTCAGTCTGTCTGTGTGTGTGTGTGTGTCAGTCAGTCTGTCTGTGTGTGTGTGTGTCAGTCTGTCTGTGTGTCTGTGTGTCAGTCTGTCTGTGTGTCTGTGTGTCAGTCTGTCTGTGTGTCTATGTGTCAGTCTGTCTGTGTGTGTGTGTGTGTGTGTGTCAGTCTGTCTGTGTGTGTGTGTCAGTCTGTCTGTGTGTGTGTGTCAGTCTGTCTGTGTGTGTGTGTCAGTCTGTCTGTGTGTGTGTGTGTGTCAGTCTGTGTGTGTGTGTGTGTCAGTCTGTGTGTGTGTGTGTCAGTCTGTCTGTGAGTGTGTCAGTGTGTCAGTGTCTGTCAGTGTGTCAGTGTGTGTCAGTGTGTCAGTGTGTGTCAGTGTGTCAGTGTCTGTGAGTGTATCAGTGTCTGTGAGTGTATCAGTGTCTGTGAGTGTATCAGTGTCTGTGAGTGTATCAGTGTCTGTGAGTGTGTCAGTGTCTACGTGTCTGTGAGTGTATCAGTGTCTGTGAGTGTGTCAGTGTCTGTGAGTGTGTCAGTGTCTGTGAGTGTGTCAGTGTCTGTGAGTGTGTCAGTGTCTGTGAGTGTGTGTCTGCGTGCGCATGTCTGTTTGTGCAAGTCTGTCTTTCCATTACCATATATCCATCTACCCATCTTTCAGTATAAGTACTTATCTCCATCTTCCAGTATAAGTACTTATCTCCATCTTTCTATATCTATCTAGCCACCTGTCTGCCTGTCTGTTTACAGTACACATCTCCAAATAAAGATATACGTCTGTCTGTCCATCTGCTGTATCAT
This sequence comes from Thymallus thymallus, assembly GCA_023634145.1. Taxonomy (NCBI): domain Eukaryota; kingdom Metazoa; phylum Chordata; class Actinopteri; order Salmoniformes; family Salmonidae; genus Thymallus; species Thymallus thymallus. Next base: position 7,976,360 of record CM042413.1, read on the forward strand.
TGACTCAGGGATGCTGATCCATTGTAATACCAGTCTCTCCCACATGCTGGGAGCCCAGCCAACACCTGCTCCCTGCACTGTACCAGCTTAGCAAAGCAAAACCAAGGTGCACACTTAGCGTTTCTACCTTTGCACTTGACCACTGTCAAACGTAGAAGTACATACTTTAGAGAGGCTAATGAACAAACGGACTATTATCAGCATTCTGACCTGATCTGTTCTTTAAGGAGGACACAAGAAGTGGTGCTGAGACGTTGGGGAATGTGTAGCCCTATATTGGACGCTGTGCATTTGCGTATGTACGCCCAAGAAGGCTACAATGAGGAGCCATAGGTGGTTACTTGTTTCTGAAAATCCTGTTACTGAAGCCATATCTATAATCCGCAACTCCTTGTACGTCCATCCGGATTGTATAATATGTGGATATCTGTAAAAAAAAACAAAAAAACATCTGAGTTTAACTTTCTCTAAACCGGCACCTACTGCCCAATATCGCGATACTTCCAGCAACGCTTCGAAGCAGACTCTACAGACCAGAACGTGTTAGGGAAGTCAATGTGAGAAGTGAATGGTTTGTCCTTACTTGTTCATTTTTCTTGAAATCTAAAGGCACGACGTAGAGTAGCTGAAAGTGTTATTAGTCCAAACTCATAAAAGTGAAAAACTGACACGTTTTCATATTCATAAAAAACAACTTTATATCGCATTAATGACTTTAATTTGATGGTCTGAAAATACGCAGTTTGGCGTGAGAAGACAGACCCGATGGCGTATTTCTGCGCATAAGCTTAGATAGCCAACATCGCCTACAAGCGTGATCAGGGATTTTTATAGGAGAAGCAGTTTCTAGGAATCGTCATACAGTACTATCTTTGGTAGCATGTTAGCATGCCAGCTACGTTCATATAAATGCTAACAATATTAACTAGCCAACAATAGTGTAGATAGATAGATAGATAGATAGGTACTTTATTGATCCCCGAGGGGGGAATTTCTTTGTCAAGCAGCTACAACAAAACATAGGGCAGATGCAAAATGACAGAACAAAAATACACAAAAGACAGATACATGATACATAGAGCGGCAATATGAAAAATAATAGAAATACAAGATGTCTGGAGTGCAAAAAAAGCTATAAAAAGACATTACATAGTATGGGTGGTTGGCTGAATATGGTGGTTGGCCAATATGTTGGATGTTGGATGGTTAACTACACTATACAGGTCGATGGCAGAGAAATACTTCAATAGCTAAAAATGCATATGATATGAGTGAGGGTAATAATAGTTTACTTAATAGATAGACTGGTTAAATTAACAGGTAAGTGAATATTTTGCATGGTTAAATTAGCTGTACAGGTAAATATACAGTTATATTTACAGGTAAGTGAATACTTGCATGGTTACATAAACTGTACAGGTAAATGACAGGAAGATATACTTAAATAGCTAAATGTGTGTATGATATAATTTGGGTTAATAATAGTAATTCCCTTAAAATACAGTCCTTAGTGCGCAGGGTTTAACTACAGATAACTGCACGTATTGCACATTCGATATACTAAAAGCAATGAAAAAAGATGCAACTGACAGGATACTAATATGCATTCCTGAGTGAATGACTACGTAAGTTAAGTCCAAGAATTACTTGCAATATTGCAGGTGATATGATATAACAACTGTACATGAGTATGTATATACAGACCTGAATGAATAAATAAGTCCTGAGTGAATACGGACCAGAGTAACTCACGGATGGATGCATAATTGTTAAACTAGGTCCTTGCACCCCAACAGTTCCAGGTCTGTGTTGCCAACGGCAGGCACCCCGGTATAGGGACTGCAGTCAGTTGTGCCTTGGTTCTCCTGAAGTCCACCACCATCTCCTTTGTTTTGCTGATGTTGAGCTGAAGGTGGATCTGCTCACACCACAACACAAAGTCACTGATTGAGCTCCTGTACTCCTCCTCCTGCCCACCCCTGATGCACCCTACAATAGCAGAGTCATCCGAGAACTTCTGTAGGTGGCATGTTTCAAAGTTATATCTGAAGTCTGAAGTGTAGAGGGTGAACAGGAAGGGGGGCAGGACCATTCCCTGGGGGGCCCCTGTGTTGCTAACTGCCCGTTCTGACACACAGCTCTGTAGTCGCACAAATTGTGGCCTACCGGTCAGGTAGTCCGTGACCTAGGAGACTAAGGGTGCTTCCACTTTCATCCTCCTCATCTTCTCACCCAGTAGCAGGGGCTGAATGGTATTGAAGGCACTGGAGAAGTCAAAAAACATAACCCTCACAGTGCAACCTGCGTTGTCCAGGTGAGAGTAGGCCCTCTGCAGAAGGTAGATGATTGCATCATCCACCCCGATGTTGCGCTGGTATGCAAACTGCAGGGGGTCCATTGATGTACACACCAGGGGTCTGAGGTGAGCGAGGACTAACCTTTCCAGGGTCTTCATGATGTGGGATGTTAGCGCTACAGGTCTGAAGTCATTCAGGACAGTGGAGTATGCCTTCTTGGGCACTGGGACGAGGCAGGATGTTTTCCACCACACAGGGACCCTTTCTAGGCTCAGGCTAAGGTTGAAGTGATGATGGAGTATTCCACACAGTTGGTCAGCACAGACCCTAAGCACCCTTGGGCTGATGCCATCAGGGCCCGCCGCTTTCCACTGATGTAGTCTCTCCAGAGAGAGAGATGCATGGTTAAAATCCCCCGAAATGGCAAAGAAAGCACTGGGATGCACTGTCTGATGGTCCAGAACCCGCCGATAGTGACGTTCTCTATGGGGATGTTATTGTTCAGCCAAGTCTCAGTAAAAAACATTAGGCTCGCTTCCCGATATTCTCTTTGACCACGGACAAGAGCCTCAAGCTCGTCCATTTTGTTATGCAGCGATCTCACGTTGCCCATAATGATAGACGGTATAGCCGGCTTGTACTTCCTCAGCTTCGCCTTACACTTCAATCCCACCCTACGTCCACGCCGTCGCCTTTTCAACTCGTCCGGAATATCGAACCTTTCCCTGGGCTGCAGCAGCGCTGCGTGTGCCAAATCCAGGAGCTGGGCTCTGTTGTAAATAATAATAATTGACGACTCCTGTCGACGTTCAGCTGCGAGAAAAATAAAAAGTCCCTCAGTGAAAAAAAGGAACGTTACAACCTTCGTAAAACCGTAGCACTCCATAATTCTGAACTATTATAGTTCAACTGTAGCAAGAAAAAAATAAAGAAAAGAGACGAAAACTAAACTAAAACGAACTAGAACAACAATTTATGCACGAACAACGGGAGCTGCTTAACAGGCGACCACGCAGGGCTAACAAATCACGTTTGTTAGCATGCCAGCTACGTTCCTCTAATGCTAACAATATTAGCTAGCCAACAATAGTGTAACATTTGTTAAAATGCCAGCTGAAAAGTTCCTCTGTTTTCTCTACACTCCAAGCCCAGCTGTGCTACAACACTACAGCTTGATGCCATCGATCCATACAAAGCAACAAGATAGACAATTATTGTGCCTCGACAAGCCAAAGGGAAAATATGCTCTCCACTTACAGATGATGAAAGGCATGCTAAGCTAGGGCTATGGCGGTCATTACATTTTATCAGCCGGTAACTGCCTTTCAAATAACTGCTGGTCTAATGGTAATTTATAGTTCATTAACATAAACAGGTTTAGCATCTCCGGGCTTCCACACTTACATGGAACATGTACATTTAAAAAAGTTGAATAAATCCATTTAATATAGCCTACACCATCACAATAAATCCTTTATTGATTTTAGGCAGGTCTAAAGAAACATATCTAGCATATTTTGAGTTAAGTTAGGCTCTGATCTGGCTATGCCATATGGCTGTGGGCTAAACTAGTTAATTTAGCAGGTAAGATTTGCTTATAATTCCTGTGGCATTATTTTATAGTAAGAAGAATACAATTGAACAAAGCTAAATAAAATAGAAGAGATATTTTTCACAAACGGTTTCCGAGGGAGTGTGCAAATATTCTGTGTTGAGCGGTTAACAAAGTGATAATTTGAAACAGGTCCACCTATAGGCTTAAATTATTTTTTTGTTGTATTTAAAAAAAATGTAACCTTTATTTAACTAGGCAAGTCAGTTAAGAACAAATTCTTATTTACAATGACAGCCTACCTTCAGGGTCAGCCCGTTGTGATACATACAGTGGATTTTGCAGGTTTTCCTACTTACAAAGTATGTAGAGGTCTGTAATTTTTATCATAGGTAAACTTCAACTGTGAGAGACGGAATCTAAAACAAAAATCCAGAAAATCACATTGTATGATTTTTAAATAATTAATTTGCATTTTATTATTGGGGTTATTGTGACCAACAACACGACGGGAAAGGTTGTGACCGCCATTGCTAAAAACACAGCGCTAGTAGATGTGTTCTAAACGTCTTCTTCTGACCCCAATATAGGATGGCAAAGCCAGGAGAAACATTTGCAGAAAGACGATGTAGTCCGCCATTGTAATTGTTATGCTTGAAGTTGGCGCAAGCGTTTCTGGGAAAGCTAAGACGTATGGCGACGTACACAGTGACGTAACGACGTCGTTCGCTGGGCTCTCTAGTCAGTGGAAAAACAAACAGGTTCTGAGAAGGTTCGCAAGTTGAACAAACTTTGAACCAGCACCAGTTCCGAACCAGTTCTTTTTTGGTGGAAAAGGGGTAAGAGGCCTATGGGCTATACTACAGCACATGATGCATACGACTATGGATTTGAAAAAGTCGCAAAATAATGCATGCGCTGTTTCTTGCCTGCACACACTTGGGCATCATTCACAAGTGATAATATTCTCACCCATCAGTGCTACTCTGCTCAAACTCTGAATGACAGGGCTCTGAGTGATTAGAGGGACAATAGAGTGCTGAGTACCAGGCAGTAAGCAAGTTTGGTAGGCTACTAATGACCATTAGAGCACAGTTTTGGAGAAGCCTAGTTACCGTGACTCAACGGTCACGTGGAAATTGACTGCAGTCATGACTCGTGACTGCCATTTTGGCAGTGATACGGTCACTAACAGCCCTATGCTAAGCTATTATAATTGGGAGTTGGAATGAGAACTTGGACATATGACCATCCGCCTTTGGCAGTAGGAGTGTTATGGAAGGGGATTGGAGTTTAAGTCTGGTTAGCTGTGGCTGGTCAGACAGAGGTCTGAGCTGTAACTGGAGGCACGTCCAACATACTCTACATGACAGAATGATGTCTGTTAGGCTTACATACTACACATTTGTACTGTATATGAACCTTCGGTAACCTTGCGTGCCCCTGAACACAACCCTAATGTACAGTAGAGTGTAAGCAGGCAGTACGTGTGTTTAAACCGATTCGACTAGGTCCATTGGAGCACAAATATATGAGGAAATAAAAATTATGTGATATACAACACATTTCTATTAAACAGACTAATGTAGTGTCCCTGAACGCACCCCTAATGTACAGTGCATTTGCAGTAGGTGTCTAAACAGTTTCAACTAGGTCCGGGGGAGTAGAGAATCGTGACAATATGTGTTTTAAAAAGTCTCCTCTTTTTCCCTAATGCATTATTGATCTAGGCGTTATTTTTAGAGGTATGAGGTTCACCGTTTCCTGCTCCCAAAGGTTATGTAAGTCCACATGCATTATGCAACACTTTCAAAACACGCTCCCAATCAAACCTGCTCAAACGTCCACCAGGGATTTTCAAACACGAAGATGGGTTGCGCGAACTAACATCCATTGTCATGAAACGTCACAAGTCCAACCAGATTAAGTTATATACCACAATGGAACTATAGTGCTGGAAATGTCAGCAAATGGAATTGAAAATAAAAAAACGACCTAAAAACAAAGTTTTTATAAGAGGGCCACCCAAGAGGCTTACAAAATAATTAGAGGGAAGTTATCAGAGAGAGTTTAGTAAACTGTTATGGGGTCGAGTCTGTAACAAGGTCTTGGCTGGTGTTTGGTAATTAAAAGCCTTTGCCGAGGAGACGAACAGAGGGGGCCTTACTCTTTCTCGCTAATGGCTTACGAACACGCTCCGTGAGCCACAGGAGGTGTAAAACAATACTCTGTATGAGCCCAAAATGCAAATGACTCGCTAGCCTCTTCTCCGACGGGGTGTGTGTGTGTTTTTGAAGCGTTGGTGTCCAATTGGTTGCCTGTTTGTGATGCCAGTTTATAGAAGTGTGTGTAACATGTTGGGTCCCCACAAGAATAGTAAACAAACAAAGATTCAACCAAGTAGAGACATTTTGCCTGTCCCCGCAAGGAAAAAGGCTATTTATTTATAGGTTAGGGAAAATAGGATTTTGAATCGGAATCAATTGTGTGTCACCACAAGGTTAAATAAGAATGTGTGTGATTGTGTGTGTGTGTGTTAGCTGCAAAGACATTTAAATAGCTTTGATATAGTGTGGCACCATTTAATCTAAAGCACATGAATGCACAGCAGAGCCATTGTTAATTAAAACACACACATACACTCTTCCTCTCTCATTAGCTAGCATGCAGAAAGCCTTAGCTACAGTAGGCTTCCTTTTATAGGACATCTCTCATTAAATAACTAGGTTAATGCTTGGCAATATATAATTGCCACTAGAATAAAATGGCAATCAAGTCACGAGAGAAGGAAACTGACAGCTATCCAACCAGTCAGGCCGTTCCTCAGAAATGTGTGAGAGAAGCCTTACTACTGGACCCAAACAACCAATCAACACTCTCACCTATCTGAGGTTAGGAGGGAAAGGTTGCACAGAACCTATTGGAATGTAGCCCTAGTTGTGTGAGAGAGTGTGAAAGAGATAGAGATAGAGATATAGAGAGAGAGAGAGAGAGATATAGAGAGAGAGAGAGAGATATAGAGAGAGAGAGAGAGATATAGAGAGAGATATAGAGAGAGAGAGAGAGATATAGAGAGAGAGAGAGAGAGAGAGAGAGAGAGATGGAGAGAGAGAGATGGAGAGAGAGAGAGAGAGAGAGAGAGAGAGAGAGAGAGAGAGAGAGATAGAGAGAGAGAGAGAGAGAGAGAGAGAGAAACACACACACACATACCGAGCGAGAGAGTGCGCGAGAGAGCGAGAAAGAGAAAGGGGGAAAGAGAGAGAAACAGAAAAAGAGAGAGAAAAATGGTATAGGCGTAGTTTCTTCTCTGGAAGCAGATATGGGATGATGTCTCAGTGACCAGGGGATCTGCAGTCACTAATCCCTTTCTCCACAGCTTCCGAGCCAACATCAACCACATCCCATTGATGTACTGTGGTGTAGAGAACATGCTTGGTACTGTTCTGTGCAGATTTCTTTCTGACACTGTGAATTGAATCTCTCCCCTCTCTCGCTCTCCCCTTTCTCTAAAGACTCATATTAGGCTGTGACCTATGGGGATTTCCATGCAGTGGAGGGCCCCTCATTTTAATGCGCTCTCTCAACTCTCCATCTCCTCAAAGACCTCTCTCTCTCTCTCCACATTAAGTTGTGGCGGATGGGGGACTTCAATAGCATTAGCAGAACAACAGTAACAGTAAGTATTGAGTATGTATCGTAGCCACAGTCTTCCTATAAGATTTTAAAGCCCATTGTCAGCATCTATTATGACTGTCTATGGAGAAGCTGTGGGAGACTGAGACAGGATTTGGTTTCCGGTCCGGCTTCGGCTGTATATTCCAGCGGAGGTTGCACATTCCTAGGCGGAGACCACATGACCGTCTGGGGGGGATAGATGAAGCTATTGTGTAGCTAGTCGCTAATGTGTAACCAGAAGGGGGTGGGTGGTGGAAGAGAGCTCAGTTATAGACTAGCCTTGTGTAGGATTTCCTCTGAAACACAAACGCCCCCCGTGGCCAGGGTGTGTGACAGGCAAGAACGCATATGAAATGGTTGAAAGCGAATGCTAGTTATACGGACCTTGGCCGTGTTCATTAGGCATAAAAACTAAATAAAACAGACAAAACAGGAGGGACTACCTGGTCCAATAAGAAATGCACATTTTCATTTTCTGTTGCAAAACGTTTTAAAACCCAGGTTTTAGTATTAAGGTCATTTCAAATAGGCACTCTGTGAGATTTGGCATACATGTGCGACGATTATGCTTTTTGGCGCTGGGGGGGTTAACGCCACATAGTAAACCTCACAGGAAACAGAAAGTCACAGAGGAAGAGACCCACAACGCCACAGTCCTGAGGAATGGGCATCGCCACCACAACAAACCCTCCTGAGACGGGCCCTTATAATCCCTGACCACTGACGCACTCTGCGGCCAAACAAAGAGACTCCACTTTGCTTTTTTGAGGCCTTTTGGAATGTACTGTACGCCCTCCACCCGTGGACTACAAAAGCCTTTTGAGTTTCGGCGGAAGGAAAATAAATCCAAGGAAACAAGTAGTGTTCTTAAGAATTTCGGCTGTCAACAATTTATAAACACGACTCTAAACTAAATCCTTAAACTGTATACAAGATGAAATAGCTAGGAGAGTTCTGAAGTTCTGAGGCTGTGTCGTTGTCACTGTGGGGTCAGATAGGGTTCAAAGCCGCCTGTGTGGTCTGGTGCAGTTGTGTTATTATGTTTGTTACCATAAACAGAGCAGAAAATCTCGCGCTCACCTCTGCCAGTTTGTATGGCACGATCAGCCGCTCTCCCACCGTGACAGTCTTCCTGGTGGTCAGAGCCTCGAACAGCATCTCCTCCTTCACCTGTGGACAAAGACAAGTACAAGGTCAGTCAGGAACTAGAGACAGTCACTGAATACAAGCAAGCAATAACATCTGCTAAACACGTGTATGTGACCAATAAAATTTGATTTGATTTAAGTGCATAGCTATTAGTTTCATACATACATTTCTAGATAACAGTTAGAAAGGAGGGGTTGAGTATTGGCTAAGTGACACTGACATGGTTAGCCGAGATTAGCTTCTTGTGTAGAGCAGGACACACACACCTACAATCACGCACGCCCTAGCCTTGGCCCCTGCAGACAGCCCATTGACAGCAGCCAGGGCCATGCTGAGAGAGGCAGATGTCACTGCACACACATCTGACCACTCATCCATCCACTGGGATTATGGGAGTGGGGCTGACAGCTGCTTTTGAGGACGCGGCAGAGGGTACCCTCTGTGTGTGTGCGTGTGTGTGTATGTGTGCGTGTGCGTGTGTGCGTGTGCGTAGCGGCAGGTTGTTGATCTCAAACACCATCATGGCTATATTCTTTTCAGTTGCTTCCTTTATAATGGTATTTGATTTAAACAGCAGCATTTTGGGGGGGGGGGGGGGGGGGATACTAATCAGACTTAATTTTATACTTCTTGGTAATCCCCCACTGGATGCGGAGCTAATTCTACTGCTCACTGATTGGTCTGTGCTGCATGACTGTCGCCTGGTAACAGCACGTAGATTCCGTTCTCTTGCAAGGTCTTACATTACATTAACAAAATCTTCTGTGCTGTTACTGTATATTAATACATTTCTCAATCAAGCTAAATGGGAGATGTGCCCTGAAGCAGAGCCCAAACTGACCCTGGAACTGTGACTGTAGCATCACTTAACACTGTCCTAGCTCCACCTAGCCCTACTGGGACCCTGAGGTCCGACCAGAGGAACCAGTCTGTCAACTCTACAATCTGACCCTGCTCCACTTCCTCTTCCGCCCCCAAAAGAAACAGGAAGTCTGAGCCAGTCGTATTCCCATTCATGCATCAGTCTACACTACAGCCAATTAGCTTTCCCTGTGGAAAGTGCTGCTCACGTGACACTGCATCGTAGGAAATGCAAAGATGGGGAATTGGTGACCAATAGTTCACCCATGGTATGATTTGATACATGTTTATGTTCTAGTGGTTTTTAGGTGATGTAGGCAACAACTATCACTTCCATTGTTTTGCAGTAGACACTAGTGCTAAAGCTAATCCCTAGCCAAGTAAGCGAACCCAAATCTTTAGATGCTGGCTGATACTCCCCTGTATAAATTAATTGCGTAGCATCCAATAACTTGGGTGAACTATCCTGTTAATTCAGCAAACCCTGCCTTGTTTGAATAACGTGACACTGTGACTACTGTACCAGAGCTTTGAGAAACCCCAGTATTTCCCTTCGATGGTGCTTCTACTCTCTCCGACCCTGAACATGTGGTGAGCACGTGCCTCATCTCACGTCCACATAAGTCACATGGTGCTCGCGGCACAAAACGACTCTCTTCCTTAAAACACTCAACTGGTATCCTTTTTTGCATAATACACTGTGGCACAGTTGTCAGGCTTTTCAACACACTTTGATCCTTGTTTTATCAGTGACTCAACAGGATAGACTGCTAATGCTTGTGGTTTGTGTCCGGGTGTAGAGTGACTCAATCCCTCACTTCTGAGGTAAATGAGAACAGCATGTGTTAACGTTGAGTAGCCTTCGGTCAGAGTTCCTACAGTAAGTTGACCTCAGCTAGCGGTTACGTCATGGTTATGACAGTGTTATGTAGGCTTTATAGCAGTCAGTGTGCTGAAGTAGTGTAGAAAGATATTGATCCCCTCCTATTACAGCTAATGACTGAATTGATTTGAGTTATCTTTTGGTCTTTAAAGCAAAATTAGATATCACCTGTAACAATGACAGGCTACATTCTGAGGCACATGCTCAGGAGAAATGCTCAGTTGGCAGTCAGAGGCCATAGCTGTGGAACAACAGTGGAGAGTGATGATGTATTGTGGTTATACTGTAGGAGGAAGATGCAGCAGAGCACAGAGTGTAGGAGCTGTGGTTAAGGAGGTGGGCGTGTCTAATGCAAGCGCAATCCCAAGGCACTTGTGTGGGTTCGTTAGCACTGCTGTGGAAGCGTGAGTCAGAGAATTGGGACTACAATACATTCAAATCCAACCATACTATTTTCCGATCGGAACCGTAACATTTTCCTTTTAAGTATGGTTCCTGCAACTGTGGTGTATACAGGCTGGTTGTGGCAGCTTCACATGGGCTGATTTGGCTCAGTTCAGTAGTCTGAAAATGGTACAAGAAGTCTCCTTTGTAAGGAGAATGTGATCCGGACCCAAACAATAAGGACACTTCTCAGCACATGAACAATTTGTGAATAGAAATATGAATGGATATTCTATGGACCTCCTGTTCTGTCTAGTTCACGTATCTACCATGCTTTTTCTTCCCATTATGTCTTCTACTTGACTTCCTCAAATGGAACATGCCCCTTGTCTAATCATGTTAGTCCTACAGTATATGTCCAGATTAGTGTGTGTGTCTGTGAGTGTGTGTGTGTGTGTGTGTGTGTCTGAGTGTGAGTCCGCACGAGCGCGTGTTGGTGCTGACGTGGCTTTGGCAGTTTCATATGAGACCAGGCCACCATGTATTTACAGTGCTAGTTCAGCCAGCTTTCCTCAAACAACCATTTCAACAATGTGAGCTTTTGGGTGGGGGTGGGGGGGGCGTAAGATGTGATTCGTTAAGAGTGGTGTGTATCTCATAGATTGAATTAACATTCAAGGTGATTGGAGAAAGCAGAACTATGGAAATATTGGACTTATGAGGGATTGCTTTTGACTCTTACCCAGCCTGTGGTGATTAAAACCATAAAAACAATTTGCAGCCTATGCAAACATTTGAAAACAATTCAGTGACAAATGATGGATGCCATGCCACAATTGATTGTGTGTGTGTGCGCACGTGTGTTGCACAATACTCAGTGATGACAAGCATTTCGCTACACCCGCAATAACATCTGCTAAACACGTGTATGTGAATCAACGTGGAAAACTGACTGGATTTGCAAAAAATCATCAAAGTAAGGGATTAGTCTTTTTTTCACCCAACTTTTAACCTATATCCAATGACATGGTGACATTTTTTTGTTGATTTCATGCTGGTTGAATGTTGAATGACACCAAATGTAAATCAAAACTAGACGTTGAACTGACGTGTGTCCAGTGGGATGACTCCATCAACAAAGCCATCGCAAAATGATACGCTGCATGCATCCAAACCCAAATCATCTCTGAATACATTTTTCCAATCTCCAAACTGGACACGACGTGATACAGTGAGTTAGTAACAAAGTCCTGTTGTAGCTACTCTGTGTCACATACTGTGACTGTAAACTAAACAGTTTCCTTTCCTTACAGCCATTAAAATAGACAGAAATCAACGTGCCAACTGCAGTACATGCATTATATGATACAAATGAATGTGGAATGAATGTTTTTAACATTGCTTGTGTAACATGTCATGAATTAATGTCCATATGTCCAGTATTCAAATCTCTCGGTGTGTAAACCTGAGCTGAAGAAATTGAATGCACATATTTAGAAAAAAAAAATTAACATCCTCTCGCCTCAGTCATGGGTAGAAAAAAATGAGAGTTCTAAGCCTCTATTGATAGGTCAGAATATTGCAGAAATACCATACCATAGCAGACCTGAGAACAGTCCTTAAACTAATAACTGTTGTAGAGTAGCATTGTTCAGTGGCTTTTGGGGACCTGAAGAAGCTCTCAACCTTGCCTGTCAATACAAGCTGTGCATGAACACAGCAGAAGGCACTCCATTACCTCCACGGGCTCAATGTGAAGGGAAAAACAATGACATCATAAAGCACTCTGCTGAGAACAACCACAGATATCAGAATCGACTGGTCAAGTAAACGAGTGAATGAAGGACCAACTGACAAGGAGTTATACCTCGAGCAGCTCCGAGACGGTGGGCAGCACCTCCGGGTTACAGATGTCTATGGAGTCGTCTCTGTAGGTCTTTTTCTTGTAACGGATGTTGCCCAGGTAGAGGATAGCAGACAGCAGGGAGAAAATCCTACCAGACAGGAAGGGAGAGAGGGAGGGAGGGAGTCAAATATGAGTTAAGATGAGGATAAACTTAGACAACCTGCTTTAGAAATGGTGTGGAAAAGATGAAAGGAGAAAGAGAGAAGGAGACAGACGTGCGTGAGCGTGCGTGCATGCGTTTAATATACTTACTGTTTGCGTGTGGCAGGCAGGAACCCCACCATCTCCATAGCCAACTGCAGCCGCTCAAAGTCGTGCTTCAGGTCCTCCCCTTCCACAGTGAAGCAGTCCTGCTGAAGTAACAAGTACCGCTATCAACAGACAACACTTGACCATACAATATACTGTAGAATACTACACACACATACACTAACTATTAGGCCTATCTTACACACTCTAACACTACATCTGACTCAACCACCCTACCATATGGTTTTCTAGTTCATATCTTACGCTATTTACTGAATCACTAACAAAATGTTTCATATCAGGGATAGTCAACTCCGGTCCTGGAGCTCTGGTTCATTCTCTCCTTCTAACCAGGGACTGATTTAGACCTGGGACACCATGAAATCAATCAATACAAAAATAATAAAATATTAAATACTTTGGCCCTCCAGGCCAGGAACTGAATAACCCTGCGTTATACCATAACAATGTGGCATAGGAGTATTTGGTTGTTGTTCTATGGGAGGTGGTCAAGCCAAAATACACAGGGTTTTCCTTCCATGCTCGGAGCCTGGTGGCCACTTGCAAGGCTGATAGAGAGTAGCCTTCCTTTCAGTTCTAATGACCGGGCAGAGGGCACACACACACGAAACAGGATCAACTTCTAAACCCATTTAACATTCTTCCCTACTGTTTGGATTTCTTTACAGTTTCCAGGGTTCATACTGTAAAATGGGTAACAGGCCATTTCTGAGGTGAAAATGTGCACTTTCTCCATCATGAGATTTGAGGCTTCACAAGCACTTGGGTAAGAAGAGAATTTCCAAATTGCTGGGTTCGTTGTTAGTTTCAAATGCCAAACGGCGCAATGTGATATGTGAAAGGAAGTTGAGAAAACAAAGGAGTTCAACTTGGAATCTCTAGGCCTACACTGTGGTACTTGTCTAATCAAAACAATTGGTTTAGGACACTGAGGGAATGACTGAAGAAAGCTCCATTCTGTTCTTTTTACCATCTCTAACTGAGAGAAAGGAATTTTATTATTTTGATCTTATTCAGCACATATTCTACTGCGTACTTACCACGCCTTGTCATTGAGTTAACCCTAAATGTACATGGTGAACATTTTTGGAATAAAATTTGATACATATGGCATATAGCTTTTAGTGATGTTCCCACTTAGGACCGAATTCTGACTTGAGATACTGTCTGTGCGCGTATCTCAAACTTTCTCTCAAATCACACTGATATCAGTGAGAGAAATTTCAAGAGACACTTCTATATTTCAAGTTTGGATTGGCCTCTTACCTTGTCCTATCACAGCGGTAAATGCCTTTTGACAGGCCGCCAGTGTTGTGTGAGAAAGTGCTCATCATTCAAAATGTGTACAAGTATGCTTCTCACGCCCAAGCATTTGACGAAAGTGAACCCAGACACTGAAATAGAACCACAGCCACCAAGCCAGGAACATACCACACCCCAAATAAAAACAGCAAACGTTTGGTCATTGTGATCTCGTGTCAGACGCTCCTTGTGTTTGTTTATGTTTCAGAGCGTGTGAGTGAGTGGAAAAGAGAGGGAAAGAGTACAGCCAGCTGTCAGGAAGTGTTGGGAGGCACAGCGAGACTCTGACATCATCTCCTCTGGCTCAGGGGTCAGGGATTGCAGACAAAAGGGCAGGGAGGTCATAGACTCACCCGAGACATGCCATGTAAACAGACAGAGAGACAGAGGGTGGAGAGTGTGCTGAATTTGAAACAGTATCCCGGATATAAGACACCACAATGACCACTACATAGACCACTAGAAGTGAAGGCTGTGCAGACAATGGCAGGGAGAAAACAACACACTGAAGGATATCAACACACACACACTCCAAAAAGAAAATGGAGTGTGTTCTCACGTGTGACGACGTGACAAGAGCCGAGACCCAATCCAGCACCAAATCAACCCCACATGTACACAGACACACACGCACACAAAGAGGTACACACAACTAAACACACACACACAATACTGACCAGCTCGCTCTCATAGTAATTTTCCCAGTGGAGTCTGTGGGATTTCTTTGTCATCTGGAAGTAAGGTAGATGGGGTTAGAAAGAGGTACGTACAAACACACCGCACACACTCAACTGACTAGGAGATGATGCATACTGTTAATACACAAGGGAAAATTCACTAAACTGTTCTAAACACACACACACACACACACACACACACACACACACACACACACACAGACAGACACATACACACACACAGAGAGAGAGAGAGAGAGAGAGAGAAACCACAAATCCCCAAAGCTGCGATAATTAAATACACTTAGCAATGACCTAATCTGAAAAATGAATGACACAACTGGTTTGAATTGCAGAGAAAGAAAGATCTCAGTCTTTCCAAGAATGTTTAGAGCGAGAGAGAGTGAATGAACAGAGGGTGACACACTCCAGACACATGGGCACAGGAAGGAAGTGAGAGTGACAGAACTGCTCAACTATGGGAGGAATTCACACCTTTTGTTTGGAGTGTTCACTGGGGCTAGGGCCCCACACACACACACACACACACACACACAGAGAGAGAGAGAGAGAGAGACAAATGCACATAGGCATTGCACACATCTACAAACGCGCACACACACACACACACACACACACGACTGCCAGCTCCTCTGTACGGGCCAGGAATCGAGATTAACTCTCAACTCCTGCTATCGCCATGGAAACAGTGGTGCATAGTAACAGACGTTGTGGAGCTGGGTTTGTTGTCGTGGGGATTAGGGGTGTTTTGGGGGAAGAGGAAGGAAAAAACTGTTACATTTTTGGGATGTTAAAAAATAAACGAGGAACAAAGGATTCTGATTTTGTCCAGTGAATCTGTATATGCATCTGTTTACCAAAGTAGGCGGATGTGTACACACACACACACACACACACACGCACACACGCGCACGCGCGCACGCGTGCACACACACACACACACACACACACACACACGAGCGCACACAAACACGTGGCACTCAAACACACAAACACGCACGCACGCACACAAACACACACACAAACACACAACCGCACGCACACAGACAGACACACACACACATTAGTGGTACTGTGAACAGACACACACTGGAAATGTGGGTCAAAGCAATCAACAGCCAGAGGTGTTGAGAAGTGCTCCATTTATGAATCTAAACGCAAGACAAACATCCAACTGAAGTGCAACCATTATCATCATCTGCTGTCTAAGCAGCTCTCTCACTATTACATGTGGCCACATGACCCACACTCATGAATCCACCCATACAACATTATGATTCGCTGTGTGTGTGTGTGGAGTGCCCACCTGGTTGAGGTAGTGGTACTCCTCAGGTTTGAGCAGGTGGAAGGCCTTCCTCTCCTCCTCACTGGCTCCAGCCAACAGATAGTAGAATACATGGTAGTTCCTGGAGAGAGGGAGACAGGGTTGCCAATAAAATGTTAAATACAGCAAACAACAGAACATGTTTTAAAACAACTTACAACGGAAAGAGACAAACAATGTCTCTTCCCCTGTTTCAGTCTGTTTTCTTATGTTTGATGCCCAATGAGCACAACCCAGATTGAGGTAAAAACAGGGTTGCCTGATTGGGTTGTACAACTGAATGCATTCAACTGAAATGTGTCTTCCACATTTAACCGAACCCCTCTGAATCAGAGAGGTGCAGGGGGGCTGCCTTAACCGACATCCACGGCGCCCGGGGAACAGTAGATTAACTGCCTTGTTCAGGGGCAGAACTACAGATTTTGACCTTGTCAGTTCAGGGATTCGATCCAGCAACCTTTCGGTTACTGACCCAATGCTCCTACCCTCCAGGCTACCTGCCGCCCTAATAGTCGCCATGAGATGTTCTGATCCAAAATAGAATAGGGGAGCTCTGCTGAGTGGGCCAATGGGTTAGAAAGAAGGACTAGATGGATGATTTAACTGACTTCGTGTGCATTTAGCCCCATAAACCCCAGCCTAAGTCAGACATTGCCGTCAACACAATCCAGTTGTGTGTGTGTGTGTGTGTGTGTGTGTGTTATAGGCCCCCGGTCTAAAGGAGAAGGCTGGGAGGTCTGGTTTGAGTTTGAGCTCCATCAATATGGCCGCCTGTGCTGTCATCACGGTGAAATGGAAACCTTGGTGGCCAGCGGGGCCAAACTCAGGGCTTAGGGACAAAATAACCACTGATTTAAACCTATTAGGGATTTTGTGATTTATATGTTTTCTGATATTGATTCAACTTCACAGGAAAATATAACACACCACTTTGTAGAGCATACTGCAATATGAGCAAGCAACCATATAAATGATGTAATATTATATACTTACATTTCTTTATTAATTTACGTTTTATTTATAGCTATATGTAAATGTTTTTTGTTTTTTTATCCCTTACCTTTCATTGTGCTCCTGGTAGACCAGACGTGACTTCTCTAGAAGGTACTTCTCCACGTACGCTCTGAACACAAGCACAGGAGATTGAAACAGAGATATAGGGGAACGAGAGAGAGAGAGAGAGAGAGAGAATAGAAAAGGGCAGTGTATGAGAGAGAGACCGCAAGAAAGAGAGAGAATGAGGAAGGAAGGTGAGGATGGATAAAGGTGGTGTAGCTGTCTCACCCCCGGACGGTACCACTCTCCTGGTAGTTGACCTGGATGAACTTGCCAAAGCGGCTGGAGTTGTTGTTGTGAGCCGTCTTGGCGTTCCCAAATGCCTGGGGAGAAAAGGAGGATATATGTTAAGGTTTATTTAGAATAGTTGTACATGTGGAAAAATAAAACATGTGGCGTGCGAATGAACACACACACACATTCCCCTTCCCTGCACCCAACACACACAAAACCACACCCAACCCCTATACAGTGGGCTGCAGTGTGAGAGCTTCTCACAGGACACTTTTCTGTTGGCTAGCTCTCCGAGTCAGGGAGTACAGTACACTCACTGTGTAAGCCAAACAAAGTCAACCATCACCTAGCACAGATCATAATGCCCATCATGTATGGCTCTGCTATCTGTAAATCACAGCAGGTGGGCCAATAGCAGTGGGCTATGGGGGAGAGGACCGTGACCTTTCGGGTTATGAAAATATATGGAGTTGGTCAATGACACAGTCAGAGTAATGCCTCTTATCTAAGCTAACTTTACCACCTGTCCAGTTATCTGTTGTGTTCAGTTGATCATTACAAACATACACACACACACACACACACACACACACACACACAGCTGAGCCACAGAGAGGATGGGGTAGTTAATCTGATTAGATGAGTGGCGTCCTAGAGGGCTGGAGGAGATTCAGTTGGCCATTAGGAGACAGATGGGGCCGAGTGGAGTCAGTTGGAAGTGCGGGACAGTAGTGAGCGAGACCAAACTCCTGCGGCACTATGGGTAATCTGAGAGGAGGGTATAGAAGGTAAGGCCTCTCCCACTGTGCTGAGGCTTTATTAACTGGTGTGGGGAAGTGGGTGGAGGGGTTGCGGATGGTGGTGGTGTGTGTTGGCTTGTGTACAGTTGCTAAAAGTGTATTTCCACATGTTACATGTGTACTGAGTATATGGACATATCATTACTATTTATGAGACAGCAGTCATATTCAAAATCCGCCTTTGATCATGGAAATTACAGGTTTCCAATTCCCCTTTTTAAAAGCGGCATCAAGCAGGCATGTCATGCCTTTTCCAACTAATCATCAGGAAGCGATAGAAGAGGGAGAAGATAAGGAAGCAGGAGAGAGAAAGCCGACTAATCTGCTGGTGATTAGGCCCGTTCATATCCTAGTCGCTGACTTTCCCAACCTCTCACACAAAAAGTTTACTCTTGCTTGAGCAAAGTCATTAATCCGCGGGACCACTGGCGTGTGACCTCGATCTACAGTACACACACACACACACTACAATCTGTGATAATCAGGGAGAGTAGGTCTCCCCTGCTGCTAAAACACTCACTCTGTTTCCTCCCTCCCTCCCTCCCTCCCTCTCTCCACTACTGTAGATGATCATGGTGGTAAATTAGCAGGAGAATTCCAGGAGGCCAGATTTCAATTTGCACTTTATGAGCTGGAACCCTGGGCAGTCCTGCACTGGAGGCAACAAACCAACCAACCCAGTGTTATTCTTACTGAACTGGCCCCTGAAACACCAGGAGGGAGAGAGGGCTGGACTCTGGAAGGAGGAAGAGGAAAAAATAAGAGGTAAAACTGAGAAAGTCTGCCATACACAGACTGAGACAGACAGAACGGTGTTCACAGCTAACTCTGTCTCAGAGCAGGAGGCCCATATGGTGGTCTAATGGACTAGATCCTGAGGTGAACAGTGCTCAGGGGGGGCTACTGTATGTGTGTGTGTGCGCGCGTTTACATGTCTGTACATACGTACGTGTGTGTCTATGATTAATGAGTGGGAGGGTGTCAGGGTGATTTAGCGGTGACCTCTACAGAGCGGTCACCTCCACTGGGCCTAGACATTGTAGGGGGACAGACAGGAAAACAAACTCACTGTACCGCACACTGGACTGGCCTGTACTCACTCTACTCTACATTGTGTGTGTATATGTGTAACAGCAGTGCTATATTAGCCATCACTAAATTAGCTCAGTAATAGCGAAATGCTAATGTCCAGTTGGAGCCAGTACCCTGAGGGCTGTTCCACGCTGTCACTCCGTGTTAGCCTGTTAGCATGACCACCCCTGCAGAAAAAGCACAATTTCACACCCTCTGAGGTGGCACAGTGCACAGCAGTGGCCCTGGTGTAAAGGGTGTTAGTGAGCATCGTCGACAAGGACAGGGAGAGCAGGACGGACGCTGACTCGCTAACTAGTCTGTCAGGACCTCTTCAGCGCTAGGCTACAGCCAATTCTAGTGTACTTTCAGCAGTAGGCTATGGCTAATACTAGTGAACATTCATGTGAATGTACTGCAGCCCGGTCAAGCCCTGTTCTGGCTAACACAAGTTAGCATCATTAGCTAGCTAGCTGCTGTTGGTTCCCACTTGTTATTTCAGAGGCTGGGTCCCAATACTCTTCTCCTAGCCCAATTTCCTATTTGTCTGTCCTCGGGAAAACACTGACAGGTGACCTACTGGCTTGACAAATGCCGCCAATGTACTGTAACCAGCCATTTGCAACCCATTCGCAACACCCACTGTTTGGATGAAGCTGTACTGCAAAGTCTCAAATTATTTATGTTGGCTGCCTCCACATGTAACCTTCCTGTCCATATATTAGCCTCCATGTTTGCTGTTTAGCCTGATATTGCTGGGGGAATGACAGGGAGGGAAAAAATCCTATTGCAAAATAATCCTTTTTATTAATTGATGGAAATACCAGTCAATGGAAATACATTTAGCCTGATGTTGCTGGGGGGATGGTGGGGGATTAGGTGTGACTCAAGCCCTTCAAGCGAAGAGGCAAAGACCACAATGGTCAGGAGTCTATAAGCACAAGACGATAAAACGCTTTGGTTGAAATTACGTTGAAAATACGTATTTCAACCAATTTTGCTCACTGGGGAGTCCTAACCCGCTACCTCACAGGAAAACACTCCTTGCAGTAGAGTTTGCAAAGCCTGCTCATACAGTTGCTACAACCTACACAAGACTTTCAGCATGTTTGAGGGGATCAGTTTGAGCCAGGCGAGGCGCAGAATCGCTAATAACATGAGTAGCTAGCTATTTGTACTGCAAGATGATTGGTAGACCAGTGATTCTGTAGCCGATATCAAACACGCACATTTCAGACACTATAGGAGGGAAAACCGTTTCAATAGTGGGCTGAGGTTAAATCTTCCGGTTTGTAAAACCTCTGGGTTGATTTATTGTATAATATATCATATATATTTATGGCTATATGTAGCTGACATTTCTTATTCAAATGTTCCTTTCTCCTGGGTGGAAGTGGATTACATAAGGCAGAGAGAAGTGTTACTCATGTCTGATGTCTGTCTTGGACCAAACCATAGAAGATAAGAGGGGGTACACCCACAGAAGTACTATATCACACACACAGACACAATGTACACCCCACGTGTACACTAATGTTTGCTGCCTCATTAAACAGCTATACCATGAGCAGATTAGATCACTTATGGCCAAGTATACAAAAACAGACGGAGCTAGAACAAGGCCATTACGGCTGCAGTCTCACTTTGCCTACCTGTGTGTGTGTGTGTGTGTGTGTGTGTGTGTGTGTGTGTGTGTACACATACGTGCATTACACACATTCAGGTGCACATTGGCTGGAGGAGATACAGAGGGGTTTTCTTGTCTCAGACTAATTTAGTTATTTTAAAAGTGCCCATATAGACAGGCGCGCGCGCACACACACACACACACACACACACACACACACACACACACACACACACACACAAACACACAAACACACAAACACACAAACACACAAACACACAAACACACAAACACACACAGCCTTCTTTGAGAGAAAACATGGGAGAGAAAGAAGTAAAAACAAGCCCAAGGTGTTACAGATAACTCTTACTGGGAGTCTTCAAATCAAAGCCTTCCACATTCTTCCTTTGAGGATAGTTTTAGTATCTTTCAGTGTGTAACTGATTACTAGCTGAACCACGTGTGGCTTTCTTTCAGGAGAATGACATCACATTCTTTTGGGAGCAGGTGCAGAAGTGACGACTGACAAAGTTGTGTGTCCAGGTTTCCATTAGCAAGCAATTGCCGGCTTTTGGCCGATAAAAAAAATTAAAAGCCGATAAATAAAAATAATCCTTTTTAAATCATTGATGGAAATACATTTGACAGCCATGCTTATCAGTCTATAGGTTAATTAGCATAATTTAGTGGTAATAAATTGGCCTGTGTGTATTGTCGCAAGTCATCATATATGTTATGAAACCGGCACGATTTGAGTCCCTCTGACCTTTTTAAGCATATTTTAAGTATTGGGTCACCAAAATCTAATTTAAAAAGCTTCTTTATATAAATGTAACTGTCCCCTGTAGTGAAGTGTAAGAAATATTACATTTATTTCATCTTTAATATCAGAAAATATCTTTGGTTTTTTTAACTGACACCAAGCATTTTGTCATGTCCTCTGTGGCATTCACTGAATTTGTAACTGGAATATGACTAATAAAAATGCAAAAGAATGCATACATTTTGCCATTGATCTAAACATCTATTTGTGCTCTTTTTCTGAGAATGTATTTTTTCCATATAAATGAATAAATTGATTAAAATCACAATATTTAGTTGCGTACCTCAGTCTACCCTCAACCCTGTTATGCCAAGCAATCTCCCCCTTAAAAAAAGTGAACTTAGCCTTATGTGACATCATCAACTGGAAGTGACATCATACAAGTCTTCTGAACAACATGGTGCAAAGACAGGCAAGTTATCTATATATCATAGATTTGTATTGTTAGATTGGGGCTGTCAAGCTCAACAACTCAACTCCGTTACATGAAGTAGCGATAGAAAACTATTACTTATCAAAACTATCTTTTTGTATTGCAAAAACATATGCAATTTCTTAATTTCATGAATGCCATGTGGTCTGTTCTTCACCACATGAGTAGCAGTGGCCATTTTGAGCCAAAAAACTAAACCCTCATCACACTCAACCGTGTTAATTGTTTGATCATAACAGGGTTGAGAGACTGACAGGGTTGTTTGTGAAGTTATCCAACTATTCTACTTAACTATTATTAATTAACATGCATATGGTAACTTATGTTGTCAATGTGATCCAAGATGGCGTAATCAGTGCAGACGTGTTTTTTTGTTGTTGTCCCGTCTAAATAGTTTGTAGTAGTTTGTAATTTGTCTTTACATACATTTTTATTTTGTTCCCGATTTACCCCTCCTGCAAGCCACCTTACCCAACGTGATACGGATCAAATATCAAATATCGGATCAAATATCCATACTTTTTCCACTATTTAACTGAACCGCAGTCAAAAGTTAGCCTGCTAGCTAGCTTGCTAACCAGCCATCGCTAACCACTGCTAGTGGTCTTCACCTCCGCTCTGGCTGTTGAGCCAGCTTTCAATTCGGACAATATTGGCCAGTCTGCTCAGCGCGCTACCAACCCAGCGCTTATCGGACTGCGTTCCCTTCCACTTCACCGGATTTCCACTGAAAGTACCGGACCACCACACCGGATCATCACAGCTAGCTAGCTGCATTCGAGTGACCGACGTCTATAGCTAAGCACCATTGTCTACATGCTACCAAGGCTAGCGTGAGCTAGGCCCATCTCCCGGACATCCGACGTGTGCTAGCTACTCTCCCGGGCTCCAGTACCTTTATCAACCTACCTGGACCTTCTACTGTCGACACGGAACCCCACCGAGCCACCGTGACTGGTCTGCCGACGTAATTGTCCGACGTGGTCTCAACAGGGTTCTCCTCTGCTACGTCGCTGAAGATACATCTGCTAGCTCCGGACTGCTAACACTCTGAACGCCGTGCCATTGAACTGATCCCCCGGCTCACCACTTTGCTTTTTCATCGGATCCTACGCTTGTTCAGCTCCACAGCTGATGCCTGCAGGACTGCTTGGTTATATGGTATTTATTTCTGTTTAACTACCAGGCCTCAGGTCCTGTGTGTAGTACATCACTTTTTCTAACTGACCCTCTTTGTCCATTCACCTCCATTACCCGTCGTTGTCTTAGCTCTCTTAATTAACTGTTATCTTTTATTTTTATTAATTTTTTGCCCTCTTCTTATTTCAATATGCCTTGTCTTTTGTTGTTTAGGTTAGCTATTATTGTTTTATTTCACTGTAGAGCCCCCAGTCCTGCTCAACATGCCTCTGATAGCTCCTTTGTCCCTCCCCCCACACATGCGGAGACCTCATCTGGCTTAACTGGTGTCTCCAGAGATGCAACCTCTCTCTTCATTACCCAACGCCTAGGTTTACCTCCACTGAACTCACATCCTACCATACCCTTGTCTGTACATTATGCCCTTAACCTATTCCACCACGCCCAGAAATCTGCTCCTTTTATTTTATGTAGCCAACGTACTAGACGTCCAGTTCTGAAAGCCCTCAGCCGAATATTGATTCTATTACTCCTCTGTTCCTCTGGTGATGTAGAGGTAAACCCAGGTCCTATAACCCCCAGTACTACACCTATTCCCCAGGCGCTCTCATTTGTTGATTTCTGTAACCGTAAAAGCCTCGGTTTCATGCATGTTAACATTAGAAGCCTCCTCCCTAAGTTTGACTTATTCACTGCTTTAGCACACTCCGCCAACCCGGATGTTCTAGCTGTGTCTGAGTCCTGGCTTAGGAAGGCCACCAAAAATTCGGAAATTTCCATCCCCAACTACAACATTTCCCGTCAAGATAGAACTGCCAAAGGTGGCGGAGTTGCAATCTACTGCAGAGATAACCTGCAGAGTTCTGTCATACTGTCCAGGTCTGTGCCCGAACAGTTTGAGCTTCTACTCTTAAAAATCCACCTTTCCAGAAATAAGTCTCTCACTGTTGCCGCCTGTTACAGACCCCCCTCAGCCCCCAGCTGTGCCCTGGACTCCATATGTGAATTGATTGCCCCACATCTATCTTCAGAGTTTGTACTGTTAGGTGACTTAAACTGGGATATGCTTAACACCTCGGCTGTACTTCAATCTAAGATTGATGCCCTCAATCTCACGCAAATTATCAAGGAACCCACCAGGTACAACCCAAAATCCGTAAACATGGGTACCATTATTGATATCATTCTGACTAACTTGCCCTCCAAATACACCTCCTCTGTTTTCAACCAGGATCTCAGCGATCACTGCCTCATCGCCTGCGTTCGCAATGGGTCAGCGGTCAAACGACCACCCCTTATCACTGTCAAACGCACCCTAACACACTTTTGTGAGCAGGCCTTTCTATTTGATCTGGCCCAGGTATCCTGGAAGGATATTGACCTCATCCCGTCAATAGAGGATGCCTGGTTGTTCTTTAAAAGTGCTTTCCTCTCCATCCTAAATAAGCATGCCCCTTTCAAAAAACGTAGAACTAAGAATAGATATAGCCCGTGGTTCACCCCAGACTTGACTGCACTAGACCAACACAAAAACATCCTGTGGCGCACTGCATTAGCATCGAACAGCCCCCGCGATATGCAGCTATTCAGGGAAGTCAGGAACAAGTACACACAGTCAGTTAGAAAAGCAAAGGCCAGCTTTTTCAAACAGAAATTTGCTTCCTGTAGTACTAACTCCAAAAAGTTCTGGGACACTGTTAAATCCATGGAGAATAAGAGCACCTCCTCCCAGTTGCCCACTGCATTGAGGCTCGGAAACACTGTTACCAACGATAAATCCACGATTATCGAAAATTTCAATAAGCATTTTGCTACGGCTGGCCATGCTTTCCACCTGGCTACCCCTACCCCGGCCAACAGCTCTGCACCCTCGGCAGCTACTTGCCCAAGCCCCCCCCGCTTCTCCTTCACCCAAATCCAGACGGCTGATGTTCTGAAAGAGCTGCTAAGTCTGGACCCCTACAAATCTGCTGGGCTAGATAATCTGGACCCTCTCTTTCTGAAATTATCAGCCAAAATTGTTGCAACACCTATCACTAGCCTGTTCAACCTCTCTTTCGTATCGTCTGAGATCCCTAGAGATTGGAAGGCTGCCGCGGTCATCCCCCTCTTCAAAGGAGGAGACACTCTAGACCCAAACTGTTATAGACCAATATCCATCCTGCCCTGCCTTTCTAAAGTTTTCGAAAGCCAAGTTAACAAACAGATAACTGACCACTTCGAATCCCACCGTACCTTCTCTGCTATGCAATCTGGTTTCCGAGCTGGTCATGGGTGCACCTCAGCTACGCTCAAGGTACTGAACGACATCATTACCGCCATCGATAAAAGACAGTACTGTGCAGCCGTTTTCATCGACCTGGCCAAGGCTTTCGACTCTGTCAATCACCGCATTCTTATTGACAGACTCAATAGCCTTGGTTTCTCAAGTGACTGCCTTGCCTGGTTCTCTAACTACTTTGCAGACAGAGTTCAGTGTGTCAAATCGGAGGGCCTATTGTCCGATCCTCTGGCAGTCTCTATGGGGGTGCCACAGGGTTCAATTCTTGGGCCAACCCTTTTCTCTATATACATCAACGATGTCGCTCTCGCTGCTGGTGACTCTCTGATCCATCTCTATGCAGATGACACCATTCTGTATACATCTGGCCCCTCTTTGGATACTGTGTTTACTAACCTTCAATCAAGCTTCAATGCCATACAACACTCCTTCCGTGGCCTCCAACTGCTCTTAAACGCTAGTAAAACTAAGTGCATGCTTTTCTATCGTACGCTGCCAGCACCCGCCCACCGGACTATCATCACTACTCTCGACGGATCCGAATTAGAATACGTGGACACCTACAAATACCTAGGCATCTGGTTAGACTATAAACTCAACTTCCAGACTCACATCAACCATCTCCAATCCAAAATTAAATCCAGAATTGGCTTCCTATTTCGCAACAGAGCCTCCTTCACTCATGCTGCCAAACATGCCCTTGTAAAACTGACTATCCTACCGATCCTTGATTTTGGCGATGTCATTTACAAACTAGCCTCCAACACTCTACTTAGCAAATTGGATGTAGTCTATCACAGTGCCATCCGTTTTGTCACCAAAGCCCCATACACTACCCACCACTGCGACCTGTATGCTCTCGTTGGCTGGCCTTCATTATATATTCGTCGCCAAACCCACTGGCTCCAGGTCATCTACAAGTCTTTGTTAGGTAAATCCCCGCCCTATCTCAGCTCACTGGTCACTATAGCAACACCCACCCGTAGCATGCGCTCCAGCAGGTTTATCTCTCTGGTCACCCCCAAAGCCAACACCTCCTTTGGCCGCCATTCCTTCCAGTTCGCTGCTGCCAATGACTGGAACGAATTGCAAAAATCATTGAAGCTAGAGGTTCCTATCTCCCTCAATAACTTTAAGCATCAGTTGTCAAAGCTGCTTATCGATCACTGCACCTGTATATAGCCCTTCTGTATATAGCCCACACTACTACCTCATCCCTATATTTATTTTTGTTTATTTCACTAATCTTGCACTCCAGTATCTCTATTTGCACATCAAAATTTGCACATCCTTCATTCCTGTGTTAATGATGATAATTCTGTAATTTATTTTACCACTATAGTCTATTTATTGTCCTACCTCCTAACCTTACTGCATTTTTGCACTACATTTTGCACTCTGTATATAGATTTTCTA
Source organism: Thymallus thymallus (assembly GCA_023634145.1). Taxonomy (NCBI): domain Eukaryota; kingdom Metazoa; phylum Chordata; class Actinopteri; order Salmoniformes; family Salmonidae; genus Thymallus; species Thymallus thymallus. The sequence continues at coordinate 8,003,542 of CM042413.1, forward strand.
TTGTGTTTTTTTTTTTTTTTTTTTTGACTGTTTGTTTAATGTGTAACTCTGTGTTGTTTTTGTCGCACTGCTTTGCTTTGTCTTGGCCAGGTCGCAGTTGCAAATGAGAACTTGTTCTCAACTGACCTACCTGGTTAAATAAAGGTGAAATAAAAAAATAAAAATAAAATAAGAATATATACAGTAGTCCACATGTATATAGGCCTATTAGAATGACGCCACTGGAGTAAATTGCCTTGAAAATCTTTATATATGTGGATATGCCGAGAATTTTTTATTTAACAATATCAATTTAAACATTTACAGACACCGTCAACAGCAGCAGAAGGACAAAGGCAGTATCGTGCACTCCGAAATGCCGACCCAGAAAAAAAGAGAGAAATACTTGAGTGAGCGCCAGAAATGGAGAAGAAATGTTGAGACAGAGAAAAAGAAAAGAATGACTGATGTAAGTAGAGAGAGAACAGCGTCAGAAGCGTAGAAAGTGGAGAGCAGCTTACAAAAGAAGCAAGGAGAAGGCAGAAGCACTAAGGAACTTGACCACTCCTCCACAAAGTCAAGATCATGCCCCAGAGCAGTGGCCACAGCCAGGATCTTCAAGGTCAGGGCAATGTGCAGTGAAGAGTTTATAAGATATTAATAGATAAGTTGAGTGTATAAAACATGTATTGTAGAGGACAAGTATAACTGGTTGATGAGGTGGTGTTTGAGGTGGCATGTGTGTAAACAAAACCAATTTATATGGAAGCCCTATTTGTCTCTTCAACCCGGTTGTCATCATCAACCCCGTTACCCTAGTCTCAACCCTGTTTCATTACAATTTTGTGATAAAAAGTTGGAAAGGTTATGGAATACGAATTCAATGTTTGTTGAGCTCAGTCTGAAACATTTAGAGCAAATCATGAGAATGTTGATTTTAGTTCAAATTCTGAAGTGAAACCATACTTTTGATAAACAATGATGAGACCGCTAACACAAAGTGTCCATTTCGAGGCTATAGCATAGCAAAAGTGTGAGATTTTATAGTTACAACTATTGAACTGTTTGAGGGACATATGATTAATAAGAAAATCTTTTAAAATCATATTCAGACAACTTCCATAATGTACGTATCAGGTTTGAAGACAAATGGTGTCCATATCAGAAGAAAATGGCTGATAATAATAGGGCTTGATGCCTGAGATGGGAAAATATGTTTTCTTGGAGGTTAAATATGCCCTTCATGTCGTGGGGAGTTCAGAATATTTATTTATTTTGGTAAAAATGTAATCATGTGTGCAGCCTGTGCTATAAGAACAATTTTACTGTAATCATCCTCACATCTGGCTTTAAGTTGAACTTATTCCAACCCAATGGGAACTGGATAGGTCTGTCTTTAATATCAAATTCCTACGCCTCCTTTTTTCCCCCTCTCCTCTCCTCTCCCATATGCTTCCCTCACTCCTAAATTCTTATCTTCAACTCCACCTTCAAAGTCTCTCCATCGCCTCATGGTATACCCTCACGCTCTCCCTCACGCTCTCCCTCACGCTCTCCCTCACGCTCTCCCTCACGCTCTCCCTCACGCTCTCCCTTCCTCCCCTCCTCTCTGATAATAGGGCCAGTGTTTTTTTTCCCCTGGAGGGGTGAAGGAGCACTGTAGTCTCTCCTCCTCTCCTCCCTTGAAGGATGAACTCAAAGGACTGGGATGAGCCATGCACTCCTCTTAGGGGGGAGCATGGGAGGAGAGATTAACAAGAACAAGGGGTGGAGGTCACACTGAGGCCTCCTCATAGAAAAGATAGCCTGTGTTTAATATTGTTTAAAGCATATTAGAAATAATATGGTATAGTTTATATAGCAGTGCAGTATATAGAGTTGAACCTTATACCTGACAGTCACATACACACAAACATTACTACAGACATGAGCAGCACACACACACACACTACTACAGGCATGAACAGCACACACTACACACCATGCATAAGTACATTGCTGCATGCACACACACACACACACACACACACCCTTGATAGCTGGTCCACTATACTGTAAGGCAGTGAGACAGACCCAGTTAAAGGCTGTATGGGGTGGTCTCTTTAGTGAACTGACCCTGGGTCAGGCTGGGTGGGTTCCTCCCACTATAGACTCCTCAGGGTTAACCTAGGATAAAGAAGGATTTTTAAGCCTTGAGACAATTGAGACATGGATGTGTGCCATTCAGAGGTTGAATGGGCAAGACAAAACATGTAAGTGCCTTTGAACAGGGTATGGTAGTAGGTGCCAGGGGCACTGGGTTGAGTGTGTGAAGTACTGCAATGCTGCTGGGTTTTTCACGCTCAACAGTGTGTATCAAAAATAGTCCATCACCCAAATGACATCCAGACAACAGTAGGAAGCATTGGAGTCAACATGGGCCAGCATCCCTGTGGAACGCTGTCAATACCTTGTAGAGTCCATGACCCGACGATCTGAGAGCAAGATTTGCTTATAATTCCTGTGGCATTATTTTATAGTAAGAAGAATACAATTGAACATAGCTGAATAAAATAGAAAGGATCTGTGTTAACAAGCGGCTTCCAAGGGAGTGCGCACGAGGCTATTCTGTGTTTAGTGGTTAACAAAGTAATCATTTGAAATGCGTCATTTAAATTTATGCAACTTTAGTTGGGATACAAATCTTAGAATATGAAAAAAACATATAACCTAAGGCTGCACGATGTGTCTAATGATGACTTAAAGAAAGTTACATGAAAAGGCATGAACTCTGCTTTGTTTTTTTGCGCAGGCTGCACACACATCAGTCTCTCATTTACAATTTGACAAGCACTTGATAATGCCTCAAATTTCCCGGCGGCATCCCCTTTATGTGGCGGTAATGCCCCCTACAAAACTCCATGAATATAATCATTGTAATTCCGATCTCCTGGCTGCGTGCTCCGAAGCACCTCTCACTCACATGGCTCTCTCAGACATCTCAATTCTTATTAGCCAATGCCCGTCATGTGATTGGGTCCTTCTCACAGGCTACAAGTGAAGACAGACACGTCGGGGACGTGCGCAAATACCGAGGCGCATAAGATTTTAGAAGAACTGTCCACATTTACTTTTCGTCAGCCAACAAGAGTAGGCCTAACAAACAGCAAAAGCACCAGCCTATGTCAATCTACTACCTCAAATAGTTCAAAAGTTGACCTATTCTATGCGAGAAATAAACATTCCAAACATAGTCTGGGACAGTTGTGGGATGCGATAGATCCCAAAATAATACAACCACTAGTATTAAAAGCAATGATGCTGGCTCAACAGATCAGAATATTTTGCTTAAAATGTTGATCAACTATTAGGCTCTTTCTTCACATTATAAGTGCAGCAATGCGCACATGGCAGTAGGCTATAAGCGCAAGTGTTCCATTATCGGGAAAACACTAAACGGTCATGTGGAATGTCACTGCCATCATGACTCGTGACCGCCGGTGGGTGCCAATACGGTCACTGTAACTTCCCGCAATTACGTTTTTAATATGACAGGTAGGCTACACCGGTTGTAAGCAGATTAATGTGCTTAATATTAAGTATTGAGCAACAAATATAGCCGCACAAGAAAGCCGGGATCCTATTTTAAATAGTGGCCAGACAAAACGCTGTTGTTTTCACATGTGATTGCACAATGACTTGGCTTATAAGAACATATGTTTCACTAGGCTCTGTAGGCTATGGGCTCTCCATCCCTGTTCCATGGGTCCTAGGCTAGGTTTTGAGTTATTTGGCCACTTTAGTTGGGATAAACCTTAGCAAATCATAGAGGCCTATGGACTAGGCTACATGATGCATGCGACAAAAACATGCACACGCTGTTTCTTGCCTGCACACTGGGCATCATTCACAAGTGATAATATTCTCACCCGTCAGACAATTCTCAATTGAATCTAGTCTTTACATATACTAAAATAATATATGTGTGAAAATAGAATGGCCCGTTATCATGACAAGCACCTGTCGGAACAGGGGGAAAAAACATGTCATCCATATACACTTGAATAGCAAATGGAGGACACTTTTCCAGAGGTTTATTTTCATGCCAGCCAGGTAGGCTGCTCCGGTTGTATAGCAAAGCAATGTGCTTAATATTAGGAAAGTTGAGAAATAAATATAGTAAGCTGATGGGATCTTCCTCTTTTTAATAGGCCATCAAAACACACAATAGCATAGCCTATAGAAATGTTGTGCAACATGGGCTTATAGGAATACTTATTTCATTCCATGCATCAACCAGCTATGAGGAGCTGTCTCTCGCTGCGTAACAGGTGATCCTATTCCACCAAAACTCTGAAAGCCAGGGCTTTCATGAAGTGTTCGATTTTTGATTGCATTGAGGTCAGAGTGATTAGAGGGAAAATAGAGTGCTGAGTACCAGGCCATTAGCGATTGGTCATTAGCAAGTTTGGTAGGCTACTAATGACCATCAGCGGCATCAGAGTGCAGTTTTGGAGAAGCCTCCTACCGTGACTCAATGGTCCCGTGGGATTTGACTGTGGTCATGACTCGTGACTGCCGGTGTGGTGGTTATACAGTCACCATAACAGCCATAAGTTCAACAAAACCACACGTGACGTCTATGGGAAACCCTTAAAATGACATTTCAAACACTCATTGTCAAAGTGGTCCTCTGTAGCCCAGTTGGTAGAGCATGGCGCTTGCAACGCCAGGATAGCAGGTTTGATTCCCGGGTGACAGCAGATGACAAACCTGCCCTTCTCAAGAAGAGAGGCCCCTATCGACCCATCTATGACTCATGTACATGTCTGTGCATAATTCACTATAGCATCGATCACTTTGTAGCACGACTTTACACAAAGGAAAAGTTGAGGTAATTTAGGTGTATTTATGTGACTGTATTGACAACTGTGACAACTGTCAACTGCGATTGTATTGACATGCAGAAAACTACTACTCACATTGAACTTAGTTGCTCAAAGTCATTTCTCATGTACAGTAACAGGCGGTTGGTAAATAACTTGATGATCATCATGAATCATCGGAGGGTGACTATCTAAATAAAGTGTCACCAAAGTCTACAAGCTAGTCTTTCCATTGACTTCTACAGCCAGTCCCAAGTCGCTGTCTACCCCTTCCACTTCCAATTGGCCCCAACCCTTCTATTTTCTAGATCTGTAAGGTGTAAGCAATACGGTGGGAGCTATCCAGACCACCTTTCCAAACCATTCAGATCAACAAACATATCAAAGAGTTAGGGCCAAGGGCAAGAGGTAGGGAGTGAATTGGGACCGGCTGCATCTTCAACAGACTCTCATTCCTCTAACACATGTGGGCTTGGTTAATTCCTAATCTTGCGCTGCTATTAGATCACACTTTAATGGAGGCTAGCCCTTTCATGTGGTGAGCGCTAGCGGTTAGCATCATGGGGGTAGTCATTGGTGCTTTATGAGAGTGCGGCAATAAAGTGAAGGACTTCTCGATGACTCTATCGGATAGGGCCGAGCCCCAGCTAATTAAATGCACACCATCTGTTACATAAAATGTATCCTAAACAACCTGAAATTACCACACGTCTGGAGTATTTAAGACCCAAGCAGGGTATTCAAGACCCAAGCAGGACTCAATATCAAATCGATAAGAGTAAAAACTCAAAATATGATGGTCTTTTATACAGAACATAGAATACCACTCATACTTGGTAAGTAGGCTTATTGTAGCTTCCAAAACATGGGGTGTGTGCCACGTTTGTGTCAGAGAAAAGAGTGGTCATTGGATCAAGTTCTCCTATTCTGGGAAACTTTGCACTCATCTATTAGCTAATCTCTGACCACACCCAAAGAGCAACATGCCCTAGTAGGGGTATGTCATGGATAGCCTTGCTGGCCATCTCATTCAAAACATATGACACAGACAGAAAAATAAGTGGTTCTAATTGAATGCACACCTCCAGTATGTCAAGTATCATTCCACGAGACGGAAAGAACAAAGCAAGACAAGAAAAAGAGAGAACTGAAGAGAGAAAAAGATTGAGAGAGAGAGAGAGAGAGAGAGGATTCAGAGAGAAATAATTGAGCTAGAGAGGGGAAAAAGTCAGAGGGAGAGAGAAAGAGAGAGAGAGTTGAGCCAACAAGTAGCTAACGAATTAGCATCCTGAAATAGTGTGTAATAATGTAATATTTAGTAGTTAAAATCCATTCTGATTAGGCACCTACAGTAGCCATGCAATGTCATAAGGTAACGCCTTCATTACCTTGTTTAGGAAGCTCATTGGATCCCACCCATGGTGTGGTCAAATTCGTGCTGGGTTAAATTGACAGTTTTTTTCTCACACAGAGGGAAAAAAAAAGTTTCACTTTTCCAGACAGCTAATAATAGGCTAGCTAGTAGCTACTAGCTTCGTTAAGTTTTGCTAGAGGCGAGCTGAATAATTATAGCTGGCTAATCCGCATGGATATCCATAAATGGCTGGGCACTGCCAAGAACAAAAAAACGGAAGACCTACCATGTCGAGTGTGCTGCCAGGCTAACCGAGCAGCTTGCTGGCCCGACCACCGAGGTTGAGGAGCCTAACAGCAAATGTAATACCCGCCCATCTCCCATGCTGCCTGCTGGCCAACAAGATGGAGAAGAGCCAGGGCCTAGCACCAACAGCACAAGGACAACATCACAACAAGCACCTGAACCTCCATTACCACAGCCACTAGCACCTGACGATCTGTTGGATCCAACTCAACTAGTGGAGGAAGAGTTTATTGATTCTTGCAAAGTGAAATTGCAACCACAGACAGCAACAACAAATGGACCCCAATCAGTGTTCTTCAAAGATACGGCAGGCCTTTGTCAGCAATGTGGTTGGTACTGAAACATGAATTTGGATTACATTTGGGACATGTACAGCAATGTGCTTCTCCACTCTGAAGAAAGTTTTTTAGTGAACACTGACGCAGCTTGTTATATCAATGAAAAGCCCAGCTTGTCCAGCTGGCATTTTAGGGGGACATGACAAGACAATTTTGCAAGGAAGGAGACTGGAATCAATTAAGTTTGTGAGTGAATTTTTTTTTTATTTTTTTTTTTATTTCACCTTTATTTAACCAGGTAGGTCAGTTGAGAACAAGTTCTCATTTGCAACTGCGACCTGGCCAAGACAAAGCAAAGCAGTGCGACAAATAACAACACAGAGTTACACATTAAACAAACAGTCAAAAAACACAATAGAAAATCTATAAACAGAGTGCAAAAAAATTAAATTAAACATGTTCAATTGCTTTCATTAACTTATTCTCTCACTGACCTGAGTTTAAGACAAGCGTTCAGCTATCTTGGAATTAAGAACAAACCCCAAAACTTTAATTTTCAAGAATCTAATTTCTTCTTAACTTTTTGCTTAAGTAGAAACATAAGAAATAGCGCAATAACATTTCCAATAACTTTTTTGAGGAATAGCAACTTTGCTTAACTTTCTTCTTAAGACTGTAGTTAAAGGACAAAATGCCAGTTAAGAAGACATTTCTTCTTAAGAAGGTTTAGTGAATCTGGGCCCTGGAGAAGTGGAGGCTTGGTTACGCTCGTTGCGTAGTGTCACAAATTCGACAGAAATGTAGCCTATACTGTAGTTCTAATTATTTAAGTTTAAATTATGAAGCCTGTAAGAATCTTTGTAAGAAGCTAGTGGTGCTCATCTTGTTGATCTGATCTGTGCGTGGTGGCAGGCGCAAATTATGTGTAGGCCTACTGCAGCTATGTTTTATTTATTTAACTAGGCAAGTCAATTAAGAACAAAATCTTATTTACAACGACGGCCTACCTACAGGGTCAGCCCCTGGAGCAAATTAGGGTTAAGCTCAAACCAGCGACCTTTCGGTTACTGGCCCAACGCTCTAACCGCTAATCTACCTGCCATCCCCAGCTATGGCTGCATTTCGTATATGCATGTCATAGTGTGGAGCATATCTTTCTTGTGTTATTATATAAAGCATCGGTTGTTGGTGTAAGGCTACATTTCAGAATGTTTTTTGTGTATTTGAACAGTAGAAGGACCAATCTACCTTGTGTTAATAGGGCTCAAAAGCAATACTAGTTATGCTCCACCATGCACTTAAAAACAGCCCCCTCATGCATGTCATCCTGGATCCAAGCCTGCGGTGGGAGAGAATTATAACGGCTCTGAGCCATCATATCCACTCAGACTTATTTAGAAAGTCCCACTGCATTACCTTTGTGTGAAATGCCATCGCGGATTAGGGGTCGTACACAGAGTGCGCGTCCCAAATGGCACCCTATTCCTTATATAGTGCTCCACTTGTGACCAGAGTCCTATGGGCACTGGTCAAAAGCAGTGCACTATAAAGGCAATAGGAAGCCATTTGGAATGCAGACAAGAGACTGGGGTAGTGTAAGGAGACGGGGGCTAACACGCTGTATCTGAAAGAGAGACCCTCAGGGCTTAATGTGATGTAGGCAGTGTTATGAAATCGTGTTTCCCCTATTTTAAATTTAGCAGCGGCGGGCAATCGCGGCTACATTTTTACTGCCAAAAATAAATAAAAGGGATAGTGCGAGATTTTGGCAATTAAGCCCCATTACTACTTACCCAGAGTCAGGTTAACTCATTAATAGAATTGTTATGTCTCTTCATGTGTGGCTATCAAATTCACACAGGGTCCATTGTTACAAAGGTAGCTAGCTAGCTACTTTTCTCACCGTAACATTAACAGAACTGTTGGAAAGCAGTGCTCGGCAGGTGGGGGTGAAAGATTGTACCATGTCCTAGCTAGAAGTGACCTTCTTACAGTTGTTCTACAAAATAAATCTCCTGGGGGGCATGCGCTCAGGCCACCGCAGCTAAGAGCCTCCCACTAGTTAATTACTGTGTGGGGTGTAGATGATAGTGGATATCACCCTGTATTAAAGCTGGAATCCTTGATCCACGTCCGTTTGCGATCTTACGACAAAGAAGTTACTGAAAACAGTGTTTTCTTCCTAGTATATCATTGCACGCACAACAGAACAGCAGCATATGTACTGCAGTTTTTGGTACCCTGATGCACGACACTCCCCCAAGGGCTACCCACGTCTGCTTTGCAAAATAAATTAAAAAATAACAATGGCCGTGCAGCAGAGAGTGGGGCAGTTTCCATCTTTAAGGCCCACTCCTTGACCCAGGGAATGGCTGCCCTATGTGAGGATATTTGTAGGGCAGCAGTCCATTATATCATTCCGATTAGGCAACAGTGTAGTTGGACAGCACTTAGATACTGGCAGCAGATCACAATCTACCACTATAGCTACATCAATATGTTTGTATCACAAACACTTTATCTGATCCAGTCTAGTACGTAATGTACAGTATATGGCACACCACTACACTCAGTAGCCAGTTTATTAAGTACACCCCCCCCCCGTTCACGAAAATGGTTCGCTCCTACAGACAGTGAGTCACGTGTCCGTGGTTTGCTATATAAAGCAGGCAGACGGGCATTGAGGTATTCAGTTACTGTTTGATTGAACGTTTGGAAAGAGCAAAACTAGTGACCTAAGCGACTTTGCGGGTGGTATGATCGTCGGTGTCAGGCGCGCCGGTTCCAGTATCTCATAAAAACGGCCGGCCTCCTGGGCTTTTCAGGCACCACAATGCCTACGGTTTTTCAGAGAACGGTGTGACAAACAAAAAACATTCAGTCAACGACAGTCCTGTGGGCCGAAAACAGCTCGTTGATGAGAGGTCGAAGGAGAACGGCAAGAATGGTGCGAGCTAACAGGCGGGCCTCAAACCAGTTTCCCCAGGAGTCAAAGGGGGGTCCGACCTGGTACTTGATGGGTGTAGCTCAAACTGGCCACTGAGTGTATGTACAGCCCTCTAGATGCTAATTCTGGACCAGTGAAGTCACTGACCAAGACATTCTTAAACCGGAACGAACCGTGTATTTTAAAGTACCACGTCAGCTCTCTGTTAAACATCATGTTTATACAATATTTGGACAAGTAGTTTTCACCTGTCAGCGCTCTAATTATCAGTTGTAGCGACGACAGAGGAACCAATTGTGGGTAAATTAGCAGCATATAAGACATGTAGATCTTGACATTTATTTTAAAGGTGTCTGTTGAAGCGCAACCCTTCCACCGCGGTTTATTAAAATAACATTGGTCCTGGAAAACCGGTTAGTCTCATCACTCCTCTATTAATCTGAAATCAATATTTCATCTTCATATGTTATTTAGCTTTGTGTCACATAAGATTAACCAACCAATCAATGTACATGCACAAACATAGATATTGAAAAAAACTATTTAAAAAAAACAATCTGCCTTCAACAGAGCATGCTGGGAAATATGATGAGGGGAATGGTTTGGTTTTGGTTCAAAAGTATGTGTATGAGTTTCAGGCCCCTGTATTAGAGGGTAAAACTAGGCCCTTGAAATAAGACCTTATGAAATACACTATGTGTACAAAACATTCCATGACATAGACTGACCAGGTGAATCCAGGTGAAAGCTATGATCCCTTATTGATGTCACTTGTTAAATCCACTTCAAATCAGTGTAGATGAAGGGGAGGAGACAGGTTAAAGAAGAATTTTTGAGACAATTGAGACATGGATTGTGTATATGTGCCATTCAGAGGGGGAATAGGCAAGACAGAAGGTATACAGTAAGTGCCTTTGATCAGGGTATGGTAGTAGGTGCCAGGCGCACTGGTTTGAGTGTGTCAAGAACTGCAACGCTGCTGTGTTTTTCACACTCAACAGTTTCCTGTGTGTATCAAGAATAGTCCACCACCCAAAGGATATCCAGCCAACTTGACACAACTGTAGGAAGCACTGGAGTCATCATGGTCCAGCATCCCTGTGGAACACTTTCAACACCTTGTAGAATCCGACAAATTGAGGCTGTTCCTAATGTTTTGTATACTCAGTGTAGAGCTACACTATAATGAGTGGGTGGCTGTGTTTCTCCTGTGAGTATGTGTGCTTGTTTGTGTGCGCCTGTGTGTTGGAATTTGTGTGCGTGTTAGTGTGTATGTGTGTTGCACATGTTAAAGTATCTGTACGTGCATATGCGTGTGCACTCACACACAGATGTGTGTGTCTGGCAGTGACTCCTGCGTCTCCCGTCTCCCTCCCAACATAAATTGTGGTTGTCACCAGGCACATCTGGATCCCATTGGGCTCAGAAAGAGTTGCGGGGCTCCAATTAAATGCCAGCCTCTTTTCAACATCAGCTCCTTTGACTGTCAGCGTCAGGCTGCAGTATGGAAACAGAGATTGTTTAAATCCACCTGATGAAAAGTTAATTACCCAACTGGCTCTGACAGGAACTGTGGGGCTGTGGCAATGCTCCAAGTTGGGAGAGTGTGGAAGGGTGGTTTGTGTGTGTTTGGGGGGGGGTTCTAAATCACAAGTCAAGCTACACGCTGTATGTATGTGTGTGTGCGCGTGTGTGTGCTGCCTCTGTCTAAATCACAAAAATAATAATGTGTCAAGTTAGTGTGACTGACACAGAATGTTAATTATCTAGTGGACCATTTCACGTGCCTAATACCTATGGGGAAAAGTCTACTTCACTATGTTGAAGTGTTAATCCTGAGAGATTCTCTGCTGTTGAACACAGGGTCTCTTTCCAGTGTGTGTGCGTGCGTGTGTGAGCTGTATGACAGAGCCGTCTCACTCACACACACACACACACGAGTGCCAGACTACTGAACTATAGGGGAAGAAAATGCTGAGCAAGCTGCTTTCTGCCTGCATGCTTCCAACAAACATACAGTGCATTCAGAAAGTATTCAGACCCATTGACTTTTTACACATTTTGTTACGTTACATTTTGTTACCCTAGAGCCTTATTATAAAATTTATTAAAATTGTTAAAAATGGTTTTGACATTTTTGCTAAATTATTAAAAAGAAAGAAACATTTACAAGTGTTGAGACCCTTTTACCAGTACTTTGTTGAAACACCTTCGGCAGCGATTACAGCCTCGAGTCTTCTTTGGTATGATGCTACGAGCTTGGCACACCTTATTTTATTTTTGATTTGTGCTTTTATTTCACCTTTATTTAACCAGGTAGGTCAGTTGAGAACAAGTTCTCATTTACAACTGCGACCTGGCCAAGACAAAGCAAAGCAGTGCGACAAAAAAAACAGAGTTACACATGGGAATAAACAAACGTACAGTCAATAACACAATAGAGAATCTATATACAGAGTGTGCAAATGTAGTGCAGAATGCAGAAAGGTTAGGAAGGTAGGACAAAAAATAGGCCATAGTGGTGAGATAAATTACAGATTAGCATTAACACTGGAATGATGGATGTGCAAATTATGATGTGCAAATAGAGATACTGGAGTGCAAGATTAGCGAAAATAATAAAAATAAATATGGGGATGAGGTAGTAGTGTGGGCTATTTACAGAAGGGCTATGTACAGGTGCAGTGATCGATAAGCAGCTTTGACAGCTGATGCTTAAAGTTAGTGAGGGAGATAGGAACCTCCAGCTTCAATGATTTTTGCAATTCGTTCCAGTCATTGGCAGCAGAGAACTGGAAGGAATGGCGGCCAAAGGAGGTGTTGGCTTTGGGGGTGACCAGTGAGATATACCTGCTGGAGCGCATGCTACGGGTGGGTGTTGCTATGGTGACCAGTGAGCTGAGATAGGGCGGGGATTTGCCTAATAAAGACTTATAGATGACCTGGAGCCAGTGGGTTTGGCGACGAATATATAATGAAGGCCAGCCAACGAGAGCATACAGGTCGCAGTGGTGGGTAGTATATGGGGCTTTGGTAACAAAACGGATGGCACTGTGATAGATTACATCCAATTTGCTGAGTAGAGTATTGGAGGCTAGTTTGTAAATGACATCGCCGAAATCAAGGATCGGTAGGATAGTCAGTTTTACAAGGGCAAGTTTGGCACCATGAGTGAAGGAGGCTTTGTTGTGAAATAGGAAGCCGATTCTAGATTTAATTTTTGGATTGGAGATGGTTAATGTGAGTCTGGAAGTTGAGTTTACAGTCTAACCAGACGCCTAGGTATTTGTAGGAGTCCACGTATTCTAAGTCGGACCCGTCGAGAGTAGTGATGATAGTCCGGTGGGCGGGTGCGGGCAGATTTCGATAGAAAAGCATGCATTTAGTTTTACTAGCATTTAAGAGCAGTTGTAGGCCACGGAAGGAGTGTTGTATGGCATTGAAGCTTGTTTGAAGGTTAGTTAACACAGTATCCAAAGAGGGGCCAGATGTATACAGAATGGTGTCGTCTGCGTAGAGATGGATCAGAGAGTCACCAGCAGCGAGAGCGACATCGTTGATGTATATAGTTTGGCGCCGCCCTGAGTGGTCGCCTGTTAAGCAGCTCCCGTTGTTCGTGCATTAATTGTTGTTTTAGTTCGTTTTCTTTTAAGGGAATTACTATTATTACCCCAAATGATATCATACACACATTTAGCTATTAAAGTATCTCTTCCTGTCATTTACCTGTACAGTTTGTGTAAACATGCAAGTATTCACTTATCTGTAAATATAACTGTATACCTAACTGTACAGCTAATTTAACCATGCAAAATTTTCACTTACCTGTTCATTTACCCAGTCTGTCTATTAAGTAAACTATTATTACCCTCGCTCATATCATACGCATTTTTAGCTACTGAAGTATTTCTCTGCCATCGACCTGTATAGTATAGTTAACCATCCAACATCCACCAATGTATAGTGTACATATTCAGCCAACCACCCATACTATGCAATGTCCTTTTATAGCTTTTTTTTGCACTCCAGATATCTTGTATTTCTATACTTTTTCATACTGCCGCTCTATGTATCATGTACCGTGTATCTGTCTTTTGTGTACTTTCGTTGTGGCATTTTGCACCTGCCCTGTGTTTTGTTGTAGCTGCTTGACAATGAAATTTCCCCCCTGGGGGATCAATAAAGTACCTATCTATCTATCTATCTATCTATCTATCTATAGAGAAAAGGGTTGGCCCAAGAATTGAACCCTGTGGCACCCCCATAGAAACTGCCAGAGGATCGGACAACAGGCCCTCCGATTTGACACACTGAACTCTGTCTGCGGCTGCACAGTACTGTCTTTTATCGATGGCGATTATGATATCGTTCAGTACCTTGAGCGTAGCTGAGGTGCACCCATGACCAGCTCGGAAACCAGATTGCATAGCAGAGAAGGTACGGTGGGATTCGAAATGGTCAGTTATCTGTTTGTTAACTTGGCTTTCGAAGACTTTAGAAAGGCAGGTCAGGATGGATATAGGTCTATAACAGTTTGGATCCAGAGTGTCTCCCCCTTTAAAGAGGGGGATGACCGCGGCAGCTTTCCAATCTCTAGGGATCTCAGACGATACGAAAGAGAGGTTGAACAGGCTAGTGATAGGTGTTGCAACAATTTTGGATGATAATTTCAGAAAGAGAGGGTCCAGATTGTCTAGCCCAGCAGATTTGTAGGGGTCCAGATTTTGCTGCTCTTTCAGAACATCATCCGTCTGGATTTGGGTGAAGGAGAAGCGGGGGGGGGGGGGGGGGGTGGGGGGGGGGTTTGGGCAAGTTGCTGCGGGGGGTAAAGAGCTGTTTGCCGGGGTAGGGGTAGCCAGATGGAAAGCATGTCCAGCCGTAGCAAAATGCTTATTGAAATTTTCGATAATCATGGATTTATCGGTGGTGACAGTGTTTCCGAGCCTCAATGCAGTGGGCAACTGGGAGGAGGTGCTCTTATTCTCCATGGACTTTACAGTGTCCCAGAACTTTTTGGAGTTAGTACTACCTGGGCCAGGTCGATTAGAAAGGCCTGCTCGCAAAAGTGTTTTAGGGAGCGTTTGACAGTGATAAAGGGGTGGTCGTTTGACCGCTGACCCATTACGAACGCAGGCAATGAGGCAGTGATCGCTGAGATCCTGGTTGAAAACAGAGGAGGTGTATTTGGAGGGAAAGTTAGTCAGGATGATATCTATGATGGTACCCATGTTTACGGATTTAGGGTTGTACCTGGTGGGTTCCTTGATAATTTGTGTGAGATTGAGGGCATCTATCTTAGATTGAAGGACAGCCGGGGTGTTACGCATATCCCAGTTTAAGTCACCTAACAGTACAAACTCTGAAGATAGATGGGGGGGCAAACAATTCACATATGGAGTCCAGGGCACAGCTGGGGGCTGAGGGGGGTTTGTAACAGGCGGCAACAGTGAGAGACTTATTTCTGGAAAGGTGGATTTTTAAGAGTAGAAGCTCAAACTGTTTGGGCACAGACCTGGACAGTATGACAGAACTCTGCAGGTTCTCTCTGCAGTAGATTGCAACTCCGCCACCTTTGGCAGTTCTATCTTGATGGGAAATATTGTAGTTGGGGATGGAAATTTCCGAATTTTTGGTGTCCTTCCTGAGCCAGGATTCAGACACAGCTAGGACATCAGGTTTGGCGGAGTGTGCTAAAGCAGTGAATAAATCAAACTAGGGAGGAGGCTTCTAATGTTAACATGCATGAAACCAAGGCTTTTACGGTTACATAAGTCAACAAATGAGAGCGCCTGGGGAATAGGTGTAGTGCTGGGGGCTACAGGACCTGGGTTTACCTCTACATCACCAGAGGAACAGAGGAGTAGTAGGATTAGGGCACGGCTGAAGGCATTAAGAACTGGTTGTCTAGTGCGTTGGGTACAGACAATAAAAGGAGCAGATTTCTGGGCGTGGTGGAATAGATTCAGGGCATAATGTACAGACAAGGGTATGGTAGGATGTGAGTTCAGTGGAGGTAAACCTAGGCGTTGGGTAATAAAGAGAGAGGTTGCATCTCTGGAGACACCAGTTAAGCCAGGTGAGGTCTCCGCGTGTGTGTGGGGGGGGAGGGACAAAGGAGCTATCTGAGGCATGTTGAGCGGGACTGGGGGCTCTACAGTGAAATAAAACAATAATAGTTAACCTAAACAGCAACAGACAAGGCACATTGAAGTATGAAAGAGGCATAAAAAAAAACAGTTAATTAAGAGAGTCAAAGACAACGACGGGAAATGGTGATGAATGGACAAAAAGGGGTCAGATAGAGAGATTGGTGTGCTACATACAGGACCTGAGGCCTGGTAGTTAAACAGAAAGAAATACCATATAACCAAACAGTCCTGCAGGCATCAGCTGTGAAGCTGAGCAATCATAGGATCCGATGAGCAGCAAAGAGGCGAGCTAGGGAGCAGTTCAGTGGGCACTGCACTAGGCGAGCGAGGAGGCACAGCGTTCAGAGGGCTAGCGGGCCGGGGCTAGCAGGCCGGGGCTTATTTGGGGAGTTTCATCCATTCTCCTCTTCAGATCCTCGCAAGCTCTGTCAGATTGGATGGTGAGCATCGCTGCAGAGCTATTTTCAGGTCTTTCCAGAGATGTTAAAATCGGGTTCAAGTCCAGACTCTGGCTGGGCCACTGAAGGACATTCAGAGACTTGTCCCGAAGCCACTCCTGTGTTGTCTTTGTCATTATGGGGTATTGTGTGTAGATTGATGAGGAAAAATGTAATTTAATCCATGTTAGAATAAGGCTGTAACGTAACAAAATGTGGAAGTCAAGGGGTCTGAATATTTTCTGAATGCACTGTATGTGCACATATAAAATGCAAGCACACACACACAGATAAAAACACACCCACACAAAGAACCATAAATCATAATGCAGTTTAAAAATGGATGAGATTATGCCTAATCTCATCACGGGCCCTGATGGCTTTACCACAATGAGGCTGTAGTGTGCATGTGTGTTTGTGTGTTCAGTAACGTGACTGGCCTTGTGCAATGGCACTCTTTCACTTTGATGGGTTGAATAACATAACATGACATACAGTAAGATAAGTAACTCATTTATGGTTGAAGTTAAACGGTACCTCGTAGATCATGTTGGTACCAGTGCGTGTGTGCGTATGCATGTTTGTGTAAACATATTCTAGATAGATAGATAGATCATTGATCCCGGAGGGGAAATTTCTTTATCAAGCAGCTACGCAAAACACAGGGCAGGGCCAATATCGAACATGTAAAAAAAAAAAAAAAAAACTCACGAAAAACATACTAAAACAACAATTAACGCATGAACAATGGGAGCTGCTTAACAGGCGACCAGCAGGGCGGCGCCAACCAATATTAAGAGGTAAACGGTACCTCTTAGATCATGTTGGTACCCGTGCGTGTGTGTGTAGTTTCCCATATTAGTTCTTACCCTATAATCAAACCCTCATTCCAGTTGATAATTCTTTAATAATCTTGTACAACAAGCCACAGCATCATTAGCTTTTTAATTTCATTTGATTTAATGAAATCATTTTCTGTTTCAGCAGTTCTGACTAGGCTCCATACAGAATACTGTATAGGGCTATATCTACATGAACAGACCTGGGCTGTGTACCAAATGGCACCCTATTCCCTACATAGGGCACTACTTTTCACCAAGGCCCACAGGGCTCTGGTCAAAAGTAGTGCTCTATATAAGGAAAAGGTTGCCATTTGAGAGCCCTGCACTTATTTCCTGAAGCCTACACCTCAAATTCAAAGCTCCCTAAACGGTTCCCTCTGAAATCTTATCATGACCTAGAAGTATTACAATTGGTAAGGTACTCCAAGTCATTCCTCACCCACTTCAACTTACTAAAGAGCTCTATAGTGATTTATCTTGGCTTAAACACACACACACACACAGTACCAGTCTAAAGTTTGAACACACCTACTCATTCTTTATTTTTACTATTTTCTACATTGTAGAACTACTTCAAAACCATTCCTCATGAAGCTGGTTGAGAGAATGCCAAGAGTGTGCAAAGCTGCCATCAAGGCAAAGGGTGGCTACTTTGAAGAATCTCACATATAAAATATATTTTGATTTGTTTAACACTTTTTTGGTTACTACAAACATAGATACAATAGCTGAGACGGTTGAGTGATAAAAGGTAGATGCTAGCTTCGGTAACTGTAGCTGTGTTTGTGTTGGTTATGACTTTGAACAGCATAGTTTAAGAAGTAGCATGTAGCATTGAGGGACTTTACAAATTGGTAACGTGAAGAAATCATACGGTATATTATTAGGCTAAATCCTAAATAAATGGCTGAAATTACAAAATGTAATGTGATGTGCAATAAGGAATGGATTACGAAACACTCAACCTGAATAGGTTGTTTCAATAGGCCCCATAGGGGTAAGCAAATGTTTGAGTCCACAGCATTAAACAGAGGTGTGGTGATCCGGCATACATCCATGGAAGCCGATTTTGGAGACGGCATACTACTACTACTAGCCAGGGCTGGGAGTTTTGGCGATTTATTTGTTGATTCAGAAGGACTGGATATACACTACATGACCAAAAGTATGTGGACACCTGCTCATAGAACATCTCATTCCAAAATCATGGACATTAATATGGAGTTGGTCCCCCATTTGTTGCTATAACAGTCTCCATTATTCTGGGAAGTCTTTCCACTAAAATGTCGGAACATTGCTGCGGGGACTTGCTTCCATTCAGCCACTAGAGCAATAGTAAGGTCGGGCACTGATGTTGGGCGATTAGGCCTGGCTCGCAGTCGGCGTTCCAATTCATCCCAAAGGTGTTTAATGGGAAGGAGATCAGGGCTCTGGCCAGTCAAGTTCAATCATCCCGATCTCAACAAACCATTTCTGTATGTACCTCGCCTTGTGCACAAGGGCATTGTCATGCTGAAACAGGAAAGGGACGCGTTTCCACTGCTCCAGAGTCCAATGGCGGCGAGCTTTACACCACCCAAGCCGACTCTTGGCATTGTGCACGGTGATCTTAGGCTTGCGTGCGACTGCTCAGCCATGGAAACCCATTTTCTGAAGCTGCCGACGAACAGCTCGTGCTGACGTTGCTTCCAGAGGCAGTTTGGAACTCGGTAGTGTGTGACGCAAAATATGACAGATGATTTTTACGCGCTGCAGCACTCGCGGACCCGTTCTGTGAGTTTGTGTGGCCTACCACTTCGCTGAGCTGTTGTTGCTACTAGACGTTTCTACTTCACAACAACAGCACTTACAGTTGACCAAGGCAGCTCTAGCAGGGCAGACATTTGACGAACTGACTTGTTGGAAAGGTGGCATCATATGACGGTGCCATGTTGACAGTCACTGAGCTTTTCAGTAAGGCCATTCTACTGCACATTTTTGTCTATAGAAATTGCATGGCTGTGTGCTCAATTTCATACACCTGTCAGCAACAAATACACTCATTTTAAAGGGGTGTCCACATACTTTGGTTTATATATAGTGTATCTAGGTCAGCTTTCTCTAAAAGGTGAGCTCACTCAATCACAGGAGTTTCAAACTTTACGAGACTGGCAAGATTTATTGGCAGTTAGCGAATACCTCCACTTTGTCCGTTCCTCTACTTTTATTAGGAAGTCTGATTTCCATTAACTCAGTAAGCAATGGTCACATGGCTGAAGCCAAAATGGCAGGCCGAGGAGTTATCGGTCCATCTCTTTCCTCCATAGCTGGGTATCGTGTTACACAAGCCGCTGGGGGAAGAGAGAGGGAAGTTGAATCAGCGAGCTGTTAGAACGGTGGATTTAGTCAAATTGATTTAATAAGAGGCATCGGCTTCTTGTCGTCTTATCTCTGTCTAACGGGGAAGGAGGAAACGGAGGAACGTTTGGGGAGCGGAGAAAGAAACCGGCTTTCTTTCCTCCGAGACTCTCCTCCTCTCCTTTTTCACTCCCGTAAATAGTCAGGCTTTCCTGTCCGTCTGTCTGACATATGTCCGCCTGTCTGTCTGAAACGTGTCTGTCGGTCTGAAACCTGCTTGTCTGTCTGCTTCTCTCCACTATCTCAGCGTCTCTTTCCACCTCTCTATGGAGGGACCAATACTCTGGGTACAGCCTCGTATGTTTCAGCAGCGCAGCCTATTTTTACATCAGGGCTACTGTAACACGTACCACATGTAATCCCAAAACCAACACACACACACACAGAGCCCACTCAGATTCTAACAGCACACTCGCGGCGTCAATCTAACTCACGTAATCCTAAACAAAACCTACACACACACACACACACACACACACACACACACACCACAAACAGCGTCTAACTGGCTATTTAGAATCACATGGATTTGTATTAGCACAGGCAAGGAGGCAATTAGTACAAAGGACCAAAATAGACTCATACTAGAGAATACTGTGCTGAAAAAAACCTGTATCCCTGTAATACACATTAGGGTCAAACCATAAGAACACACAATAATATAGATCCACTGCAAATATGATACAGATCCACCTAAAATATTACATAGATTCAAATAGATCCACATCAGGGGGATGGCTGCAGTGCCAGTGATCAAAGCATACGACACGTATATCAAACGCCTGGCTGTCTCTTAGTACGAAATGGCCATTAGCCTCAAAACAGGGGATGCAGCCTGTGATGAGTGGATGTGTAGGACTCCAATGTGACAGGACAAAGTACTAGGAAGTAGTAAAGGCACGGACAGAAACCGACACGGTTTGTTAAAGCGCTTTATGGAGCGACGGAAGTCAACGCTCCAAAGACATTCCAAGCCTTATTGTTTACAAGGTGGCGGAGCAGGTTAAACAGTGAAATGCGATGGGTTCGGTTGAGGGGGGTCATTATTTGTTTACAGTAGCATGGCAAAGGGGTCTAACAAAGGCCAGCGTGAGTCTTACAAGGAAAGGCAAGCCAAGGTTCTAGTTAGACACACGGTAGACTTAAGAGTGAAATGGACGACATTATAAACCAGCCCCTATAAGACGGAGGAGAGGGAAGGGGAAGAAGATGACAGGAGAAGAGAGAGGGTGCTGTAACAGAGCACTTTGATCTCTGCTCTGCAGTGCTGCTGCTGTGAGGAGACAGGGGGAAGTGATGCTGTGAGGAGACAGGGGGAAGTGATGCTGTGAGGAGACAGGGGGAAGTGATGCAGTCAGACGTACAGCTGTATAGGGCTATAGCTCATTCTCAGTGGTCTATTACAGCTGATGGCATTCTCACTGCTAGGGAATGAGGGCAAGATGGGCTACTGTTAATATATGAGAGTATGAGGGTGAGAGTTTGACACGGGGAGAGAGTTACAACGGAGGGATTGGAGAATGAAAGAATATTAGGAGAGATTTACCCTACATACACCCTGCCCCTGAACAAGGCAGTTAACCCACTGTTCCCCGGGCGCCGAAGACGTGGATGTCGATTAAGGCAGCCCCCCCCCCCCCCCCCCACACCTCTCTGTTTCAGAGGGTTTGGGTTAAATGTGGAAGACACATTTCAGTTGAATGCATTCAGTTGTACAACTGACTAGTATCCGCCTTTCCCTTTTACATGGGAGTATGGGTGATGGGTAAGCAAGCTATGAACCAAATCAAGCGACTCAACAGACATGTGTAGTGTACACAGGCATGTACGCATGCACAGGAGCACACACACACTTCCCTCTAAATGACATATCCTTGGAACTGGGCTACAGCTGTATAGGGCTGTGTGGAGCGAAGAGACCTCACCGTAACAAGTTCAAACTCCAGCCAAAACACTCCTCTGCCTTATATTTTCCCCTCAGAACAGGGGCGAATCTCAATAGCACATCCGTGTGGTTCATAGCCTCGTTTCAAAGGCTATTGACTGTGAATTACTCTATTGAATATGTTTTGTTTGAGAGATCTTGTGTTTGTGTTGGGTAAGGGCTGTTCTTTAGAGAACTGTTCAAACCTGGTGGTTTCTCGAATGTGTATAAAGACTTATGTTTCACAACGAAGGTAGGTGAATAAACACATGTTGATTCAGATTGTGACATATATTGTATTCAATAGCCCCATGCGGGAGAAAGAACTGACTGTCTTTTCAATTACCCGGATATTCCCACTGAATATGTGCACACAACTCGTCACAGAACTCAGAACACCGTTGATGCTTTTACTGAGTCTGATGCCAGAAATATGAATCAATGTCTAGCCTCGCGTATCTAGCTGGGCTTAACTGATCTGACCAACCTGGCAATACAACAACATGTTTTAGTTCAGATAGCATGTGCACATCAAACACCTTCCTGGAGCAATGATTAAGTTGTGCCAGCCCCATTCTTTCGAATTTCTCATCGTTGGTGATGGCCCACTGTTTCTAATTGAAATCAGAAGTCAGTCAAATAAGTACGGTGTTTCGCTCACTCAAGCAAAACGCCTGCCAAGCGAATCCTATGCCATTTAGCGGCAGTACTGTAAATGACTCCAAAATATTTTCTCAACGGATGACACTGATCTCGTTCCAAAGGCAGCGACATGCAGAGCGACAAAAAGAGAGAGAAAAAAAAAGAGTAGGGGGAAGGGATGTAGAGAGAGAATCAAAGATTGAATTACTGTCACAGTGAAATGACAGAGTAAGTAAGTGAGTCTACTGCAGGCTGTATGGCTGCATCCCAACAGGGGTCTCACTGTGAGGGGGAGCAGCCACCAGAGATAGCCTAGCTAGGCTAATGGAATCTACTGTACAGCACTACCGCCTAAGGTTACACTAACGCTATGCTAACTACTGTACAGCTCTACCACCTGAGACTACACTAACGCTATGCTAATGCTATTCTACTCCTTCTCTTGCTGTGACCCTTTATTGTGTTAGCTTGTGTGTAGGATGCTGCGAGATCCACAGTAGCATCCAAAGGCTTTCTGGAATCTACAGTACTCCATCTGAGGCAATGCTAAGTTATATGTTACACTTTCTGGCTATAGCCAATCTGATGTCATCTTGTGTTAGAACGCTGCAATATCTGCCATGGTAATTATGATCTCAGTTCCTGTATCGATCGAGGCACAAAAGCAGACATTTTGTAAGGAAGGTGCATTTGTACTGGAGGGTCTCTATCCTTCTCGATCACGCGTCTTCGGTCTCCTCTCTCCCTCTCCGTGTCTGCCGCACACAGTAGCCGAGAGCAATGGATTATGGTCATTGTAGTTAATTACAAAACTATGTCGAATATTGGCCTGCTGGAAACTACAACCCCTTACTACATCGCAAAGTTCAGGCATGATCTGATTACTCTCTAGAGAAACTATGCACTGAGCTCACAGACAAAAAAGCAACTAAATGGAATTCAAATAATTGAAACGAAAAATAAACATTTTGTGTTAATCGCTCAGCACTACTTCCTGCCCTTGTTTCCAGAGAACAAATCTCTTGTACTCAAAGGGCCCGGGGAAGAGTTGCAGGATAGAGGAGAAGAGAAGAAAGTGCCTTGACGTCAACATTTGCAAAAAACTGTCCTCTAGCCATCGTACTACTATGGCTGACCCTGTAAAACAACACATTTCACCACATCAATCAGGTGAAAGTGACAATAAAACATATACACTGAGTGTCAAAAATATTAAGGACACCATGGCATTGACTAACCAGGTGAAAGCTATCATCTCTTATTTACGTCACTTGTTAAATCCATTTCAATCAGTGCAGATGAAGGGGAAGATGTTAAAGAAGGATTTTTAAGCCTTGAGACATGGATTGTGTATGTGTGCCATTGAGGGTGAATGGGCATGACAAAAGATTGAAGTGCCTTTATTATATATTTGTTTTACCTTTATTTAACTAGGCAAGTCAGTTAAGAACAAATTCTTATTTACAATGACGGCCTACACTGGCCAAACTCGGACGACGCTGGGCCAATTGTGTGCCGCCCTATTGGACTCACAATCACGGACGGTTTTGAACATGGAATGGTAGTTGGTGCCAGGCGCACTGGTTTGAGTCAAAAACTGTAATGCTGCTGGGTTTGTCACGCTCAACCGTTTCCCATGTGTATCAAGAACGGTCCACCACCTAAAGAACACCCAGCCAACTTGACACAACTGTGGCAAGCATTGGAGTCAACATGAACCAGCATCCCTGTGGAACGCTTTCAACACTTTGTAGAGTCCATGCCTGGGGCGGCAGGTAGCCGAGTGGTTAGTGTTGGGCCCGTAACGGAAAGGTTGCCGGATCGAATCCCCGAGCTGACAAGGTAAAAATCTGTCGTTCTGCCCCTGAACAAGGCAGTTAACCCACTGTTCCTAGGCCGTCATTGAAAATAAGAATTTGTTCTTAACTGACTTGCCTAGAAAAATAAAGGTTGAATAAAAAAAGAAATAAAATTCCCCAATGAATTCAGGCTGTTCTGAAGGCAAAAGGGAAGGTGTTCCTAACGTTTGGTATACTCAATGTATATATTTATCAAATTGAAACAAAATTGCCCTACCCTTTAAAAAAAGAACATGTATTACACTAAAGACGTCTTTGATTGATGACTTAACTAGATAAAGTGTTAGTTTGATAGATGATAGGCTAACTGGATAAAGTTGGTGAGGTCACCGCTGCAGAGTGCAGATCAGATTCGCTTACTCAGTCCAAGATGGAACTGGCATCCAATTAAAATGCCTAAATGGCTTTAATCTCATCTAAATTTGATTGGCTGGTCACCAAGTTAGCAGGCCCAGATTGAATCAAGCTCATTTGGCCAATACATTTCCTACGCTAGGCCATTTAATTCTAGCTGTGTGTGTGGGTGTGCTGCAGTTGCGTAGTCTGTGACATGAAGACATGTATAACTTGCTTAGGTATAAAATGGTATATGCGCAAAGAGAGGTGGCTTGTGCAAATAAACGTGACTGGTCGGAGTTAAACTAATCTGTACTGAACACAACATAGCCCTGAATAAATTAGTCTGAGAATAGCAACAAAGCCAAGGCCTGACTGCACTGAAAACGGAAATTAACACATAGGCTAATGTACACCACATCTTTAGAGATACGAAACCTTACTGAACACCCACACCGCAGTTCTCTCGCACATGAATAATTACACAAACACAGCAGCGGCCGTGGGAGAAGTCAACTGTGATAACACGTTTGTTTAATTCATGCCGGTTACACAACACATGCAGTCTGACAAGAAGCGTGTACACTGTACAGTCAGCACATTATACAATCAAGACAACTGTGTACAGTACGGTTAATGTCGAGAGGATAGAAAGGCCAAATAATTTTTTATTAGTCTGATTTCGCTCACTCAAGCAAAACGCCTGCCAAGCGAATCCTATGCCATTTAGCGGCAGTACTGTAAATGACTCCAAAATATTTTCTCAACGGATGACACTGATCTCGTTCCAAAGGCAGCGACATGCAGAGCGACAAAAAGAGAGAGAAAAAAAAAGAGTAGGGGGAAGGGATGTAGAGAGAGAATCAAAGATTGAATTACTGTCACAGTGAAATGACAGAGTAAGTAAGTGAGTCTACTGCAGGCTGTATGGCTGCATCCCAACAGGGGTCTCACTGTGAGGGGGAGCAGCCACCAGAGATAGCCTAGCTAGGCTAATGGAATCTACTGTACAGCACTACCGCCTAAGGTTACACTAACGCTATGCTAACTACTGTACAGCTCTACCACCTGAGACTACACTAACGCTATGCTAATGCTATTCTACTCCTTCTCTTGCTGTGACCCTTTATTGTGTTAGCTTGTGTGTAGGATGCTGCGAGATCCACAGTAGCATCCAAAGGCTTTCTGGAATCTACAGTACTCCATCTGAGGCAATGCTAAGTTATATGTTACACTTTCTGGCTATAGCCAATCTGATGTCATCTTGTGTTAGAACGCTGCAATATCTGCCATGGTAATTATGATCTCAGTTCCTGTATCGATCGAGGCACAAAAGCAGACATTTTGTAAGGAAGGTGCATTTGTACTGGAGGGTCTCTATCCTTCTCGATCACGCGTCTTCGGTCTCCTCTCTCCCTCTCCGTGTCTGCCGCACACAGTAGCCGAGAGCAATGGATTATGGTCATTGTAGTTAATTACAAAACTATGTCGAATATTGGCCTGCTGGAAACTACAACCCCTTACTACATCGCAAAGTTCAGGCATGATCTGATTACTCTCTAGAGAAACTATGCACTGAGCTCACAGACAAAAAAGCAACTAAATGGAATTCAAATAATTGAAACGAAAAATAAACATTTTGTGTTAATCGCTCAGCACTACTTCCTGCCCTTGTTTCCAGAGAACAAATCTCTTGTACTCAAAGGGCCCGGGGAAGAGTTGCAGGATAGAGGAGAAGAGAAGAAAGTGCCTTGACGTCAACATTTGCAAAAAACTGTCCTCTAGCCATCGTACTACTATGGCTGACCCTGTAAAACAACACATTTCACCACATCAATCAGGTGAAAGTGACAATAAAACATATACACTGAGTGTCAAAAATATTAAGGACACCATGGCATTGACTAACCAGGTGAAAGCTATCATCTCTTATTTACGTCACTTGTTAAATCCATTTCAATCAGTGCAGATGAAGGGGAAGATGTTAAAGAAGGATTTTTAAGCCTTGAGACATGGATTGTGTATGTGTGCCATTGAGGGTGAATGGGCATGACAAAAGATTGAAGTGCCTTTATTATATATTTGTTTTACCTTTATTTAACTAGGCAAGTCAGTTAAGAACAAATTCTTATTTACAATGACGGCCTACACTGGCCAAACTCGGACGACGCTGGGCCAATTGTGTGCCGCCCTATTGGACTCACAATCACGGACGGTTTTGAACATGGAATGGTAGTTGGTGCCAGGCGCACTGGTTTGAGTCAAAAACTGTAATGCTGCTGGGTTTGTCACGCTCAACCGTTTCCCATGTGTATCAAGAACGGTCCACCACCTAAAGAACACCCAGCCAACTTGACACAACTGTGGCAAGCATTGGAGTCAACATGAACCAGCATCCCTGTGGAACGCTTTCAACACTTTGTAGAGTCCATGCCTGGGGCGGCAGGTAGCCGAGTGGTTAGTGTTGGGCCCGTAACGGAAAGGTTGCCGGATCGAATCCCCGAGCTGACAAGGTAAAAATCTGTCGTTCTGCCCCTGAACAAGGCAGTTAACCCACTGTTCCTAGGCCGTCATTGAAAATAAGAATTTGTTCTTAACTGACTTGCCTAGAAAAATAAAGGTTGAATAAAAAAAGAAATAAAATTCCCCAATGAATTCAGGCTGTTCTGAAGGCAAAAGGGAAGGTGTTCCTAACGTTTGGTATACTCAATGTATATATTTATCAAATTGAAACAAAATTGCCCTACCCTTTAAAAAAAGAACATGTATTACACTAAAGACGTCTTTGATTGATGACTTAACTAGATAAAGTGTTAGTTTGATAGATGATAGGCTAACTGGATAAAGTTGGTGAGGTCACCGCTGCAGAGTGCAGATCAGATTCGCTTACTCAGTCCAAGATGGAACTGGCATCCAATTAAAATGCCTAAATGGCTTTAATCTCATCTAAATTTGATTGGCTGGTCACCAAGTTAGCAGGCCCAGATTGAATCAAGCTCATTTGGCCAATACATTTCCTACGCTAGGCCATTTAATTCTAGCTGTGTGTGTGGGTGTGCTGCAGTTGCGTAGTCTGTGACATGAAGACATGTATAACTTGCTTAGGTATAAAATGGTATATGCGCAAAGAGAGGTGGCTTGTGCAAATAAACGTGACTGGTCGGAGTTAAACTAATCTGTACTGAACACAACATAGCCCTGAATAAATTAGTCTGAGAATAGCAACAAAGCCAAGGCCTGACTGCACTGAAAACGGAAATTAACACATAGGCTAATGTACACCACATCTTTAGAGATACGAAACCTTACTGAACACCCACACCGCAGTTCTCTCGCACATGAATAATTACACAAACACAGCAGCGGCCGTGGGAGAAGTCAACTGTGATAACACGTTTGTTTAATTCATGCCGGTTACACAACACATGCAGTCTGACAAGAAGCGTGTACACTGTACAGTCAGCACATTATACAATCAAGACAACTGTGTACAGTACGGTTAATGTCGAGAGGATAGAAAGGCCAAATAATTTTTTTGCACTGTGTTGTTGACATAAGTGTGTCCGCACCGGACATAACAATAGTCCAGTCAAAATAAAAAGGTTGTGTTTAAAGTAGGGCTGTGACGGTGATGGCATTTTGGATGACAGTAATCGGCAAAGACCAATGACCGCGTTCACCGTAATAACCGTTCGAATAGCAAAAAAGCTCAAATAATAGAAAGAAAAATACAAAAATGTACGACATTTTCTCCTTCTCTCCTGACTGCACGTGCCATCATAGAAATAAAATTAATAATACGGCCGTCCCCAATCAAGTCAATGATAATGGGTTGGCTGGCGGACATTGCGAGTGTATCCATAGACTCAGGCTGTTTAGCATTGAATAAAAATGGTCAGTTCCTGTCTACGTAAAGGGGGTGGCTCTCTCATAGACACCAATGCGTAACCAAATATATTTTAGATTTTAGATTCTTCAAAGTAGCCACCCTTTGCCTTGATGACAGCTTTGCACACTCTTGGCATTCTCTTCACCTAGAATGCTTTTCCAACAGTCTTGAAGGAGTTCCCACATTTGCTGAGCACTTGTTGGCTGCTTTTCCTTCACTCTGTGGTCCAACTCATCCCAAACCATCTCAATTGGGTTGAGGTCAGGTGATTGTGGAGGCCAGGTCATCTGATGCAGCACTCCATCACTCTCCTTCTTGGTCAAATAGCCCTAACAAAGCCTGGAGGTGTGTTTGGTCATTGTACTGTTGAAAAACAAATAATAGTCCCAATAAGCGCAAACCAGATGGGATGGCATATCGCTGCAGAATGCTGTAGTAGCCATGCTGGTTAAGTGTGGCTTGAATTCTAAATAAATCACTGACAGTGTCACCAGCAAAGCACCCCCACACCTTCATGCTTCACGGTGGGAACCACACACGCGGAGATCATCCGTTCACCTACTCTGCGTCTCACAAAGACACGGCGGTTGGAACCAAAAATCTCAAATTTGGACTAAAAGGACAGATATCCACCGGTCTAATGTCCATTGCTCGTGTTTCTTGGCCCAAGCAAGTCTCTTCTTCTTATTGGTGTCCTTTAGTAGTGGTTTCTTTGCAGTAATTCAACCATGAAGGCCTGATTCACACAGTCTCCTCTGAACAGTTGATGTTAAGATGTTTCTGTTACTTGAACTCTGTGAAGCATTTATTTGGGCTGCAATTTCTGAGGCTGGTAACTCTTAATGAACTTATCCTCTGCAGCAGAGGTAACTCTGGGTCTTCCATTCCTATGGCGGTCCTCATTCGAGCCAGTTTCATCATTGATTGATGGTTTTTGCAAATGCACTTGAAGAAACTTTCAAAGTTCTTGAAATGTTCCCGATTGACTGACCTTCATGTCAAAGTAATAATAGACTGTCGTTCCTTTTTGCTTATTTGAGCTGTTCTTGCCATAATATGGACTTGGTATTTTACCAAATAGGGCTATCTTCTGTATACCACCCCTACCTTGTCACAACACATCTGATTGGCTCAATAAGGAAATTAACTTTTAACAAGGCACACCTGTTAATTGAAATGCATTCCAATCTCATGAAGCTGGTTGAGAGAGAGTGTGCAAAGCTGTCATCAAGGCAAAGGGTGGGTATGACTGTTATTACATTTTTTTTCATGATGGTCTTCATCAATAACCGTTGGTTATATGGTAATTGTGCCAGCCCTAGTTTAAAGTGAAGCTACACAAGTGTCCAGAAATCAGACTTCAACCGCCTTGTAGAAGAACAACCAGACAGAGGACAGCCAAAGGAGACAATGATACAGTACTGAACATTGTCCCGTATCTTTCCTGTTGAAGCCATGCTAACGTAACAACTGTCTTAGTACACTATGTACAGCTGTCTGCTATGGTACATGCATACTGTACGATTTCCTGAGAGGGGGAAAAGGGGAATGTTCCAGAAAAAGAGAGAGTGAGAAAGAGAGCGAGAGAGAGAGGCGGGATGAGTATAATCCAGGGAACAGATGTTGGGAGCCTATTGGAGAGGGTGCGCTGGGGAGAGCTGTGCTAACCGGAGCCTATTGGAGAGGGTGCGCTGGGGAGAGCTGTGCTAACAGGAGCACATGATTACACAAAACATGCTAACGCTACAGTAGCTCTCAGGTAGACTACCTGCTTTACTTAGTCCAAAGTTATGAAAGCTATCCTAGAAAGGTTAGCATAACAAATACAATATACTAACAAATACAATGTACACTAACCTATAAAGACTCCTTGGTCTGCAACAATTGCTGGCAAAAAAGAACGAAATATGAGCATTCACTGACCAAGCACTCCCTAGCGCACAGTATGTTATAGCCAACATGCTGAACTTCTGTCCTCTGCATGAGAGATTCAGGATCTCTTATTGTGATTTAAACACCTCACTCAAACAACACACTCAGCAGCTAGTGTACTGTATCTGAGCACAAAGCTAACCGGTTTTGACAGGCTACTCTCCTCGACACGGGACATAGACCCGACACAGCAGCACGGAGAATCGTGTAAACCAGACGGTAAAACGGTGTCCTATTCCCTCTAAGTGCGTTATAAGCAGCCTCTACACGGAGGGTCTGCCTCCCAAATGGCAACCTAATCTCTAAATAGGGCCCTGGACAAAAGTACTACACTAAATAGGGAATAGGGAGCCCTTTCGGGCTGGGAAGTATACCGTATTTTAGTATATATACCGTATTTTAGTATATACCGGTATTGATGCACAGACCGGTTTGGGTTTTTGCTTTACCTTCTATAACGGTATGTTTGGTTTGTTAATGTGATACGCTGTGTGTAACGTCCATTTGTATATAACAAACAAAAAATATACAAATGCAACAAAGTGTTGGTCCCATGTTTCATGAGCCAAATTTAAAATAAAATCCCATGCACAAAAAGCTTATTTCTCTCAAATGTTGTGCACAAATTTGTTTACATCCCCGTTGGTTAGCATTTCTCCTTTGCCAAGATATTCCATCCACCTGACAGGTGTGGCATATCAAGAAGCTGATTAATTGAATGTCAATCGCACAGCCACTGAAAATGAGTCGGACAACATTCAACTCTATGCGGAGGAAATGTGTCCCGCTGCACGAGGCAAACAGTGGTCACACCAAATACTGGTTTTCTGATCCCTAAGTTATCTGACACAAACAGATGCATATCTGTATTCCCAGTCATATGAAATCTACAGATTAGGGCCTAATGATTTTATTTTAATTGACTGAATTCCTCATATGAACTGTAACTCAATAAAATATTTGAAATTGTTGCATGTTGTGTTTATATTTCTGTTCAGTGTAGTTTACTCCGCTACTTGAGTCATCTCGCTCTCTGCTCTCCATGCCGCTTTCCACACAGACCTACCGCATTGTACGTGTTGCCACCCTAGGGTCATGCACTACTCAAAGCAAATGTAGAACTTTTATTATTAAAAAAAAACATAAAATACCAACAAATACCATCATACCGTAAAAAAAGAAATACAGTGATATGATATTTTGCCCATATCACCCAGCCCTAGCACAGCCAAGGTGTCTATATGCATGAGTTTCAAGGCAAAAACTGACAAGGTCATTACAAGCCTTAAGGTTTTCTCCATCAAGTTCGATGGGTTCAACTGTCATGGTGGTGTCTACTGTAAGTGCATCCATATGCCCGTGGGATTTCAAGCGTTAAGGCCATCTCTGATCTAAAGCTCAGAAGCGTCTGAACGAAGTATGGGCCAGCACCTCAAACCCACACACAGACATGCCCTCTACACAGATCCTTTATCAACAGAGACTCACAGGGGCTGGCACTACCTGGAGCCATCCATCTGAGCCACAGGAGACAGGGCTGTCCCTCCCTCAGGGCCTGGTTAAGAAGTGATATCTACTACTACCACCACCACCACCACCACACTACTTGGCCTATTACTACTCTATAGGCAGGCACGTCTGTTGGAACACCACCAGAACAAAGCAGGCTATAATCTGTCCTCTGGAGCCCCAGAGGAAGAACCCCAGGTCCAGTCTCTCAGCCCCAGACACACAGCCCACAGCTAAGGTCAGTGTGTTAGCTTATTCAGACTGGGAATGGTTTGTGGTTGGCCTGCACGAGTATACATTAGGTTGGCCAACACAGTATGAAGAAGAGTTGGGCAGCCAATTAGATTGTCCTTTTTTTTTTTTTTTTTTTTTTTACTTTGGAACATTAGGGTGTCATTGAAGGATGCTGGTTATCTAAATACCGACGGTGTTGTGACGAGTCAAGGGTCTGTGTAAAAATGAGGCAACGAGACAAGTAATCTTGGGAACGTTGGGTGTTTCACATGAGGAGATAATCCATGTGGGTAAATTGAGCACTTTCCTTAAAGGGCGAGCCTGGCCAAAAGCGTAGTCTGATCCCAGCTAGATTTAACCTCCTGAAGTAGGGTCTGTCTGGAGTAGAGATTAGCTGCTTGTCACCCTGGAGAGCTAAGCGAATGCTAACTGATACTGGGTCCCTACTCGCTACTATACTCTATTGGCTGTCTGCATACCATCTGCATAGAGAACATATACATACACTTAGGTTGAAGTCATTAAAACTCATTTTTCAACCACTCCACAGATTTCATGTAAACAAACTAGTTTTGGCAAGTCGGTTAGGACATCTACTTTGTGCAGGACAAGTCATTCTTCCAACAATTGTTTACAGACAGATTATTTCACTTATAATTCACTAAATCACAATTCCAGTGTGTCAGAAGTTTACATACCATAAGTTGACTGTATTTAAACAGCTTGGAAAAATCCAGTCAAGGTATTGGAGTGGCCATCACAAAGCCCTGACCTCAATCCTACAGAACATTTGTGGGCAGAACTGAAAAAGTGTGTGCAAGCAAGCAGGCCTACAAACCTGACTCAGTTACACCAGTTCTGTCAGGAGGAATGGGCCAAAATTCACCCAACTTATTGTGGGAAGCTTGTGGAAGGCTACCCAAAACGTTTGACCCAAGTTAAAGAATTTAAAGGCAATGCTACCAAATACTAATTGAGTGTATGTAAACTTCTGACCCACTGGGAATGTGATGAAAGAAATGAAAGCTGAAATAAATCTCTACTATTATTCTGACATTTCACATTATTAAAATAAAGTGGTGATCCTAACTGACCTAAAACAGGGAATGTTTACTAGGATTAATTGTCAGGAATTGTGAAAAACTGAGTTTAAACGTATTTCGCTAAGGTGTATGTAAACTTCCGACTTCAACTGTACATTTTTCTCCTTCAAATGATCAGGGACAGGAAACTATCGATGAATGATTGCCATCGAATGCTTGCAACATTTCATACAGTTACCAGTCTCAGAGAAAGGCCTTTCTACTTCAAGGGATATTGATTAAACAGGCAGAGGTGTAGTGGCAGTATTTGGGGCCTGCGGCAAACATTTCTCATTTGAGTCACCCGACTGATTAGAAAAGCACTGTATGACACTAGCCACACTTCTCTCCAATCATCCAACAGTGTTCCTGTCAGCACAATATTGATGCATCCTGTGCCGTCCTGCCTTTCCTGTCATTGGTGCTCTGAACGCAGCTCAGATTACGCACGGCTGCAGTTACTGGCCTCTGCAGTGGCACATAAAATGTTCTTTTTTTAATGATAAGTAATGATTACTGGGACATTTGGGGCGAAGCGGGCTGTTAGATGATACTGATGTCATGATGTCATGCAGTCAGTCGTGGTGATGGTGCATCGGTGGAGCAGAGTAGACGGGAGTCTGCAGTTTTCATAGTTGTTTTTGGAGTGCTGGCTATGGTTCCCTTCACTGGTAAGCAAAGTCAATGTCAATCACAGTTAGTGTCTCTAGTCTCCTGCTGTGGTTTACCCACAGCAAGGGTGTACAACAGATTCAGGCCATGGTCACAAACATGTGTGAGTGTGAATATATATATATATATATATATATATATATATATATATATATATATATATATCTGTTCTATTTTTCCTGGAAACCAGAGTAGCCAGCATTCCCATTGATAAGAGAAAGATTACTAACTTGACATCAACCGGAGATGCAGTTAACCCACACTACATGGTAATAGGATGTGATGGGGGTGGGGGTGCCTACGCTGCACTGCAGGACATGAGGGAAGAGAGCGAGATGGAGGAGATAGAGATATTAAGGAGAGGAGAGAGAGAGAGAGAGAGCGCGCGATATAACGAGCGAGAGAGCAAGCGAGCGAGCGAGATGAAGAAGGGGAGAGAGTGTGAGTGAGGACAGGAGAGGAGGATCCATGCGCTAGAAAGAAGACCAGAGGCCCATTGTTCTCTCAGGAGTGAAATGGCAGCAGATTTTTGACTCCGCAGCAGAAGTGCAAACGTCAGGTCAAGGCCACATCAAAAGGCACAGTGTGTGTACATTTGCAGAGAAGTGTGCATGTGCGCCGTTGTGCGTGTGTACATGCTCATGTGTATGTTACATGAGAAGAGTAGTATAGGACCAACCATAGCAAGCACCACCAGGCAATACGAGTTGCTAGCATCCAGCTAACAGAGCAACACTTGCCGCTCTCCACAAACTCCCACATACAACCAACGGCAGTGGCCGATAAGCTATCTCGCAGTGCAAACAATTAATATTAGCCCAGGCGACTTGACAAGCCACTTCAACACTACACCACCAGCAGCTAGATTAACTAGACCCGTCAGAGAGTCTGACCAAGGCAAATGGGTCTGTAAATGGCATGACTATACTGTAGGCCAGCCAGAAGAGTCAGTCTAATAGTTCAGCTTCTATGGCTCAGATTGTAAGATTGTAACCTTTTTACCACAAACTGCTCTACTCCGGTCAAGCTCAGCAGGACAAAGAATGTCAGGCCTCGAGGTATTCACAGTTAGCCATTGATACCTCCTGGAATAGGGGAAAGACGCTGATCTTGGGTCAGTTTTGCATTTCCCCCACTGGTGGTGGACAGGAAGCTGATCCTAGATCTGTACCTTGGGCAAACGTCACTCCGGAGCGATGCATTCTCCACTCGATACAGCTGCTACTCATATCAAAGAGAGACTGGGATGTTCAGCTGGTTGCATGTCATTACTATCGACTTCAAGGTATTTATTCAAGGCCTTTTATCTTCTGCTTATAGAGTAGGAAGTAGGAGACCAACAGGCTACAAAAGCACAAGGTCAAAAGTAAATAAATAAATGAATAAAAAAATCACCACATTGGAATTGAGAGCCAGACAGGTGTTCAGATTCATCCATGTCAAATATCTAGGAACTGGTTCACAGTCTCAGCGGCATATTACTTGCCTGGAGGATACCAGAACTGGTGAACAAGCCTTAGATAACAACAGAGTTATGAGCTAATACAAGATTCAAAGTTCCCAGCCCTTTGAAATTATAAAAAGGTCCATTTCTCTCTATTCTCTTTCAACAGAAGACTAGAATAAGGTTTTATAAAAATGTATTTATGATTTCCTGAGGACTACCGGCCCCTATCCCCTATAACTAACCAGATTGAGGCCTGCTTTACAGCATTGGCTCCACATGTGATGCACATGGTGAGAGTGAACATTATACCACTGTATTTGCAGTGGCGTTCTTCTGTCGTGGCTCGTGGCAGACAAAATGGCCGCTGGAAAACAACAAACTCTCTAGGCCCAAAACTCGACAAAGAGGCTCCTGTTGCAGCCAATCACTTTGTAACGAGCACTGAAAGGCAGACACAAATCAGACCTGAGTAAAATGAGTGTTCCCTTAAGTAGTTCTTCGCCTTTTATACATCAAAATCTAAACGCATAATCGACTCCTAATCCCATCTGGATTAAGCCATGCTGCATAACGGTTTTCTGAAAAGCTATAAAATGCACAAGCATGGTTTCTAGGTCAATAACGTATATAATCATCAACTCATATGTTGCAATAGCAGATAAATATAGGTTCTGAATGTTGAGGTATTTCAATCTCGATTTAAAACATGTCTATAAATCACTGTGACATGCTTCGTCTCGTGCTTAAATACATACGGCTGCTAGTGAAATAACTTATTTACTGGGCTTTCATGTCGCACTTCCTTCCTGTAACCATGACACACAACACATAGTTCTGCATTTGTACTTCTATAAACAGCACAGTTAGCACCACCCCCCCACTACTTCCCTATGGCTTACTGTCAGTAAACTGACAATCAATTGACAGCATACACTACACGACTTCTAAAAGCTTAACAAGTTGGACGCGTTCACATTTCCAGATATTCTTGTTTCAAATCTTTCATTCCGTCCATCCTCAGACCCAGGATGTGGGGTGCTCACATTACACAATGACTCCCTAGTTGATCCTGCCCTGTATTTGGTAGGTCGCAGAGGTAATAAAAAGGCAGCCATGTTCTCTCCACAGCTTCACCAATCTGTCTTCCATCACCTCGACCCACGCGGTGCGTGTTCTTGTTGCTGCTTTTCTCTTCGCTGTCATTGTTTTGGTCTTGCTGAGTGCTCATTGGCTACTGGCAGTAGTACTTGCCCAATCGCGTCGTAGCACTGCTCATACTACAAGATGCACAAACCAAATTTCTGAAATTTCCCAAAAATAAATAAAATCGGGAAACTGAACAGCCATTATCGGTGTGTCCTTGACCCACTCAAACTGAGTAAATCCCAACATACTGATCCTATAGGCGGCAGGTAGCCTAGCGGTTAGAGCGTTGGGCCAGTAACAGAAAGGTTGAATACCTGAGCCGACAAGGTAAAAGGTATAATAATAATAATAATAATAATAATAATAATTGTCCTTGAGCAAGGCACTTTACCTTAATTTGCTCCAGGGGCTGACCCTGTAGGTAGGCCGTCATTGTAAATAAGAATTTGTTCTTAACAGACTTGCCTAGTTAAATAAAGGTTAAATTTTTATTAAAATAGCCCAAGTTCATAGGATTTCACCCCGATCATGAAAATTTGTCTGGGACGGCAAAAACATTTGTGGTGAAATCATGTAGTGTATACCCGGCATCTCAAGGAAGAAGGTATCACTACATAAGGCCAAGGATGAGACAGTGAGAGTTTAGGCTAAGGTAGCAACTGCTTGTTTACCCTCACTACATATGATATGCAGCACCTCTACTTGTCTTTCTAGCACCACCCAGTCAACAGCCATGACCTACATTTCACAAAACATTGATCACATTCATACTTGTGTATGCAGAGTTGCAGCCCACACACACACAATATCAAACCCCCCACAACCAGTCAACAAACCAATCAAGTCCTTACCTCTAACACAGGCCCCGCCCCCAGGATGATCTGCTCCACCCCGCTGGCGAATCCCTTCTGGCTGAGTGCGGTCAGGTGATGAATCAGGAAGTTTGTGCTCTGGGTCTTCCCCGAGCCGCTCTCACCGGAGATGACGATGCACTGGTTCCTCCGCCGCTGCAGCATAGCGTGATACGCCACATCCGCCACCGCGTAGATATGCGGCTCCAGCTTGCCCAGCGCGTGGTTGTCGTACATCTTGACATACTTGGGGTTATAGATGGGTAGGAACTGGAAAGGGTTAATGACAATGAGGATGGAGCCTACGTAGGTGTAGATCCTTTCTTGGCGGAAGCGCGCACGCAGGCTCTCCAGCAGGGCGCGCTCCGTCAGCTCGGGGAGAGCACACAGGTCGGCCGGGTGCTCGCCCCCTGCGGGCTGGGGCAGGAAACCCCGTTCCACCATGCGGCGGCGCTCCTCGGTCACAAGCAGCCACATCTGGAGACTCCCCCCATAATGGATGGAGCCGTCCAGGTTCTTCTCGCGAAGCAGGAAGCGGTAGTCCTCACCACTGCCCAGGCCGCAGCGGTTCTCCAGGGCATTGCGGGGCCACAGCATCATCCGCTGGACAGGGCAGTCGCTAGGGTTAAGTATCCACTCCTCCCCGCCAAACTCCTTCACCTCGGCTAACACGTAGCATTTGGTGCCGTCCAGGCTCAGGCGCTCCAGCAGGCGCTCGATGGCCTCGGCAGCCGTGGTACTCTTGCGGGCGCCCACGGGGCAGTAGATGGTGCCCTCAGCCAGGGCACCCGGGTAGACGCGCAAGGTGAACTCCTGGTCCTCCAGGCGCCGCCGCATGCTGCCGCTAGCCGTGTTAGCCGCCACATTGGCGTTAGCATTGGTGCTAGCATAGCCGCAGCCGGCATCTTGAAGGCTCATGCTGGAGCAGCAGGTCCCATCAGCGCTGGCTGCCGCTGCTGCTGGGAGTTCTTCTCTAGACACGGAGGACTTACTCAGGACATTCCAGCTGGGAAGAGAAGAAAAAAAAAAAAAAGTGAAAACTATAAATTAGAGGCTTGATACAGTATAGATGAACAACATGAGGGGAGAGGTTACAGATAGTACATTATTTCATGTGTCAAAGGCTTTTTGTGTGTAATAGACAAAATAACTGGTATCTTGTTTTAGAGTAAATCACAAAACAGACAGCAAAAACAAGAAAGCCAGATAAAAAAAAAACACTCTAGACAGTGCGAGTGTCACAAATTTCTAAGCCAACTAGGCCTGGTTTATCTGAGCCATGGACTGTGTGTGCGCCTGTGTGTGTGCTAATCCCAGTGCCATGTCCATGTGCCAAGATTAACAGCTGCCAGCGTCCACACAGAAGTGTCTCTAATGAGAACACAATGGCTTAATTCACCACTTCCCTGTTGATACTGGATAGACCGAGTGCTCTCCACGGGCCACCATTCACCACAGAGAACACTGTACAGTACAGAGACTAAGCTACAGTAAGCTACGCTTAGCGACGAGCATGTCAAAAGAAAATATTCTAATTCCACAGCTAAAGTGACAGAGATCAACGTCAAAAACAATTGCTGACATTGACGATCATTTATGTATCCTTTATTTAAACCAGGTGAGTCCTATCGAGACGTTAAATTAATACTGAGACCAAGAATTTAAACTGAGGGCATTTGTTTTGATCAGATTCGCTTTACCTCCATCACATGGTTAACTAGCTGAGGGAATTTCCATGTAAAAGGACCCATGAGCACCAATATCTGAAGCTCATAGGAGCATGTCAAGTTGGGTGTCAAATGAAAGCTAAGAGTCTATATATTTTTTAAATTAAGGCATATATAACATTTTCATTAATTTTCCATCCTAAAAATTAAGACTAAGCAAAGGCTTTGATTTCTGGTCAAACAGATGGAAAAGGGGTCTTAGACAACATCTATCAGAAAAAGTCCTCAAAAGGTATTAGAAATACATAAACACACAATAGTGTTGAATTAATTACCCGACAACTAATATCAACACTTCTATTTAGTTTTGCCTTCTGTAAGAAACATTGCCTTGTATATCCGTTACCAAATCCCCACATATCTGTGTGGCAAGGGATATACAAGGCAATGTTTATTAAAGTTCACAGAAGTAACAAGTAAAGGTAGATCTACTAATTAGGCAGAGTGTTTATTCGGATATCACTCACTCAAACATGAAACAGAAAGGACAGGCATCGGACTACCAGAACAAACTCAACAAGGCTAATGGTTTCATGCTAACAATATTAGCCCTAAAAGTAGCAATTACGATGCAGTACAGTGTGTCTCCAGAAACTACTACGGCTATTTACAGGTGTAGGTTTTCATTCAGCTTAGAGAAATTAGCGTGTCATTTGTGCATGGAAAAAGAGTGGATGTCATAACTACTAAGCCCCTCTCCCTCTCTCCGCATTAGCTCATCTCTTCTACAGTATGCACACACTCTCTCGCTCAGCCTCTTTTGTCTCATCATTTTAGCCTCACCCTCCCCCTCTTTTCCTCGCTCTGCAACTGCCTTGTTTGCTCCAGCAGTTGGCAGCAGGCCAGCTGCTCTTTCAGGTGTCTGTCTGTCCGTCTGACTGACTGTCTGTCTGTCTGTCTATCTGTCTATCTGTCCGTCTCATCTGAGCTGTGCTGCTGTGTCTCCATTGTCTGGAGCGATCAGAGTCTGCAGCATCACAGGTCGCCTCTCTTATCACACAGACAGGAGGAAAGAAAGAAAAGAGAGAGAGAGTTCCAGAGGAGGATGGTAGAATGAGTGAGTTCCAGAGGAGGATGGTAGAATGAGTGAGTTCCAGGAGAGAAAGAGAGTGATCGAGTGAGCGAGAGAGGAGATGTAAAGAAGACCACTTCAGCACAGCATCATAAAAACTACGTCCGTCTGTTTGCCCCAGGTGCCTGTTGCACGCTGCAGCCTCTCGAGAGAATGTAGCTGGTTACTGATAAACAACTGGGGTATATCACCCTTATCTCCGTCCTCGTCTAAGGATAGTATTTTCATTGTTCAGGCCTACGTCACAGAAGTTAACTGCTAGCTTGGTGTAGTTTAGAGAGCATATAGCCTCATGCAAAATTAGGAAATTGTGCCGTGACAAAAAAAGCTGCAGCCTGAAGGGAGACAAGGAGACTCAGAGAGAGAAAGAAAGAAATACCCAATCATAGCTAAATCCTGTAGCAAAGATCAGTCAATTGTCCCACACTCGCATTGGCTCCTGGGTGCATTGAAATGAGATGACCACAGCCAACCATAGCAACCTAGCCACCCACCCTCAAGGAGTGGGGAACAGAAAGTCCCGGGACTCCATATGAGACAGTAAACCACACCACTCTAGCCTGGAGACTGGAGAGAGGTTGGCCTGAGCCACAGCATGGACGGATAGAGAGACAGTCAGTCAGGCGCTGGGGTGTGAATAGACCCGGATATGATAACACTGGGAGGCTACTGGGCCTTGATGAAACAGGCAGCAGCCACCAGAGCAACACTAAGATGGACCCCTCTGGGCAGTAGGCAGGGTCGAGGTTGATGGATGGACCGAAAGGTCAGAGGTCAGGGTAGGGAGCCAAGGGGGCATACCAGCTCAGGCCCTGACAGGCCCCCAATGCAGATAAAACGATTGATAGCACCTAGCTCACCACTGTTTGGGATTTACTCCATTTACTCAGGCACCTTTGTGGCCAGCTCTGTGGCCAGCTCTGTGCAATGGAGGTGAGGTCACTCCAGCCTGGACAGGTGGTGGTCCAACTCAAGCCTGAGGGACAGTGAAAGCTGCATGGTGATAAAGACCTTGTCAAGGAGATTAAAGCTTCTACCCCCAAGCTATAAGACTGCTAAATAGTTAGTTAAATAATTAACCAATAGCTACCCGGACTGTATGCAATGACCCTTTAT
Organism: Thymallus thymallus; assembly: GCA_023634145.1. Lineage (NCBI taxonomy): Eukaryota > Metazoa > Chordata > Actinopteri > Salmoniformes > Salmonidae > Thymallus > Thymallus thymallus. The sequence goes on from CM042413.1 coordinate 8,044,534, forward strand.
GCACTAACTCTTGACTCATCACATACGCTGCTGTTACTGTTTATTATCTATCCTGTTGCCTAGTCACTTTACCCCTACCTGTATGTACATATCTACCTCAATTACCTCGTACCTGCACATCGACTCTGTACTGGTACCCTGTGTATATCCAAGTTATCGTTACTCATTGTGTATTTATTCCTTGTGTGTTATTATTTTTCTCTCTCTGCATCGTTGGGAGGAGCCCCTAAGTAAGCATTTCACTCATCGTCTACACCTGTTGTTTCGAAGCATGTGACAAATAACATTTGATTTGATTCAGAGCACAGCACTCACACCTCTGCAAGTTCTTACAGAGCTCCAGCTTATTACAATGACCTCACTGCTAACCAATAGGGAGTCAGGTAGGGGAGGAAGGGAATGAGGCGGAGATGTTTGTTTTGTCTTGTTTCGTCACAGTTCAGTCAATGTAGCTGACAATGTTGTGACGATAACATAGAGATAGAGCCTAAGCTCTTATGTGGATGGGGGAGCCCTATTCATGTGGCTGTAGGCATGAGGGCCATAAACAGAGAGACATAAAGAAAGCTCTTAATGAAAAAGGAGCCCATTTATCTGACAACAGAAAGGGTCAGTTCACCACTAGGTCACAGTGGTTCTTAGCTATCGCTCAGGTCCATGGAACATGTGTGTGTGTGTGAGAGACACAGACAGAGAGAAATAGACAGGACAGGAATCCCGAACCACACTAGGCTGTTAACAGAAAGTCTGGCCAAAGAAAAGTCCCAGATTTCAACCAACCACCAACTGAAACTCAGAGTCACCATGCACTTCCGTCTCTCCCTCAGTAACATCAGCAAGCAGCCTCTTCAGTTTTTGTTCTCACCCACACAATGGCAATAAACATTCAACCTCTGCCTTCCACAGCCTCACACATTAGTCTGTTCTGAAAGAAAAAGCCTACTTTTGCTTTTAGTGAAATACAGTAAAGGTTGACATTTACATTTCCTTGTTGAAATCCTTGAGCAAAATCTCTCACCACGGAAGTTCCCTTACTCACACACACACTTCAATAAGATTTATCTACATTCACACAGTCCTCAAATGTGGTTTCTGATAACATGCAGACTTCTGACAGATATCCTGTACTGTATTCTTTATCTAATCTACTTGACACCAAAATGATGGATTTCCAAACAAACCTTTTCACTCCCCTTTCAAACCCATTTTCAAGCAGGTGTTGGAAACAAAATAATTTTCCAATTGTTTTGTTCCGAACAGAACCATACATTTTTTTCATGCCACTGTTCCGATCAGCAAAATAAAGTAAAGAACTGTCTCGAACACCCAAAAAGTAACGATTCATAATGTTGCTTTTTAAACTCTGAAATATATATATATATATATTTTTTATAAAATGTATCTCAACATTAAATTACTTCATCAATTAGTGTGGATAGAGCAGCTAGCTATGGAGCGGGCAAGCTGTAGTTGTTAACATGCATTAGACAGACAAGTGTAGGGTACGAGATGGGATTATATTTTACAAGAGAGAGAGTGAAGGAGGAAGCTTGGCTTGAAGCGCTGGGCATCTTGTTATGACATGCATTATCTGGATTAGGCCAACAAAATTATACCTACGAAGGAGCGGCTTCTATGAAGGAACTTTGAATGTCTTTCAACTTCAGAGAGTTGGCTTAGAGCAACACAAGAATTAAAATAAACACACGTCTTACCTTTTTTTAGTTAATAAATCCAATGTGAAAAAGGACAACTATAGTATCCTTAACTAGCATTGAAAAGTGAATCCATTCTTCTCTAATTCAAATTTTCGGAATCGCGCTTGTAACGTCAGTAGGCTACAGTAGCCTAAGCTTCGGAGGGGGAGGGGCAGGTAGTCTACACACGCACACACACTGGCAAAGATTTTAGCTGGCAGGCAGACAGTAATAAGTGACCGAGTGAGGGCTTTGCATAGGCGCTTTGTTGCAAAAGAACGTTATTAACTAGTTCCCATGCTTTCAAAATAACGGTTCTGTTCCAGAACAGTATAGATCACTTTTGTTCCCGGTTCTCATTCCGTTCCTTGAAAAATTACATTACCGGTTCCAACCCTTGTTTGCAAAGAAGAACAAAGTCCTATTGCTGCTACACTTGTCCCTTGAGTGAGATCATACAGTACTTATCAAGATGAATCATCGAAATGATTTGGCCTTGTGAAAGGCAACGATGGACAAAGTTCCAGCTCCACTTACCCTTTGACCTGCAGGGTAACAGGCATGAGCCAATGACAGGAACGTGAACCCTGCAGTTACAACCAACCACACGGCTCGACAAAATAAATCCTGGCGGAGTTCCACGGAAAGTCCTCTCAGAGAGCAGTCTGAGAAGACTGTCAGACCACTGAGAAAGACGGTGACTAACTATTGTGGTTGGGAATGAGAACGTACTAGAATACAGCAGTGGTGATATTAGGCTCAGTGAGTGTGTTGGGAGTTTACGGGAAGAAGAAGAAGAAGTTCTGTTGTGCAGTTTACGGAGGTCTTTAGAGTTAAAAGGCCTTCAAAGGCTTAGGCTTCCAGGGAATGTCCGATTAGGATGTGAGCAGGAGAGAATTCCTGAATCCAGCAGACTAGCACGGCTCACAGGAACTACTGCACACACACATCTGCCAGGAATTCCGAGCGTGGGGAAAGAGTGCAGAGTCATTCAGAGTAGGAGAGTGTGTGTTTGAAGTGTGTATGTGCATGCGTGTCATCTCCAAAGGGAGGACAAAGTCAAATATTCCGTAGCCAATCTTGCTTAGTTCAGAATGTCCATAGTGACTAGAGATCCACAGAGGATGGTCAATTTAGTGACCTTGCATTGAATCTTGAAAGAAACACTCCTTTGACGCAGCTCTCGACCAAGAAACTCAGACAATAACTCCAATTTGAGCATGCAAGACGTCAACATCCATAACAAACTCCAGTCCAATGTAGAATCCAGAAACACAGATTGTGTACAAATCAGAGATTGCTTCAAATAAGAGAGATCCTCAACACTGGTCAAAATCTCCAAATCAGACCGCCATGAGGACATACTCATCTGCAAAACAGACACGCAGCCTTTTCCCCCACATCCCTCCTTCACTGCTGCACTCCTTTTCGCTCCCTCTCTCCGTCTCTCTCTCCCTCTGTCCAGGGAATGACAGGGAAGTGAGCGTTTGTGTGTGGGGTTTGGCAGCCGAGCTGGAGGGAAAGGGGGAGGAGAGGAGAGGGGGAGGGGATGAGAGGGAGATCTGTTGTTTCCTGAAATCTGATCGCAGCCAGAGAGAGAGCAAGGGAGAAAGCGTGGTGTGACTAGGAGGAAAGCACGAGAGAGAGAGAGAGAGAGAGAGAGGGGGGGGGGGGGGGGGGGGCATGGAGAGATATCAAAGACAGAGGGTGGGTAAGACAGAGGAAAGACAGAAATGGTGTGGCACCTTTTTGTGGCTGTCCGCTTGTGTTGTTGCAAGAGTAAAGAAATGTCTGCACACACACACACACTGAGCCCTAGCCCAGTCAGTCGATAGATCCGGGGAGTGAGTGTGTGACAAAGACATGGTGCAGAGCAACAGAGCAGCCTCCCTTCTGTGCTGCTACCACACTCCCCAGGAGATATGACATCACCCTGGCCTGGTCTGCCGTCAGCCCTGGCTGTGCTGCTCTCTGGCTGGCACAACTCCACTCCACAGCCCCCCCGTCTGCAGCATGATCCATCTCAACCCAAACACTCCCTCTATCCCTCCCTCCCTCCCTCTCAACGACAACACCCACACGCCTTAAAGACTGAATCCTTAATGGTGAAACTGCCAACTATGTTTCGGATATTACAACAACCAAAAAGTTACTGCAAACAACGAACACATCATTGCACGGGTGATAGAAAAGCAGAATATATGTATTGCAATTGTTTTTAATACACTGTTCGACACACCTCACCTTAGTTTCGTCCACAAAACAAAAACGCTAACAAAAATGTGCTGGGGCGTACAGTGGTGCGGTTTCCTCTTATGGAAAGCCCACTGTGGAGTATTGTATTAAGACCCCCCCTCCCCCTCCTCATCCTCCAATTATCAGACACAGTCTCTGTTCCTAAGGCCCAACATAGAAGTGCACTTTCCTTCTCTGACCTCCATCCCTCTACCTCTCTCCTGTGGTCTCATAGCAAACCACAAGTCCATCACTTTCTCCATCTCTAGACTTGGTTCCTTTCTAGACTTGTCCTGTTTACTCTCCAGTCTAGTCCTCCTACTTATATTGGTGGCGAGAATACAGTATCACCCAACATGGGTCATGTAAACAAGTTGGTGGATTAGTTTAAACAGACAGTTTGGCTCTCTGACAACCATAGCCAGAGGAAAGGTGAAATGACAGTAATGATTAAGGGTCATTCCATTTGATTTCAATCACTTTTTGACCGCACCCCTTTTGATTTGAACAAAATGTTCTATACATATTTGGCCATGGTAGAAGTGGTCAGAAAGAAACCTGAATACCAAAACATTTAGGAGATAGAGACCATTACTCCTCCTCCACCAAACTTTACAGTTGGCACTATGCATTAGGCAGGTAGCCTTCTCCAGGCATCTGCCAAACCCTGAGTCGTTCGTTGGTCTGCCAGATGGTGAAGTGTGATTCATCACTCCAGAGAATGCGTTTTCCACTGCTCCAGAGTCCAATGGCGGCGAGCTTTACACCACTCCAGCCGACACTTGGCATTGCGCATGGTGATCTTACGCCTGTGTGCAGCTGCTCAGCCATGGAAATCCATTCTATGAAGCTCCCAACTAACAGTTATTTAGCTGACATTACTTCCAGAGGAAGTTTGCAACTGGGGACAAATAATCTTTACGCGCTTCAGCACTCGGTGGTCCCGTTCTGTGAGCTTGTGTGGCCTACCACTCCGCGGCTGAGCAGTTGTTGCTGCTAGATGTTTCCACTTCACAATAACTGCAGGGCAGAAATTTGACAAACTGATTTGTTTTAAAGGTGGCATCCTATGATGGTGCCACGTTGAATGTCACGGAGCTCTTCAGTAAGGCCACTCTACTGCAACATTTGTCTATGGAGATTGCATGGCTGTGTTCTCGCTTTTATACACCTGTCAGCAACGGGTGTGGCTGAAATAACCGAATCCACTAATTTGAAGGGGTGTCCACATACTTTTGTATACACACTGTCCTTCTCTCAGCACATATCAAAGCTGCAGGCTAAGGTTTATTCTAGACTTTGTTTCCTCTATCGTAATCGCTCCTCTTTCACCCCAGCTGCCAAACTAACCCTGATTCAGATGACCATCCTACCCATGCTAGATTATTGAGATGTAATTTATAGATTAGCAGCTATGGATGCTCTTGGTTAGATGTTCTTTACCATTCGGCCATCAGATTTTCCACCAACACTCCTTATAAGACACATCACTGCACTCTATACTCCTCATCATCATCTCTGTATACCTGTTGAAAGACCCACTGGTTGATGCTTATTTATAAAACCCTCATAGGCCTCAATCCCCCACCCCCATCCAAGATACCTACTGCAGCCCTCATCCTCCACATATAACATCCGTTCTGCCAGTCACATTCTGTTAAAGGGCCCCAAAGCACACACATTCATGGGTCGCTTCTCTTTTCAGTTTGCGGCAGCTAGCGACTGGAACGAGCTGCAAAAAACACTCAAACTGAACAGTTCTCAATCTCTTCATTAAAAGACTCAATCATGGACACTCTTATTGACAGTTGTGGCTGCTTTGCGTGATGTATTGTCATCTCTACCTTCTTGCCCTTTGTGCTGTTGTCTGTGTCCAGTAATGTGTGTACCATGTTTTGTGCTGCTACCATGTTGTGCTGCTACCATGTTGTGTTGCTACCATGCTATGTGGTTGTCGTAGGTCTCTCTTTATGTAGTGTTGTGATGTGTGTTTTGTCCTATTTTTATTATAATTTTTTATCCCCCGGCCTTTTTGCAGGCTGTCATCGTAAATAAGAATTTGTTCTTAACTGACTTGCCTAATTAAATAATACATAAAAGTATATACAGTGTATGAATAAATTAACATGTGACATGCCAAAATAATTAAAAAGGTATTTTCTTATTTGAAAAAGTTTTTTTTTTTTACTATTTTGTTTTTTACTCACCTATCAGCAGTAGAAAGTGAAAGGTTTGGGTGAGTTTGGGATGGGTCGGCCTTCTCCTCCACCTACTCCTCAAGGTACAGAGGAGTATCAATTATCATTGATATATATTTTTTTAAGTCCCATTTAAATCTACAGAAATTACTACAGACCCAAATGGTATTTTAGAATGGCAAAAGAAAACCTGGCACAGGAAAAAGTCACTAATGAATTGCTATTGCCAAAATGAAGACAACCCAAAGTTCATTAAATGACCTTATGCTTAAACTATCTCAACGTAAGGGGAATATTATATGGGGGGTGATTTTAACTGTGTGTGGGATACAATTTTAGACAAGTTATTAACTATATCCTCTTCCTAACAAGTCTCAGGTATTAAACCACAACAGAGATGGGTATATGTGAACAGTAGAGACAAACATCCAACTGAAAGAGTATTAATCACGTCCACAACTCATATTGAAGAATGTACTTTTCTATTGTAAACTGTTCTTTAATTGACCGTTTCTGAATGTATATATTCCTCTAATAATTACAGGCCATAGGCCTTTAAATTTGAGCTCAAACATCTTATGCCAAAAACATGTCGATTCAACACAATGTTACTTGGAGATGAGGAAAACTTAAATCAACACACAGATTGACATCTTTTTGGAAATACATTTAGACAATGAAGTATGCACAACTGTTGTCTGGGAAGCTCTTAACGCATATACAGCGGGTGAAATAAGTATTGAACACGTCACCTTTTTTCTCAGTAAATATATTTCCAAAGGTGCTATTGACATGACATTTTCACCAGATGTTGGTAACAACCCAAGTAACACATACATAAAGAAATTAAGTTATGTGTAATAATGTGAAATGACACAGGGAAAAAGTATTGAACACACTTACTGATATGTATTTAATACTTTGTACAAAAGCCTTTGTTGGTAATGACAGCTTCAAGACGCCTCATGTATGGAGAAACTAGTCGCATGCATTCCTCTGGTGTGATTTTGGCCCATTCTTCCACACAAACAGTCTTCAAATCTTGAAGGTTCCGTGGGCCTCTTTTATGAATCTTGATCTTCAGTTCTTTCCATAGATTTTCAATGGGATTTAAGTCAGGTGATTGGCTGGGCCATTCTAGCAGCTTTATTTTCTTTCTTTGAAACCAATTGAGAGTTTCCTTGGCTGTGTGTTTGGGATCATTGTCTTGCTGAAATGTCCACCCTCGTTTCATCTTCATCATCCTGGTAGATGGCAGCAGATTTTTGTCAAGAATGTCTCGGTAAATTTGCCCATTCATCCTTCCTTCAATTATGTGAAGTTTGCCAGTACCATTTGCTGAAAAGCAGTCCCACACCATGATGTTCCCACCACCAAACTTCACTGTTGGTATGGTCTTTTTAGGGTGATGTGCAGTGCCATTTCTCCTCCAAACATGGTGTGTATTATGACATCCAAACAGTTCAATTGTGCTCTCATCTGACCACACTATATTCTCCCAGTATTTCACTGGCTTTTCCAAATGTTGTGCAGCAAACTTTAAACGAGCTTCAACGAGCTTCTTGCGTGGTGAGCAAGCATACAGGCCATGGCGGTGGAGTGCATTACTTACTGTTTTCTTTGAGACAACAGTACCTGCTAATTGCAGGTCTTTTTGAAGCTCTCCACAAGTGGTCCTTGGCTCTTGGACAACTCTTCTGATTATTCTTTTCACTCCTCTGTCAGAAATCTTGCGAGGAGCACCTGGTCGAGGCAAATTTATGGTGAAATGATTGTCTTTCCACTTTCGTATTATGGCCCCAACAGTGCTCATTGGAACATTCAGAAGCTTAGAAATGCACCTATAACCAATGCCATCATTATGTTTTGCAACAATTAGGTTGCGAATGTCTTGAGACAGCTCTTTGCTTTTACCCATCATGAGATGTGTCTTGTGTGACACCTTGGCAATGAGACCTTTTTGTAGGCCATCAGTTGGGACTGAACCAGCTGATATTAATTTGCACTGACAGGGGGCTGGATTGCTTTTTAATTACTGATAGTTTTCAGCTGTTGTCTTGGCTTTCCATGCCTTTTTGAACCTCCCTTTCTTCATGTGTTCAATACCTTTTCCCTGTGTCATTTCACATTATTACACATAACTTAATTTCTGAACTTATTTGTTTTGGTTTCTTGGATTACTTGGCTTGTTACCAACATCTGGTGAAAATTTCATGTCAATAGCATCTTTGGAAATATATTTACTGAGAAAAATGGTGACGTGTTCAATACTTATTTCACCCGCTGTGTATATATACACTGTGTGTATATATATATATATATATATATATATACATACACATACATACATATACAGTATATACAGTGGGGAGAACAAGTATTTGATACACTGCCGTTTTTGCAGGTTTTCCCACTTACAAAGCATGTAGAAGTCTATAATTTTTATCATAGGTACTCTTCAACTGTGAGTGACGGAATGTAAAACAAAAATCCAGAAAATCACATTGTATGATTTTTAAGTAATTAATTTGCATTTTATTGCATGACATAAGTATTTGATACATAAGAAAAGCAGAACTTAATATTTGGTACAGAAACCTTTGTTTGCAATTACAGAGATCATACATTTCCTGTAGTTCTTGACCAGGTTTGCACACACTGCAGCAGGGATTTTGGCCCACTCCGCCATACAGACCTTCCCCAGATCCTTCAGGTTTCGGTGCTGTCGCTGGGCAATACGGACTTTCAGCTCCCTCCAAAGATTTTCTATTGGGTTCAGGTCTGGAGACTGGCTAGGCCACTCCAGGACCTTGAGATGCTTCTTACGGAGCCACTCCTTAGTTGCCCTGGCTGTGTGTTTCGGGTCGTTGTCATGCTGGAAGACCCAGCCACGACCCATCTTCAATGCTCTTACTGAGGGAAGGAGGTTGTTGGCCAAGATCTCGCGATACATGGCCCCATCCATCCTCCCCTCAATACGGTGCAGTCGTCCTGTCCCCTTTGCAGAAAAGCATCCCCAAAGAATGATGTTTCCACCTCCATGCTTCACGGTTGGGATGGTGTTCTTGGGGTTGTACTCATCCTTCTTCTTCCTCCAAACACGGCGAGTGGAGTTCAGACCAAAAAGCTCTATTTTTGTCTCATCAGACCACATGACCTTCTCCCATTCCTCCTCTGGATCATCCAGATGGTCATTGGCAAACTTCAGAAGGGCCTGGACATGCGCTGGCTTGAGCAGGGGGACCTTGCGTGCGCTGCAGGATTTTAATCCATGACGGCGTAGTGTGTTACTAATGGTTTTCTTTGAGACTGTGGTCCCAGCTCTCTTCAGGTCATTGACCAGGTCCTGCCGTGTAGTTCTGGGCTGATCCCTCACCTTCCTCATGATCATTGATGCCCCACGAGGTGAGATCTTGCATGGTGCCCCAGACCGAGGGAGGTTGACCGTCATCAATGAACTTCTTCCATTTTCTAATAATTGCGCCAACAGTTGTTGTCTTCTCACCAAGCTGCTTGCCTATTGTCCTGTAGCCCATCCCAGCCTTGTGCAGGTCTACAATTTTATCCCTGATGTCCTTACACAGCTCTCTGGTCTTGGCCATTGTGGAGAGGTTGGAGTCTGTTTGATTGAGTGTGTGGACAGGTGTCTTTTATACAGGTAACGAGTTCAAACAGGTGCAGTTAATACAGGTAATGAGTGGAGAACAGGAGGGCTTCTTAAAGAAAAACTAACAGGTCTGTGAGAGCCGGAATTCTTACTGGTTGGTAGGTGATCAAATACTTATGTCATGCAATAAAATGCAAATTAATTATTTAAAAATCATACAATGTGATTTTCTTGATTTTTTCGTCTCTCACAGTTGAAGTGTACCTATGATAAAAATTACAGACCTCTACATGCTTTGTAAGTAGGAAAACCTGCAAAATCGGCAGTGTATCAAATACTTGTTCTCCCCACTGTACATATACATACATACATACATACATACATACATACATACATACATACATACACTACCAGTCAAACGTTTGGACACGCCTACTCATTCAAGGGTTTTTCATAATTTTTACTATTTTCTACATTGTAGAATAATAGTGAAGACATCAAAATTATGAAATAACATATATGGAATCATGTAGTAAACAAAAACGTGTTAAACAAATAAAAATATATTTTATATTTGAGATTCTGCAAAGTAGCCACCCTTTGCCTTGATGACAGCTTTGCACACTCAAGGCATTCTTGGTCTCAGAGCCGTGTAGCTATGTCAATGGGAAGCTGGACTATCGAGTCTCTGGACTCTGAATTATGCTTTATTCTTCCCTGCCTCCTGCCTCCTCCTCTCTGACGTCCCTCTGTGCCCAGACAAGCCAACTCTGCCTGGGTGGAATTGACGGATCGATAAGTGCAGAGGAGTGAGCCATTATTGATCAGCGCTTACGAGAATCAAAAAATGTCGTCCTCAGTCTGACTGATGGAGCCGTTCTGGTGTAGCCTGAGTCCCATCACAGGTCTCAGATCAGCCCTCTCCCTGAGGCCTAGTCTGACTGATGGAGCTGTAGCCTGAGAACACCTCACAAGGCTCACATCACAGGCCTCAGATAAGCGAAGTGTACGTACAGAAACACCACTTTAGCCCCTTGAGCAAAATAAGCAGAACACAAATGGGAATAAACTCACAACCCTGATCTGTGAGTAATCCCTCTGGTTCACCAAAACAGTTTGAAACTGGATCTCGAGTGAGCCGCTCATAATAACCTTCAACATCTACAGAGAAAACATTCAACGCAGTTTCTGCATTTCAACTCAGGCCATCAGCGGTAGGTGAGAAAGGGAATTTTTCGCTAAAGAAGTCAGTGCAGAAACTGGATCAACCTGTGGTGTGGAAGGAAAAGGAGGACCAAAAGGCAAGGGTGCAAATTTTCTACCCTTCTTCGATTCCGTTTATTATGAATAAGATGAACTTTGGGAAAGAAAACATAATTACCTTCAATGAGGTGGATTTTTTTGTGTTTCTAATAGAGGCGTGAAGGCCGTTCACACCCCTACGCAGTCAGATGAAAGCCCAGCTGGGACGGAGGCAAGGACTTGTCAGCTCTCCCACCCACTGTGAGCCAAGCCAACAGAAACACTAGCGTGTTTTGAGAGGCAGCTTTACTGTAACTTCTCCACCTGAACATGAGAAGAACTTGCCACTACTTCGGGTCAGTGAGGTGTGGTGAACTTCAGGTTGTAGAGAAGCTAAAATGCTGAAGAAAAGGGATCCAGAGGACCTACTGTGTAACGCTAAGAAAAACATTTTTCAGATTAAATACAACAATATAGCATACATTCATTGACTATGGCCAAACACCATCAAAAGACAAGATTATGCCGTTAGGGCAGTTGTGATGAAACAAAACAGTTCTGTAAACAGTCATTTCAGCAATGGCTAGACACATCACAGTCATTGAGACAATTCTATTTCTCCATCAGTTTCCTGTTTGTAAAACCTGTGTTCATTGTCGTATCATTCCCTGATTTTGGTCCATACTCATAGCCTTTTATGAAATTTCCCCCCCGGGGGATCAATAAAGTACCTATCTATCTATCTATCTATAATCAATATCAGTCCACCTACATGTCAGTTTTCATTTATATTTGTTTAGTTTTGACCCAAAGCAGCCCTGAGCTGAGTAATACTTTTGGACTGACAGCTTCCCATGCATAAATTGTATGCTAGAATTAATGACCAGGCCAAGCCATTTGGAGAGATCAAAGGGAAGCAAATCTGGTCATAATAACAGACCTCACAGTGTTGGACAGGGCAGAACCAAACATGTCACGACCGGCAGGAGTGTGTGGGGGAGGGGGCTTTTGAAACACCATTTACATAGTTACTTGACATTGGCTCTGTGGATAGTAACATGCGTAGCTTGAGAAGGACGGAGTTCTGAATGTCTACCCTTGAAAACAACACAGCACATCAAACATCTTCTCTGCTATGGACCCTCCATTATCCTAGAAGGTTGACTATGCTGGTTACTCAATCAATGCAGACAGAGTAGTTTCACATCAATGAGTGACCTTCCTTGGTTATGGATGAACAAAAGCAGGTCAGCATCTAAACTAATGCATGTGAGTGGAAAAGCAGGTTGGCTTTCGTCCTATAGTCTGTCACTGAGATTAAGTTATTGGCTCTGAGAAGAAAAGACCATCGCCACAAATACAGCTACAGCGCCTCAATAAATAGTGGCCTCAAAACAACATTGGGTACTGTACAGAGAACAAGCAAAACAACCATCCTGTCCACAAGAATTACCCGCTGCGTGTCATTCCAAAGGATGGAATTTGACAGTCAGCAGAGGGATGTGAAATTGCGTGTTGTTCCCCACATTTCGGGCAGTTTAACTGCAGAGCGAACGTGCAACGAAATCTGAAGTGACACGCACTCAGGCCAGGGTTTCCCTTAACAAAACGTGGCGCCAGACAACATGACCAAGAATATTTAAATTTACCAGCAATTTGAGAAAACAGTTTAATATCTGGTTTAAAAAAAACAATTAAGCGAAAAAAATTTGCAAAAGCCAGCAAATGCAGGCTAACAGAAACCCTGACTCAGACGCTGCAGTGCTTCTCGTCTCTGTGGGCTTTGTGTTACGCTTCAGAGTCCATGGAAGGAAGGGGTGAAGTGTAGACGTTACGGAAGGAAGGAGAGAGAGTCAGTATGCAGAAGGACATAGATGAAAGCTCATCCACTGCCTTGATAATAAGCGATAGACAAAATAGGAGGCCAAGTCCATTTTTGGTCGATTCGAAACCCGACATGAGGCAAGGCAACAACGGGTTTTCAAGCGGGCCTTTCCATACAAGAGGAAAACATTTACCGCAATTTTCTCTGTGGTCAGCAAAGATGGAGTGAAGTGGGTTCGAAGGGTTTCGGACCATGCCCCACATACTCTGCAATGGACCCCGAAGGCCATTCCACTTAGCAAAACCTCTTGCACAAGAGAAACGTCGATTGTGGCCCTATGAGCCACTGCACATACCAACTAACCCAACAATTTAACACATACAAATTACACTCTACTTACATAGGTATTTCCAGTGGTATTCCATATGGCTGTTCCATATGTACAGTGGGAGCAACAAAACCAGATGATTGATAGATAGATAGATAGATAGATAGATAGATAGATAGATAGATAGATAGATAGATAGATAGATAGATAGATAGATAGATAGATAGATAGATAGATAGATAGATAGATAGATAGATAGATAGATAGATAGATAGATAGATAGATAGATAGATAGATAGATAGATAGATAGATAGATAGATAGATAGATAGATAGATAGATAGATAGATAGATAGATACTTTATTGCTCCCCCGGGGGGGAAATTTCATTGTCAAGCAGCTACAACAAAACACAGGGCAGGTGCAAAATGCCACAACGAAAAGTACACAAAAGACAGATACACGGTACATGATACATAGAGCGGCAGTATGAAAAAGTATAGAAATACAAGATATCTGGAGTGCAAAAAAAAAGCTATAAAAGGACATTGCATAGTATGAGTGGTTGGCTGAATATGTACACTATACATTGGTGGATGTTGGATGGTTAACTATATATGAAGTCACGACTTGTTGTTCAGCCTTCCCGAGGAGGGGCCAGTGGTTTGTGTTTGTTAAAGGGGTGGAGCCTCAAAAAGCTGAGACCATCGGGCAGAAATAAGATGAATGGGGCCCGACCAGACGTCGGTGCTCCAACAGGCTCTGTTTATGGCCTTGTAAACATGGCAGCGCTGAGAGGGAAATATCCGGGCCTTGACCTCTCGACGCACCACAGAGCCCAGTGTGCAGGATGACGCCACTGACTCCTTCAGCTCTGGGCTCGTTCATTATGCACAAAAGGATGTTACAGGATGGAAAAGCTAGGTGTTTTAGAAGTTGTTGACAGGTCAGGTATGATTTACTTTTGGGAGAAGGGAAATAAAAGGCATCCTGTTCAGGTCTGGATTGTTTTTTTTTGTAGCCAACCTACATGAGACCATGCTGCGTTTGAGATTTGGGTCTGGGCTCGTATCCACAAAGGTCCTAGAGTAGGAGTAAAATCTCTATTCTCAGAACTTACGACCAAACCTTCTACTCTTAGATGCTTTGTGGATATGGGCCCAGGTCTAGTCTGGCCTATTAACTCTTGCTTTCTCTCCCCATCTCTAATACACACATCCAAAAGGTACACACACAAAGAACACAGAGTATTAAGGAAATAGCTGCAAAAGTCTGTGTGTACTAAGGCCCCACTACAGAACAATGACTCTGACAGGGGAAGAGGAAGATCGATTCAGAGCCCTTCTCTTTCTGGTACAGCGTGACACAGTCAACCCCTCTCGCTCACTTTCACTTCCGCTGAATGGTCACACGTGGCACCACAGTGACACATTTGGCTCATCTGGCATTTCCTGAGGTAGTGAGTAGGGTTGGGTGGTATCCAGATTTTGATATCGTCATACCATCCTTCTCTCAGAAGGAATGCTAACAAAATTAGCACAAGTAATAGCGAATTTCCATGGAGGCTGCTAGCTACATATGCTAACAAGCGCAAACGAAAATAAACTAATTGCAAAGACAGGCAATACAACTCATAAAGTTATACATATATTGGTCAGGAGCTACCGAATGTAATTTTTGGTGAGTTTGGACATTTTGAAGGAGAGACATTATGCAAATGAACAAAGTTTGACGCCAAGTTTTGGCAGTACTCTCCAGCAGCATGTCTACACGCTGTGTCTGTGTGGAGTCTGGAGTCGCTTGGGCAACCTTCAGGGAAATCAAGCTAGCAGTGGCATCTGTACAAATAACTCATCCAAAGGGCTTTGTCTTCTCAAACACGGCAGAAAGCGAAAACAATATGATGCCCAGAATTCTGCATTTTGTAAACCATGCTACTTATTGTAATTTCTGCTTGGCATCAGACTCATTTTATACTGCAGTTGCACTTCTAAACTTGGATGAGAATTCACTAACCGGCATTCTATCAGCAGACAACGCTATGACTTTTTCTTCCGTAAGATGCAAGATTAACTTTAAATAAAACATTAGGAAATGTAGCTGGCTACATTCTCTCTATGATAGGCCTAACCATTAAAAAAATACCTTGCTTTTTCATTGCAAGCTCCTTTACGTGTGTGGCTGCCAGCCAAATAGCATTGCACTTCTGTTTTCATCTGATGAAAATGAAGCTATTTTCTGCCGAATGTGTTGCAAGGAAAACTATAGTTGCATGTTCCCTGTCAATACACAACTGGACACACCTGCTCCCACTTTCACCCATTGTTCTATTTACAAATAACATGTGACTGGCTCAACTGTTCTGGGAACTACAGTAAGCTTCATAACGTAAAATAATGTGACAGGTGAAATGAAAAACCCGATCTGCTTTATCTCCTAATGCATTGCACAAGTTGACTGCAGGTATTTACTTGAAAAATTGCTACAAATATTAAAATGTATTGAAAAACCTCTAAATAAATAGTTTAAACGGTATTGAAAAACCATCCTGTGGCTTTTTCCAAATACCCCGGTATACAGTACACCGCCCAAGCTTAGTTAATCATATCCTCTCTTTACTTCACTTTTCTATCCTACTCTTGTTGCTCTCGAACTCAAACCTACAGGGACTTTTAATATATTAGCAATTACATTTATTTAGTCCTTTTCAACGGTTGTCACCCGGCTTAGACCACTAAGAGCTATTCTAAGGTCATGTACAGTACAAGTGAAGCATCAAATATCTGAGCCTCTGAAACCGGCAGAGGCTCTGTGTCCTTGAGCAAGGCACGTAACCCTAATTGTCTCCAGGGGCTGACTCTGTAGGAAGGCAGTCATTGTAAATAAGAATTTGTTCTTAACCGATTTGCCTAGATAAATAAAAGGTAAAAAAAAAAAAAAGAGCTCTGTAAGAGCGTACAATATAACCTCAATCGCCAGCAGACAGTCTTTTGTTGTTTCCTTTGCTCCTGTGCCACAGCAAGGTCAACAGAGGTAGCAAGGAGACAGGGAGAGAAACTACACTGGAGAGTGCTGATACTGAACGCAGCAGCACTGCAATGCCAGGTAATGATGGGGCCCTGTGAGTTGCTGCGTTGCTCAACCCACCATTATGGTTTGGTAACGTCCGCTCCAAAAGAGACGGACTGTCTATTGAGAAGAGGAACAGAGGGTTTAGGGCCCCATTTCAAACGTCAAAGAAGCTCTACATCAAACTGCTCGTTTCGAGAAGCGTCGGCTTTTACCACACCTCTGGATTCAATCTGGAGATTCCATGCCAGTGTAGCCTGAATTTTTTGGGGGTGTCTCAGTTTGTTCTGGCAATTCTCACATAGAAACTTAATTGAGAGTGAAGGATTTTTGCCATTTGTATAACTATTATACTTTTAAAATCATGATGAAAGTGGCCCTATGATCTGTGAATCGTACATGATACAGACAACATCTTCGTGTCATTATAGTGCACTCTAAAATATTGAGTATTCTGAAAATAAATGAATGTGTAACATTTTATTCAACACAATTCTGAATATCTAAAAACTTAATGTAATACATATTGTTTGAAACCATATACTCTACAGGATGACAAGTGCATAACATTTCCTGAGTGGGCTTTCTGATAATTCTGAAGGTATGATACATTTAATGAGCACCCCAACACAGTGAATGGGAAAATTGATTATAAAGGGAACTCCCTCTGCTAGTGACTTGCTAAATGTGAAATCCTAAAGGAGAGCTGTGTGATTGGTTAATGACCGTTAAATGTACATTTCTATGTATAAAAACTGGGTCATCATTAAAACTACCAGAGCCCCCTCTGGAAATTTGACGTATTTGAAGAGAATATTGTTAAACAATATATCTAAAAATAAGCAAATGCAAAAAAGGCTCATTTTGTGAGAATTGCCAGAACAATCTGAGATACAAAAAATATTTTCGGACTACGCTGACAAATCAGAATATTCCCCGTTATACGAGTGACTCGAGAAAATATCACAGGTCAAATTGTGTGTGCCGTAGGGGAACGCAAGAGATTAATTACCCTAACTAAAAAACAAAATAACTCCCAAGATTATCAAATGGGTTCAAAGACCATTTGATAGACTTTCGGCCACCTCGGGCATCCGAAAACAAATGCTTGACTGCTTCCATAACCTCTAGCTGTAGGCATGACTGTCTCATGTCCTGCATTAGTTTGTTTGATATGCACAATGTTTGACTGTGCGGCCGTAGAACTGTGACACTGGCGCTCTCATAAACAAGGCCATTTTGGTGTGCCTGCGCCGCTGGGGTTCCCAGCGAGAAAGAATGCACTCCCACTGTTCAATGAGCACATTGTTCAGCTGGATTGAGTAACAATGCAGTTCTCTAAACATTTCGCTCTGCTGTGGAGTGTAGCTAGACCGTCCCCTCTGCTACTTTCTCTCTTTCACTTCCTCGCTCCCTCTCACTGTGGGATGATCTAGTTCTCTTAGGAAAATAAAGGAGGTTGTCTTCCAGAAAATTCTAACACGGAATGAGGAGCGAAGAGACAGCAAAAAAGAGAAGCAACAACCAGCAAGTCTACATAAAATGGAAGATCGAATCAGAGATCGATAGAATAGCGGTTGGTCATTAACTCTCTCTGATAAATAACCATAATGCTGTCAGATAACACGGGCTAAATGCCTTGAGTAGTTTAGAATCGGGGTTAGAGGAGAACAGCCAGCGGAGGTGAATCTGGAGCAGATGAACTCGCCACACATTCTCGTGTTCTCTTC
Source organism: Thymallus thymallus (assembly GCA_023634145.1). Taxonomy (NCBI): domain Eukaryota; kingdom Metazoa; phylum Chordata; class Actinopteri; order Salmoniformes; family Salmonidae; genus Thymallus; species Thymallus thymallus. The sequence continues at coordinate 8,062,464 of CM042413.1, forward strand.
TCTCAGCCAAGTGATTCTGTTATTAGATTAACACCTCCAGTACTGAGCAGTCTACTGCACCCAATCACAGTAAGATGGTTGGAGTGCTCACAAAGACCAGTGTAGAAAAGCCTGTTATCAGTTTACCCTGGAAGCAAGGGGCCTGGACAAATAGGTATTGCTGCTGTGTGGAGGACTAAAATACTTTTTCATCAATATCGATCAATTAAATCAACTATAGTTCTTTATCGCTATTGGTTCTATGATGACAAGGCATAAAAATACAAATGACAACTTGATTTCGGCATATCTGTGCCATCTATTGGTCTTTCCCTTACGAAAAAAGATTGCAGTCAGAATGCAGTACACTGTAGTTATAGTGCAGTACAACTGCAGTACAACTGCAGTATGCTGCAAATACTGCATCTGAAAATACTGCAGTAATTTTGCAGTGGAACTGCAGTTACAGTGCAATATAACTGCAGTAGACTGCTGTTATTCTGCAATTACTGTGTCCAAAATACCAGTCAACTTTAGTTTTTAAAAAACATATATATTTTTTTGTAAGGGTTGTCTTTGTTTTTCCATCAGTTCTATTATATTTACATAGAAGCCTGCGTACTAATCAGACTATTCTCACATGTACAGTGGAAGACTGCTTCCATTGAGTCACAAAGCCCCTAATACCGATCACCACCACAGTGTCCTGTACTGTATGTGCTGGAAACATTAGTGTACCGTGTACAGTAACCAGTGTTCCATGTACACAAAGCTGCATTGACCAATCCTCACCAAGGAGTCATCTCTAGCTAGAACCAGTGGACAATGACGCAATAACACTGGGTTGGTTGAAAGTCAAGGTAAATGCAATGTCCTCCTAGATAGGTCAACAAGGGTGAAGTCAAGTGCCTGGTCTGATAGAAATCTTTCAACAACATCACCCATTAGCCCTGAAACCCGAGAGCTCTCATCCTATAGGCCCGTCATCTGGGGTTACCATGGAGACAGCATGATGTCAACCCGCCTCTGCCCAATCCCACACAGATTAAATGTACCATCAGAGGAGGAAGTTAATCCTCAAGGATTATATCAGGAAATCATGTTGGCTGGTGGCTAGCCTAAAGGACCGACAGTTTGCGATCTAAAAACGGGTGTTTTTACAGTGTGGTTAAACATACTGTACAAACAAGTCACACATATTGTATGCATATTGCAAACCAAAACATTACAGTGGTCATGGCATCTTCATTATCATCAGCATTTAGCTATAGAGAGCTTAGTCTGAACGAAAGGGCCTGCTAAAGACAAGGACAGACAGAGGATTGATTATATAGTAAATCCTGATACTGAAATATGCTCAAATGCAACAGAGATTAGGTATGGGCATTTTATATTATTTCACTATTCAAATAATATATCATGACATTTGTTATCCGGATAGTCTAAAATCAGAGATGCCGAACTCGCTTTGCACCAGGGTCTGGAGGGCCTTTCTGAAAATTGGTTATATTTTCTTTCCGTCCATTATTATTTCTACACAGTTTCAATTTGGTTTTAGTCATTTTAAAGTATATTAAAGTACTGTATATTTTAGTTGGTTTACCATATTTCAAATTATTATTGTTTTCTTTTTTTTTACTCAAACCGTAATCGGGTATGATTGACAACCCTGGTCTAACTTCAAAACAAAATAAATGCTTGACTCTCTTGACCAATCAGAATGAAGCAAATGCACACGGCAGAGGTAAACCGTAGACAGGCTGCTTTTCGCTAAAAGCAGCAGTGAAAGAGATGTCTGATTTTCGCCATGATAGAACTGATTCTGTTACGAATGTTTTCTGGTGAATGTTTTGCATTGATCTGTGTCAGTTATGGAAAATATATATTTCACAGCGGTTTAGAATGGTACAATGATTCTCTACAATATACTAGCTTATTTTGTCACATAAACTGAAATTAGGCGACACTATAGTTTCAGCATGAAGGGAATGGAGGAGTGTTTTCTGCATAGTGCAACTTTAAAAAGTCAACACTAGCCTCAGTCACTCTTCTAGCCGTCTACCACCGGGTACTCTACCCTGTACCTTAGAGACTGCTGCCCTACGTACATAGTCATTTAAACACTGGTCACTTTAAAAATGTTTGGATACATAACACCAGTATACACAGTGTATTCAGAAAAGTATTCAGACACATTAGCCTTATTCTATCAAGTCGACTGTGGTATTTTTTTACATAAGTATTCAGACCCTTTACTCTGTACTTTGTTGAAGCACCTTTGGCAGCGATTACAGCCTTGAGTGTTCTTGGGTATGAAGCTACAAACTTGGCACACCTGTATTTGGGGAGTTTCTCCCATTCTTCTCTGCAGATCCTCTCAAGCTCCGTCAGGTTGGATGGAGAGCGTCACTGCACAGCTATTTTCAGGTCTCTCCAGAGATGTTCGATCAGGTTCAAGTCCGGGCTCTGGCTGGGCCACTCAAGGACATTCAGAGACTTGTCCCGAAGCCACTCCTACATTGTCTTGGCAGTGTGCTTAGGGTCGTTGTCCTGACTAGTCTCACAGTCCCTGCCTCTACAGCATGATGCTGCCACCACCATTTATTCATTTAATTTAATCTTTAACTAGGCAAGTCAGCAAATTATTATTTACAATGACGGCCTACACCGGCCAAACTGGACGATGCTGGGCCAATTGTGCGCCGCCCTATGGGACTCCCAATCACGTCCGGTTGTGATGCAGTCTGGATTCGAACCAAGTTGTCTGTAGTGGCGCTTCTAGCACTGAGATGCAGTGTCTTTGACCATTGCGCCACTTGGGAGCCCCAAGTGCGTCACCGTAGAGATGGTGGCAGGTTTCCTCTAGACGTGATGCTTTGCATTCAGGCCAAATAGTTCAATCTTGGTTTCATCAGACCAGAGAATCTTGTTTCCCATGGTCTGAGAGTCCTTTGGGTGCCTTTTGGCAAACTTCAAGCGAGCCATCATGTGCCTTTTACTAAGGAGTGGTTTCTGTCTGGCCACTCTACCATAAAGGCCTGATTGGTGGAGTGCTGCAGAGATGGTTGTCCTTTTGGAAGGTTCTCCCATCTCAACAGAGGAACTCTGGAGCTCTGTCAGTTTGACCATCGGGTTTTTGGTCACCTCCGTTTGTCATTATGGGGTATTGTGTGTAGATTGATGAGGATTTCTATTTATTTAGTCAATTTTAGAATAAGGCTAACGTAACAAAATGTGGAAAAAGGGAAGGGGTCTGAATACTTTCCAAATGCACTTTCCAAATGTCCATCCATGTCCTCCATCAGCCATGACTCTTGAGAAACTTAGGTTATTACAAATGTTTTTCTCCAAAAATGAACACTCATTCAAGTAATCAAATACTAATGTCTGTTTGGATATCTGGATATCCGTGCCCATACCTAATAGAAATGATCCAACATCCAGTATTTGTACTAAATTGGTTTCACTTCCACACCCATTGGTACCAATTTTGTCTTGTTCAGAAGTATCACTATGGCATTGAAGTGAGCAAAGTTTACTTTTCGGGAGCATCTGGCGCGATTGCACATACGTCATACTCAATCAAAATCATTCGAATGCATTTATAAAGCCCTTTTTACATCAGCAGATGTCACAAAGTGCTATACAGAAACCCTGCCTAAAACCCCAAACAGCAAGCAATGCAGATGTAGAAGCACGGTGGCTAGGAAAAACTCCCTAGAAAAGGCAGGAACCTAGGAAGAAACATAGTTAAAAGACCCAGGTTAAAGGATACATAGAGGAGACCCTAAAATACTGTGTGTGTGTGTGTGTGTCAATGGTCTGGATTAGACACACTCCATTTAATCCTGAGAATACAGCCATTAGGCCAAACTTTTCTCTCTCAGCACGGCCTGTGGGCATACACACTCCTTCAATAAACTGGGATGGGGTACATACTATACTGGCAGACTACTATTCTGTAAAGGGTGATCATATCACACACACATATCAGCACTAGTGTTGCACTGCATACCGAAACGTTAGTATTTTATAGATAAAAAATTAAATAAAAAGATATGCCAAATTCAAAGCGGAATGTCACAAAAAACATTATTAATTCACCAAAAACGAATTCGCTTTATCTCCCTCGCCTCCCGTATGGTTTCCACTAGACTCCATAGACACATTCCGACCTTGGGAATGATATCATTACTTTCTTAAAATAACAGATGGCTTCTTCTATGCAAATGTTGTTGATCAGTACAATCAAAGATTATGTTCTTCTAGCAGATAAAAAAAGTCTTAAATGGAAGGGATTGTTTGTCATCTGTAGCCCCGTGAAATCATCTAAAACAAACTCAATAAGTTAATGCATGCACAAACTCCTACTGAATAACAGGCGTGTGCATTGTGAATAGACCTAGGCTACAACTTGATTTACCCAGTTTATCAATAGAGATTTACCATTCAAATAAATGATTGCCATTATGCCGTTTTGTAGAAACAAAGTCAAATTGATTGTATAATTGATTCATTAATGCCTGTCTCAAAAACATTTACATAATTTTAAAATATAATGACATTAAACTCAAGAGGCCCAACGATTGAACACAGCAGTTTCTGTCTGGATCAAGTGCTATCCTTTGGATACTACGCCTTCTTTTTTGGTATCGAGTATCGTGATACTAAACTTGGTATCGAAGTCAAAATTCTGGTATCGCGCCTATACATAAGCACACACATTCACACGGATATGCATACATTTACACCTTATGAAGACGGGCAAAACGGCTGTGCAACAGCAAACAATGGGTTCACGCCTCACACAGATAAATAACACACATGGTGTGGTCAGGGACAGGAGGATGATTACGGTCTCCGTGCATGTCAATAAATCCCGTTATGACGGGGCGATCCACTGGAAATCGGAATGTATGGTTTATGATGTCCATGTCTACGTCCCAAATGGCACCCTATTCCCTAGGGTGCACTACTTTTGACCAGGACCAATAGGGCTCTGGTCAAAACAAAAGTTGTGCACTACATAGGAAGCCATTTGAGACACAACCCACTTTCAAAGAGCCAGAGGACAACTCTGGGAGACAAACCACCCACAGTCTTGTTTTTGGAACCAATTGGCTCTTCTGTTTTTCTAATAAAGGAGTATCCAACTGTCCATGTTGCACTATCACAAAACCAGAACGCTTCTTTACACAAGAGAAATCAAGGCTCTGGACAAAGTGCACTATATAGGAAATAGGGTGCCATTTGGGACACAGCCAAAAGCGGAAACACATTAAAGTGGAGATGTCCAAACAATGAGGTTGTGTTTACTGTTTTTGCTAGAGAGACAGCGAGTCCAAAACCAATCTGCTAATGCAGAAAAAAGGAGAGAGAGAGAGTGAAGGGGGGGAGAGAGAGAGTGAAGGGGGGGAGAGAGAGAGTGAAGGGGGGAGGAGAGAGAGAGTGAAGGGGGGAGGAGAGAGAGAGTGAAGGGGGGAGGAGAGAGAGAGTGAAGGGGGGAGGAGAGAGAGAGTGAAGGGGGGAGGAGAGAGAGAGTGAAGGGGGGAGGAGAGAGAGAGTGAAGGGGGAGAGATATGTGCAGAGAGACAGAAAGGGGAGGGCGTAGAGGGAGAGCGCCTCTCACTTCCTCTCAGCTCAACCGCTCTCAAGGGCCAGAAACGCCACACACAACCGTTTTTCCACATTGTACATAAGTGGGGGTCGAAAGTAAAGGATGTAGGCTAAAATAATTTAGGTAACTTATGCCCATACACTGACCCTTAGGCACATGCATAGACCTGGAAAACAAATCAGACACTAGTATACGTGGCCATGCACACAACCTTCAGACACATGCAACTGGCCAACCACACAAAATGCCACATCGAGCCAATCTTCTTTTCATCACAAAGACACTTCCTAACATACTGTACAGACAGGCTAAACTCAACCGTCAGAGACAGACACACTGCTGTACTACACTCACACACGCCCACGCATATGCACACGCACTGCAACAAAGCCACTGTCTGTCTATACCCGCGTGGGTGATTGAAAGTTGAACTGGTCGGCTGTGGTAATGAACGTTAGTTGCCATTCGCCATATAAAGTCCCAAAGAAAAAAAAGAAGCCTGAAGGAAGGAAGAGAGATGACTAGAAACGATTCGGTGGACTGTTTTATTTGTGGATTAATTGTTGGAGTAGAGGGCCTTGTGCAAGCTAGCTAAATTGCCATACATTTTGTATGATTTTTGACCTGTCCCCAAATTAATATAATTGGTTCAGTTTTTTTTTTTTTTTTTTTACCTGCGTGTCGGTGATCGCGTTTGGTGTGTGGGGGGTGGGGTGTGTCCCCTAAACTGCATCGGATGCGCTCATGAATGCACTGCTACTCAGAATGTTTCAGAAATATCAACAGAGTGCGAATTACGGGGGGCCCAGACCCCCTTAAACATTCTAAATGGAACAGTCAAACTTTGGAGTGGGTCTCTAAATAATGCTAACTTAACCACTATTTTTACTGCTACAGGGGTAAATATTTAAATATTATTCCAAATTAAATGAACACCTCCACCTGTGTCATGGTTTAATTAATGTTACAAGAGTGTAGACCCAATGACAAATCGCCAGATGTCATTACAATTTAGTGTTTTGTAACAGATCATCAAATGGAGCGAGTGCACAGTAAACTGTTTGGATGCTGACTGGTTGTGTTCATGCCAAATTTTAAAAAAAAAAGAAGAAAAAAAAAAGGTAATAATACATGTGTTTTACAGTTAAATGGTATGTCTTTACTATCAGGCCCATAAAACATTTTCGTAGGAGGTCCCGTGCAATTACAGCCAATTTTAACTTTGCAGCTGGCATATCTAATGAGAAATCGCTCAGTTCTGCCTCCAGGACAAGACACGTGACAAATGTCAACATGTATAATTCGCACTCTGGATATAAAGTTATGATATTGCGTGCATTTCATCAAACGCTCGCAGTCAAACAACCAATAATAGTATGTAGATCAATCTTTGAGAAATAACAAAATCACCTAAATAAAAGCTAGACAAAATTCCAAAAGCAATGAATTTAGCTGTATTTAACACAGCATTAGCCATAGATGCTGTCACTTTTTGACAGCATCCTCTTTTTATTTAAACAAAACTTTCCATAAATGTTTTGCCATGGAAGAGGTTGTCAGAAAGTGCATTCAAGAGATAAAAAGTTTACCCATTTTGCATACCCCACACTACCATAAGACAAAGTCTTCATCACTGGACAAGATAAACGGTTGAGTTTGAAATAATGCAAAAACGTATATTTTTTCCATATTAACATTGTTGTAGCTTAGACCCTATTTTACACCTGGAACTCCAACAATCTTTGAGGTACCATTTTAAAATGAAAATGTAAATTGTATTCCCACTTCAGTACATTTATCAGCCAAAACATGACAGCCACCCTGTAGTCAAGAGCATGTTGTGTCTCAACAACACAAAACCCTCAGATGATGTAAAATAGGGTCTAAGTTACAACATATGCAGGACAGCATGTACCGGAGCCATCAAGCCTAAAAATCTGTTGAGTCCTTGTGCAAAGCACTTAAGCCTAATCTGCTCCAGGGGTGCCGTACTAATATGGCTACTATATTTCACTGCACCTGTCCGGAATGTGACAAAAATGGTTTACGCGTTTTTAGACAATTGACGTTAAAAAGATTACAATTCATTAAAAAAATATTTTATTAAGAATTATGACCACGCCCCCGGCACGCCCCCCACCTAGGCCCCTTTTTGATCCAGAAAAAACCCTGGGTTGTCTTGGAGTTTTTACAGTTTACGGAAGTTTACATACACCTTAGCCAAAGACATTTAAACTCAGTTTTTCACAATTCCTGACAATTCATCCTAGTAAAAATTCCCTGTCTTAGGTCAGTTAGGATCACCACTTTATTTTAAGAATGTGAAATGTCAGAATAATAGTAGAGAGAATTATTTATTTCAGCTTTTATTTCTTTCATCACATTCCCAGTGGGTCAGAAGTTTACATACACTCAATTAGTATTTGGTAGCATTGCCTTTAAATTGTTTAACTTCGGTCAAATGTTTTGAGTAGCCTTCCACAAGCTTCCCACAATAAGTTGGGTGAATTGTGGCCCATTCCTGGTGTCACTGAGTCAGGTTTGTAGGCCTCCTTGCTCGCACACGCTTTTTCAGTTCTGCCCACAGATTTTCTATAGAATTAAGGTCAGGGCTTTGTGATGGCCACTCCAATACCTTGACATTCTTGTCCTTAAGCCATTTTGCCACAACTTTGGAAGTATGCTTGGGGTCATTGTCCATTTGGAAGACCCATTTGCGACCAAGCTTCAACTTCCTGACTGATGTCTTGAGATGTTGCTTCAATATATCCACATATTTTCCCTTCCTCATGATGCAATCTATTTTGTGAAGTGCACCAGTCCCTCCTGCAGCAAAGCACCCCCACAACATGATGCTGCCACCCCCGTGCTTCACGGTTGGGATGGTGTTCTTCAGCTTGCAAGCCTCCCCCTTTTTCCTCCAAACATAACAATGGTCATTATGGCCAAACAGTTCTATTTTAGTTTCATCAGACCAGAGGACATTTCTCCAACAAGTAAAATCTTTGTCCCCAAGTGCAGTTGCAAACCGTAGTCTGGCTTTTTTATGGCGGTTTTGGAGCAATGGCTTCTTCCTTGCTGAGCGGCCTTTCAGGTTATGTTGATATAGGACTCGATTTACTGTGGATATAGATACTTTTGTACCTGTTTGCTCCAGCATCTTCACAAGGTCCTTTGCTGTTGTTCTGGGATTGATTTGCACTTTGAGCCAAAGTACGTTAATCTCTAGGAGATGCGTCTCCTTCCTGAGCGGTATGGCGGCTGCGTGGTCCCATGGTGTTTATACTTGCGTACTATTGTTTGTACAGATGAACGTGGTACCTTCAGGCATTTGGAAATTGCTCCCAAGGATGAACCAGACTTGTGGAGGTCTACAATTTTTTTCCTGAGCTCTTGGCTGATTTGTTTTGATTTTCCCACGATGTCGAGCAAAGAGGCACTGAGTTTGAAGGTAGGCCTTGAAATACATCCACAGGTACACATCCAGTTGACTCAAATGATGTCAATTAGCCTATCAGAAGCTTCTAAAGCCAATTTTCCAAGCTGTTTAAAGGCACAATCAACTTAGTGTATGTAAACTTCCAACTTCAACTGTATATAACATCTAAAATAATGTCAATTTTTTTAATTTGTGTTTTAGGTAATTATCCTGCTGAAAAGGTGAATTCATCTCCCAGTGTCTGTTGGAAAGCAGACTGAACCAGATTTTCCCTCTAGGATTTTGAATGTGCTTAGCTCCATTCGGTTTATTTTTTATCCTGAAAAAATCCCCAGGGGAAAAACAAGCATACCCATAACATGATGCAGCCACCACTATGCTTGAACATACAGTATGGAGCGTGGTACTCAGTAATGGATTGGATTTGCCCCAAACATGTATTCAGGACAAAAACATATTTTTTTTATAGCATTGCTTTAGTGCCTTGTTGCAAACAGGAAGCATGTTTTGGAATAGTTTTATTCTGTACAGGCTTCCCTATTTTCACTATGTCAATTAGGTTTGTATTGTGGAATAAGTACAATGTTGTTGACCCATCCTCAGTTTTCTCCCATCACAGCCATTAAACTCTGCAACTGTTTTAAAGTCACCATTGGCCTCATGGTGCAATCCCTGAGTGGGTTCCTTCCTCTCAAGCAACCGAGTTAGGAAGGACACCATCCAAACTATAATTAATAACTTTACCATGCTCAAAGGGATATTCAATGTCTGTATCACATCCGGCCGTGATTGGGAGTCCAATAGGGCTGCGCACAATTGCCCAGAGTCGTCCAGGTTTGGCCGGGGTAGGTCGTCATTGTAAATAAGAATTTGTTCTTCACCGACTTGCCTAGTTAAACAAAAAATAAAAATAGGTGCCCTTGTTTGCGAGGGCATTGGAAAACCTCCCTGGTCTTTGCGGTTGAATCTGTGATTGAATTGAACTACTCGACTGAGGGACCTTAAAGATAATTGTATGTGGGGGGTACAAAGATGAGTCATTTTTTAAAAAAAAATCAAGCTAAACACACAGAGTGAGTCCATGCAACTTATTATGTGACTTGTTAAGCAAATGTTTACTCCTGAACCTATTTAGTATAACTATAACAAACAAACAAAGGTTAAAGCAATAACAAAGGGGTTGAATACATGACATTTCAGCTTTTCATTTTTTTATTAATTAGTAAAAAACATAATACCACTTTGACATTATGGGGTATTGTGTGTAGGAAAGTGAAACAAATCTCAATTTAATCAAAAAACACTACAAATATTGAATGTTTTAAGTTCACAACATATGGCACCGGAGGAGATAGCTGACGTTTTATGGGCTCCTAACCAATTGTGTTATTGTGCGTGTTTTTTCGCGTTATTTTCTACATAATATCGCTTATGAAATCCTGTAAACACTTATTTTTCTTAAAATTGCATTGTTGGTTAAGGGCTTGTAAGTAAGCATTTCACTGTAAGGTCTACACCTGTTGTATTTGGCGCATGTGACAAATACAATTTGATTTGATTTAACAACAATGTCCTTTAATTCAACTGTGCACCTAACAAGAGACCGTTGTGTAGTGTTTTTATACTCTACAATGTACAGTGTACGATACATGTGATGCCAGAGTTTGCTAAACAAATGCCCTGCGATTGATATAATTCATAATTCTGCCAGGTAGGCCTACTTTGCAGAAAACATTTAATTTGGCAGGTTTAAAAAAAAATAAAAAATGGTGTCAGACTGCCAAGTCAAAGGGTCACAAATGTGAGTGTTTTGGTCACAGTGTTGAGCCCTGGCGTGTACTAAGACACACACACACTTCTCACCCTCTGATGGCCAACCTCGTTCATGTTCACACTCTCCCCAGTGAGCATTTCTGAGCAGCACCACATCAACCAGTGTTTTCCACTAGTGTCAGCTGTTATACAGCTGATTACAGACTACTTTATCCACTTAAATTAACTAGACTCCTTCACAATTTGCTAGTCCTAAAAAAAAAAGTCTGCAGAGCACTCTCCCGCTAGAATGAACAATATGCATATTCTAGATACATAGATACTTTATTGATCCTCGGGGGGAAATTTCTTTGTCAAACAGCTACGAAAAACACAGGGCAGGTGCAAAATGCCAGAACGAAATACACAAAAGACAGATAAGATACATGATACATAGAGCGGCAGTATGAAAAAGTATAAAAATACAAGAAGTCTGGAGTGCAAAAAGCTATAAAAAGGCATTGCATAGTATGAGTGAATGACTGAATATGTACACCATACATTGTTATAGTGTTAGGTGAAAAAAAATATACAATTATTGCAAGTTGATATAAATAAATACATTTTAAAAACAAAACTATTTGCATGGTTAACTATACAGGTCGATGGCAGAGAAAAATCCTTAAATACCTAAAATGTGCGTATGATATAAGTGAGGGTAGTAATAGTTTATTTAATATACAGTCTGGTTAAATGTACAGGTAAATTAATATTTGCATGGTTAATTTAACTGTGCAGGTAAATGACAGGAAGAGATACTTAAATAGCTAAATATGCGTATGATATAATTTAGGGTAATAATAATAATTCCCTTAAAATAGTCCTTAGAACAGGGTTTAATTACAGATAAACGCACGTATTGCACATCCGATATACTAAATGCAATGACAAAAATATACTACTTCCAGGATACTAATATACAGTCCTGAGTGAATGACTACGTAAGTTCAGTCCAAGAATTACTTACAATATTGCACGTGATATGATATAACAACTGGACATGAATATGTATATACAGTCCTGAATGAATAAGTGCTGAATGAATAAGTCCTGAGCGAATGAGTGATTACAGACCAGAGAGTTACTCACGGATAGATGGAATGCCTAATTGATAAACTAGGTCCTAACACCCCAACAGTTCCAGGTCTATGTTGCCAACGACATGGCACCCCGGTGAGGCATTAAATAGTCTAATAGCCGCCGGCAGGAAGGACTTCCTGTAGCGCTCTCTGCCACACCGTGGTGGAATCAGTCTGTGACTGAAGGTGCTCCTCTGCATCATAACCATGGCATGCAGAGGGTGGGTGACGTTGTCCATGATGGCCAGCAGTTTGACCAGGATCCTACTCTCCACCACCTCCTCTAGAGTGTCAAGGTTAATCCCCAGAACAGAGCTAGCTTTCCTGATCAGCTTATTTACCCGAGAAGCATCACCAGCCTTTATGTTGGCGCCCCAGCACACCACTGCAAAAAAGACTGGTAGAAAGTATGCAATAGTTTACTGCAAACTTTGAAGGCCCTGAACCTCCTCAGAAAGTAGAGTCAGCTCTGGCCCTTTTTGTACAGGGCCCTGGTGTTACCAGCCCATTCCAGCCTGTTGTCCATATGGACTCCCAGGAATGTGTATGAACCAACCATTTCCACAACCATCCACTGTATGGTTCTCCTGAAGTCCACAACTATCTCCTTTGTTTTGCTGAAGGTGGTTCTGCTCACACCACACCACAAAGTCATTGATTGTGCTCCTGTACTCCTCCTCCTGCCCACCTCTGATGCTCCCTACAATTGCAGAGTAATCCGAGAACTTCTGCAGGTGGCATGTTTCAGAGTTATATCTGAAGTCCGAAGTGTAGAGGGTGAACAGGAAGGGGGACAGGACCATTCCCTGGGGGGCCCCTGTGTTGCTCACTGCCCGTTCTGACACACAGCTCGGTAGCCACACAAATTGTGGCCTACCGGTCAGGTAGTCCGTAACCCAGGAGACTAAGGGTGCTTCGACTTTCATCATCTTCTCACCCAGTAGGAGGGGCTGAACAGTGTTGAAGGCACTGGAGAAGTCAAAAAACCCTCACAGTGCTACCTGCGTTGTCCAGGTGAGAGTAGGCCCTTTGCAGAAGGTAGATGATTGCATCATCCACCCAGATGTTGCGCTGGTATGCAAACTGCAGGGGGTCCAGTGATGTACACCCCAGGGGTCTGAGTTGAGCGAGGACCAACCTATACAGGGTCTTCATGATGTGGGATGTTAGCGCTACAGGTCTGAAGTCATTTAGGACAGGTGGTTGCGCCTTCTTGGGCACTGGGACCAGGCAGGATGTTTTCCACAGCACAGGGACCCTTTCTAGGCTCAGGCTAAGGTTGAAGGGGCGCTGGAGTATTCCACACAGTTGGTCAGCACAGACCCTAAGCACCCTTGGGCTGATGCCATCAGGGCCCGCCGCTTTCCACTGATTTAGTCTCTCCAGCTCTCTCTTCACTTGGTTGGTGGTGAAAGCCAGCCCAGGTGGAGAAGTGGGGGGAGTTGAAGATCAGTACTGAGGTGGGGGGAAATGAGGTGTTGCAGATCAGTCCAGAGGGAGCGGGGAGGCAGTCGCTGATTGTCTCAACGGATGTTTCGTGTGCAAAGGGGGGGTGGGACAGCCGTGAGGGTGTGTGGCCTGGAGGGGAGGTGGACAGAGCCAATATCTATCCGGTTAAAAAATTGGTTCAGCTCATTGGCTCTGTCCTGGGTCCCTTCAGTCTACCCACTGTTTTACTTTTTAAAGCCAGTGGTATTTCTCATACCCTTCCACACCTCTCTCACCTGGCTCTGCCTCAGCTTGTCCTCCGACCCTCTCTTCCCCTCAGCAATCCGCAACTTCAGCTCCCTCAGTAACGCATTTCAAATTTGTCCCTGTCCCCCTCGAAGGCACTCTTCTTCTCATTCAGCAGGGCCTTCAGGTTTCTGGTGATCCAGGGTTTATTACTTGGAAAACAGGCACTGGGATACGTTGTCTGTAGCCTCGCGATAACAGAGTGGATGACGTCACACACTGTGTTTGCGTCAGCGGAGGGTTGTAAACAATAACAGCAATGACACCGTGAATTCCCTTGGCAAATAGTAGCGTCTCAGGCTAACGGCTAACAGCTCAATGTCCGGGCTACAAAACTGTTCCTTAACAGTAATATGGCTCGGATTACACCATCTGTTGTTAACTAAAAGCCAGGCCCCCTCCCTTACTCTTACCGGAAGAAGCGCTATCTCTGTCCGCTCTAATGTTCTGGAAACCACCGATAGTGACGTTCCCTGTGGGGATGATATCATTCAGCCATGTCTCAGTCAGACATACTAGACTAGCTTCTCTGTAATCCCTCTGTCCACAGACTAGACCCTCGAATCAGCTTTGCTTTACACTTCCGACCCGCACTGCATCCACGCCGTCGCCTTTTCAACTCGTCCGGAATAACTAACTTTTCCCTGGGGTGCAGCAGCGCTGAGTGTGCTAAATCCAAGAGCTGGGCTCCGTTGTAAATAATTGAGGACGTGTATGTTTGGCCCTGCTAAACATAAGAGAAAGTGCCTCCAGGCACCACTTCGTGACTGACAGTCTGCTGTCTGTCCTGCCTCTTGGTACCTGGTTGTGTGTTGTGTGTGCTGTGGTCAAATTTCTTTACAGAGGGAGCATGAATTTGGACTTCCCATATAATGAGTGAATTTTCACATTCCATACAGTGTAATGTGGTAACAATGAGTCATGATCCCCGGGGATCAATAAAGTACCTATCTATCTATCTATCTATCTATCTATCTATCTATATAGCCTATGGTGTTCTGGCACTTTCATTGATTTTCTTTCTGTGCAGGGTCCGACATTAACGATGGCCTGCTGGCATTGAAGACTACACACGTAAATATAATGCTTTGTATTTGAGTAATATGATTGGCCGTTCATTCAAGCACCGTGTCATTATCTCTTTTGGTAGATATGTCTTGAAAGGGAAAGTTTGTCATTTTGGCAATGAAGCCCTTTATATACAGACATTACTAGCTTGGACATGGTGTAGTTCTTTGAATACATTGGGATCATGCAGGGCCTATAGGTTGACTTGCTTCCTCTATATTCAGCTATTAATAGGGATACTATAGAATTTCCCCAGAGTCAGATGAACTCATGGATACCATATTTCTTTCTCTGCATCCACTATTAAGGAAGGTAGAGGTAGTTTTTAATGCTAACTAGTGTTAGCGCAATGACAAAATCTGTGGTATCTAATAGCATGCTAGCATGACAGGACTGTATGTACAGCATGCCAGGACTATGTACATATTCATGTACAGTTGTTATATCATATCACATGTTCATCTGACTGGAAAATTCTATAGTATCCCTATTAATAGCTGAATATAGAGGAAGTATGCCAACCAATGCATTTAAAGAACTACACCATGTCCAGGCTAGTAAAAATGTTGTTCGGGACAGTAGATTTTGGCCAACTAGCCCGACCGGGCTAGTGAGAAAAGAAGTTAACGATGGCATGTTTAATATACAGTAGTTGTGGAGCATAGGTAATTTACTGTGCTCTGATTGATGAACAGCAAGCTTGACTAGTTTATAAAAGGTGTCGAACTGACTGAATAAAGTCGATCTCATATAGCCTTGCCATTCATAAACCATAGTTATATGTCCATGGTATCACACAGGGGCAAGTAAACTAAATATCTTGTTTGTATTTTCGAGATGAAGTCCATTAAGACTTGCCAGACAGTGACGTTGCACTGGTAAGAGAGCTGTTCATTTGGCTCCCTAATTTGCATTCTTGTAGGCTTTTTGGTGATTATCTGCAGATAAATTATGAAAACATTCGATGATGAAGGTGAATCCTCCTCACTATAGGAACAATAGATAGGGTAGTGCTGGGGCTCCCCCCTGGGTGCCGATTCAAATAATCAAAGCTTGATGATGAATTGGTTATTTTTAATCAGCTGTAGTGCTAGAATCAAATGAACCCAGTTTAGGAAACCCTCGGCTAGTGGAGAGTGAGCCTCACTCTGTTCCAAAACATCATAAAAGAAAACCGATTGAATTGTTTTAAAAACTAACAATAATTATATGGTATTTTCAAAGATATTGACATAGGTCTACTGACTTAATCAGCGTTGACAATGGATTAGTCAACTGCTGCGTTCTGTGTAGCAAAGACCATCTTTAACGCCTGCTTTATTCTTCAATCATATCTGTATTGCAGATAGCTGAGAAAATGCCTCTTAAAAAGGAAGCTTGAAGCCCACGGAAGTCAGCATACTTTAACAGGATTATTTAAATCCCCAGTGCAGTCAACATTAAGTTTTTCCTGTGTTTTATATCATATTGTGCGACAGCTGATGAAACTAACACTGTAAAGGTGTGATAGTTGCTGGTTGAAATAAATCTAGCATTAGAATGTACTAGAGGCCAGCAAAATGTACGTTGTTCTGCAAAAAATGTCTTAACCCAGCCTGGCTGGATACTTTCTCTACTTGGCTTGTGGAAAACACTGAACGACCAGATATCACAGCCACGAGCCAATCATCTGCACCGCCACAATGCACACCAGCCAATAGGACAGCTCCGGCTGGAGCTGGTGTAGACAATGCAGCTTTCATCAGCGCTATAGATTACACTCCCTTACTGCAATATCTCCCCACATTATTCAAAAGAGACACTGAAACGCAGTCCCTTCGAGTGGAGAGATAGATGTATTCATTAAACGTAAGCAGTCATATATATATTATAATAATTATATTCTATTGCCCATTTCATGACACTCTTATGAAAGGAAGAAAAGAAGAATGTATGGATTAAGTGTATGAACATTATACATGGCATGAATTTACATATTACCGTCTCTATGGTAACACTATAGACTAATTAGTGACCTGCATTACCATTCAGACCCAGACTAAACATTGCAATAAAAGTATTTTGTGGAGCTCCGAGCAACAGCGCCTTCCTTCACAGTAGGTGGACAAGGTTGATGTACCATGTAACCTCTGAAACTGACACATCGGTGGGTGAATTAATGAATGGGAGTGAAGAGTACACATCCGCTTTGTGTATGACAAACAAACAGGACACCGTGCCTAAATAAATGAGCGAAGCGGTGGTAAAAAGGCTGCCCATGACTGTGTGTGTGGGGGGGGTTGGAAGTGATGCCACAGGGCTGGGGCTCTGATCAGTGATGGAGCACTGAGTGGGTGTTCTGCCTTTGAACAATCCACCACATCAAATGATCTAGAGCCACAGACGGAGAGCTTCATGGGAGACAAAGGGACACACATGAGCTACAGGGGTGTGTGTGTGTGGAAGGGGTAAGTGTGTGCGTGTCCTCTTTGCATTGGGGAAGTAGTCCAAGTACGGTAGAATCATTCAAGATAAACGTAACAGTTGATGGACAGCTTACCATGTTTCCACGTGCTGTTTCTTAGACGGAATCTTTCAACTGATAGAACAGTGGCCTTTTTAAACCAGGTCCTCTCTTAGCTTTTGTGTGATGAGGAATTATTATTTTCTACCCATAACCTACTATATTTATAGTCCAGTGTCCCAGATCAACCTCTACACTGCTCACACAAGTAGGACACCTGTAACAGGGGACAAAACAACTTTCACAGAACCTTCAAACAATGACTAAGCTTTCAGTCACCTCAGCTGAGTGTAGCAGGAGCGAGAGAGATTAAATAAGATAGAGGAGGGGGGATAGTTTGAGAAGGGAACGAGAGAAGTACAGAAAGGGAGCTACGTGGTAGGGTAGAGGGAATAAGAGTGTCACAGTACGAGTCAGCGACAGATAAAGAGAGAAAATTAGAGATAGGCCACTTGGGCTGTTTGTGTGTATGTGTTTTGGGGTTTTTACTATCCTTGGACCAGAAGTCCTCACAAGGATAGTAAAACAAGTGGGGACATTTCAAGGAAAAAGGTTATTTTAGCCTTTCAAATTGGGGTTAGGAGTTCGAGTTAGGTAAAGGAAAACAGGATTCAACTGTTTGGTTGTAAAACAAATGTGTGTGAGTGAATGAGTGAGAGAGAGTGTGTGAGAGAAAGAAAGAAAGAAAAGAAAGATCGAAAGAAAAGAAAAGGAAACAGACTGTCCATTCCTAGTGCGCTAGGACATCAGGGCTCCATCATGCTGTGGTGCCACACCCAGGCACTGGTCTGCATTGTGCCAGCTCGGTGACGCAGGCCTGGTGACTGACTGGCCACCGCCCTCCCACTGTCTGTCACAATGTTCCTCCACTACACTGCAACACTGCTAAAGAGACTGGGTGAGAGGAGGAGGGTGTCTGTCTGTCTGTCGACAACCACCACCCTTCTCTTGTTTGTCATTCGGCTACAGGGACAAACTGCCACCCCCTATGACTGTCCTGTACCGTACAAGACTACCCACACTAGGTAGCCTAGCAGTTAGAGCATTGGGCCAGAAACCAAAAGGTTGCTAGCTCGAATCCCCGAGCCGACAAGGTGACAAAAAAATGTTGATGTGCCCTTGAGCAAGGCACTTAACTAAAATTTTCCAGGGTCGCTGTTGATAATGGCAGGCCCTGGCTGTGACGCCAATCTCCGAGGGTGTCTCAGGAAGAGTTGGGATATGCAAAATAGGACAAATAAGCACCACCAAATCATTTATTATTATAAATCATTCTGACTGCAACACAGACTGCCAGCAGTGGCCAGACAAGTACTGCAGAAAAATGACAGTACTTATTACAGACAATGATTCAGCGCTAATGGAAATGAAAAGCATTAAATAATGTTACCGCCCTGTCAGTGTATGAACAGGTTTCACCACAAAACACTGAGAAATGTGAAATTATTGGTTGCATTCAAAACCCAAATGACATGGTGCTAATTTAAAAAAAAGGGAGGATTCGACTTCTGATATCCCACAAAGCTTTTTGTGAGGAGAGCGTTTGCCTTACATAAGTGCTGCGCTGGACAAGAACTGTCAATCCCACCAACAACTCCATCAGATAGCTACACAGTGAGAGCAAAAATGCTAACATCAGCGTCAGCCGCTAAACTGACTGACTAAAGACCAAACAGAGCACCTACAATCAACTCCTCAGTGAATAAGCTGACGCTAAGAGCCACTCAGTGAAAAAAGGAACCTATGTTAGTTTACCATTAGCATTTTTAAGCAGTCTTTGCAGTCACATTGAATGGCTAGGCTAACTTCTTGTTGTTAGCATTACTTTAGCTTAGACAGCTCCCATTGCAGTCAATGGTAGACTCAGATTCAGGACTGTGATTGTGTGTCACAATGGCCATTAAGCCCCATTTACTTTCTCCACATCCTCAGAGTCTCCTCCTGCCATTGTTCTTGTGTTATGGGGAGACTGCCATCCAAACAAACGAGATGGGATTTGGCTTCAAGTGACGCTAACCCACCGACTTAAGGCCTAAACAGAATCAAAGGAAGCTTCCTGAGTGGGTAAACATCAACAGGAGTTTATATGGCTGGACATTCCTAACAACACATTAGGAATGCCTGCTCTTTCCAAAGACTGACCAGGGGAATCCAGGTGAAAGCTGTGATCCCTTATTGAGGTCACTTGTTAAATCTACTTCAATTAGTGGATGAAGGGGAGGAGACAGGTTAAAGAAGGCTCTTTAAGCCTTGAGACATGAATTGTGTAATGTGTGCCATTCAGAGGGTGAATGGGCAAGACAAAAGACTTAAGTGCCTTAGAACGGTGTATAGTAGTAGGTGCCAGTCAGCGCACCGCTGCTGGGTTTTTCAGGCTCAACAGTTTCTTGTGTGTATCATTAAAGGTCCACCACCTAAAAGATATCCAGCCAACTTGACACAAATGTGGGAGGCATTGGAGTCATCATGGGCCAGCTTCCCTGTGGAACGCTTTCGACACCTTGTAGTCCATGCCCCGACGAATTAAGGCTGCTCTCAATTCGGGGGGGCAAAAGTGGGTGAAACTCAATATTAGGAAGGTGTTCCTAATGTTTTGTACACTTTCTATAGACCTCCATGCCCAGAGCTATCTATAGCAGTCTGCCTATTCCAGGGCTTCCCAACCTGCCTTTTTCAAAATTGTTTTATTATTGAATTATTGTTTATTGAGATAGCCTATATGAAATACACAACCAGCTTCATTTAGTTTGAGAGACTTAGGGACATTGTTGTTTTGAAGCTCATTTCCTGCAATTCAACATAGTTAAGACTCTTGACAATTGGTTGATCTTCTTGCAACCATAATACTTGGGTTAAATTATGAAAACAAGTAGATAGATGCAGAGATTCACTGAAGACAGACAAGAAACAAGCTTCCCAATAAGAATCAGGCCATGTTGAAATCAAAACGGAATGGTGATATTACGCTAACAATCTGTGCCAGTGACATAGTCCTTTGAAGAGAGCTCTCGCAAAAGGGACATCATCTAATATCCTTGGACAGCTTTGATAAGGAAACAGTCAGATTTGTTTTCTTTTTCTTTAAACAGTCCTTTAATTTTTGCTTTGACTGCACCGTGGGCTAAATCTGACAAAATGAATTACAGCTAAAATAATTCAATAAATAGCTTAGGCAGGACACATGCTTTATCCAATTCATTTTCCCAGATGTTTTTCTAACAGTAAGCAAAATGTCATACAGTTCTTAGACCAAATATTTCGGGCCAATTTCAGACAAATAAATTACTAATTGAAAATTTGTACATGGTCAAAAGCGCAGGCTGTACCTGCATCGCGATGTGACGAATCTCAAATCTCATCAACTGTTGTGACTTGTCACATGAACGCACCTCTGAGTTATCGTGCCCTGTGTGGCTGGCTGAACGTGTCAATGACCCTTCCCATTGCATCTTCTCACGTCCCTTGGCCATGTTAAGACAAAGACAGTTGGGGGTAGGCCAATAAATACACCTTAGTATAAGATGCATTTAGCTCTGGCGACAGAGTAGGCCTACAGTATGAGAGGAACTGAACTCATTCTGGTATAGTTTTGAGTGTTGCAACTGGCAAGACTGTATTATCCAAATGGAAAAGCAAGGGCATCAAGATATAGTGCCAACTGGAAGGTTGTAAAACATCCATAAATATATTCACATTCCCTACTGAATGTTAAAAATATGGTGTAAACTGTAAATGCATGGGTGTGACCAGGGATAAGTGAACAAAAACATGTCCTAAGTCAGTGTTTCCCAAATCCTGTCTTCAATTACCCCCAAAAGCACACATTTCTGTTTCAGCCCTACACAAACTCACTTGAGTTTGTTATTTAAATTAGCTGTGTAGTGCTAGGGCAAAAACCAAAATGTGCACCCATTTGTGAAGGACAAGACGTTTTGCATCGATTGTCTGTGTGTTTCTATTGGCTGAGCTGGAACAGTGGCTCACTGTCACAGGTGATAGTCATTGAGCTAATTAACACATGGCATTTAAAACAGGTGTGTTGGAGGGAAAATCATGTCTGCCCCTGAGGTAAGCAACTGCTGTTGCTACAATGTGGTATTAGGACATTTTTGGGGCATTTGTTCCAAGATTTTTAAATGCACTGTCAAACCAATGTTTCAAGTATTTTCTCCAAGGTGTTTCATTTGCTCACTTATGCAATCACCTAAATAAAATGTTAAAGGAAACACAGAAAAGCCAACATTTGAGCAGTGAGAGGTTGTCACTGTGCTTGTGAAACATGAATTGAACTCTTGACATAAGCGCTGAGCTGTAAATATACTGAACAAAAATATAAAACGCAACATGTAAAGTGTTGGTCCCATTTTTCATTAACTAAAATTAAAGATCGCTGAAATTTTCCATACACACAAAGCATATTTCGCTCAACTTTTGTGCACAAATTTGTTTACATCCCTGTTAGTGAGCATTTCTCCTTTTGCCAAGATAATCCATTCACCTGACAGGTGTGTGGCATATCAAGATGCTGATTAAACGGCATGATCATTACACAGGGGACAGAAGGCCACAAATGTGCAGTTTTGTCACAACACAATGCAACAGATGTTTTGAGGGAGCGCGTAATTGGCATGCTGACTCCAGAGCTGTTGCAAGATAATTTAATGTTAATTTCTCTACCATAAGCCGCCTCCAACATCGTTTAAGAGAATTTGGCCTCACAACCACAGAACCATGCCAGCCCAGGACCTCCACACCCAGCTTCTTCACCTGTGGGATCGTCTGAGACCAGCCAAAAGGTCAGCTGATGAAACTGTGGGTTGGCACAACCAAATAATTTTTGCACTAACTTTCACAAACAGTCTCAGGGAAGCTCATCTGCATGCTCATCATCCTTACCAGGGTCTTGACCTGACTGCAGTTTGGCTTCGTAACATAGGAAAACCCTTGAATGAGTAGGTGTCCTAACTTTTGACTGGTTCTGTATTATTATTATGTTATGGGACACAAGACACCCGTCTGATTCATGTATGTCTCAGTGGACTAATCCATTGGAGGCAACAGGATGGCACACCAGTTGTACATTTACTGCTAATTCCAATAATTTCTCATCTTCAATGTTTGTTTGGTTAAGGTAATTTCTGTTAATGCATTCAATATATTATTGTCTTTTACCGTTCTCATTGTCTGAGTGGACATGTTGTTTGCGGACCGCACAACCTAGGCTACACTTGTGAGGAACAAGTTTTGGTTTATTTCATTCCATTTACGAGTTGTCAATTTATTAATTGTATTTTATGTGTAACGCTCCGGTTAATGTTGAGTAAGGACGTGCACTTTATTTATGCATAGACGTAGGCCTAGGCTACCTGGGCTGTGTCCAAATGTAGGCCTATAAAATGTGCCCATTTGGGGATCTGATAATATTTCTGATTGTCTTAACTCACCACCACTGTGGAGCTTCTCAAAATAATTTTCTCTTCACCTCAAACAGCAAGTAAACAAAGTCTGTTTTTAACTCCATTGAGAATGACAATAGTTCCCTTAAATGTAACCTATTTGAAAAATCCTTCCAGCTCTTTCGTTAACCCCTTGGTGTGAAAGGGGAAAAAAAATGTCATGCTCTGATCCGGCAGAAACATAAAATAGGCCTACTTGATTACTTTTCATCCCTTGCGCTAATAGCCTATAGCTGTGTTTGTCCAGAGATGAATGGTGCTGGAAACTGAGGGACCAGAATATTTTGCTAGTGTAAGCTTCAGGCAGGACCAAGTTGATACAATGTTTCAAGTTCCTTGCAGACAGCCCATGCATAGCCAATGTAATTTAAAGGATATTTATTATCAGGATATTTTCTACCTGCAGGCTTCAATGTTTTTATTTGATGGCTTTATGTAGGCTATTTTTACATCGTTTTTACATAGTTGCTAATGGCAATAGAAGTTACTTTTAGAATTTTGAGATAGGAAGAGTTTATTATAAATGAAACTGTTCCACAAAAATTAATATGACAATCATAACTGGCATGCAGATCGGTAGAAATGGTAACATAAATTGGCACTCCAAATGGAAAAGGTTGCCGACCTCTGGTAGCCTATTACCGGCAACTTCAGGGGGAAACCGTTTTTATTTTAGGTAGGCTATCTTGATCTCTGGCTCCCTCTTGAGTCATTTGTGTGTCTTAATTATTTAATCACAGTGTGCTTAAAGCATCAGACTAGCTCAGTAGCCTACATAGTTGATTTTATTAACACATAGGGTGTGTGTGTATATATATACACAAAATGGTGTATTCTTCCATATATATATATATATATATATATAAGAATACACCATTTTTTGGGGGACCAATCGGTCTAAAGAACTACTCTCGGTAAACCAAGATTATTTTTTTTAGCCCATCTTCCCTGCTGAGAATGACATCATGACAATGACAACTGTGGAATTTCATGAGGTTTGACCAAGGCCCATAGTGACTCGAGATGGGCTTTGAGAGGACTGTTGCCAAATGCCTGCAATTAAGAGTTGTTGGGGTATGTGGGTCTCTATGCCCATGTCTTCCCTAACTATGGGACATTGACACATTGTGGAGTGGAATGCGAGCTAGGACTAAGGTATGCTATTCCATAGAGGTAGGCCAAGTTTGGAGATCTCCTTCTGCATTCACCTAATCTTTGCTGAATAGCTTGATGTTTTTCCCCTTTAAGGCTCCTTAACACATGGGGGTTCAGGTTCATATCAAAAGATAAACTAGCACATGTGCTTTATAGAGTATGGGCATGGTTCCTTACAATAAAATGTCATGATACTATAATAGTTACTATAGATAATGAATACATGTGTTCTTAACTGATTTGCCTAGTTAAATAAAGGTGAAATAAAAATAGTGTTGCTCTGGGAAGTGCCGTTTCTCCTCATCAAAACGCCTATGATGCAACCCATCCCGCAAGCATCTCTATACACCAAAACGCAACCTCACTGAATAAGCCCTGTTGACCAGTGGCAAATAACGCAGTGGCTACATGTGTACAACAATACATGTCAAAGAGTAATTACTTACTGGGTGTTCCATCCCCCCCTGCGACATGGAACGCTACTAGTCGGATACAAAGTAACTAAACCAAATGCGTCACGTTTATTGTTGCTTGTCCATTGACAATGGGATACACTATTATTACTACACGTTTGATAGGTGGGGTCAACAAATCTAACCTACCTAGTACGTTATCTAACATTTTGGGGAATTTATTTACAATTTATGTTTGAAAACGGCATCCATGGCATTATCCAAGGTAAACGGGGCGAGAATGATGCTTATTCGAGCCTGTTTGGGTGACTGAACTGGTGGTTTTCGACCACACAAAGCAAACGATAACCTGAACGTTGTCACGTTATTTTCTCGACGCAATACTACCGTACCAAACGTCTCTGTGTTGGAATTGAACGGCCACGATAGATTTCCCATTCAACGCTATGCAGAAAGACAACAGCTTTCAAGAGCGATTTGACATTCGACTTGATGTCAATAGCCTTGCACAGGGGACATTTAGGTGTATATTTGGTGTTTGCCATAGACTATATAAACTATCCCCTCGTATGTAAAGTGTGAGTAACGTTATCAAAACGGGTTTACCTCCACTGTTGATTGAATCCACTCCTGTAGTCCAGCTGCCGATACAACCCTTTCTAATGAAGGCGTGCGCTCCGTCTGATCACCAAAACTGCACTCAAACTCATACTAATTCCCCTTTTCACAAATGACAATGTGACTGCTTTCCAAACGGCACCACCTGGTTAGCTTGTTCAATATAAATCTTACTCAGTACAGGTGTCAACTAGTAGATAATCAAAATGTCCTTTCTTTTTTTTTCTTCTTCTCCAGCATATTGCGTATTTGAGAGCGCTGTGTCACGTCGCCCGCCGACAGCTTGGTCTTTTTCGTGTTATTAGGTGTAAACGGCTGAGCGAACGACCTCTATTTTACAATTTCATTGTATCGTATTATGGGAGGTAGCCTACATTTTGGTGGGAGGGTGTTGTGCTGGGGATGGGCGTCAACGAGGGAGGAGTCTCCAGAAAAAGAGTATGCTTTTGCTGTGGCCTATAGTATCCCAGGCATGCGACATGCCTAGATATACACCCAGTGGACAGTTTATTAGGTACACTCATCTAGTACCAGGTCGGACTCTCCTTTGCCTCAAAACAGCCTGCAATCTTAGGGGCATGGAAACCTTGCTCAATTGGTATCAAGGGACCTAACGGTGGCATGTAGCCTAGTGGTCAGAGCGTTGGGCCAGTAACTGAAAGGTAACTGAAAGGTTGCTGGGTTGAATCCCCGAGCCAACAAGGTGAAGACCTGTCGATGTGTCGGACTCCCCTTTGCCTCCAGAAAAAGGCACTTAACCGGGATTTGCTCCAGTGGTGCAGTACTATGGCTGTCCCTGTAGGTAGGCCGTCATTGTAAATAAGAATTTGTTCTTAACTGCACCTGTGTAATGATCATGCTGTTTAATCAGCTTCTTGATTTGCCATACCTGTGAAAGGATTATCTTGGCAAAGGAGAAATGTTCACTAACAGCGATGTAATGGAGCCTCTTCTTCTTGTTTTTAGCTGATAGGAGTGGAACCCAGTGTGGTTGTCTGCGGCAGTAACCCATCCATTAACAGGATTGACGAGTTGGGCGGACGTGGATGTTGGAGTCAATCAGTGAACAGGAGTGGTATGGTGTTGAACAAAGAAAAGTGCATTGTGTCTCAGGGAATTTTCAGAAAAAGGTGTCGCGGAGTATATTCTTATTAAGAACCACGTACCAGTAGTGGAGGCACGGTAATTGAACCATATGGTGAATGGAAGGAAAGAGTCAAACCTACCGGCAGAGTGAGAATTACACCATGATATTCCGGGGTCTCTTGAGTGCACGCACAGTCTTTTTGTATGGGCTTAATTTAAACGGAAAATGTGTTACCTTTTAATTTGGCATGAGAGAAACAGTCATTATCTTCTCAAAAGAATCACTTCAAAAACTAGGCTACATGTTTGTCCATTTCCAAATAATTTCAGCGTCCAAACTGCATGTATTGTATACTCACGCTATTTAATGAGTGGAAATAGACATATGTTACAAAATGATAAAAAGTGTGCTTAACGACATCATTGATTAACCCTACATTAATTGATGCGTATTGCTGACAAATGTAACTTTTTGTAGCCTGAAAAGTCGGGACCTGTGAAATGGGGTTGAAATTGTCCCGGGAAAAGCGGCATGATCACCTTAACACACATCGTGAATTTACTAGACTAGGCTATAATGCGTATTACCATTAATTTCAAATAGGCCAATGAGGTAAAATCAGTGGCGACCCGTCATTCAGGGCAGGTGGGGAAGAGCCACACTTGTTGAGCCACACATTTTGGGGGGAGGCTTGCCTGTTTTGCACGTTATTTTGGCATGAATACGTGTCACATATCAGTTTCTAAACAATGTAAAAACGATTTATTTAAAAAAAATTGAGTTAAC
The DNA here is from genome assembly GCA_023634145.1 of Thymallus thymallus. Lineage (NCBI taxonomy): Eukaryota > Metazoa > Chordata > Actinopteri > Salmoniformes > Salmonidae > Thymallus > Thymallus thymallus. Next base: position 8,089,210 of record CM042413.1, read on the forward strand.
AAAGCTGCATACAAACATTATATTTTTTGCTCCAAAATGCAGGTGTTTCAGCCTAGCTGAGATCTTTTTGTGGTGGTGTGGCAGCCAGAAGAAAATACTGAGTGTAGGTGTGGGTAATGTTCTCTAGTTGTGATAAGCTCAGGGTTCTGTCGCTTGTGCCATAGGTTGCGGTCCAAACACTTAAAACACACCCTCATCCACTTACCCTCGCCTTATGACCTTGGGGGAATCCCCGTCGCCATCTTGGAGGGCAGTCCAAATCATTAGCCAAGCAAGGGAAGTTTGCAACGTAACCCCCTCAGCCCTCATTTTTAGTTGAGTTTGCGAGTGTACAATTATGTTCACTATGGGCCTGAAACTCCACATAATTCAATTTGCGACAATTGTATATCCGCTAAGAAAAGTCAGCGAAAACTTTAAAACAACATCAATGGAGAAGTCAACATACAAGTGTAAGTAAAAACTAATGCAAATAAGTTATAACTTGTGCTACTAATGCACATGACGGCACAAACACATCTCGTAAAAGTAATGATGTTTGGTTAGTTTTGGAAAATGTAGAAGTAAAATATTTTCCTCCTTCAGAAGTTCCAACTATGCAGGCTAACGTTAGCTAATTAATTTGCTAGCTATCACACAGTAGGTGTATATTAATATTATATAGTTCATGTAAATAAACATGCAATCATAATTGACTGTAGTGTATATAAAGCACACACACAAGTTACCGTTGGCTGAAAACACAATCATCGCGGGATGAACGAGTGACAAATGAACTGTAACTCAGTAAAAATGTTAATTGTTGCATGTTGTGTTTATATTTCTGTTCAGTATAGAACATTGAACTTGAACCTGTATGGATCTTGGAGATCTCAGAAAATGTACTGCAAGTGTAAATATGCCTACATAACATTTAATTATGTTTAGCAAAATTCAAAAGGCACTCGTACATCTGAATTATCTTTGTTTCAGGTGCATGGTAACAATTGAATAAAATGAGAGGAGAAGAAAGAAAAAAAAAAAACCTGTACACTGCTCTTGCTAGTACCACTGTTCTTTATTAAGCTTGTACTAATAAAGTATATCTCACTCTTATTTGTTGTGGACAATAATTTCACTTTATTTAAATCCCTAGCCGCTGGGCTACCTACCGCCCCTAATAGTAGTTCATTTATCAAGGATTATTATTATTGGCAATCCAAACACAGTCTCAGCCAGAAAAAAATAGCAAATACTCATCAGCAGCCAGTGACTTAAAAACTGGTTGTACTCTAAGATGTGTGTTGATATCAGTGAGGCTCCTCAGAGGAGGAAGTGAAATATTTAAAACATATCATTAAATATATTCACGTCACCAAATAATTGATTAAAACACTGTTTTGCAATGAAGGTCTACTGTAGCCTCAACAGCACTCTATAGGGTAGCACCATAGTGTAGCTGTAGGACACTGTAGAATGCTGTAGAAGAAGTAAGACCATGCTCATTAAAAAAATAATCAACCTCCCTCATCTTAAGCGGCACCGACCACAACTGACAGGTAGGTGTTGTGCAAAAAATGTTACTAATGTTCCTAGCCAGGTACAATATTCCATACTCAGAGCCCAATTACTTTCCAATGAACTAAAAAAAATGATTGAACAATTTTATTTTATGAGCTTGGTGACTTCTGTATTAAATATGATTTCACTATTCCCTTCTTCTGAGGGGTGTTGTAGTGGATAACACTGCTACAAGCAGTGCACACATGCAGCGCTGTAGACATACCTCTTCCAGCGAGCATTGTTGAGGAGTTTTATAGGAACTGCTCAAGGCATTGATTACCTTGTCTATATGATATATGACAGAAAAGGTCACCTCCGTTGGCATCAGATTGACACTTGTATACAGCGCTGTATGTGGAATGTATTTTCACCAGTTTTTCAAGGGATTGATTGCCAAGACCTGTGACATACAGTGCATTCATAAAGTATTCATACCCCTTATTCTACATTTTGTTGTTTGCAGCCTGAATTCAAAATGGATTAAATTGATTTTTTTTCCCTCACCCATCTACGCACAATTAGCAAAAAATGGCTAAGTCAATACTTTGTAGAAGTGCATTTGGCAGCGAGTAGAAAGTCTAAGAGCTTTCTACACCTGGATTGAGCAACATTTTCCCATTTATTATTTTATAAATTCCATGTCGCAGGGGGGGATGGAACACCAAGTAAGTAATTACTCTTTGACATGTATTGTTGTACACATGTAGCCACTGCGTTATTTGCCACTGGTCAACAGGGCTTATTCAGTGAGGTTGCGTTTTGGTGTATAGAGATGCTTGCAGGATGGGTTGCATCATAGGCGTTTTGATGAGGAGAAACGGCACTTCCCAGAGCAACACTATTTTTATTAGATTTCTGAATGTTCTTCGCCCAGTATACACCCCTCCAACCAAACATGCTTTATCTACTAATTTGCTAGATGCAGAGTTCAACAGAGTTCAAGTGAAGGTCAAGCAAATCATAGAGACAGCAGACTGTATTGCAATAATCTCAGATGGGTGGTCGAATGTTCATGGGCGAGGAATAATTAATTACATCATCACCACCCCTCAACCAGTATTCTACAAGAGCACAGGCACACTGGTCTGTACATTGCAGATGAGCTGAAGGCAGTCATCAATGACCTTGGACCACAGAAGGTATTTGCACGGGTGAAAGACAATGCTGCGAACATGAAGGCTGCTTTGTCTAAAGTGGAGGAATCCTACCCTCACATCACACCCATTGGCTGTGCTGCTCATGCATTTAATCTGCTCATCAATGACATCATGACGCAGGAAACAATGGATTCACTCTACAGTACAAGAGAGCCAAGGAAATGGTTAGGTATGTGAGGGCCATCAAGTTATAGCAGCAATGTACCTCACCAAGCAAAGTGAGAAGAAGAAGAAGAGCACCACATTGAAGCTGCTAAGCAACACCCATTGGGGTGGTGTTGTCATCATGTTTGACAGTCTCCTGGAGGGGAAGGAGTCTCTCCAAGAAATGGCCACAGTCTGCCAATATGGACAGCCCCATCAAGAGGATCCTCCTGGATGATGTACTCCTGAAACCTATAGCAGTAGCCATTACACGGATTGAGGGAGACAATCCGTACTGCCCTGCCCACTTCACTGTTGCTCCAAGCAGAGGAAATTGCAGTTCTGAAATGCATCGCAAAGCAAGAAGACTTCTGCCTGAAGCCAATACACGCTGCCGCGTACATGTTGGACCCCAAGTATGCTGGCAAGAGCATCCTGTCTGGTGCAGAGATCAACATGGCCTATGGTGTCATCACTACCGTGTCTCGCCACCTTGGCCTGGATGAGGGCAAGGTTCTTGGCAGTCTGGCAAAGTATACTTCCAAGCAGGGGCTTTGGGGTTAGAGATTCAATATGGCAGTCGTGCCAACATATCTCATCAGCCACCTGGTGGAAGGGACTTGGTGGATCTGAGGCTCTTTCCCTTATTGCCTCCAAATCCCACCAACATCAGCTGCTTTAAAGTGCAACTGGTCCTTGTTTGGAAACACACACACCAAAGCACGTAACAGGTTGACCAATACAAGGGTTGAAAAATTGGTGTCCATCCGGGCAAATTTGAGGCTTTTTGAGCCTGATAACGAGCCATCCTCATCAAGGTTGGAAAGTGACAGTGAATATGAGGCCTCAGTCTGATGTTCAAGAGGTGGACATTGAGGAGGTCCAGGGAGAAGACATGGAAGCTTGAGAGAAAGACAACCAAAGTTTTAGTTTCTAGACTATCATTTTACAGAACGTTTTTGGGAGATGCGATGGATCATTGGGGATCATTCAATATTCCCTTTATTTTGTTGTTCATGTTAAACACTATTATTGCTCACAGTGAGTCGATGCAACTTATATGACTTTAAGCATATTTTTACTCGTGAATTTATTAAGGCTTGCCACAACAAATGGATTGAATACTTTTTAGCTCTTCATTTTTAATGAATTAAAAAAATGACTGAAAACATTAATTCCTCTGACGTAATGGGGTATTGTGTCAATTGTATTTTAACCTGGAAAAAGAGGTGCGAATACTTTCTGAAGGCACTGTATGTTTGGCTCTGTAAATTGGAATACAACCCACCTGCATAGAGGGGCCCCATTCCACACATTCAAGGCAGACTAGCATCCCTGTCCAAATTGACAGGCGCTTTACATGAAAAGGCCACATCAAAGAGTGGGCCAACAATAAAACATAAATAATAAATCAGAAAATGCATCCCCAGCAGACTAAATAAAGGATTAACTTAAACAGGTGGAACGACAACACATTGCATGTAATCTCCCTTTGTATCCCCCACCTCACTTTCTACAGTTAACAAGTAAACAATGTGTCTTAATATCTCAGCCCTTTAGGAAGTGGGGAGTGAAAGCAGACTGCCACACGAAGGGGAGTGAATGCATGGCAGAGCAGAGCAGTATGAGGGGTTGGGGCTGGCAGTCTACTTCTCAGATTTACTGTCTCTGGAGCCATGCCACCCTCTGGGTGAGGATGGGTGGCCATCCACACTGGGCTCCGATATTTCACCAGGAGCACGTGGCACGTTAACGTTTATAGGCCTAATAAAAGCCTTCAGAGCGAGCATGAGTGGGCCTCTGCACCGGCAGCCAACTAACTGTTACAACATAAGCCCCCTTTTTGAGATGCCAAACAATTTAAGAGGCCAAAGAAAGAAAATTGCACCTTAGTCAGTCATCTGCGCAGAGTATGTCACAACAATCGGGCTGTTTGTTAAATTCTCGCTCTCGCTCCCTCTCATACATACACTACCGTTCAAAAGTTTTGGGTCACTTAGAAATGTCCTTGTTTTGCAAAGAAAAGCTCAATTTTCTGTCCATTAAAATAACATCAAATTGATCAGAAGTACAGTGTAGACACTGTTAATGTTCTAAATGACTATTGTAGCTGGAAACTGCAGGTATTTAATGGAATATCTACATAGGCGTACAGAGGCCCATTATCAGCAACCATCACTCCTGTGTTCCAATGGCACGTTGTGTTAGCTAATCCAAATGGGAGGGCCCGGTGCATAACTGAGCAAGAGGACAAGTACATTAGAGTGTCTAGTTTGAGAAACAGACGCCTCACAAGTCCTCAACTGGCAGCTTCATTAAATAGTACCCGCAAAACACCAGTCTCAACGTCAACAGTGAAGAGGCGACTTCGGGATGCTGGCCTTCTAGGCAGAGTTGCAAAGAAAAAAGTCTGTCCTTAATGCGTTTGAGCCAATCAGTTGTGTTGTGACAAGGTAGGGGTGGTATACAGAAGATAGCCCAATTTGGTAAAATACCAAGTCCATATTATGGCAAGAACAGCTCAAATAAGCAAAGAGAAATGGGAGTCCATCATTACTTTAAGACATGAAGGTCAGTCAATAAGGATTTTGTTTTTTTGCAATTGCAAAACCATCAAGCGCTATGATGAAACTGGGTTTCATGAGGCCCACCACAGGAAAGGAAGACCCAGAGTTACCTCTGCTGCAGAGGATAAGTTCATTAGAGTTAACTGCACCTCAGATTGCAGCCCAAATAAAATATCTCAACATCAACTGTTCAGAGGAGACTGCGTGAATTAGGCCTTCATGGTCAAAATGCTGCAAAGAAACCACTACTGAAGGACACCAATAAGAAGAAGAGACTTGCTTGGGCCAAGAAACACGACCAATGGACATTAGACCGGTGGAAATCTGTCCTTTAGTCCAAATTTGAGATTTTTGGTTCCAACCGCCGTGTCTTTGTGAGACGCAGAGTAGGTGAACGGATGATCTCCGCATGTGTGGTACCCACAGTGAAGCATGGAGGAGGAGGTGTGATGGTGACATGGTACTTTGCTGGTGACGCTGTCTGTGATTTATTTAGAAGTCAAGGCACATTTATCCAGCATGGCTACCACAGCATTCTGCAGCGATATGCCATCCCATCTGGTTTGCGCTTAGTGTTACTATCATTTGTTTTTCAACAGGACAATGACCCAATACACCTCCAGGCTGTGCAAGGGCTATTTGACCAAGAAGGAGAGGGATGGAGTGCTGCATCAGATGACCTGGCCTCCACAATCACCTGACCTCAACCCAATTGAGATGGTTTGGGATGAGTTGGACCGCAGAGTGAAGGAAAAGCAGCCAACAAGTGCTCATCATATGTGGGAACTCCTTCAAGACTGTTGGAAAAGCATTCTAGGTGAAGAGAATGCCAAGAGTGTGCAAAGCTGTCATCAAGGCAAAGGGTGGCTACTTTGAAGAATCTCAAATATAAAATATATTTTGATTTGTTTAACACTTTTTGGGTTACTACATGATTCCATATGTGTTATTTCATAGTTTTGATGTCTTCACTATTATTCTACAATGTAGAAAATAGTAAAAATAAAGAAAAACTCTTAAATCAGTAGGTGTTCTAAAACCTTTGACTGGTATTGTGTGTATATACAGCGGGTGAAATAAGTATTGAACACGTCACCATTTTTCTCAGTAAATATATTTCCAAAGGTGCTATTGACATGAAATGTTCACCAGGTGTTGGTAACAACCCAAGTAATCCATACATACAAAGAAACCAAAACAAATAACTTCAGAAATTAAGTTATGTGTAATAATGTGAAATGACACAGGGAAAAAGTATTGAACACATGAAGAAAGGGAGGTTCAAAAAGGCAGGGAAAGCCAAGACAACAGCTGAAAACTATCAGTAATTAAAAAGCAATCCAGCCCCCTGTCAGTGCAAATTAATATCAGCTGGTTCAGTCCCAACTGATGGCCTACAAAAAGGTCTCATTGCCAAGGTGTCACACAAGACATATCTCATGATGGGTAAAAGCAAAGAGCTGTCTCAAGACATTCGCAACCTAATTGTTGCAAAACATAATGATGGCATTGGTTATAGGCGCATTTCTAAGCTTCTGAATGTTCCAGTGAGCACTGTTGGGGCCATAATACGGAAGTGGAAAGACAATCATTTCACCATAAATTTGCCTTGACCAGGTGTTCAATACTTATTTCACCCGCTGTATATAATTTACACGACTTAACCTCAAACCATCAATTAATTGTAAATATTAAAAGCATTTAATGAGACAACTAAAAGGTGTGCAACATGAAAATATTGTCCCATTTACATTATGTAATTTATTGACCGTCCCTAACTAAGCTCGGAGTTCTTTTATAATGCGTCAGCCAGACAGCCACTCACAAAGTCTGCCTATAGACTACCGATCACTGTCCATGGTGCTGAAACATGTCTATGCTGCTGCGTGCCTATCGAATCAATGATAGGCTCTCTGTGGTGCCAGGGCATGTCACAATGCAGCCATTTTGAGACTGCTGGCAGGTGCCTTACTTGCTCAGTAATTAAAGTTGTAAATTCAAACATTGCAGATTGTACCTGAACCTGCATGACAGAGCTGTCTGAGGTCAACAATGCGCACCTCATCTCATGATCGATATTTGGTTTTAATGCAAACGAGAACACTGAATCCCGCTTCTCACAGATATGAGCTGGTGAAGGGTAGCCTACCATGACTTTTTGTGGTGCTTTCAAGACCACTGGAAACTCTGAAAAATACGAGGTCGAATCATGACGTCCGTGATCTTTAGGTTGGAAAGTTGGAGCTCTAGAAAGAGGCCCGAGTTCCCTTTTGAGTCAGGAACCAAAACTCCTCCATAGTGACCTGTGAATGTGTTCTCTGCAGCATTCGATCAGCTGTTCGATTTCACTTACCGGCATGTCAACTGAGCCAGGATCACAGTCAAACTGACTATTCCAAGTCTCTTTTTTTTTTTTTTACATCCATTGTCATTGACAGTAGTTCCTCCCTCAATGTGATAAATCTTTCCTACACACCCCCTTGATAACCACCACGCCTCTGTGTGAAATAGAACATTGTCATGCAAGTATGTCCTTGTGAAGTATGTGAAGTATCCCCGCCCTATCTCAGCTCACTGGTCACTATAGCAACACCCACCCGTAGCATGTGCTCCAGCAGGTATATCTCACTGGTCATCCCCAAAGCCAACACCTCCTTTGGCCGCCATTCCTTCCAGTTCGCTGCTGCCAATGACTGGAACGAATTGCAAAAATCATTGAAGCTAGAGGTTCCTATCTCCCTCACTAACTTTAAGCATCAGCTGTCAAAGCTGCTTATCGATCACTGCACCTGTATATAGCCCTTCTGTAAATAGCCCACATTACTACCTCATCCCCATTATTTATTTTTGTTGTTTTCACTAATCTTGCACTCCAGTATCTCTATTTGCACATCATAATTTGCACATCCTTCATTCCTGTGTTAATGATGATAATCTGTAATTTATTTCACCACTATGGTCAATTTATTGTCCTACCTCCTAAACTTACTGCATTTTGCACTACATTTTGCACTCTGTATATAGATTTTCTATTGTGTTTTTGACTATGTTTGTTTACTGTGTAACTCTGTGTTGTTTTTGTCGCACTGCTTTGCTTTGTCTTGGCCAGGTCGCAGTTGTAAATGAGAACTTGTTCTCAACTGACCTACCTGGTTAAATAAAGGTGAAATAAAAAGAAAATAAATAAAATGTCCTGTGATATGTGTGTGTTGTATTTAAGTGAAGTATGTCCTGTGATATGTGTGTGTTGTATTTAAGTGAAGTATGTCCTGTGATATGTGTGTGTTGTATTTAAGTGAAGTATGTCCTGTGATATGTGTGTGTTGTATTTAAGTGAAGTATGTCCTGTGATAGGTGTGTGTTGTATTTACGTGAAGTATGTCCTGTGATATGTGTGTGTTGTATTTAAGAGAAGTATGTCCTGTGACATTCCTCATTATTCCCAAACAAATACCACAATGGAACAATGAAGTATGAATTAATAAATTAGTTCCAGTCATTCATTCATTGTTGTCAGGCTATTATTGGTCCCAATGCACTCCCTACCATTTCCCCTTGTCTAGCTCTCAGAGAGCTATGACTTCAAATACATGAAAAAATAACCTATCCTTTGCTGTTGTGATCATGTTGAATAATCTTATTAAGTTATTTTAACTTTTGCCAATAATTATTTATGTTTTGACTCTAGTTTCATATCACCTGGTAAAACCCTCTGGTTGTGACACAATTGAGATAAATCACAGTGGTGATTCTCTATAAGGGCTGCTTTTTCCACATTTTGTTACGTTACAGCCTTATTTTAAAATGGATTAAATACATGTCTTTCCTCATCATTCTACACACAATACCCCGTAATGATAAAGCGAACACAGGTTTTTAGACATTTTTGTAAATGTATAAAAAAAACAGAAATACCTTATTTACATAAGTATTCAGACCCTTTGCTATGAGACTTGAAATTGAGCTCAGGTGCATCCTGTTTCCACTGATCATACTTGAGATATTTCTACAACTTGGTTAGAGTCCACCTGTGGTAAATTCAATTGATTGGACATGATTTGGGAAGACACACACCTGTCTATATAAGGTCCGAGAGTTGACAGTCAATGTCATAGCAAAAACCAGTCATGAGGTTGAAGGAATTGTCCGTAGAGCTCAGAGACAGGATTCTATCGAGGCACAGATCTGGGGAAGGGTCCCAAATAATTTCTGCAGCATTGAAGGTCCCCAACAACACAGTGGCCTCCATCATTCTTAAATGGAAGAAGTTTGGAACAACAGAGACTCTTCCTAAAGCTGGCCGCCCGATTTAAATCTTTGGCCTGAATGCCAAGCGTCACATTTGGAGAAAACCTGGCACCATCCCTAAGGTGAAGCATGGTGGTGGCAGCATCATGCTGTGGGGATGTTTTTCAGCAGCAAGGACTGAGAGACTAGTCAGGATTGAGGGGAAAGATGAACGGATCAAAGTACAGAAAGATCCTTGATGAGAACTTGCTCCAGGCTTGACCTCAGACTGGTGCGAAGGTTCACGTTCCATAAGCACACAGCCAAGACAACACAGGAGTGGCTTCGGGACAAGTCTTTGAGTGGCCCAGCCAGAGCCCGGGAGAATGAGAGAAACTCCCCAAATACATGTGTGCCAAGCTTGTAGCGTCATACCCAAGAAAATCGCTGCCAAAAGTGCTTCAACAAAGTACTGAGTAAAGGGTCTGAATACTTATGTAAATGTGATATTAAAGTTTTTTTGTTATAAATTAGCAAGAAAAAAAAAAAAGAATCTATATTAGCAAAACAGGTTGCTTTGTCATTATGGAGGAATTGTGTGTACATTGAAGAGAAAAAATTTAATTGATTTTAGACTAAGGCTATAACGTGAAAAAATGTGGAAAAAGTCAAGGGGTCCGAATACTTTCTGAATGACTTTCAATTATAAAAAGTAGTGTATTTATGCAGTTGGATTTGAGATACAGATTTAAGAAACAAGCCTTTTTCTGATGGACCAACTCTTTTCCTATATGCATTTTTACGTATTGTTTTCTACTATGTTTCGTTTATTTATTTTTATTTATCTAATTTAATAAATGTTTTCTATTTTCTATTTGTGCATAATATATTTTTGTTAGGTTATCGAGTTGGAAGTTGTGGTGGTCGACACAGCATTCCTTGTCCACCACCCAGAAGACCCTGTACCAGTCAACACAGCCTCATCTGGAAGGGGAAGGGAATTTGTTGAGTGCCAGGATCTGATCGCAGTGTTCTGTGCACTTTTCTGGTACACATACAGTGGGGAGAACAAGTATTTGATACACTGCCGATTTTGCAGGTTTTCCCACTTACAAAGCATGTAGAAGTCTGTAATTTTTATCATAGGTACTCTTCAACTGTGAGTGACGGAATCTAAAACAAAAATACAGAAAATCACATTGTATGATTTTTAAGTAATTAATTTTTATTATTTTATTGCATGACATAAGTATTTGATACATCAGAAAAGCAGAACTTAATATTTGGTACAGAAACCTTTGTTTGCAATTACAGAGATCATACGTTTCCTGTAGTTCTTGACCAGGTTTGCACACACTGCAGCAGGGATTTGGCCCACTCCTCCATCCAGATCCTTCAGGTTTCGGGGCTGTCGCTGGGCAATACAGACTTTCAGCTCCCTCCAAAGATTTTCTATTGGGTTCAGGTCTGGAGACTGGCTAGGCCACTCCAGGACCTTGAGAAGCTTCTTACGGATCCACTCCTTAGTTGCCCTGGCTGTGTGTTTCGGGTCGTTGTCATGCTGGAAGACCCAGCCACGACCCATCTTCAATGCTCTTACTGAGGGAAGGAGGTTGTTGGCCAAGATCTCGCGATACATGGCCCCATCCATCCTCCCCTCAATACGGTGCAGTCGTCCTGTCCCCTTTGCAGAAAAGCATCCCCAAAGAATGATGTTTCCACCTCCATGCTTCACGGTTGGGATGGTGTTCTTGGGGTTGTACTCATCCTTCTTCTTCCTCCAAACACGGCGAGTGGAGTTTAGACCAAAAAGCTCTATTTTTGTCTCATCAGACCACATGCCCTTCTCCCATTCCTCCTCTGGATCATCCAGATGGTCATTGGCAAACTTCAGACGGGCCTGGACATGCGCTGGCTTGAGCAGGGGGACCTTGCGTGCGCTGCAGGATTTTAATCCATGACGGCGTAGTGTGTTACTAATGGTTTTCTTTGAGACTGTGGTCCCAGCTCTCTTCAGCTCATTGACCAGGTCCTGCCGTGTAGTTCTGGGCTGATCCCTCACCTTCCTCATGATCATTGATGCCCCACGAGGTGAGATCTTGCATGGTGCCCCAGACCGAGGGAGATTGACCGTCATCTTGAACATCTTCCATTTTCTAATAATTGCGCCAACAGTTGTTGCCTTCTCACCAAGCTGCTTGCCTATTGTCCTGTAGCCCATCCCAGCCTTGTGCAGGTCTACGATTTCATCCCTGATGTCCTTACACAGCTCTCTGGTCTTGGCCATTGTGGAGAGGTTGGAGTCTGTTTGATTGAGTGTGTGGACAGGTGTCTTTTATACAGGTAACGAGTTCAAACAGGTGCAGTTAATACAGGTAATGAGTGGAGAACAGGAGGGCTTCTTAAAGAAAAACTAACAGGTCTGTGAGAGCCGGAATTCTTACGGGTTGGTAGGTGATCAAATATTTATGTCATGCAATAAAATGCAAATTAATTATTAAAAAATCATACAATGTGATTTTCTGGGTTTTTGTTTTAGATTCCGTCTCTCACAGTTGAAGTGTACCTATGATAAAAATTACAGACCTCTACATGCTTTGTAAGTAGGAAAACCTGCAAAATCGGCAGTGTATCAAATACTTGTTCTCCCCACTGTATGTGACACCCAAGCCTAGGTGTAATCATAGAATTACATTGAGAATCCCTATAAATTTCATATGTGATCTCTGTGCCTAGTAAAGATTTGTCATATCAGAGAACAGGACCACCGAGTGCTGAAGCACGTAGTGCATCTGTCCTCAGTTGCAACACTCACTACCGAGTTCCAAACAACCTCTGGAAGCAACGTCAGCACAAGAACTGCTCATTGGGAGCTTCAGGAAATGGGTTTCCATGGCCGAGCAGCCACACACAAGCCTAAGATGCGCAATGCCAAGCATCGGCTAGAGGCAATCTCTGGATTGATGAATCACACTTCACCATCTCTCAGTCCGAGGGGGAATGAATCTGAGTTTGGCGGATACCAGGAGAATGCTACCTGCCCCAATGTATAGTGCCAACTGTAAAGTTTGGTGGAGGTGGAATAATGGTCTGGGGCTGTTTTTCATGGTTCAGGCTAGGACCCTTAGTTCCAGTGAAGGGAAATCTTAACGCTGCAGCATACAATGACATTCTAGACGATTCTGTGCTTCCAACTTTGTGGAAAACATTTATTGAGTGCAATTTGATTTGTATATTTTATCATTTTCACATGAATGGCAATTTTGCATTAGCAGTCTTCGGTTTTTAAATTTACTGAGAACCATGGCATCGTGCAATTTCCTGTTTTGGGTTATAGGCTGCGTCTCACTCGCTCTGGTGTTTGATTCTTGCTAGCTGTCACTCAAACGGCGAGGGGCTGAATAGCATAGCACAGCTTCCAGAAAACAGTTGCTTTCAAACTAGGGATTTATTGTCTAATTGAGGTAAGACAGTAATTCTGCTCATAGATTATGCATGTATGAACTACACATTGACACATCCAGCTCAGAGCTGGAGGTTTAAACAAGACTTACTAGTTGCCAAAGTACCAGAGCCTGTCTTTAAGACGCATCCAGATACATTTTTTTATTATTTTATTTTATTTAACTAGGCAAGTCCGTTAAGAACAAATTCATATTTTCAATGACAGCCTACACCGGCCAAACCTGGGCAAATTGTGCGGCGCCCTATGGGATTCCCAATCACGGCTGGTTGTGATACAGCCTGGATTCGAACCTGGGTGTCTGTAGTGACACCTCTAGCACTGAGATGCAGTGACTTAGCCTATAACCCAAAACAGGAAATTGCACGATGCCATGGTTCCCAGTAAAACCGAAGACTGCTAATGCAAAATTTCCATTCATGTGAAAATGATAAGATATACAAATCAAATTAGATAGATAGATAGATAGATAGGTACTTTATTGATCCCCCGGGGGGGAAATTTCATTGTCAAGCAGCTACAACAAAAACACAGGGCAGGTGCAAAATGCCACAACGAAAGTACACAAAAGACAGATACACGGTACATGATACATAGAGCGGCAGTATGAAAAAGTATAGAAATACAAGATATCTGGAGTGCAAAAAAAGCTATAAAAGGACATTGCATAGTATGAGTGGTTGGCTGAATATGTACACTATACATTGGTGGATGTTGGATGGTTAACTATACTATACAGGTCGATGGCAGAGAAATACTTCAGTAGCTAAAAATGCGTATGATATGAGCGAGGGTAATAATAGTTTACTTAATAGACAGACTGGGTAAATGAACAGGTAAGTGAAAATTTTGCATGGTTAAATTAGCTGTACAGTTAGGTATACAGTTATATTTACAGATAAGTGAATACTTGCATGTTTACACAAACTGTACAGGTAAATGACAGGAAGAGATACTTTAATAGCTAAATGTGTGTATGATATAATTTGGGGTAATAATAGTAATTCCCTTAAAATACAGTCCTTAGTGCGCAGGGTTTAATTACAGACAACTGCACTTATTGCACATTCGATATACTAAAAGCAATGAGAAAAGGTGCAACTGGCAGGATACTAATATGCATTCCTGAGTGAATGCCTACGTCCAATAATTACTTACAATATTGCATGTGATATAATATAACAACTGTACATGAGTATGTATATACAGACCTGTATGAATAAATAGGTCCTGAGTGGATGAGTGCTGACGGACCAGAGTTACTCACGGATGGATGCATAATTGTTAAACTAGGTCCTAGCACCCCAACAGTTCCAGATCTATGTTGCCGACGGCACGGCACCCCGGTGAGGCATTATATAGTCTCATAGCCGCCGGCAGGAAGGACCTCCTGTAGCGCTCTCTGGCACACCGTGGTGGGATCAGTCTGTGACTGAAAGTGCTCCTCTGCGTCATAACCATAGCGTGCAGAGGGTGGGTGACGTTGTCCATGATGGCCAGAAGTTTGGCCAGGATCCGTCTCTCCGCCACCTCCTCTAGAGTGTCAAGGCTCATCCCCAGGACAGAGCTAGCCTTCCTGATCAGCTTATTTACCCGAGAAGCATCACCGGCTTTGATGTTTGCTCCCCAGCACACCACTGCAAAAAAGATGGCACTGGCCACCACAGACTGGTAGAAGGTATGCAGTAGTTTACTGCACACGTTGAAGGACCTGAGCCTCCTCAGAAAGTAGAGTCGGCTCTGGCCCTTTTTGTACAGGGCCCCGGTGTTACCAGCCCATTCCAGCCTGTTGTCCATATGGACACCCAGGAACTTGTATGACTCAACCATTTCCACATCCATCCCCTGTATAGGGACTGCAGTCAGTTGTGCCTTGGTTCTCCTGAAGTCCACCACCATCTCCTTAGTTTTGCTGATGTTGAGCTGAAGGTGGTTCTGCTCACACCACAACACAAAGTCACTGATTGTGCTCCTGTACTCCTCCTCCTGCCCACCCCTGATGCACCCTACAATAGCAGAGTAATCCGAGAACTTCTGTAGGTGGCATGTTTCAGAGTTATATCTGAAGTCTGAGGTGTAGAGGGTGAACAGGAAGGGGGACAGGACCGCACCCTGGGGGGCCCCTGTGTTGCTAACTGCCCGTTCTGACACACAGCTCTGTAGTCGCACAAATTGTGGCCTACCGGTCAGGTAGTCCGTGACCCAGGAGACTAAGGGTGCTTCCACTTTCATCCTCCTCATCTTCTCACCCAGTAGCAGGGGCTGAATGGTATTGAAGGCACTGGAGAAGTCAAAAAACATGACCCTCACAGTGCAACCTGCGTTGTCCAGGTGAGAGTAGGCCCTCTGCAGAAGGTAGATGATTGCATCATCCACCCCGATGTTGCGCTGGTATGCAAACTGCAGGGGGTCCATTGATGAACACACCATGTCATACCCTAATTCCGTTCACCTGTTCTCCCTGGCTCCTCCTCTACCAGGTGTTTCCTATGTTCCCTTATTCCTTGTGTATTTAATCTGTATCTGTTCATTGGTCTGGTTGCCAGTTCGTCTTGTGTGTTTCACCAGGTCGTGCCCGCATACTTAGAAATACCTGCTGTCTGTTTAGCTCTCCTGTTACCGTTACCCCTGCCTGTTTACACAACCTGATTCCTGCCTGCCGTCTCTGTACCTCTGAACGCCTGTGTACCAAATCCTTGCCTGCCTACGACAACGAGATATAGCCTTACGATTTTGTAAAGTAAAACATACTTGACATTCTACCTGCCTCCTGCGTCTGCATTTGGGTCTCTGTCTGAGTTGTGATAGTACGAACTGGCCATGATAGACCCAGCAGATTCTGACAACCTCCGGAGCGCTCTCTCCCTTCAGGGAGCTGCTATTGGGAGACATGAAGACCTCCTACAACGTGTCATGGAGGGACTTCAAACTATTTCTGACCACCATGATCAGACCTACAACGCGCTGATGGAGCAGCTTCGTGGATTGTCAGTGGGACAGCCTACTACAGCAGCGCCTGCCCCTGATACCAGTACTCTCGCGACTAACACTGTTTCACCTATAACCCACTCAGCCTCTCGGGAACCCAGCTTACCTCCTCCTGAGCGGTACTCTGGAGATCCGGGAACCTGTCGTTCGTTCCTATCACAGTGTTCGTTGATCTTCGAGCTGCAACCCTCCTCGTTCCACTCGGATCGTGCTAAGGTAGCATACATCGTCGCTCTTATGTCCGGGAGGGCAGGAGCCTGGGCTACGGCGGTGTGGGAACGGCAAACACCCATCTGTTCCAGCCTGGACTCCTTCGTGGCCGAAGTTAAACAAGTTTTTGATTCACCGATTTCTGGGAGAGAGGCAGCCCGTAAACTCCTGAGACTGCGGCAGGGCTCTCGTAGCGTTTCGGATTACGCTGTGGACTTCCGCACTCTGGCCGCCGATAGCTCATGGAATTCTGACGCTCTTTTTGACGCTTTTCTTAATGGGTTGTCGGACATTATTAAAGATGAGCTAGCAGCCCGGGAACTGCCCCCCGATCTCGACTCTCTCATAAACCTTTCTATGTGGATAGATAGCCGTATACGGGACAGGAACCGAGAGAGAAGATCAGCCCCCTCACATCCTTCGCAACCCGGAAGTTACCGGTCTTCCGGCCTCTGAGAAGTTAGGGGCGGGGACGAACAGTTCCGGAATTATCCGAAAGTGCCCGAGGTGGATACATCGGAGCCTATGGAACTAGGAAGGGCCAGAATAAGCCCGGCGGAAAGGGAGAGGAGAATCAACAGCCATAGCTGTTTGTATTGTGGCACTTCAGGCCATTACATCTCTACCTGCCCAGTAAAAGAGCAGGCTCATCAGTAAGAGCGGGTGTGCTGGTGGGCCAAACAGAGACCCCCTGGTCTCCTTCTACCCGTGCACCAATTCATGCTATCCTCCTGTGGGGAACCCTATCCGAGACCATCAGAGTTCTTATTGATTCTGGGGCTGACGAGAGCTTCATTGACTCCGCCCTAGTCCAGCAGCTGGGCATTTCCACCCAAAACCTCTCCACTGCTATAGAGGCCAGAGCCTTGGACGGCCGGTCCATTGGCAAGGTGACACTTTGTACTGTTCCAGTGGTTCTACGCATCTCTGGCAACCATAGTGAATCCATCAGGTTTTTACTCATCAGTTCCCCTCACGTGCCAGTGGTTCTGGGCCATTCCTGGCTTCAACGGCATAACCCCCTCATCGATTGGACTACGGGTTCCATCAGGGGATGGAGCCCCTTTTGCCATGCCCAGTGCTTGAAGGCTGCACAACACCCCTTGGTTACCCCCATCCCAGTTTCTGAGCCCGCCCTTGACCTATCCTCTGTTCCGGCTGAATACCAGGACCTACGGGAGGTCTTCAGCAAGTCCCGGGCGACATCACTTCCCCCTCACCGCCCATATGATTGCGCCATTGACCTTTTCCCGGGAACCTCTCCCCCCAGAGGGCGTCTCTACTCACTGTCTGGTCCGGAGACCAAGGCCATGGAGGCCTATGTGGAGAGCTCTCTTGCTGCAGGGATTATTCGCCCATCTTCATCCTCCGCTGGAGCGGGTTTCTTCTTTGTGGACAAGAAAGATAGATCCCTGCATCCCTGCCTTGATTACAGAGGTCTGAACGACATCACCATAAAGAACCGTTACCCGCTTCCACTCATCTCCTCCGCCTTCGAGGTTCTTCAGGGGGCAACCGTTTTCACGAAACTGGACCTGCGGAATGCCTATCATCTGGTTCGGATCCGGAAGGGGGATGAGTGGAAGACGGCTTTCAACACCACAAGTGGCCATTATGAATATCTGGTGATGCCCTTCGGCCTGACCAACGCCCCTGCAGTGTTCCAGGCTCTGGTCAACGACGTGCTGCGTGACATGCTGAACCGGTGCATCTTTGTCTACCTGGACGACATCCTGGTGTTTTCCCGGTCTGCCCAGGAGCATATAACCCACGTCCGCCAGGTGCTCCAGCGCCTCCTGGAGAACCAGCTTTTTGTCAAGGCAGAAAAGTGTGAATTCCACCAATCCACTATCTCGTTCCTGGGATACATTATTGCTGCTGGAAGCATCCAGATGGATCCCAACAAGGTGAGGGCTGTAGAGGAGTGGCCGCAACCAACTTCCCGGAGTCAGCTCCAGAGATTCCTTGGTTTTGCAAATTTTTACCGCCGCTTCATCCGGGGTTATAGCACTCTGGCATCTCCCCTCACCGCTCTTACCTCCACCAAGATCCGCTTTGTCTGGTCTCCTGAGGCTGCCCGTGCGTTCACGGACCTTAAACGGCGTTTCACCTCGGCCCCGGTCCTAATCCAGCCTGACCCCTCTTGCCAGTTTGTAGTGGAAGTGGACGCCTCAGAGGTAGGGGTGGGAGCAGTTCTGTCCCAGCGCTCGACCATTGATCAGAAGCTGCATCCCTGTGCTTTCCTCTCCCACCGGCTCAGTCCAGCAGAGAGGAACTATGATGTCGGCAACCGGGAGTTGTTGGCTGTCAAGATTGCATTGGAGGAATGGAGGCACTGGCTGGAGGGCTCAGAGCTCCCGTTTTTGGTCTGGACCGACCATAAGAACTTGGAGTACCTTCGCACCGCCAAGCGGCTCAACTCCAGACAGGCCAGGTGGGCTCTACTGTTCACAAGGTTTGATTTCACCCTATCATACCGTCCCGGCTCTAAGAACGCTAAGCCCAACGCCCTGTCTCGTGTTTTCAGCCCCGTTACTGCCTCCCTGGACCCAGAGCCCATCCTTCCCGCCTCCTGCCTGACTACATCTATCATCTGGGGAATAGAAACTGTGGTCCGCAACGCACAGCGGTCTCAACAGGGACCTGGGAATGTTCCAACAGGCTGCCTGTTTGTTCCAGATTCTGTCCGGTCCCAAGTTCTGAAGTGGGGCCATTCCTCTAACCTTACCTGTCATCCAGGGTCGCGTCGGACCCTTGCATTCATCCGCAGACGGTTCTGGTGGCCCACCATGGGGCAGGACGTGCCCTCCTTTGTCTCTGCGTGCACGGTGTGTGCCCAAAACAAGACTCTGCGGCAAGCTCCGTCTGGCCTCCTTCAACCTCTGCCTGTTCCGCGCCGCCCTTGGTCGCACATTTCGTTGGACTTTGTGACCGGCCTCCCTCCTTCCGACGGCCACACCGCCATTCTCACGGTAGTGGACCGGTTCTCCAAGGCGGCTCACTTCATCCCCTTAGCCAAGCTACCCTCGGCCAAGGAGACGGCTCAACTCGTCATGCAGCATGTCTTCCGGATCCATGGTCTTCCCACTGACATGGTGTCAGATCGAGGACCCCAGTTTGCGTCCCAGTTCTGGAAGGCTTTCTGCACCCTCATCGGGTCATCGGCCAGCCTATCCTCCGGATTCCACCCTGAGTCTAACGGTCAGTCGGAGAGGGCCAACCAGGACCTGGAGACTACCCTGCGTTGCCTCGTGTCCTCTAACCCCACCACTTGGAGTCGGCAGTTAATCTGGGTGGAGTATGCCCGCAACACCCTTCCTTCGTCTGCTACGGGCCTCTCTCCCTTTGAGTGCTCCCTCGGCTACCAGCCTCCCCTTTTTCCGAACCAGGAGGCAGACGTGGGGGTGCCTGCCGCACAGCTGTTTGTCCGCCGCTGTCGGCAGACTTGGAAGAAGGCTCGGGTTGCTCTACTCCGGACAGCGTCCAGATATCAACGACAGGCGGATCGTCACCGGACCCCTGCTCCACGTTACCGCATCGGGCAAAGAGTGTGGCTGTCCACTCGGGATCTGCCTCTTCGAGTAGAGTCCCGGAAGCTGTCCTCCCGATTCATTCGGCCCTTTTCAATCTCCAGGGTACTCAGCCGTTCTGCTGTCCGTCTGATCCTCCCACGCACTCTTAGAGTACACCCCACCTTCCATGTCTCCCGTATTAAGCCTGTTTCCCATTGTCCTCTTGCCCCTGTTCAGAGACCTGTCTTTACAGTTCGGCGCCTCCTGAGGGTCCGGCCTCGTGGCAGGGGTTTCCAGTACCTGGTTGACTGGGAGGGCTACGGTCCGGAGGAGCGCTGCTGGGTTCCTGCCAGGGACATCTTGGACCCATCCCTTATTGCAGACTTTCGCCGTCGCCACCCCGGTCAACCAGGTACGGCACCAGGTAGGCCGCCAGGTGGCGCCCCTAGGGGGGGGGGGTACTGTCATACCCTAATTCCGATCACCTGTTCTCCCTGGCTCCTCCTCTACCAGGTGTTTCCTATGTTCCCTTATTCCTTGTGTATTTAATCTGTATCTGTTCATTGGTCTGGTTGCCAGTTCGTCTTGTGTGTTTCACCAGGTCGTGCCCGCATACTTAGAAATACCTGCTGTCTGTTTAGCTCTCCTGTTACCGTTACCCCTGCCTGTTTACACAACCTGATTCCTGCCTGCCGTCTCTGTACCTCTGAACGCCTGTGTACCAAATCCTTGCCTGCCTACGACAACGAGATATAGCCTTACGATTTTGTAAAGTAAAACATACTTGACATTCTACCTGCCTCCTGCGTCTGCATTTGGGTCTCTGTCTGAGTTGTGATACACCAGGGGTCTGAGGTGAGCGAGGACTAACCTTTCCAGGGTCTTCATGATGTGGGATGTTAGCGCTACAGGTCTGAAGTCATTCAGGACAGAGGGGTGTGCCTTCTTGGGCACTGGGACGAGGCAGGATGTTTTCCACAGCACAGGGACCCTTTCTAGGCTCAGGCTAAGGTTGAAAAGACGCTGGAGTATTCCACACAGTTGGTCAGCACAGACCCTCAGCACCCTTGGGCTGATGCCATCAGGGCCCGCCGCTTTCCACTGGTGTAGTCTCTCCAGCTCTCTCTTCACTTGGTTGGTGGTGAAAGCCAGCCCAGGTGGGGAGGTGGGGGGAAGGGGGGTGTTGAGGATCAGTCCAGGGGGGGCAGGGGCGGAGGTGGGGTCACTGATTGTCTCAGCAGACGTGCTGTGAGCAAAGTGGGGGTGGGATAGCCGTGAGGGTGTGTGGTCTGGGGAACTGGAGGGGAGGTGGACAGGGCCAGTATCGAACCTGTTAAAAAATTGGTTCAGCTCATTGGCTCTGTCCTGGGTCCCCTCCGTCTGCCCACTGTTTGACTTTTTGAAGCCAGTGATATTTCTCATACCCTTCCACACCTCTCTCACCTGGCTCTGCCTCAGCTTGTCCTCCATCTTCTCCTTATACACTCTCTTCCCCTCAGCAATCCGCAACTTCAGCTCCCTCTGGACGCATTTCAATTTGTCCTTGTCCTTCTCCTTGAAGGCCCTCTTCTTCTCATTCAGCAGGGCCTTCAGGTCGCTGGTGACCCAGGGTTTATTGTTTGGGAAACAGCGTACCTTCCTGGTGGGTACAGTGTTGTCTACACAAAAATTAATATAGTCTGTTATGCAGTCAGTGAGTCCATCGATGTCCTCCCCATGAGCCTCACAGAGCACATCCCAGTCTGTTGTTTCAAAGCAGTCCTGTAGGGCCTCATTCGCCTCAGGGGACCATCTCCTAATAGTCCTGGTGGTTGCAGGCTGCTGTTGGACCATAGGCCTGTAGAGTGGGGTGAGGTGGACAAGGTTGTGATCCGATCTACCGAGGGGAGGGAGTGCAGTGGAGTTGTATTTATCCTTCACATTAGCATATAACAAGTCCAGAGTTTTATTATTCCTGGTTGGGCACTTCACGAACTGTTTGAACGTGGGCAGCGTTGAAGAGAGATGCATGGTTAAAATCCCCCGAAATGGCAAAGAAAGCACTGGGATGTGCTGTCTGTAACCTCGCGATAACAGAGTGGATGACGTCACACGCTGCGTTTGCGTCAGCAGAGGGCGGGATGTAAACAATAACAGCAATGGCCGCCGTGAATTCCCTCGGCAAATAGTAGGGTCTCAGGCTAACGGCTAACAGTTCAATGTCCGGGCTACAAAACTTTTCCTTAAGAGTAATATGGTTCGGATGACACCATCTGTTGTTAACTTATAAAGCCAGCCCACCACCCTTACTCTTACCGGAAGAGACGCGATCCCTGTCCGCTCTGATGGTCTGGAAACCGTCGATAGTGACGTTCTGTATGGGGATGTTATCGTTCAGCCAAGTCTCAGTAAAACACATTAGGCTTGTTTCCCGATAAATCTTTTGTCCACAAACAAGTCCCGCCAACTCATCCATCTTGTTATGTAGACACCTCACATTGCCCATAATAATTGATGGTATAGCAAGAAAACGAACTAAAACAACAATTAATGCACAAACAACGGGAGCTGCTTAACAGGCGACCACTCAGGGCGGCGCCAAGCTTATTGGCGCCGCCCACTCAATAAATGTTTTCCTCTACTATGGGTCATATTAGCGGGCTAACCCAGGATAAAAACACTTTTAAAATATCTATGACATTAGCATTTGTAAATCAGAGTTTAAAAAAACTATGAGATTGCGTACCTTTGACCCTTGAAGGGAAAGTCAGAAGATCTTCTTCTAGGTTTAGTTACGGCACAATAAAAATGAAATAGAAATGGTCATTACCGCCACCAACTAATACGGGGTGTAATTACAGTAAATTTGCCTACTGTAAACATTGCACTCAAAAATGATTATATGAATAGTTATTTGAACCTTGTGACCAACTACTGGGCCAGGCGGCGCCCCACTTTCTGATTCATATTGTATGATTTATGATGATAGTTCTCGATTATATCGACTGATTGCTATTGTATGGGCTGTCTAGGCTACTTCCAGACACAAGACCTGGTTAGACTGTTTCAAGTTATCCAGAAGGGTGAGTGACAATTTGACAATCACCCTGTGGAAAATGCAGAGACCGAGAGAGTCAGTGAAAAAAAAAACAAATCTACACAAGATGAAGAAATAGGGGTTAATGTTCATGAAAATCAAATTGATACTTTCGATACAGATTCCTTAACCTCTTAATCCCGCTCTAGCTCAGGCCCTGTTAATCACAGACTAATGGTACCAACGGATGTAGAATAGATAGACTAATCCAATGGTATAACCCAAAAGTCCAAATCGCACCGGCGACTCATTCGACAGGGGGCGATACTCCGTCCTGAAATCGATATGAATTCGGGATATTGTGGTTTGCTTACAACCAGGAAATATAGACTTCTACCTGTGAGATGCAGAAATGCTCGTCTTTGAGTGTAGTGAGGAAATAAAACAAATGTATGACACACATTTATAATTATATTAATGGACATGTACAGTGAAAGTGCAGCAGTGAAATTTCCCTTGAACTAGATTTGGCATTTAAATTATATCTAATACACACACAGTAATATCGCAAGAGTTAATTCAACCCCTGTGGAGTCAAATGTAACACTATTTAGGTGTTTTATATGGTCCCACCCCTCTTTTGTGTTAACTTCTCTGGTCATAGTGTTGATATTTTTGGAGTTAAAACGACACTAAATGGAGTAAATATCCAACTCTGAGTTGCTTAAATTGAACTCAAATCGCCATTTTACTATTTTCTATGTTAATTTTGAATTAACAATTAACTCCATCAGAGCATATTTGTATTTCAGTTTACTTCCTTTGAGCCTTATTTGAATATTTATTAATGGTGGTTTGTAATGTTTCACATAATGGTGGTTTGTAATGTGTCACATAATGGTGGTTTGTAATGTGTTACATAATGGTGGTTTGTAATGTGTCACATAATGGTGGTTTGTAATGTGTCACATAATGGTGGTTTGTAATGTGTTACATAATGGTGGTTTTTAATGTGTTACATAATGGTGGTTTGTAATGTGTCACATAATGGTGGTTTGTAATGTGTTACATAATGGTGGTTTGTAATGTGTCACATAATGGTGGTTTGTAATGTGTCACATAATGGTGGTTTGTAATGTGTTACATAATGGTGGTTTGTAATGTCACATAATGGTGGTTTGTAATGTGTTACATAATGGTGGTTTGTAATGTGTCACATAATGGTGGTTTGTAATGTGTTACATAATGGTGGTTTGTAATGTCACATAATGGTGGTTTGTCATGTGTTACATAATGGTGGTTTGTAATGTGTTACATAATGGTGGTTTGTAATGTGTCACATAATGGTGGTTTGTAATGACACATAATGGTGGTTTGTAATGTGTTACATAATGGTGGTTTGTAATGTGTTACATAATAGTGGTTTGTAATGTGTCACATAATGGTGGTTTGTAATGTGTCACATAATGGTGGTTTGTAATGTGTTACATAATGGTGGTTTGTAATGTGTCACATAATGGTGGTTTGTAATGTGTCACATAATGGTGGTTTGTAATGTGTTACATAATGGTGGTTTGTAATGTCACATAATGGTGGTTTGTAATGTGTTACATAATGGTGGTTTGTAATGTGTCACATAATGGTGGTTTGTAATGTGTTACAAAATGGTGGTTTGTAATGTGTTACATAATGGTGGTTTGTAATGTGTTACATAATGGTGGTTTGTAATGTGTTACATAATGGTGGTTTGTAATGTCACATAATGGTGGTTTGTAATGTGTTACATAATGGTGGTTTGTAATGTGTCACATAATGGTGGTTTGTAATATGTCACATAATGGTGGTTTGTAATGTGTTACATAATGGTGGTTTGTAATGTCACATAATGGTGGTTTGTCATGTGTTACATAATGGTGGTTTGTAATGTGTTACATAATGGTGGTTTGTAATGTGTTACATAATGGTGGTTTGTAATGTCACATAATGGTGGTTTGTAATGTGTTACATAATGGTGGTTTGTAATGTGTCACATAATGGTGGTTTGTAATATGTCACATAATGGTGGTTTGTAATGTGTTACATAATGGTGGTTTGTAATGTCACATAATGGTGGTTTGTCATGTGTTACATAATGGTGGTTTGTAATGTGTTACATAATGGTGGTTTGTAATGTGTCACATAATGGTGGTTTGTAATGACACATAATGGTGGTTTGTAATGTGTTACATAATGGTGGTTTGTAATGTGTTACATAATGGTGGTTTGTAATGTGTCACATAATGGTGGTTTGTAATGTGTCACATAATGGTGGTTTGTAATGTGTCACATAATGGTGGTTTGTAATGTGTTACATAATGGTGGTTTGTAATGTCACATAATGGTGGTTTGTAATGTGTTACATAATGGTGGTTTGTAATGTGTCACATAATGGTGGTTTGTAATGTGTTACAAAATGGTGGTTTGTAATGTGTTACATAATGGTGGTTTGTAATGTGTTACATAATGGTGGTTTGTAATGTGTTACATAATGGTGGTTTGTAATGTCACATAATGGTGGTTTGTAATGTGTTACAAAATGGTGGTTTGTAATGTGTTACATAATGGTGGTTTGTAATGTGTTACATAATGGTGGTTTGTAATGTGTCACATAATGGAGGTTTGTAATGACACATAATGGTGGTTTGTAATGTGTTACATAATGGTGGTTTGTAATGACACATAATGGTGGTTTGAAATGTGTTACAAAATGGTGGTTTGTAATGTGTTACATAATGGTGGTTTGTAATGTGTCACATAATGGTGGTTTGTAATGTGTCACATAATGGTGGCTTGTAATGTGTTACATAATGGTGGTTTGTAATGTGTCACATAATGGTGGTTTGTCATGTGTTACATAATGGTGGTTTGTAATGTGTTACATAATGGTGGTTTGTAATGTGTCACATAATGGTGGTTTGTAATGTGTCACATAATGGTGGTTTGTAATGTGTCACATAATGGTGGTTTGTAATGTGTTACATAATGGTGGTTTGTAATGACACATAATGGTGGTTTGTAATGTGTTACATAATGGTGGTTTGTAATGTGTTACATAATGGTGGTTTGTAATGTGTCACATAATGGTGGTTTGTAATGTGTCACATAATGGTGGTTTGTAATGTGTCACATAATGGTGGTTTGTAATGTGTTACATAATGGTGGTTTGTAATGTCACATAATGGTGGTTTGTAATGTGTTACATAATGGTGGTTTGTAATGTGTCACATAATGGTGGTTTGTAATGTGTTACAAAATGGTGGTTTGTAATGTGTTACATAATGGTGGTTTGTAATGTGTTACATAATGGTGGTTTGTAATGTGTTACATAATGGTGGTTTGTAATGTCACATAATGGTGGTTTGTAATGTGTTACAAAATGGTGGTTTGTAATGTGTTACATAATGGTGGTTTGTAATGTGTTACATAATGGTGGTTTGTAATGTGTCACATAATGGAGGTTTGTAATGACACATAATGGTGGTTTGTAATGTGTTACATAATGGTGGTTTGTAATGACACATAATGGTGGTTTGAAATGTGTTACAAAATGGTGGTTTGTAATGTGTTACATAATGGTGGTTTGTAATGTGTCACATAATGGTGGTTTGTAATGTGTCACATAATGGTGGTTTGTAATGTGTTACATAATGGTGGTTTGTAATGTGTCACATAATGGTGGTTTGTAATGTGTCACATAATGGTGGTTTGTCATGTGTTACATAATGGTGGTTTGTAATGTCACATAATGGTGGTTTGTAATGTGTTACATAATGGTGGTTTGTAATGTGTCACATAATGGTAGTTTGTAATGTGTTACAAAATGGTGGTTTGTAATGTGTTACATAATGGTGGTTTGTAATGTGTTACATAATGGTGGTTTGTAATGTGTTACATAATGGTGGTTTGTAATGTGTTACATAATGGTGGTTTGTAATGTGTTACATAATGGTGGTTTGTAATGTCACATAATGGTGGTTTGTAATGTGTTACATAATGGTGGTTTGTAATGTGTTACATAATGGTGGTTTGTAATGTGTTACATAATGGTGGTTTGTAATGTGTTACATAATGGTGGTTTGTAATGTGTTACAAAATGGTGGTTTGTAATGTGTTACATAATGGTGGTTTGTAATGTGTTACATAATGGTGGTTTGTAATGTGTTACATAATGGTGGTTTGTAATGTGTTACATAATGGTGGTTTGTAATGTGTTACATAATGGTGGTTTGCATTTAGAATGCCTGTCATAGTAGTGAAAAGACATTAAATGGAGACTAACTACACCATGTAAACTGTAACTAACGGTTGCTATAAAGTTTATAAAAAATACAGTATATATTATTTGTGTAGGATTAGATCAAAAACATTCAACAATGCGAAAACACAGATATTGAAATAAGCAATTAAAAAAATTATAATAATGCAACAGTGCATGCTGGGAAATATGACAGAGGCGAGTATCTGTGGATAACTCCCTGTGTCTGGTTACCCTTAATGGAGTTAAATGTACTCAAACCCAATCAACTCCAGTTATCAACACTAACTCCAGGGAGCGTATCACTCTCGAGGGTTAAGATAACTCCCAGTAGAGTTAATTTAATTCAACCCTCAAAACACTGTGATTTGAACTATCCTTGATTTACTGTGTACATTACATTTTTAACTCAGAAATGTAATATCCAAAACAATTCTTACCTTGGTTAGCAGGGACATCATCACACCCATTATTTTAGAGGCGGCACGAAGTACGTACACCTGAAACAGCTTTTTTCTGCAATCTAGTGCCATAATCATTATGCCTAATTCTATGTAAAATGTTAGTTTTATTTATTCATCAAGAAGGAATCAATAGGCTACATAGCTTGATCAAATTAATTTACAAATATACCGTGAGTCCTGCCCATCAATGGCAGCTAAAATAAATCACTTGACACTCTCCTCCTCCTCCACTGAAAATACTGTCTATATGCACTAGAGTATCTAGCGCCCTGCTTGACGGAATGTCGACGTGACATTATAAATTATAATCGAAATCCCATTTATTATTCACTTTCACTTTCTCCCCGTAAACAAAGCAGTTACAATTGTGGTGGAGGCAGCAGCGGTGGATCTGGCCCTCCCCTTCCTGGCTTCCAGCCAATCTTAGCCCAGGAGAACAATGTGAGGATATGACTATTTGTGGTAATCCCAAGGTCAGTTTACCAAGCTTCGACATCTAGTTTACATAATAAGAACAGGCGTTATTGTGTGGATAAAAGCACAAGTTATCAGGACATGAATAGGCTTTGGATTTGATTTTGTTAAAGTAGGGCTGGAAAATACTCTCTTCTTTGGAACGCTTCTTAAGACGGCTGTTCTTTCATAACAAGGTTTTGTCGGTCACAACCAGTGGAGGCTGCTGAGGGGAGAACGGCTTATAATATGACCCGGAATGGAGCAAATGGAATGGCATCAAACACCTGGAAACCAAGATACCATTCCACTGAATCCACTCCAGTCATTACCACGAGCCCCTTCTCCCCAATTAAGGTGCCACCAACCTCCTTTGGTCACAATGTGGTTGACCCTACGTCAAAATATGACTGGATTATGGAGTAAAAACACCCTCTTCTCTACCACGCTCTGTGGACTTCTCAATGTGACGATGGTGTTTGATAACAAGAGTTTATGGGGCACAAGATGGTTGAGGACACGGCTGGCTCTCTAGCGTCATGTTCCGAGGGCGCTATGAGCATCAACAAGCTGTCATGGTGTCTCTTCTCATGTCTGTTTCCTACAAAGCGAGGTGTGAACTCTGGGACTGGACCACTTTGACCTCTGGTGGTGGGGGTGTATAGTGCTATGCAATGATGCGAAACCCCCCATAGGCCCAGGGTGGCGTGTTCCTCTGGTGAGAGTCGTGAGACTAATGGATTTTACCTGTAGCTTCACTTGTTTCATCATACACAGCACTCAATATCACAACTGTAATATTTTCAACCCAAAACCCTACCATGTCTACAGTTCCTGCTCCTTATTATCAATACCCAGCAGTGGAGGCTCCTCAGAAGAGGAAGGGGAGGACCATCCTCCTCAGTGAATTTCATAAAAATAAAAATTGTAAAACATTCACGTCACCAAACAATTGATTAAAACACACTGTTTTGCGATGAAGGTCTACAGGAGCCTCAACAGCACTCTGTAGGGTAGCACCATGGTGTAGCCAGAGGACAGATAGTTTTCCATCCTCCTCTTGGTACATTGACTTCAATACAAAACCTAGGAGGCTCTTGGTTCTCACCCCCTTCCATAGACTTACACAGTAATTATGACAACTTCCGGAGGACGTCCTCCAACCTATCAGAGCACTTGCAGCATGAACTGACATGTTGTCCACCCAATCAAAGGATCAGAGAATGAATCTAGTACTGAAAGCATAAGCTACAGCTAGCTAGCACTGCAGTGCATAAAATGTGGTGAGTAGTTGACTCAAAGAGAGAGAAAGATAATAGTTAAACAGTTTTCAACAAATTTATTTATTTAAAAATGAAGGCGAAGCGAGAGAGAGAGAGAGAGATAGAGTCATTTATTTTTTTCACTTTCAGTTTCACTTACTTAGCTAGCAAATGCAGCTGGCTAGTTTAGTTACACAAACCCCCGGCTCAAACAGAGGGATGCTATGTTCGTTAGCTGGCTATGATTATTCAACACAACACTGGAACTCTTCCATGTCAAGGTAAGCTTTTGGTTTGATTAATTTACTGACTATACACTGTAACGTTACTGCATGATTATACTGGGTTTACTAACGCATTCGTTCTATTAGCTATGTTGACTAGGACATTAATAGAAATGAAGCCAATCTCATGATAAAAAAATGGTCCTCCCTCATAATACGGCACTGACCGCCACTGATACCCAGAAATACCACAACCAAACTGCCACAGTAAGAGCTAAGGCTCCTGCTACTTAACAGTTGTGTATTTACACTCCAGGCTAAGAAGCTAGAACACACCTGTGCTCCGTAGACAGACTGTGAGATATCCAGTATGAACGAGACTGTCAGTAACTCTCCCAGAGCGCTAAGGAAAGCTGGATACAAAGGGATTAAGTCCTGTACGGGAGTTATGTTAATGACATTTACCACCTGTGAAGATTGACACTTATGGCGGTGTGCTCGGAAACCAGTCTCCACACTTGAGGCTCAAACGTAGGCTCATTACCAAAATCATAAGCCTCTTGCCATTTAAGGTAAAGATATCCTGACATCAATTAGGCTCCTCCTAAATGCGATTTACTTTACTTGGAAGCCCGACTTAACCAAAGTCCTACTTCCTCTGATGATCTCTGTAGTCTAGTAAACACACAACCAGCTTTGAACCATGGTCTGTGGTGTGTAAATCATTGGCACATTCCAAGAGATAAGAAACGTTACAATAAACTTCATGTGTCACGGCCAATGGCTGAGCATCGTGGGAAGCCGTAATGCGGGTGAGACAAGAGAACACAGGTCTGCAGATGAACACATCTGCAGACCTGTGTTCAAACACTATTTAATATGTTTCAAATACTTTTAGCGTTTGCTTAAGTCTGCCTGGAGTGCCAGATGGGCAGGAATTTTATATTTGCTACTATTCTATAGGTTCCATTGCGACAGGAAAGCTCAATAACCCCCAGCTCAAGTACAGTCATATGAAAAAGTAAGTACACCCCCCCTGGAAAGTTTTTTTTTTTTTTTTACATATTTCGACTGATTGATGTGCAATCTTCACTTCAACACTATTGACAGATAAAGTTTACCCAATTTAACAAGTCACACACAAAAATGTATTATTGTTATGCAATTAAAATAAACAAAAATGTATTTTCCTTATGGAGAAAAAGTAAGTACACCCCTACCTTCACTATCACATAAAATGGCTAAAATTAGAATTAGGTGTACCAAAACAAGTTCAAATGATTAGAAGACATTAGAGAGAAACTCCAACCAAAGTCAGCCCAAGAGCTGACTGAAAGATGTTCATAGAAGTCCCTAAGAACTCCAGGGTAACATCAAGGGATCTACAGGCCTCTCTTGCCACAATCAATGTCGAATTGCATGGGTACACTGTCAGAAAGAGACTGCACAAACTTGGCCTACATGGGAGGTCAGGAAGAAAGAAGCCTCTGCTCTCAAAAAAGAATATCAAGACACAACTGACTTTACCCAGGTGTTGTCTGGCAAAAGTCAGTCTCTTGATTGTGGCAAGAGAGGCCTGTAGATCCCTTGACGTTACCCTGGGGTTCTTAGAGACTTCTATGAGCATCTTTCGTCCAGCTCTTGGGCTGACTTTGGTGGGACGACCTGTCCTAGGTAGTTTGCCAGTGATCTGGAATTTTTGTCAGACAGTGGAATGATGTACTTCTAATTGCTTGGAAATGGATTTGTAACCCCTCCCAGACTCATGGGCATCAATAATCTTTCTTCTGAGGGCCTCGGGTAGGTCTTTTGTTCTTTGAATGATGTGTTACCACACACCCATATGGTTAAGACCAAATCAGACCAATTTTCTTATCTTTATAGAAGGCTGGACCCTAATAAGTTTCTCTCTAATGTTTTCAAATCATTTGCGCTTATTCTAATTTTAGCAATTTTATGTGATAGTAAAGGTAGGGGTGTTCCCCATAAGGAAAAGGCATTTTTGTTTATTTTAAATGCATAACATTTTCAACGTTTTTGTGTCATTTGTTAAATTGGGTCATCTTTCTGCCAATAGTGTTGAAGTGAAGATTACATCTGTCCAAATATGTAAAAAAAAAAAAGACCCATGATAGCGCCCCCCTCCGAGGGAACTACACAGGACTATGTGCCAACTGGAAACCGCATATCCTGAAGCCACATTTATTGTAGCTTGGGACTTTATTAAAGGAAATCTGAGGACAACGCTACAGAAATTCTATCAACACATCTCCTCTGGATCACGTGCATCACAATCTCTTGATCATTGATACTCTCCCGTCCGGGACGGTTACAAGGCCTCCCCGCCCTCCCTGCCCTCCCTTCGGCAAATCAGATCATGCCTCCATTCTGCTCCTACCCACCTATAGGCAGACACTTAAACAGGAAGCAGCCGTGGTAAGAACAGGTCAACGTTGGTCGGACCTATTGTAATCTATGCTTCAATATATATATACAGTGGGGAGAACAAGTATTTGATACACTGCCGATTTTGCAGATTTTCCCACTTACAAAGCATGTAGAAGTCTGTAATTTTTATCATAGGTACTCTTCGACTGTGAGTGGCGGAATCTAAAACAAAAATCCAGAAAATCACATTGTATGATTTTTAAGTAATTAATTTGCATTTTATTGCATGACATTTTTGGCAAGTATTTGATACATCAGAAAAGCAGAACTTAATATTTGGTACAGAAACATTTGTTTGCAATTACAGAGATCATACGTTTCCTGTAGTTCTTGACCAGGTTTGCACACACTGCAGCAGGGATTTTGGCCCACTCCTCCATACAGACCTTCTCCAGATCCTTGAGGTTTCGGGGCTGTCGCTGGGCAATACGGACTTTCAGCTCCCTCCAAAGATTTTCTATTGGGTTCAGGTCTGGTGACTGGCTAGGCCACTCCAGGACCTTGAGATGCTTCTTACGGAGCCACTCCTTAGTTGCCCTGGCTGTGTGTTTCGGGTCGTTGTCATGCTGGAAGTCCCAGCCACGACCCATCTTCAATGCTCTTACTGAGGGAAGGAGGTTGTTGGCCAAGATCTCGCGATACATGGCCCCATCCATCCTCCCCTCAATACGGTGCAGTCGTCCTGTCCCCTTTGCAGAAAAGCATCCCCAAAGAATGATGTTTCCACCTCCATGCTTCACGGTTGGGATGGTGTTCTTGGGGTTGTACTCATCCTTCTTCTTCCTCCAAACACGGCGAGTGGAGTTTAGACCAAAAAGCTCAATTTTTGTCTCATCAGACCACATGACCTTCTCCCATTCCTCCTCTGGATCATCCAGATGGTCATTGGCAAACTTCAGACGGGCCTGGACATGCGCTGGCTTGAGCAGGGGGACCTTGCGTGCGCTGCAGGATTTTAATCCATGACGGCGTAGTGTGTTACTAATGGTTTTCTTTGAGACTGTGGTCCCAGCTCTCTTCAGGTCATTGACCAGGTCCTGCCGTGTAGTTCTGGGCTGATCCCTCACCTTCCTCATGATCATTGATGCCCCACGAGGTGAGATCTTGCATGGTGCCCCAGACCGAGGGAGATTGACCGTCATCTTGAACTTCTTCAATTTTCTAATAATTGCGCCAACAGTTGTTGCCTTCTCACCAAGCTGCTTGCCTATTGTCCTGTAGCCCATCCCAGCCTTGTGCAGGTCTACAATTTTATCCCTGATGTCCTTACACAGCTCTCTGGTCTTGGCCATTGTGGAGAGGTTGGAGTCTGTTTGATTGAGTGTGTGGACAGGTGTCTTTTATACAGGTAACGAGTTCAAACAGGTGCAGTTAATACAGGTAATGAGTGGAGAACAGGAGGGCTTCTTAAAGAAAAACTAACAGGTCTGTGAGAGCCGGAATTCTTACTGGTTGGTAGGTGATCAAATACTTATGTCATGCAATAAAATGCAAATTAATTATTTAAAAATCATACAATGTGATTTTCAGGATTTTTGTTTCAGATTCCGTCTCTCACAGTTGAAGTGTACCTATGATAAAAATTACAGACCTCTATATGCTTTGTAAGTAGGAAAACCTGCAAAATCGGCAGTGTATCAAATACTTGTTCTCCCCACTGTGTATATATATATATATATATATATATATATATATATATATATATATATACACATAGTACCAGTCAAAGGTTTGGACACACCTACTCACTCAAGGGGTTGCCTTTATGTTTACTATTTTCTACATTGTATAATAGTGAAGCCCTCAAAACGATGAAATAACAGTGTTAAACAAATCAATCGATTCTTCAAAGTAGCCACCCTTTGCCTTGATGACAGCTTTGCACACTCTTGGCATTCTCTCATCCAGCTTCATGAGGTAGTCACCTGGAATGCCTTTCAATTAACAGGTGTGCCTTGATTAAAAGTTAATTTGTGGAATTTAATTCCTTCTTAAAGCGTTTGAGCCAATCAGTTGAGTTGTGACAAGGTAGGGATGGTTTACAGAAGATAGCCCTATTTGATAAAAGACCAAGTCCATATTATGGCAAGAACACCTCAAATAAGCAAAGAAAAATGACAGTCTCTTTCATAAGGGACCGCCACTGGAAAGGAAGACCCAGAGTTACCGCTGCTTCATTAGAGTTAACTGCAAAACACACCTCCAGGCTGTGCACGGACTATTTGAGAGTGATGGAGTGCTGCATCAGATGACCTGGCCTCCACAATCACCTGACCTCAACTCAATTGAGATGGTTTGGGATGAGTTGGACGGCAGAGTGAAAGAAAAGCAGCCAACAAGTGCTCAGCATATGTGGGAACTGCTTCAAGACTGTTGGAAAAGCATACAGGGTCAAGCTGGTTGAGAGAATGCCAAGAGTGTGCAAAGCTGTCATCAAGGCAAAGGGTGGCTACTTTGAAGAATCTTTCTTTTAACTTGGATAATTTGGATTATGTGCATGTTGATTTGTATTGCTAGGTATTATTACTGCACTGTTGGAGCTAGAAACACAAGCCTTTTGTTGCACCTGCAAATCTGTGTACACAACCAATAAACTTTGATTGGATTTGAAACATTCAGTGGGAGTCTATACTGTGTTCACTTCACTCTAAGATGGGTGGAAAGAATGGAATGTATTCCAATGCCTTGAGCATATCTCATTTGCATTTTCTTGTTTATGCAAGAATATAGCACAGTAGGAAAGGAAGAAAAACAACATTCAGCCAGCGTAGAGACAGAAATGACACACACACTGAGCTGTCTATGGTCATA
Organism: Thymallus thymallus; assembly: GCA_023634145.1. NCBI lineage: Eukaryota > Metazoa > Chordata > Actinopteri > Salmoniformes > Salmonidae > Thymallus > Thymallus thymallus. Next base: position 8,123,992 of record CM042413.1, read on the forward strand.
TGTAGTAACTATCACAGGTGTGATACAGCATACCTCCATAGCACCCATGGGTCACTACCTGAGGTAATTTGTTTAGGACATGTACTCCAGCACCTCTCTCTCTCTCTCTCTCTCTCTCTCTCTCTCTCTCACTCACTCACTCACTCACTCACTCACTCACTCACTCACTCACTCACTCACTCACTCACTCACTCAATATATATATATATAGCAGGTGGTGACAGGGGACCAGTTGCTGCAGGTTCGAGTTCCCCTGTCTCTGTCGCCTCCACGGTCTCTCAAACGACACCCTATTACTTATATAGTGCACTACTTTTGGCCCTATGGGCCCATTTGGAGACTAGAGGGTCTGTAGCGCTGAAAAAGTAATTAATCCCTCTGAAAGGTAGAGTTCTCTGCATGTGAATTATGGTTAGAATTAGGCAGCTTTAATATGAGGAAACACTCCAGCTCCATGGCTGACGGCTAGCCAACCCCCCAGACACCCAAACTTGTCTACCCATTAGGCATATCAGCAGAAATGGGCCTTGAGGTGTGTGTGTGTGTGTGTGTGTTGAGTTGATGGAAGGCATGCTCTCTCCTAATGAATCATTTTATATAACTTTATCACTCAACTTCATGTGTCCCAATCCCCCTATGATCCAGTGCCTTGAGGAGGTGTGTGTGTGTGTTGCTGCACATACGCACATGTGCGTGTGTGTGCTGAGGGGGACGGGAGGCAAGGCGTGTTCTCTCCTGATGAATCCTTCTCTAAAACTTTATCACTCAACCTCACCCATCCCGACGCCTCCATGCATGCCCTCTGGTTTCCCTAAGGCCTCAACCGGGTTTAGACATTTCAGAAGAGGAGCCCCACATTCAGGCACGTACCTAACGGAAAACACATTTCAGAGACCACGTGCCGACACTATAGTCAATGGCAGAACACATGTGCACATGTGCTCCGGATAACATCCACACATTAGAGGAACGTCTATTATGTAAACGACATGAGATCATATTCAGAATTTGAAGACCGTTTTTGGTCATCTCATGCTTTCATTCTCATGCTTCTGCTGCCAAGACAAACTGAAAGGCCTTATGAAACCAAACAGTTATGTTATGTTCCTGTTATGGTCCAGCTTGTGATTTTAATTTTGGAAATCTGTTCCAAAGTATTTCCACGCATAATAGAGAGATATGTGACCGTATACAAGTGTAAGCAAGGTTTGAAATTATTATGTTTAGTCAAACATCTCTTTGGGCTTCTTGCGGTCAATTTGCAGTCTACAAATTATTTGTAATTATGTTCCGGCCCCCTGAACATCCACTTAAAAAATGATTCAGCCGCAGGCAGATTTATTTTTTAAGTGGATGTTAATGATCCTCCTAGAAGATACAGGGCATGACTCTGAAGCAGCAAGGGGTTTTACATCCCCATGGGTCATTCTGTTATACAGAGAAGCGCATATTTTGATTTTATTTGATGTGTTTAGTAAAGGACCATGAAGGAATACCACAGGAAATAAATACTTTACAGTAAGCTTTGTTTTTCCATTGCACTGCGAATTTATTAACTTTATCATCGTATATATTGTATGCAGCACCCTCTGCTGGCCTGGTGGTCTTTAAGCTGACGGTCGACTGGCCTGACAGGGAATGGTTTACCAGCAGGGTACTTTTGAGAGGAAAATCCTCCATTACACAACCCTTCACTCAAAATATGACTAGATTTATCACTTTGAGGCCAGTTTACTGGGGCCTAACCCTTAACACTTGTACCTTTAAACGGGTTGAAAATGGCAGATAAATACCTAAATTGGAGCGCAGTGCCTGTACAATAATACGCTTTACATGACGTCAGAGCTCTGGCTCTGCGCTTCACAGCGCTTTATGAGTTTTGACTGACAGCGGTTCTGAACTTGAGCACCTCATCCCACCCACTAATTGGGCAACTTTAGCAAATGTTTTGTTGTCTGAGTGCGGGACATGTTATAAATACATAGGACTTTATGTATTTTGAAAGAGGAGACGTTGAGGATTATAATACATACCGCTTTTGATGCCAAACACCCGTGAGTCCAAATGTGCACTTCACATTTACATATCATAAAACTCATGTCATATACAGTGTGAACGTTTATGATCAAGATGATATTGCGTCGTGTATTGTGATGAAAATTCGCCACGGGCACACACACCTGAATGCACTTATGACTCCTTTCTATGCACACCAAACGTATCTGTTTCCTTGAATTAGATTGTGAAAGCCTAACACTGTAATATTGTATTTTATAACTTAGCTAGCCATGTTGGCAATAGAACAGGCTTTTATGCCCACCTGACCCAGATACCGATTTATAATGGACCACCTTTGGATTACGTAAACAGCAGTAATTGTGTGAGGGCAGGGTTGTGTTCCAGACACGAAAAATTAAGGAGGCTGTAAACTAACAATAAAACAACCTGCAAGTCTCCCACAACTTCTTAGATATTGGGTTTCTTTTGTAGTTCCCTCCCCCACATGTAGCCTATAGTAGTGTCTTTTTTTAGTTCCCTCCCCCACATGTAGCCTATAGCAGTGTTTTTTTTTTTAGTTCCCTCTCCCACATGTAGCCTATAGTATTGTGCCTAGATGTAAAAAATAATAATAATTAAGCTACATTAGATACACAAAAGTATGTGGATAACCCTTAAACATTTGTGGATTTGGCTATTTCAGCAACAATCGAGCACACATCATGCAATCTCCATAGACAAACATTGGCAGAAGAAAGGCCTTACTAAAAAGCTCAGTGACTTTCAACATGGCACCGTCATAGGAGGCCACCTTTCCAACAAGTCAGTTTGTCAAATTTCTGTCCCGTTAGAGCTGCCCCGGTCAACTGTAAGTGCTGATATTGTAAAGTGTAAACGTCTATGAGCAACAACGGCTCAGCCGCGAAGTGGTAGGCCACACAAGCTCACAGAACAGGACCGCCAAGTGCTGGGTTAACTGTGAACCAGGCCTAATCACCCAACATCAGTGCCCGATCTCACTAATGCTCTTGTGGCTGAATGGAAGCAAGTCCCTGCAGCAATGTTCCAACATCTAGTGGAAAGCCTTCCCAGAAGAGTGGAGGCTGTTATAGCAGCAAAGGGAGGACCAAGTCCATATTAATGCCCATGATTTTGGAATTAGATGTTCGACAAGCAGGTGTCCACATACTTTTGGTCATGTAGTGTATGTGCGCTGATTTGGTTCATTCTGGTGTGTTGTTTCTTCACCGCTTGTTCTAAAAGGAAGAGACAGACTGAGACGGTGTCAGTCTGCCTCATCTCGTACAGACAGACTGAGCAGAGCAAAGGTCCCTGGAAGAACATTCCAGAGGCTGAAGGGACTCCGGGGAGTGCTAGAGGCAGAGTCGAGACTTCCATCTTCTCAGTCAGCTCATTCCCCATCCCCGAGCCTCACTGTCTTGCCTCTATCCACTGATCCTGGAACAGCCAGGCCTTACACAGATACTAGTATGGCTCGACACAAACACTAAAACTGATCTCAGTTCAGTTAGTGTCTACATGGATACCATCATAGATAGACACAGACAAAGATCCCATGTCAGACAGCCCTCCCTTCAAGGAAACAGACACTGTCAGGTCATGGATAGTTAACCCACAGACAAGGTTGTCCTCCTGTTTTCCCGTTTTATTGAATTTGTGGCACGTGCTTAGGTGTGTGTGGGATCCCTGGCTCTACAGCAAATGACACCCAAGGGCCACATTGGCTGCAACATGCATGATATTTTCCTTCGCTTCACTGTTTGCTTGGACAGCGGTATTGGGAGCATAACTGGCCGAACCACTCTGGCCCCATGGTACTCAGCCCAGTGATCAGTTTAGAGTCATTTGGTCAAGTCTTATATAGAATGGAAAAAGAAGGTTGAACACGGTCACCCACCCAGACATCCATCCTCCACCACGGATGGTTGGTTGCCCTCCACTTGCTCTGCTCTCCCCCTGAACACCCCCACGTCCCTGGGGAGAGGCTCATAAAGACTGTACCCTGAACCCCAGCAGCCATTAGACATCAGACAGGAATGTCCAAGTCAAACTCCCTCCCAGTGCACATCAACTGTAGAGGAGGAATGAGGCATGCAGAACCCTATCCCCATCACCACCCACACACACACCACCCACACACACACCACCCACACACACACCACCCACACACACACCACCCACACACAGTCCCAGCCCCATTACACTTGGTCATAAACACATCTTCTCGCACACACAGGAATGTCATGTCGATGTTTCCTCTGTTGATCACTAGACGAGCTAACCTCTGGTTCCTACCGAAAAGCTAAGGTGGATCCAAATACTAAACCATACAGACCCTTCTGACTTGTCATTTTGTTAGTAGGAGAGTTCCTGGTCCGGCTCAAACAGTTGCGCAATCTCAAATCCACCCCTAGAACCTATGCACCTATGAAGATACGAGAGGATTTGATAGGTGTAAGTGATATGGTTTCACCATCTTGCTTGTAGCTGTCCGATCCCCTCAGGTATTCACAAGCGCATAAGGCGTAGGGTCTAGGGTCTAGGGCGTAGGGTCTAGGGCTTAGGGTCTAGGGGTGAATTTGGAATTAGGCAACGGGACTGCTGTAGATTTATCAGCAGAAAAGCAGATATATGTTCATAACAGCATCTCCAGTTCCTCTCTCCACAGAGCTGTGTAGGTGTGGACATGAGAAGAGGCCTCGAGTCTGGGAGAAGGGAGACTAGTGATGTAGCCTAAACATCATCATCCGTCATAATCTACCTACGTGAACCTCAGCTTCACCTGTGCATATCTGAAAACATTTCTCACTGCAAGTGGGAGAGAATGCCACCGGGCCTCTGTGTGTGTGTGTGCCCGTGTACGTGTGTCTATGTGTGCGCGTGTGATCCTAGAAGGTCTTTGACATAAAAAAAATGAATGTTTTATCAACTTTGACAGCGCACCCTGGTCTTTCTCTGGTGGTAGGTCTATCATTGACGCACCATGTGCCATAATCGCACTTTATACAAGTATCAGGTTACTGCGCCTGAGTTATCCTCTCGCTCACCTCCATGAAAAATGACCCGTTGAATAGTTGTCATGCAGATAGTTAATAGGTAGGGAGTGTTATTTTGACATATCTTGATACTGCTCGGGCAACACAAGATCTGAGAAAGCACAGAGAACATTTTAGTAAAATTGATGGACACAGTGCATGGAATTGCCTAAGCGTTTTAAAATATAGATAAGTAGATATAGTACTGGAAAAATGCTTTGAGGAGAACAAGATCTATTTGAGTGGGTACATTTCGATGGTCACTCCTCTAATTTCTGTCTTATTTCTTCTATGTGGATGGAAACAAATATGACCTCTTGCTTGAATGAAGTGACCTCTACTACCCAGAGCTGTACTGGACTCTGAATGCATTTGCTACAACTAGAAACCATAGAACAGCCAATAACCAAGTCTATTTTTACAACAGAACTTTCCATAAGCCCATCTACTTAGTTTGAGTTTGGGTCTAATTTTGCTGAATAATATAATAATATACACTACTGTTCAAAAGTTTTAGAACACCTACTCATTCAAGGGTTTTTCTTTATTTTTTACTATTTTCTACATTGTAGAATAATAGTGAAGACATCAAAACTATGAAATAACACATATTGAATCATGTAGTAAATCAAAATATATTTTATATTTGAGATTATTCAAATAGCCATCCATTGCCTTGATGACAGTTTTGCACACTCTTGGCATTCTCACAACCAGCTTCATGAGGTAGTCACCTGGAATGCATTTCAATTAACAGGTGTGCCTTCTTAAAAGTGAATATGTGGAATTTATTTCCTTCTTAATGCGTTTGAGCCAATCAGATGTGTTGTGACAAGGTAGTGGGGTATACAGAAGATAGTCCTATTTGGTAAAATACCAAGTCCATATTATGGCAAGAACAGCTCAAATAAGCAAAGAGAAACGACAGTCCATCATTACTGTAAGACATGAAGGTCAGTCAATTTGGATAATTTCAAGAACTTCAAGTGCAGTCGCAAAAACCATCAAGTGCTAAGATGAAACTGGCTCTCACGAGGACCACCACAGAAAAGGAAGACCCAGAGTTACCTCTGTTGCAGAAGATAAGTTCATTAGTTACCAGCCTCAGAAATTGCAGCCCAAATAAATGCTTCACAGAGTTCAAGTAACAGACACATCTCAACATCAACTGTTCAGAGGAGACTGTGTGAATCAGGCCTTTGTGGTTGAATTGCTGCAAAGAAACCACTACTAAACCACTACTAACCACTACTACACCAATATGAAGAAGAGACTTGCTTGGGCCAAGAAACACGAGCAATGGACATTAGACCGGTGGAAATTTGTCCTTTGGTCTGGAGTCCAAATTTGATATTTTGGGTTCCAACCGCTGTGTCTTTGTGAGACGCAGATTAGGTGAATGGATGATCTCCGCATGTGTTTTTCCCACAGTAAAGCATGGAGGAGGAGGTGTGATGGTGTGGGGGTGCTTTGTTGGTGGCACTGTCAGTGATTTATTTAGAATTCAAGGCACACTTAACCAGCATGGCTACCACAGCATTCTGCAGCGATACGCCATCCCATCTGGTTTGGGCTCAGTGGGACTATCATTTGTTTTTCAACAGGACAATGACCCAACACACCTCCAGGCTGTGTAAGGGCTATTTGAGCAAGAAGGAGAATGATGGAGTGCTGCATCAGATGACGTGGCCTACACAATCACCTGACCTCAACCCAATTGAGATGGTTTGGGATGAGTTGGACCGCAGAGTGAAGGAAAAGCAGCCAACAAGTGCTCAGCATATGTGGGAACTCCTTCAAGACTGTTGGAAAAGCATTCTAGGTGAAGCTGGTTGAGAGAATGCCAAGAGTGTGCAAAGCTGTCATCAAGGCAAAGGGTGGCTATTTGAAGAATTGATTTGTTTAACACTTTTTTGGTTACTACATGATTCCATTTGTGTTATTTCATAGTTTTGATGTCTTCACTATTATTCTACAATGTAGAAAATAGTAAAAATAAAGAAAAACCCTTGAACGAGTAGATGTTCTAAAACCTTTGACCAGGCTCCCAAGTTGCGCAGCGGTCTAAGACACTGCATCTCAGTGCTAGAGGCGTCACTGGTTTGAATCCAGACTGTATCACAACCGGCCGTGATTGGGAGTCCCATAGGGCGATGCACAATTGGCCCAGCGTCGTCTGAGTTTGGCCGGTGTAGGCCGTCATTGTAAAGAAGAATTTGTTCTTAACTGACTTGCCTAGTTAAATAAAGGTAAAATAATATCTATATATATATTTTTATAAATAGTGTACATCCACAGAAAATTGGGAGGCTTGCCTCTCTTGCTGCTAGGCTACCTGAGGAGTAGTCATAATTCAAGTCACACCAATCTGGCTCTTTAGCTGTGAGAAAAATGTATGTACAGTAGAATCTAAAACTGTTAACATCCAATAGGGTCTCTTGAAGTCCAACACAATCCAAACACTGATGAGCGAGATGGAGCGAGACAGGTAGTTTCCAATATACAAGTTCACCAGGAGTTATTTTCATTCTGAACTTGTATAGATAATCCGATACAGTAGTAGTAGGATGTCTTTGTCTCCCATCTGATTATATGGAGTTGCTCTACACAGCTCAAGTAACACCGCCCATCTGCCTGCCTTCATAGACAAATCAGCTCTTCGGCAGACTTGTCTTATCCGTAGTAGTACACGTGTGCATACAATAAATACATACATTTAACCCTCCAATATATAAAAAGGGGAGTGGACATTTCATCATTGTGTTTACCATTGTCTCTCCCAACTCAACTAACATCCCACACACACTTGTAATGAAGTAACCCCTGCACAGTAAATAGGCTGTAGGTCAGTAGGTGGGGGGGGGAAGACCTTGATGTCTTGATGTTCCTTCATGATTGCTTCCAGATATTTCCATTTCCAGTGTTGGGATCCGGTTATATGAGGTGAAAGGTCACAAGAGGCACGTGCAAGGAAGGCTGTTTATTAGTCACTGCTGTGACCCCATCCCTACTGCAAGACAGGGTCGCATTCATTAGAGCACGATTGGACAAATCCAAGTAGTTATCCCGCCATTTCAATCATTTTTCCCACCCTTTTTGTGAATAATGAACACTACCCAGGTCAGAAATATGTCAGTAAACAAACACCCATACCGACTCACTAAAAACATGCCTTTTCTGACTCAGTACAAAATTGCACACAAATAAATACATATAGGCTCTAGTAGTAAATACACTAGTCGACACAATTCTCTCTGCCCAGCCTCGGACACGCTTTAAAGGTGCACCTTGTAGCTGAAGTGGAGGCAATTTTTTCCCCCACACCATGGATTACATAAATACATAATCTACTATGAAATGCATGATTAGGTTTAAAGTACAATCTCTATAGTACACACCTCCACTTGGAAAATTAAAGAACATTGAACGACAACGACATTCATTGTCAACCTGCGTCTCTCTCAATACCTTCACTGCTTTACTCTGCGTTAGTTCCATTCCATCGATAACATCCATGCAACAGTGTCACAGACAATGGCTTTACAATTCAGTCAGTATTTAGTGTTACATTACATGCAGCCGTCCTTTGTCAGGTGGAGAAGCTACACGCTACCTTGAGATAGTCCTAGACACTTGTTAAGTAGCACACACAACGTTGAAAACACTCAAAAACACACACACACACACACACTGACACACACGTACCTTTCACTTCACGACTTGTCAACCTCACCAGACACACACAGTAACATGTTTTCAGTTTGCATGACAAGATCGCTATAATTCAGCCATAACGCTAGCATTTCATCTCACAATTCTGACAGACATATAAACTTCTTATAAATGTCTATTCAAATGGTTTCTTCATTAGGGTACAGGAGCGTTCCTGTCTTACTGACCGTGCTCAGTAAACATTGCCGAGTGGGCTGCGATGGGAAATGTTTGACCAGGTCAGCTTGAGTTCCTGATCGGAATGCGTTATCTTCAGTCTCTCTCGTAGCAACTCTCCACAAAAGCGTACGCAAAAACCCCCACTGGGTACAGTCTGTTCCTGTTGAAAAAGTCTCCGTCTCTGAAAAAAGGCTTTAGTCTCTGAAATCCTAGACGCGAAAGTGTCTGATCAGTCAACTGGAATTATAATTGTAATTTCTTGGCAGTAAAATAAAGACATTGAGGTCAAAGGTCAAAATCAGGTGAACTTGGTTGGCACAGCACCATTGACATCTACTCTGTAGTCTACTTCCAATACTTCACCATTCTCCTAATTCCATTCTAGTCTCTTGTCTGAGGGGTCCATAGACTTTCTAGGGAATGACAAGAACATTATTGGCTCACTGGCACCCCCTATTGGGCTGTCTGTTTAAGTGCAGTATTCTCTTCAGGTCTTGGCTTATCTCATTGAACCAGCAGGGCACTTCTCCACACCTACATGGTGGGACAGGTGAATTAACTGAGTCTCTGTTTTGCCCAATCGCCAGGAGAACCTCCGTGACTGACAGGACATCTGTCCAATGGGGAAGTGGCGTACAGCAAGTGTTACCTGGGAGGAGACAAACATGCACGTTGGCATAGCAACAACACTATCTGATCTTGAAGTGGGAAAATGATTTTATATCTAGTAAAATATGACTATACAGCAAACATGACTTATCAAAGCATTCAGCACTGTTGAGATAGGAAATGAGCAAAGGGACTGGTGGACAAAGATGAGTGTTCATTGGTAAATAATTTGAGGAGTATGTATGCGTATTTAGTGTGTATCAGTTCAGGCTCCTCAGAGGAGGAAGAGGAGCACCATCCCACTCAGTGATTTTCAGAAAAATCAGGGTTTAGATAAAACTACTAAATATATTCACGTTACCAAATACCTGATTAAAACACTCTGTTTTTGAATGGTCTACAGTACCCTCAACAGCACCCTCTGTGGTAGCACCATGGTGTAGCCGGAGGACAGTTATTTTCAATACAAAACCTAGGAGGCTCCATAGACATACACAGTAATTATGACGACTTCCGGAGGACATCCTCCAATCTATCAAAAGCTCTTGCAGTATGAACAGTGAAGGGGTGACTCCGGGATGCTGGCCTTCTAGGCAGAGTTGCAAAGAAAAAGCCATATCTTCCTCTGTCCAGTGTCTGTGTTGTTTTGCCATCTTTATTGGCCAGTCTGAGATATGGCTTTTTTTTGCAACTCTGCCTAGAACGCCAGCATCCCAGAGTCGCCTCTTCACTGTTGACGTTGAGACTGGTGTTTTGCGGGTTCAATTTAATGAAGCTGCCAGTTGAGGACTTGTGAGGCGTCTGTTTCTCAAACTAGACACTAATGTACTTGTCCTCTTGCTCAGTTGTGCACTGGCCCTCCCACTCCTCTTTCTATTCTGGTTAGAGACAGTTTGGGCTGTTCTGTGAAGGGAGTAGTACACAGCGTTGTACGAGATCTACAGTTTCTCGCATGGAATAGCCTTCATTTCTCAGAACAAGAATAGACTGACGAGCTTCAGAAGAAACTTCTTTGTTTCTGGCCATTTTGAGCCTGTAATCGAACCCACAAATCCAGATACTCAACTAGCCTAAAGAAGGCCAGTTTTATTGATTCTTTAATCAGCACAACAGTTTTCAGCTGTGCTAATATAATTGAAAAAGGGTTTTCTAATGATCGATTAGCCTTTTAAAATTATAAACTTGGATTAGCTAACACAATGTGCCATTGGAACACAGGAGTGATGGTTGCTGATAATGGGCCTCTGTACGCCTATGTAGATATTCCATTAAAAATCTGCCGTTTCCAGCTACAATAGTCATTTACAACATTAACAATGTCTACACTGTATTTCTGATCAATTTGATGTTATTTTAATGGACCTAAAATGTGCTTATCTTTAAAAAAAAAAACAAGGACATTTTTAAGTGACCCCAAACTTTTGAACGGTAGTGTACGTTATAAACTTTAATTTATAGGCTAGGTTGTAGCAACCTCATGATGGGTATAGGGCATCCAATATGCTGTAATACGAATGACAGTCATCCAATATGCTGTAATACGAATGACAGTCATCCAATATGCTGTAATACGAATGACAGTCATCCAATATGCTGTAATACGAATGACAGTCATCCAATATGCTGTAATACGAATGACAGTCATCCAATATGCTGTAATACGAATGACAGTCATCCAATATGCTGTAATACGAATGACAGTCATCCAATATGCTGTAATACGAATGACAGTCATCCAATATGCTGTAATACGAATGACAGTCATCCAATATGCTGTAATACGAATGACAGTCATCCAATATGCTGTAATACGAATGACAGTCATCCAATATGCTATAATACGAATGACAGTCATCCAATATGCTGTAATAGAAATAATGCTAATGAAAAAATGTGTGTTCAGTGTGTTTGTGTGTGTGTGTGTGAGTGTGTGTTTGTGTGTGTGTGTGTGTGAGTGTGTGTTTGTGTGTGTGTGTGTGTGTGTGTGTGAGTGTGTGTGTATGAGTGTGTGCCCATGCCTTTGTGTGTGTGTGTGTGTCACACTCACCTCTCTCTTGTGTGTTTGTGTGTGTGAACCCATGCGTGTGTATGTGCGTGCATGTGTGCACACATGCGTGTGTGTCCCTCACCTCTCTCTCATGTGCAGTGTGGGGTGTGTATTGAGGAAGGACAGCTGCTGCTCCAGACTACACACGCGGAAGGCCAGGTAGCAGGAGGAGATGATGAGAAGAATGATACTGAGGGAGACAGGAGGCATACACTTTCACCACAGGAGGCATACACTTTCACCACAGGAGGCATACATTTTCACCACACAATTAACACATGGTTTATGACACACATGTACACTGGTAGCTATAATAAAGGCCTATGGATCATTATGTGAATGACATGCCTTGAGCTGACAGATTTTTTCCCTCAAGCATGCTATAAAATTCATTAAAATCATGGCCATGAAAAATATGTGTAATGCCATTTACAAAATGTAAAATATAAAAAGAGTAATATGCACTGTACGTGTAATATGAACTTGTCAGAATTACTATGGCCAGCAGGTGGCAGTATGACAGTAAGGGAGAATCTCAATAGCATTGCCTTGATTCGTCACATCTTCTCTCCTTGTGTAATTCTCAAAACCCATTAGATGAGAAGGTCAGAGGGGAGGGACATCTGACCTTCTCATCCAATGGGTTTTGAGAAGGCGGTGAGGAGAGAGGATGCCAGAAAAGAAGGCAATGCAATTCATATTCTCCCTAAGTGTATAGTAACAATACAGGAAATTAGCCCTGTGTGTGATGTGAGTACAGTGTGGTCCGTCCGAAGCCTGGTCCCAGATCTGTTTGGGCTGCCTTGCCATCTCCTATTGTGATTGTCACGCCATGAGAACACAAAGAGCACCAGGTTAGTTTGTCCGGTACTCACAGAAGGATGAAGAACTTGAGCAGCTGGTACTCCATGTGACCCAGCTCTGGCACTGGCTCTGTCAGGAGGATCTTCTCTGTCTCCAGACTCCGCTCTGCACACAACAGACCAAAATGTGTTAGCGTTAGCGTTGAGCTATTGTGTCTCTATAGCAATACAACACAAGAGAGAGCAATGCTAATTAGCGTTAGTAATAAGCTATTCTGTCTCTATAGACGGGTTGGCAGACAACGTCACACAAATGACGCTGCCATGTGAGGAATCGTAGGTGGTTTGTTGTATCTCGTTATTGATACCATGTCTTGTTTTGCTAATATGGCAAATAAATTGCTGGCTAGCTAACCAACAACTGTAACGATGTATTTGAGAGACAAGTGCTCACATATGTATTTATGTTTCCAATAAACATTGCACAAGCACTGGTTTTGTTGCTAAACAACCAAAGCCGTCTATAGACAACACAACAGAGCATAATGCCATTAGTGCTAGCATTGAGCTATTCTTTCTCTATAGACTTCACGGTCAACACAGCTCTGAGTATGTGGGTGGCTAACAGCTAACAAGGCTAAGCGCAACTGTCTGTCTCCTATCCCACATCTGACACCAATGCATCAGGAATTGAACTTATCTTGAAGGCAGACGCTTTGGAGAAACTTCAACACAGGGGATCCATTTACAACCTTACTTTGATTAGCCTACACAAGACCCTTTAAACCATAATAATTGCTTTAAAGTGGTGCTTCCACATAGAAAGTAACAATACTAGTCTTGGAGCTAGTTTTACAGTAGGATATATTTTGTAGATACAGTATGTGTTGATTGTGCTAACATTTCATTCTACCCATCTTTTTTAACGGGGTTGGGTTTGGCCACTACGGGGTCTTGTTGAAATTGTTTCAAAATGTTTTGCAATGGCAAACAAAAACGTGCGTTTCTTATTGGACAAGTCAAGGTAGTCACTCCATTTTTCAGTCCATCTTCTTCCATTTGGTGCCTAATCAACAGGACCCTGCTACAAACTCCACCCAGCTGGGTTTTTAATGATCTGAGAGGTACAATTAAGTATGAAAGCTGCGGTCAGTGTTTTTCCCGCCACTCTGAGGGCACCTTTCATACTTCTACAATTACAGGCATGCCCTAAGTACAACCAGAGATATTAGAAATAATGACGAGATGCTTGTGTCTCCGTCCTAACAATGTGTGTCTCCGTCTCAAGCTCCCGCCTACTACTGTCTTTGGATTGGCGGATACATCTCGTTATTTGAATAAGGGGTGTTGACATCAACCGCCTGTATTCAATGGAGAGAGAGACGCTATGCTAGCCTCATGCATATGCAGTCTGTCTCGAATTTCAACAGGGACAACTCCGATATAAAGTGTTGCTGGGATGTCACGTGCATCACCCCCATAACAGTACACTTGTAACAACCTAAGCATTACATACATTCTATTAGATTAAATAAGCATCACGTATCAAAATAGCAACACATTTTTATGTTGACTAAATTAATAATTAATTATAGGCTTAACGTGGACAGATTTTGGGCTGACCCTCTCTTTCTCTCTGGTACAACTGAACTCGCTTCCTCTAGCCCAACATTTTCCTGCTATCATACACATTTTTGGATAACAAGATTTTGCAATTTTATAACTCATTTCATGCAATTCTACTCATTTTGCCATGGGCAAACGTTTGCAGTTTTTATTACAATAACTGATGATCAATGGGCCCCATCCCAGTCGGTAATTCAACCATGCTTACTACAAGTTTAGATAGCTGGCTGCTAGACTTACCAATAAAATGTTGTTTTTTTGTTGACATGGGCTAATTGAGTGACTGCTGATGCACAACCAAATTTCAAAATTGCAACTTGTGTATTCTAACTCTCAAGGAACAGTAAGTTGAGTAAAAAAAAATAATGTTTTTTTAATTGGTCTATCCAGCCATAGATCCTTACTTATCAGTGTGTGAGTCAATAGTGTGTGACTTTTGGCCCAGAAGGTGACTCCAATGGCTACATTAGTAAAACAGCTTGCGTGTGGAGGAAGGAAGAGATATCAACCAATCTTTTCTGTCAAGTATTATACAGTGGGGAGAACAAGTATTTGATACACTGCCGATTTTGCAGATTTTCCTACTTACAAAGCATGTAGAGGTCTGTAATTTTTATCATAGGTACACTTCAACTGTGAGAGACGGAATCTAAAACAAAAATCCAGAAAATCACATTGTATGATTTTTAAATAATTAATTTGCATTTTATTGCATGACATAAGTATTTGATCACCTACCAACCAGTAAGAATTCCGTCTCTCACAGACCTGCTAGTTTTTCTTTAAGAAGCCCTCCTGTTCTCCACTCATTACCTGTATTAACTGCACCTGTTTGAACTCGTTACCTGTATAAAAGACACCTGTCCACACACTCAATCAAACGGACTCCACACACTCAATCAAACAGCTGTGTAAGGACATCAGGGATAAAATTGTAGACCTGCACAAGGCTGGGATGGGCTACAGGACAATAGGCAAGCAGCTTGGTGAGAAGGCAACAACTGTTGGCGCAATTATTAGAAAATGGAAGAAGTTCAAGATGACGGTCAATCTCCCTTGGTCTGGGGCACCAGGCAAGATCTCACCTCGTGGGGCATCAATGATCATGAGGAAGGTGAGGGATCAGCCCAGAACTCCACGGCAGGACCTGGTCAATGACCTGAAGAGAGCTGGGACCACAGTCTCAAAGAAAACCATTAGTAACACACTGCGCCGTCATGGATTAAAATCCTGCAGCGCACGCAAGGTCCCCCTGCTCAAGCCAGCGCATGTCCAGGCCCGTCTGAAGTTTGCCAATGACCATCTGGATGATCCAGAGGAGGAATGGGAGAAGGTCATGTGGTCTGATGAGACAAAAATATAGCTTTTTGGTCTAAACTCCACTCGCCGTGTTTGGAGGAAGAAGAAGGATGAGTACAGCCCCAAGAACACCATCCCAACCGTGAAGCATGGAGGTGGAAACATCATTCTTTGGGGATGCTTTTCTGCATAGGGGACAGGACGACTGCACCGTATTGAGGGGAGGATGGATGGGGCCATGTATCGCGAGATCTTGGCCAACAACCTACTTCCCTCAGTAAGAGCATTGAAGATGGGTCGTGGCTGGGTCTTCCAGCATGACAACGACTCGAAACACACAGCCAGGGCAACTAAGGAGTGGCTCCGTAAGAAGCATCTCAAGGTCCTGGAGTGGCCTAGCCAGTCTCCAGACCTGAACCCAATAGAAAATCTTTGGAGGGAGCTGAAAGTCCGTATTGCCCAGCGACAGCCCCGAAACCTGAAGGATCTGGATGGAGGAGTGGGCCAAAACCCCTGCTGCAGTGTGTGCAAACCTGGTCAAGAACTACAGGAAACGTATGATCTCTGTAATTGCAAACAAAGGTTTCTCTACCAAATATTAAGTTCTGCTTTTCTGATGTATCAAATACTTATGTCATGCAATAAAATGCAAATTAATTACTTAAAAATCATACAATGTGATTTTCTGGATTTTTGTTTTAGATTCCGTCACTCACAGTTGAAGAGTACCTATGATAAAAATTACAGACTTCTACATGCTTTGTAAGTGGGAAAACCTGCAAAATGGGCAGTGTATCAAATACTTGTTCTCACCACTGTATCTGTACCCGTCTGTTATGAGAGACTACGTCAGGCATAGAGAACCAAAACAGAGCTTAGTTTACATTTAAATGTTAATCATTAAGTATGTATAATTTAGTCATTTAGCTAAGTTAGACTGTTTCTGTTTTAGTTTTTAGTTAGCCTGTCGTTGCCTGTCTTGCGGAGGTTATGTTGTCGGGTAAATAAAACAAATCTGTCAATCGGGCACTCATGCAAGCTACAACTAAGCTGGGTCTATTCTGAGTGTGTGTGTGGGAGGTGAGAGAGAAAGAAACATGACAGGCTGTGTGTGAGAGTGCTAACAGTGTGATGGATGAAAGGTTGCTATAGAGGTTCCTTCTATGGGTCAGATTGCCATCATCCCCAATCCTAACCTAGGCCATAAAAGGGGTGGAAAATATCTGACCTTGGACCAGTGGTTAGGTTATCTGCTGTATGATTTAGGCTTTGAACTCAGCCCTGACAGAGGTCCTAAAACATGCCCACCATTTGTAGTACCTTTCACCACACCAGGTGATAGTAACAATGACATCTAGGATTTGACAACAGCAACCCTCCCTCGCTTCAAAGTTTCGAACTGGCAATCCTCTTGTTGCTAGCCTACCTCTCTAATCTCTATGGGCAAGCAACATCTCGAAAGCTTGAGGGCCACATAAGGATTAAACAATTCAAAGGAAGATCGTATATATTTTAGTTTGGACTGATTTGTTTGTCAAAATTAATTTGTGGACTGAAAAAAGGGCAGTTATTTCCAAATATATACACTGGGGGTCAAAATCTTGGAATACTACTAATTCAAGAGTTTTTCTTTATTTGCACTATTTTTTACATTAAAAAAGTGAAGACATCAAAACTATGACATAACACATATGGAAGCATGTAGTAACCAAAAATGTGTTAAACAAATCAAGTATTTTATATTTGAGATTCTTCAAAGTAGCCACCCTTTGCCTTGATGACAGCTTTGCACACTCTTGGCATTCTCTCAACCAGCTTCATAAGGACCGCCACAGGAATGGAATCCCCAGAAATTCCTCTGTTGCAGAGGAATAATTGCTTCACAGAGTTCAAGTAATTGCTGCAAAGAAACCACTACTAAAGGACACCAATAAGAAGAAGAGACTTGCTTGGGCCAAGAAACACGAGCAATGGATATTAGACCGGTGGAAATTTGTCCTTTGGTCTGGAGTCCAAATTTGAGATTTTTGGTTCCAACCTCAACCAAATTTAGATGGTTTGGGATGAGTCGGACCGCAGTGAAGGAAAAGCAGCCAACAACTGGTCAGCGCTCCTTCAAGACTGATGGAAAAGCATTCCAGGTGAAGCTGGTTGAGAGAATGCCAAGAGTGTGCAAAGCTGTCATCAAGGCAAAGGTGGCTATTTGAAGAATCTCAAATATAAAATATAGTTTGATTTGTTTAACACTTTTTTGGTTAATACATGATTCCATATGTGCTATGTCATAGTTTTGATGTCTTCCCGTTAATTCTACAATGTAGAAAATAGTGCAAATAAAGAAAAACTCTTGAATGAGTAATATTCCAAACTTTTGGCCCCCATTATAATTTCTACATACTTTCTATCAGGTTTTAGATGTTTATCTGCAGCCTGGAGTAATTTCTTTAATAAAAAATAATCCTTTCCCACCCAAGAAATTACTACCTGGTGATTAATGATTGAGTGGGGCTTACCTTTGATCTTACCCTTCAATGTCAGTGGAACCTCAGTGGGTAGGTAGGGGGTGTCAACTGCACTCAGGCTGCTGGTGGAGTTACCCAGGAGGTCTGGGAGAGAGGAGGACACGGACGGAATGGAAGGCTTCCTCCTCCACTTCAATACTGGAGGGAAGTCATTGACCACAGGGAACTCATCCTGAATGAGGGAGGAGAGGAGCATGGGGAAGAGAGGAGTGGCCAGCAGAGGAGGAGAGGAGATGGAGTTGAGAGGCTGAAAGGAAAAGGTATCTTTAAGTTTCAGTGATACAATCCCAACTTTCTGGTTGACACTTAGGGATTGTATTTATTTTTTGATTTTTTTTCTAAGCTTTATTAAAATTTAGGAGCAGCAAAACAGTGAGTGGATATTCTCTTTTTCTCTCTCCCAGCGGCTGTTATTAATTTGGATATGCGTTTAAAAAAACAAATTGGAACCTATCATTACGCCAGTGATTAAAAAGCAAGATCAAGAGTAGAGAAGGCTAGAAGGGTAGTTTGAGTCTGAGGTCCCTTTAAGCACTTGCATCATTGAGTGGGATATTATTGCTTGAGTAGCTCTAAAAACCCTTTTACTTTCGCCTGAGTAAAATACCAGCATGCTAAGCTTCTTAACCAATGATGCCCTTAATCCACAATGACGTCAACAACCAAAAAAAGGGTCTACAAAAGGATAGAAAACAGCAGCAAAAAACAGTAGTTTGAGGCCCTCTGCTTATCTTATTCTTAAGAGGACTTACAAAAAAAGAAAGTAACCTTTATTTAACTAGGCAAGTCAGTTAAGAACAAATTCTTAATTACAATGACGGCCTACATCGGCCAAACTCGGACGACGCTGGGCCAATTGTGCCCCGCCCTATGGGAGAGCAAGCTTCAGTGTATATACACTGAACAGAAGTAAAAATGCAACATGTAAAGTGTTGGTCCCATGTTTCATGAGCTGAAATAAAAAATCCCAGAAATGTTCCATATGCACAAAAAGCTATCTATCTCATCTATCTCAATTTCTTTGCACAAATTTGTTTACATCCCGGTTAGTGAGCATTTCTCCTTTGCCAAGATAATCCATTCACCTGACAGGTGTGGCATATCAAGAAGCTGATTAAACAGCATGATCATTACACAGGTGCACCTTGTGCTGCAAACAATAAAAGGCCACATGCTGAGGAGTATTTCTGTCTGTAATAAAGACCTTTTGTGGGGAAAAGCAAATTCTGATTGGCTGGACCTGGCTCTCCCAGGCCTACCCATGGCTGCACCCCTGCCCAGTCATGTGAAATCCATAGATTAGGGCCTAATGAATTTATTTAAATTGACTGATTTCCTTATATGAACTGTAACTCAGTAACATCTTTGAAATTGTTCCACGTTGCGTTTATATTTTTGTTCAGTATAATAGTGCAATTTACTACTATGAAAGTCACGTTGAGTAACGTGTAGGGGCATATTCAAAAAACTTAGTGCCGCTCCAGTCTCCTTGCACTTTTGTTCAAATTTTTTTTTTCATTACCATGAAGTGTGTGTACTTTGCTGTGCTCATACTTGGGATATTGCTTTTCAACAGTAAAAGTTCAAAAATCGATGGAGGACGTCTTTAACAAATGCCTAACTCCCTGACTTGCAAAATGCTAATGCTAATGCTACACCACATTACCCATCTATCTCCTTGACCCTTCACACACTTCCTATAAAGTACAGGGTTACTGTAAATTGCACATTGCCAGGTTCAATTTATGGTCATTGGCAGCTGGGCAACAAACAGTAGCAGATGATCTAGACTGTCAACTGTGTTGTGTAAAGCAGGGTTGGTTGCACCACAACTGTGTTGTGTAAAACTGGGTTGGTTGCACCACAACTGTATCCTGGGTGTGTGTCTGTGTTTGATCTCTTGCCAACTCCTTGTCACTCATTCCATGAGGAGTTGGTATGAGAGCAGAAACCGCCTGGCACCCAGGCTACCATATCTGTCCCACTATTTAGTGTACTGGCTGGGCTTACCATAGATAGTGAGCTAGGCTCCTCCAAGTACTGCTTCAGGCTAAGGCTTTTCTTCCCATTCACCTAGGGAGGAAAATAAGGTTACATTGTAACTACAGTACGTATTAGTTCTCTATTGTGTAACTACAATGTAACTACACTACAGTATGGATATCCACGATATCTGCTCAACCATACAGACCATAGATGTGGTAAAGAGGTCAATGGAAATGCCATGGAAACGGTAGGGGGGGGGAGATGACGTGGTGGAAAGATTGCGAAACCCCTCATTGCCCTCCAGCAAAATTAGCCCATTTAAGCTACATGTGTATTTCACGCTATGTTGAGGTAAAAACCGGCGTATAATGCTTGTATGGATGTCAACCCCAATACATGTTCATATCATCATCACCAATCAACTGCATTAAAGTTAAAATTGACTTTGACTGCCAACAAATTCTGTATGCCAGCTATGCTATCAGCTTATACGAACAGGAGTTAACATTTAGCAGCCACTTCTAAACCTGAAAAAGAGAAGATTTGTTGAATGTGCGCCAATCCGCCAAACCTCTTCTCTCCCCCACGGTCTGCGTTCCATTTACCTTTTTATGGCATCTATTGGTATAATAAAGTCCCTTTGACAATGGCATATTGTGAGGTTATTTCGCACCTGAAGGTGTGTACAGATCCTCCTGAGGACATCGTATACACTGTCCCGGGACAGCAAGGACACAAACACATACTGCAAGAGAGAAACACAAAAAAACACAAAACTTAGCTCCACTATCTTTGATAATCTATTACAGAAGATGTGAAGATGCACAGTTTATCAACAAAGTTAGATTTCTCACTTGTCAACTGACATGTAATGACTGAGTAGCTTGTGCACTAGAGAAGCGAAACAGACAGTATGTGTATAGTAAGTGTTACCCATTCATTTTTTACTTAGACCACTATTACCCAAAATACGTTTAGCCATTGAAGTTATCTGAGAGCCGTCTCTCCCACTCAGCTTCTCTAATTCATCCAAGACAAAACAAAGCCAGGTGGCAGCCAGCAGCTTTAAAAGGCCCATAAAGGTGTTTGCTGTGTCAGGAGCACTGTTACAAAATACAAATTTGAAACAAAACACAAGCACCCTGATCGCTGTACATTCCTTTTTATGATAAAATGTTTTTATTTATAATAATAACTGTAAAACACAAGCACCCTGATCGCTATACATTCCTTTTTATGATAAAATGTTTTTATTTATAATAATAACTGTTAGCAAAGAAGAATACAGATACACAGAATTAAACCCCCCCCCTCCCCCAACCGGATCCCATCCCACCGAGGACCCAATGGATCTAACTAAATAAAGATGTATCAGACAAGCAAACAACTCAAAGCAATACATCACAAAGTAATTAAGTAGCAAGAAGCCATTGGGTCAACGTGTCTTCTTTAGCTCCATGAACGTAGGCTGTTGACAACTCCATATAAATCACATCCAAAAGATCCATTGTGTGGAGGCTTCCATTATACAGAAATAACTTTCTTGGCGGCTGTTAGGCCAGCAAGAAAGAATGCGCTTCTGACACAGAGATAAATGAAGTAAAGAAAAAGCTGGGTAGCATACAACCCCACATGGGTAAACTAGCTGTTATTGGCAGAGAGGTTTGGAACTCTCTTTCTTATTGGTCTATTAACAAATTTACCGCCTGAACTTCATCCCACAAAAACAGGCAGAAATTTTCAAACAGCTCTTACACCAATTTTCCCAATTTCACAGTATTATTCCAACCTCAGTGTGGAAATCAGGAAAATCACGTTTTTGACAGAACTGGGCCTTTAACCTGATATGTTGTATGTTCAACATAGAGCAGTGTCTGTTGAGAACAAAACTACAGGTACAGTAACTGCCAAAATAATGGAAACACCAACAAAGTGTCTAAACCTCCTAGAGTCGATTTCCATGGGCCACAGAAATCCATTTAGCATAACAAAAATATCCCCATAAAAATCTGTCAGTTTAAACTAAATATATCTGTTTTTTTTTGCATTGGATGAGTCTCAATCCACCGCATGGGCGGCAGGTAGCCTGACGCTCTAACCGCTAGGCTACCTGTCGCCCATTAACATGCAAACCTTACCGGACACCGTTGCGTGCCTGAACACTGCAAAATACATGTACACATATATGTTATTCAATAATTTAACCCACACCGCTCGCACGTGTGAACGGGTGTCTGATTAGAACATGGTCCTATTTGAGAGGCCTGACACGCTGAAAGTCCTGCCTCTCCCATCTACTCATTGGTTTTCAGGAGCATACAACCCCACGTGGGTATTTGAAAGATAAACGAGGAGAGCTTAATTATAGAACTAACCAAAAGCTCAGAGAGCATCAATTTGAGGTCATTTTACTCAAAGTCATGTCCACCCTGTTCGTGACTTTACCGAAATAAGTATATTCAACATACTGTCGGAATTAGAATTTCGATATCATAAACAGAGTTTGTGTTATAAGAAGTTTTAGGAGGACTTTATTTTATTCCGCCCTGCCCTTGCTTCACCAGATGGCTGTCATCTGACATTGGCCCATAGAAACTACACCGAAACTACAGTATAGTCTATGAAAACTAAGTTCACACACAGGCCTATAATAATAGATGAAGCCTAAAGAGCACGTTCTAAGATGTTTCTAAAACATACATTTGCCAAACAATTTAAAATGAAGGAATAGGCTCTATCACTTTTTCTGTAGAAAATTACAGCCATTATTCAATGCGTTCTCCATAATAAAACATAAAATATGATATTCTGTCATTTTGAAATATAATTTATTAGTAAGATGTTTCTAAAGACCTACCTTAATGAAATAATAATGCATTTCTTTGTGATGGTGTATAACACTTCAATTGCGGTGTTTTGTGTTTTTTTATTTTTACATACAATTGAAGTCGGAAGTTTACATACACCTTAGCCAAATACATTTAAACTCAGTTTTTCAACGATTCCTGACATTTAATCCTAGTAAAAATTCCCTGTTTTAGGTCAGTTAGGATCAGCACTTTATTTTAAGAATGTGAAATGTCAGAATAATAGTAGAGAGAATTATTTATTTCAGCTTTTATTTCTTTCATCACATTCCCAGTGGGTCAGAGGTTTACATACACTCAACTAGTATTTGGTAGCATTGCCTTTAAATTCTTTAATCTGGGACAAACGTGTCGGGTAGCCTTCCACAAGCTTCCCACAATAAGTTGGGTGAATTTTGGCCCATTCCTCCTGACAGACTGAGTCAGGTTTCTAGGCCTCCTTGCTTGCACATGCTTTTTCAGTTCTGCCCACACACTTTCTATAGGATTGATGTCAGGGCTTTGTGATTTCCACTCCAACTTTGACTTTGTTATCCTTAAGCCATTTTGCCACAACTTTGGAAGTATGCTTGGGGTCATTGTCCATTTGGAAGACCCATTTGCGAACAAGCTTTAACTTCCTGACTAATGTCTTGAGATGTTGCTTCAATATATCCACATAATTTTCCTTCCTCATGATGCCATCTATTTTGTGAAGTGCACCAGTCCCTCCTGCAGCAAAGTAGCCCCACAACATGATGCTGCCACCCCCGTGCTTCACGGTTGGGATCGTGTTCTTCGACTTGCAAGCCTCCCCCTTTTTACTCCAAACATAACAATGGTCATTTTTCCAAAAAGTATGATCTTTGTCCCCATGTGCAGTTGCAAACCGTAGTCTGTCTTATTTATGGCGGTTTTGGAGCAGTGGCTTCTTCCTTGCTGAGTGGCCTTTCAGGTTATGTCGATATAGGACTCGTTTTACTGTGGATATACAGCGGGTGAAATAAGTATTGAACACGTCACCATCGTTCTCAGTAAATATATTTCCAAAGGTGCTATTGACATGAAATTTTCACCAGATGTTGGTAACAACCCAAGTTGAAAAAAAAAAAACCATAAACAAATAAGTTCAGAAATTAAGTTATGTGTAATAATGTGAAATGACACAGGGAAAAAGTATTGAACACACTTACTGATATTTATTTAATACTTTGTACAAAAGCCTTTGTTGGTAATGACAGCTTCAAGACGCCTCCTGTATGGAGAAACTAGTCGCATGCATTGCTCTGGTGTGATTTTGGCCCATTCTTCCACACAAACAGTCTTCAAATCTTGAAGGTTCCGTGGGCCTCTTCTATCAATCTTGATCTTCAGTTCTTTCCATAGATTTTCAATGGGATTTAAGTCAGGTGATTGGCTGGGCCATTCTAGCAGCTTTATTTTCTTTCTTTGAAACCAATTGAGAGTTTCCTTGGCTGTGTGTTTGGGATCATTGTCTTGCTGAAATGTCCACCCTCGTTTCATCTTCATCATCCTGGTAGATGGCAGCAGATTTTTGTCAAGAATGTCTCGGTAAATTTGCCCATTCATCCTTCCTTCAATTATGTGAAGTTTGCCAGTACCATTTGCTGAGAAGCAGCCCCACACCATGATGTTCCCACCTCCAAACTTCACTGTTGGTATAGTGTTTTTAGGGTGATGTGCAGTGCCATTTCTCCTCCAAACATGGTGTGTATTATGACATCCAAACAGTTCAATTTTACTCTCATCTGACCACACTATATTCTCCCAGTATTTCACTGGCTTTTCCAAATGTTGTGCAGCCAACTTTAAACGAGCTTCAACATGCTTTTTTTTCAGCAATGGAGTCCTGCGTGGTGAGCGTGCATACAGGCCATGGCGGTGGAGTGCATTACTTAATGTTTTCTTTGAGACAACAGTACCTGCTAATTGCAGGTCTTTTTGAAGCTCTCCACAAGTGGTCCTTGGCTCTTGGACAACTCTTCTGATTATTCTTTCCACTCCTCTGTCAGAAATCTTGCGAGGAGCACCTGGTCGAGGCAAATTTATGGTGAAATGATTGTCTTTCCACTTCCGTATTATGGCCCCAACAGTGCTCACTGGAACATTCAGAAGCTTAGAAATGCGCCTATAACCAATGCCATCATTATGTTTTGCAACAATTAGGTTGCGAAGGTCTTGATACAGCTCTTTGCTTTTACCCATCATGAGATGTGTCTTGTGTGACACCTTGGCAATGAGACCTTTTTGTAGGCCATCAGTTGGGACTGAACCAGCTGATATTAATTTGCACTGACAGGGGGCTGGATTGCTTTTTAATTACTGATAGTTTTCAGCTGTTGTCTTGGCTTTCCATGCCTTTTTGCACCTCCCTTTCTTCATGTGTTCAATACTTTTTTCCTGTGTCATTTCACATTATTACACATAACTTATTTTCTGAACTTATTTGTTTTGGTTTCTTTGTATGTATGGATTACTTGGATCATGTCAATAGCACCTTTAGAAATATATTTACTGAGAAACATGGTTACGTGTTCAATACTTATTTCACCCGCTGTAGACACTTTGTACCTGTTTCCTACAGCATTTTCACAAGGCCCTTTGCTGTTGTTCTGGAATTGATTTGCACTTTTCGCATCAAAGTATGTTCATCTCTAGGAGACAGAACGTGTCTCCTTCCTGAGTGGTATGACGGCTGCGTGGTCCCATGGTGTTTATACTTGCGTACTATTGTTTGTACAGATGAAAGTGGTACCTTCAGGTGTTTAGAAATTGATCTTGGCTGATTTCTTTAGATTTTCCCATGATGTCGAACAAATAGGCACTGGGTTTGAAGGTAGGCCTTAAAATACATCCACAGGTACACCCCCAATTGACTAAATAATTTTCTGGAATTTTCCAAGCTGTTTAAAGGCACAGTCAACTTAGTGTATGTAAACTTCTGACCCACTGGAATTGTGATTATAGTGAATTATAAGTGAAATTATCTGTCTGTAAACAATTGTTGGAAGAATTACTTGTGTCATGCACAAAGTAGATGTCCTAACCGACTTGCCAAAACGATATTTGTTAACATGAAATCTGTGGCGTGGTTGAAAAATTAGTTTTAATGACTTCAACGTAAGTGTATGTAAACTTCCAACTTCAACTGTATAGCCTACAGTAACATAAACTAATTAAAATGTTTAAAGTATTTTTTTCTCGTATTCTACCTTTTTTAAATTCTACTTACAACCTTCATAAACAACCAAATTATTATTTTTGCAATAGCACATATAAAATGTACTTTTTTAGACTGTTAGAATTAATTGGCTCAGAACGGGATTGCTAGATGCTTATTTACAATGACGGCCTAACCCGGACGACGCTGGGACAATTGTTAGCCGCCCTATGGGACTCCCGATCATGGCAGGTTGTGATACAGCCCAGGATCGAACCAGGGTCTGCAGTGACGCCTCTAGCACTGAGATGCAGTGCCTCAATATACTTTATAACCCTTATTTACTCAAGTTTTTCCTTTATTGTGGCAGTAACCTGTATGTGGTGTGTGGCTCCGCTAACAGAGTTCCCTCTGACTGGATGTCAGGCTCTGGCCATAGAGAAGCCTAACTTGCTTCTCTATGTAGCTGTGGTCAGAGTCTGACAGTGTCGTCCTTTTCTGTTTCTATGTGGGGTTTAGGTTGGATCCCTAATTAGAGGCAGCTGCACGGCATTGTCTCTAATTAGGGATCCAATATATGTTGAGTCTGTCCATCACGTTGGTGTGGGTCGTTATCGTTACATGTCGCAAGTCACGGTGAAGTAAGTTTATTCCTCCTGTTACGTTCGTTCAGTATTCGTGTTTGATTTTGTAAAGGTTACGTTTGTTCGATCGTGTCTGTTTTGTATAGTTCGTTCATTAAGATTTATTACATAGTATATAATAAAGACGCGCTGCGTCTTGGTCTCTCCAAACCCCATTGCGTGACAGAACGACCCACCCGTATGAGACCAAGCAGCGTGACTGGGGAGAGAGGGAGAGAGAGAGTTTCCTGCGTCGGTATACGGACACGGAACTCCTCGGAGGGTTCGAGTCGGACTCGTCGGAGGAGGACGACGACGAGGACGTGCTTCAGTTCCTTTACCCGTGGGGGCTCCTGGAGGAACCAACTCCACTTCGTATGCGCACAGAGCTGGATCGGGAGCGGCCAGAGGGGTTCTATGAGTACCCGGAGGAGGAGCAGACGAGGTGGTGGAGAGCCTGGAATGCTCTTCCTTTGGAGACTCAGATGGATCCGCTGGTCGTCCTGGCGTTGGAGGACTTCAAGCGCCAGATGAATCTCGTGGCGAGGCGTGTGATTGGACCGGAACCTCCAGCGATGGTGAGCGACCCGGAACCTCCAGCGAGGGTCAGCAGCCCTGCACCTCCAGCGAAGATCAGCAGCCCTGCACCTCCAGCGAAGGTCAGCAGCCCTGTACCTCCAGCGAAGGTCAGCGCCCCTGCACCTCCTGCGAAGGTCAGCGCCCCTGCACCTCCAGCGAAGGTCAGCGCCCCTGCACCTCCTGCGAAGGTCAGCTACCCTGCACCTCCTGCGAAGGTCAGCAACCCTGCACCTCCTGCGAAGGTCAGCAACCCTGCACCTCCTGCGAAGGTCAGCAACCCGGAACCTCCAGCGAGGGTCAGCGCCCCTGAACCTCCATCGAAGGTCAGCGCCCCTAGACCTCCTGCGAAGGTCAGCGCCCCTAAACCTCCTGCGAAGGTCAGCAACCCTGAGCCTCCTGCGAAGGCCAGCAACCCTGAGCCTCCTGCGAAGGCCAGCAACCCTGAGCCTCCTGCGAAGGCCAGCAACCCTGAGCCTCCGGCGAAGGCCAGCAACCCTGAGCCTCCGGCGAGGGCCAGCAACCCTGAGCCTCCGGCGAGGGCCAGCAACCCTGAGCCTCCGGCGAGGGCCAGCAACCCTGCACCTCCTGCGAAGGTCAGCAACCCTGCACCTCCTGCGAAGGTCAGCAACCCTGCACCTCCTGCGAAGGTCAGCAACCCTGAACCTCCAGCGAGGGTCAGCGCCCCTGAACCTCCATCGAAGGTCAGCGCCCCTAGACCTCCTGCGAAGGTCAGCGCCCCTAGACCTCCTGCGAAGGTCAGCGCCCCTAAACCTCCTGCGAAGGTCAGCAACCCTGAGCCTCCTGCGAAGGCCAGCAACCCTGAGCCTCCTGCGAAGGCCAGCAACCCTGAGCCTCCGGCGAAGGCCAGCAACCCTGAGCCTCCGGCGAAGGCCAGCAACCCTGAGCCTCCGGCGAGGGCCAGCAACCCTGAGCCTCCGGCGAGGGCCAGCAACCCTGAGCCTCCGGCGAGGGCCAGCAACCCTGAGCCTCCGGCGAGGGCCAGCAACCCTGAGCCTCCGGCGAGGGCCAGCAACCCTGAGCCTCCGGCGAGGGCCAGCAACCCTGAGCCTCCGGCGAGGGCCAGCAACCCTGAGCCTCCAGCGAGGGCCAGACACCCTGAGCCTCCAGCGAGGGCCAGCCACCCTGAGCCTCCAGCGAGGGCCAGCCACCCTGAGCCTCCAGCGAGGGCCATCCACCCTGAGCCTCCAGCGAGGGCCATCCACCCTGAGCCTCCAGCGAGGGTCAGCCACCCTGAGCCTCCAGCGAGGGTCAGCCACCCTGAGCCTCCAGCGAGGGTCAGCCACCCTGAGCCTCCAGCGAGGGTCAGCCACCCTGAGCCTCCAGCGAGGGTCAGCCACCCTGAGCCTCCAGCGAGGGTCAGCCACCCTGAGCCTCCAGCCATTCCGGGCTCAGCCGTCTGCTCCGCCTCAGCGCCAGAGCAGTCCGCTCCACCGGTACCCGTTCCGGGTCCAGCCGCCTGCTCCGCCTCAGTGCCTGAGCAGTCCGCTCCACCGGTGCCCGTTCCGGGTCCAGCCGCCTGCTCCGCCTCAGTGCCAGAGCAGTCCGCTCCACCGGTGCCCGTTCCGGGTCCAGCCGCCTGCTCCGCCTCAGTGCCAGAGCAGTCCGCTCCACCGGTGCCCGTTCCGGGTCCAGCCGCCTGCTCCGCCTCAGTGCCAGAGCAGTCCGCTCCACCGGGGCCCGTTCCGGGTCCAGCCGCCTGCTCCGCCTCAGTGCCAGAGCAGTCTGCTCCACCGGTGCCCAGGCCGGGTCCAGCCCCCTGCTCCGCCTCAGTGCCAGAGCAGTCCGCTCCACCGGTGCCGTTTCCTGGTTCAGCCGTCTGCTCCGCTCCTGAGCCAGAGCAGTCCACTCCACCGGTGCCCAGTCCGGGTCCAGCCGTCTGCTCCGCTTCAGAGCCTGAGCAGTCCGCCCCACCGGTGCCCAGTCCGGGCCCGGTTGTTTTCCCAGCTCCATGGCCGGAGCCGTTTGTCCCACCGGGGCCCAGTCCGGGCCCGGTTGTTTTCCCCGCTCCATGGCCGGAGCCGTTTGCCCTACCGGTGCCCAGTCCGGGCCCGGTTGTTTTCCCCGCTCCATGGCCGGAGCCGTTTGCCCTACCGGTGCCCAGTCCGGGCCAGGTTGTTTTCCCCGCTCCATGGCCGGAGCCGTTTGCCCTACCGGTGCCCAGTCCGGGCCCGGTTGTTTTCCCCGCTCCATGGCCGGAGCCGTTTGCCCTACCGGTGCCCAGTCCGGGCCCGGTTGTTTTCCCCGCTCCATGGCCGGAGCCGTTTGCCCTACCGGTGCCCAGTCCGGGCCCGGTTGTTTTCCCCGCTCCATGGCCGGAGCCGTTTGCCCTACCGGTGCCCAGTCCGGGCCCGGTTGTTTTCCCCGCTCCATGGCCGGAGCCGTTTGCCCCACCGGTGCCCAGTCCGAGTCCGGTTGTTTTCCCCGCTCCATGGCCGGAGCCGTTTGCCCCACCGGTGCCCAGTCCGGGCCCGGTTGTTTTCCCCGCTCCATGGTCGAAGCCGTTTACCCCACCGGTGCCCAGTCCGGGCCCGGTTGTTTTCCCCGCTCCATGGCCGGAGCCTTTTGCCCCACCGGTACACAGCCCGGGACCGGTGATAAGGAAGGGGCATGGGACAAGACTGTCCACGTCGCCGGAGCCGCCCCCGATGGACTAGTTTTTTTCCCATTTACCCCCCCGTGTTTTGTGTTTTTGTGTCTAGGCGTCCGGGAGTCCGCGCCTTTGGGGGGGGGGTACTGTCAGGCTCTGGCCATAGAGAAGCCTAACTTGCTTCTCTATGTAGCTGTGGTCAGAGTCTGACAGTGTCGTCCTTTTCTGTTTCTATGTGGGGTTTAGGTTGGATCCCTAATTAGAGGCAGCTGCACGGCATTGTCTCTAATTAGGGATCCAATATATGTTGAGTCTATCCATCACGTTGGTGTGGGTCGTTATCGTTACATGTCGCAAGTCACGGTGAAGTAAGTGTATTCCTCCTGTTACGTTCGTTCAGTATTCGTGTTTGATTTTGTAAAGGTTACGTTTGTTCGATCGTGTCTGTTTTGTATAGTTCGTTCATTAAGATTTATTACATAGTATATAATAAAGAAAAATGTCGAACTGCTATCCCTGCGCTGCGTCTTGGTCTCTCCAAACCCCATTGCGTGACACTGGACCAGTCGAACATACTGTACAGTGTGGACCCTCTACCTTTGGACAGCCTTACATTCTGTTTGGTTCAGGTGTTCTCAAACATGCTATTTCGTGTAGCTGAGTGCTGGCTGTTAGCTTGATTAGGCTGATTACCTGACTATCTGGTTGTTAGTCTGGCTACCTGACTGTTAGCTTGGTTACCTGGTTGTTAGCCTTGATGTTAGCCTGGCTATCTACAGTAACTGTTAGCTTGGTTACCTGGTTGTCATCCTTGATGTTAGCCTGGCTACCTACAGTAACTGTTAGCTTGGTTACCTGGTTGTTAGCCTTGTTGTTAGGCTGGCTACCTGATTGTTAGCCTGGCTACCTTGTTGTTAGCCTCTACCTGACTATTAATCTGGCTCACTGGTAGGGCACACAAGCTCATAGAACGGGACCGCTAAGTGCTGAAGCGCGTAAAAATCGCCTATCCTCAGTTACAACACTCACTAACGAGTTCCAAACTGCCGCTGGAAGCAACGTCAGCACAAGAACTGTTCGACAGGAGCTTCATGAAATGGGTTTCCATGGCCGAGCAGCCACACGCTTACAAGCCTAAGATCACTGTGTGCAATGCCAAGCGTCGGATGGAGTGGTGTAAAGCTCGCCGCCATTGGACTCTGGAGCAGTGGAAACGCATTCCCTGGAGTGATCACACTTCACCATCTTTGCTGTCCGACGGATAAATCTGGGTTTGGCGGTTGCCAGGAGAACGTTACCTGCCCGAATGCATAGTGCCAACTGTAAAGTTTGATGGAGGAGGAATAATAGTATTGGGCTGTTTTGGGCTAGGTGACATGGTTTGGGCTAGGCCCCTTAATTCCAGTGAAGGGAAATCTTAAGGCTACAGCATACAATGACATTCTAGACGATTCTGTGCTTCCAACTTTGTGGCAACAGTTTGGGGAAGGTCCTTTCCTGTTTCAGCATGACAATGCCCCTGTGCACAAAGTGAGGTTCATACAGAAATGGTTTGTCGAGATCAGTGTGGAAGAACTTGACTGGCCTGCAGAAAGCCCTGACCTCAATCCCATCGAACATCTTTGGGATGAATTGGAAGGCCGACTGCGTGCCAAGCCTAATCGCCCAACATCAGTTCCCGACCTCACTAATGCTCTTGTGGCTGAAAGGAAGCAAGTCCCTGCAACAATGTTCCAACATCTAATGAAAAGCCTTCCAAGAAGAGTGGAGGTTGTTATAGCAGAAAAGGGGGAACAACTCCATATTAACGCCCAGATATTGGAATGATATGTTCGACGACCATGTGTCCACAAAATTCTAAGTGACCCCAAATTTTTGAACGGTAGTGTATATATACAAAAACATTTATTTTCTTTTTCTTTTTTACACTGTTTGGACATAGGCGGCCCGAAAAAACACTGCCCGAGACTCTTCTACGCAGAAAAAAAACTCTGAAAGGGTTAGGGTTAGCACCTAGAGTATGCTAGTTGTCTGTCAGTGGTTGAGCCATTTTGCATTGTGCTGCTGTACTATGCTGAACCATACCTTCTGGCTGGTGTCCACAGTGATGGCCAACCCGTTAGGTACTAGGCCTGCTGTCCTGTGTTTCTTCACCAGCCGTACTGACACCACCGGAATGGCCACCTGTAGAGGAAAAGGAAACATGGTCAGCACCTGCACTTCATAGTATAGCATCCCTTTACTCCCACAACACTAGGAGACACGAGAGCGTCATGTTGACCAAAAACAAATTACCTTTTTAAATTACTCTGCCATTTTTAAAGTCATATCATTTCTTTTTTTTTTAAGTCTACATAACACACTGGCGTTGTTAGAATCTTAATATCACAAACATTATTTGTGTTATAAGCAGTTTCAAGAGGACATGTCATGTTATCTCCCCTGCCTCTGATTCACCTCGAGTCTCTCACTGGCAGTCAGCCTGAGCAGCTGATGATAGCCAATCGAAACTACACCTAAACTATATCAGAACTAATTTCTCAAATATAATAACTGAGTTAGCCTAAAGACAAGATTATATTGAGACTAGCCTGATGGGTGAGAATATTATTTATTGTTAAACTGTATATGAAGCTTGGAATAGACACAGAGGCAGGTAAATTGATCGCCAAAAAGTGTTTTTATCAAATTCTCCAACCGAGTCACAAGCAGATAAGACATTTGGATGTCTATATTGTATCAGCAAGAGCTTATTATGCAGTTTCCAAGTAACATATCATTGCCAAACAACTCTTAGAAATGACTCCTAGCTCTATTTCAAAATATAACTTTTTGGCAGAATTACCGCGATTTTAACACGCAAAGCACAGTAATATATTTAACTCTTTATAACCCATAGCGGCCATCGACGGCCTTTCTTTTCTAACAATAATATATGTGTCAATATCACAAAATGAACTTGCTAACAACCTGTTGTCGTATTCGCGTGGCTGTTGTCATCAACCAGAAACCGGAAACAGGGTATGCTGTCATTTGGAAGCGGACACAACATTTCCCTGTGAAACAGGCTGTATCTACTGTATGTTGGTTGGTTGGTGATTCGAATTCGGACACTTTGAAAAGCGATAATGTCGAGGTCAGTGAAATAAGTAAACAGCAGATATACAGTGCCTTCGGAAAGTATTCAGACCCCTTGATATTTTCCACATTCTGTGACGTTACAGCCTTATTCTAAAATGGATTAAATAAAATAAAAATCCTCAGCAGTCTACACAAAATACCCCATAACGATGAAGTGAAAAAATATTTTTTGTCATTTTTGCACATTTATAAAAAACAGAAAAACCTATTTACATAAGTATTCAGCCCCTTTGCTATGAGACTCAAACTCGAGCTCAGGTGCATCCTGTTTCCATTGGTCATCTGAAGGCACACACCTGTCTAAATAAGGTCCCACAGTTGACAGTGCATGTCAGAGCAAAAACCAAGCCATGAGGTTGAAGGAATTGTCCGTAGAGCTCCGAGACAGGATGGTGTCGAGGCACAGATCTGGGGAAGGGTACCAAAACACTTCTGCAGCATTGAAGGTCCCCAAGAACACAGTGGCCTCCATCGTTCTTAAATGGAAGATGTTTGGAACCACCAAGACTCTTCCTAGAGCTGGCCGCCCGGCCAAACTGAGCAATCGGGGGAGAAGGGTCTTGGTCAGGGAAGTGACCAAGAACGTGATGTTCACTCTGACAGAGCTCTAGAGTTCCTCTGTGAAAATGGGAGAACCTTCCAGAAGGACAACCATCTCTGCAGCACTCCACCAATGAGGCCTTTATGGTAGAGTGGCCAGAAGGAAGCCACTCCTCAGTAAAAGGCACATGACAACCCGCTTGGAGTTTGCCAAAAAGCACCTAAAGACTCTCAGAACACGAGAAACAAGATTGTCTGGACTGATGAAAACAAGATTGAACTCTTTGGCCTGAATGCACTAGTGGCGCATGATGGTGGCAGAGTCATGCTGTGGGGATGTTTTTCAGCGGCAGGGACTGGGAGACTAGTCAGGATTGAGGCAAAGATGAACAGATCCTTGATGAAAACCTGCTCCAGAGTGCTCAGGGCCTCAGACTGGGGTGAATGTTTACCTTTCAACAGGACAACGACCCTAAGCATACAGCCATGACAATGCAGGAGTGGCTTTGAGACAAGTCTCTGAAGCCCGGACTTGAACCCAATCGAACATCTCTGGAGAGACCTGAAAATAGCTGTGCAGCAAAGCTCCCCATCCAACCTGACAGTGCTTGAGAGGATCTGCAGAGAAGAATGGGAGAAACTCCCCAAATACAGGTGTGCCAAGCTTGTAGCGTCATACCCAAGAAGACTCAATGCTATAATCGCTGCCAAAGGTGTTTCAACAAAGTACAGAGTAAAGGGTCTGAATACTTACATAAATGTTGTTTTTCAGTTGTTGTTTTTTTCTAAATTAGCAAAAAAATGTTGCTTTGTCATTATGGGGTATTTTGTGTAGATTAATGAGGGGGAAAAAACTATTCAATACATTTTAGAATAAAGCTGTAACGTAACAAAATGTGGAAAAAGTAAAGCGGTCTGAATACTTTCTGAAGGCACTGTATGTTTGGCTGTTGTTGATGTTTGATGCTGTGAAATTTGGGGAATCGCTCTCAGATTAGCAAATCCTGTCATGATAATTTGGTTGGTACAGGCGACCACATCAGCGTTAAAGCTCGAATGATTGCTCTCTGTCTCATTGAAGTAGTTGCAGTGTTAAGCTGCATATAGTCAGCTAACTAGTTGGTTCTTTTGTCTTGTTTCTATTGATTTAATTAATATGGAAATGGCTCAAGCTGCTTGCTAAAGCTAGCTAGCTAGCTAGTTAGTCTGTCAGGCAAGGAAAGTGTGTGTAGCGGTAAATTTGGGCTCTGCTCACAAAGTGTCAACCTCAGCTGTCACTTTCACTAGCAAGCATTACAGACAACCTGCTAATTAGCCATTGAAACAAAGGCTAGAGTAATTTGTGTTTATCTGTTGGGCTTAGGTTATGGTTTGTCATGTTTGTTAGGTGCAGATATTGAGTTGGATATTTGTTTACATAGCCAGCTAACAAATTGCTTTTTTTGTCCTGTTTCTACCAATGCAATTAATTTGGAAACTGTCCCAGCTTTGTAACTAATCAGCTAACATTGGCAGGCCAGAAAGCAAGAGTTGATTGAGAGAAAGAGAGAGAGAGAGAGAGAGAGAGAGAGTGTGTGTGTGGAATACAATTTATTATGGAAACCCCTTATTAGGAAGAGAGTATGTGTATGGTTGACAAAAAAAAAGAGGGAGAGAGTGTGAGAGGGAGAGAGAGAGGGATTATGTTCCTGACCACAATTGTATCCTATTTGTTGCTCCTCTCCCTCTGTTACCCTGTTCTTCTAGGTCAGTTCTTCTATGAAATTTCCCCCCCGGGGGATCAATAAAGTACCTATCTATCTATCTATCTATCTATCTATCTATCTATCTATCTATCTATCTATCTATCTATCTATCTATCTATCTATCTATCTATCTATCTATCTATCTATCTATCTATCTATCTATCTATCTATCTATCTATCTATCTATCTATCTATCTATCTATCTATCTATCTATCTATCTATCTATCAGTGAAAGCGAAGGAAGTGATGTGGAGAGTCAGGGCTCAGCAGCAAAAGGCTTGGAGGAAGAAGAGTTAGTGATAGAGATGTGGAGCAAGGAGGGAGGAGTGGAGCGAGAGGAGAGTGGAGGGAGAGAGGAAGAGGAGGGAGAGTAGAGGGAGAGAGGAAGAGGAGAGTGTAGGGTGAGAGGACAAAGAGTGAAGATGAGGGTGGAAAGTGGAGGGAGAGGAACATGGAGAGGAAGAGGGAACATGGAGAGGAAGAGGAACATGGAGAGGAAGAGGGAGAGGAGGAGGAAGAGGGAGAGGAGGAAGCAGAGGTAGAGGAGGAAGCAGAGGGAGAGGGAACGCACACCCGAGAGGGGAGCCTACGTTTCCATGGAGTGTGTCTGCCCCACGTCCCACCATTCACCCTTGTACCGCACAGCTAAAGTGACAGTGGCAGGGGTTTTGGTGTGGTAAAAGTGGTATGAACTTATATCTGTTCCAGAGCTTGTAATGGTTTACAACAAGAAAATGGGCGGGGTTGACCATCTTGACCAATTGAAGAGCTATTACAGTGTTGGACGCAAAAATGGTGGAAGAATGTGTTTTGGGGGATGCTCAAAATTGCCATAATAAATGCGTACATTGTGTGAGAGACCCTGCAAAGGCCCCTTACCAGAAACTGCAGGTGCTGGCCCCTGAAGGCATTTAAAATGCAGCTTGTGCATTAGCTTTGCTTTATGGCTAAAGTGGCAGGAAAAGGGGAACCAAGAGTGTGTCACTAGGGCGTGTGGACCGAGTTATAACTCCTAATTTGAAAGCAGGTGAAGTTTGAAGAGCGCAAAGAGGGTGTGTGGTGTGCATCCGGAGTGGACACGGGACAAAGAGCGGGAGAGGTGTAGAGACCTCCTTTGGGTGCTCTACGTGTTCTGTGCCACTTTGAAGGATGGGGCTGTGGTTCCAGAAGGCTGAATGCAAACAATAAATTGACCGTGTGAAATATGAATTTGTCCTACAAAATCTTTTAGAGAAATTGTGTACTTTTAAAAATTGTCTCTGGACAGTTGTTGTGTTTTGTATCTTGTCTCTATCTAATACAGTCACTGAATTGTTGTCAACGTAGGCTACTATTTCTACATTTTGTGTCAGGCCAGGTCTGTACTAAATCTTATTGAGAGAGGTTATCTGCATTTTGAAATAGTCTCTGAATAGTTGTTTTGCATTTTGACATTCTTACAGAAGTAAGAATAGTTGTTAATCAAATAGCCTACTTTGTGTGTATTTTGAAATACTTTCTGAATATTGTCTTCTGGTCACATTTTGGATAATGTTTTAAATATTTATATGTAAATAATATTTATAAGTATAATACATTAGTGAGTAATTTTGGCACATTTACTACAATTGAAATACTATGCTCTTTAAAGTTAACTTGTAATTGTTATATATTTTTAGTTTTTGAGCTGTGTCTGTTTGTTTGAAATGTGTGAGATAGTTAAGCAATAATACATGAGAGGCCATGTGTGAGAGGCCACATTTTTATCATGGCTGTGACGTGGTCATAGCCACGTGGCGAAGGCCGAGTGGCATAGACCACCACAGCCATGATAAAAATGTCATAACACATGGCCTCGAGTGTGTTATTGCTTTTATACAACGGGTTACCAGCATTAAACATTAAGATTATTTCCCAAACTATCAATTTTTAAACAAAACATAATGCTACATTCACTAACACTGGTTGTCAAGTGACATTTTAGGAGTTCTCTGGTCGTTAGTTCTTTTCGTATTGACTGCCATGTAAAGCAAAACAACCCAAGCGCTGGTTGATAGTTCCAGAACATTGGTTTCTAGGGACGATGTCCATAGATTGGAAAACAGCGCACGTCTGGTCTATGGATAGGAAAATTGGTGCGACCATCCGAAAACAATGTATAGGGGCGCTGTCCCTTGATCTAAAAACAGCGCTGAAACATTGTAGCAAAGACATTGATACAGCAGATCAGAATAGAAACCACAATTTAAAAAAAAAAAAATCGGATGGTCACACCATCGAAAGCTATTTATTTGTGTTGTGATACACATTAAACATGCACATTTCCATTTATTGTGCAATTAGTGACGTAGATGTCTAACTCCGGGGTCTCAAGCGCAGCTAGGCGTCATTTCTCAGGAACAACTGCCTTGTTGTCGCACGCAGCTGTTAGGATGTTACTCCATCTCCTCCTGTTTTCTGTGGACTGCTTCCAATAGCTCATAAGAGAAAGAAATGTTATACCTTGCACAGACGGGGCAGTATTGATGAAAGGGTGTTGAGTCTCGTTGGCTCCAGGCTAACAAACATAAGTGTTTTAAAATTTTTATTTCTCCTTTATTTAACCAGGTAGGCCAGTTGAGAACAAGTTCTCATTTACAACTGCGACCTGGCCAAGACAAAGCAAAGCAGTGCGACAAAAACAACAACACAGAGTTACACATGGGAATAAACAAACGTACAGTCAATAACACAATATAAAATCTATGAACAGTGTGTGCAAATGTAGTAAGATTAGGAAGGTAGGGCAATAA
The DNA here is from genome assembly GCA_023634145.1 of Thymallus thymallus. Taxonomy (NCBI): domain Eukaryota; kingdom Metazoa; phylum Chordata; class Actinopteri; order Salmoniformes; family Salmonidae; genus Thymallus; species Thymallus thymallus. Next base: position 8,161,864 of record CM042413.1, read on the forward strand.
ATCGGCCTTCGCCTCGTGGCTATGACCACATCACAGCCATGATAAAAATGTCATAACACATGGCCTCGAATGTATTATTGCTTAAATGTTTGTCAGACTGATGGATAATCAGACAGGAGAGAGCACACAAAAAAGACATTCATGAATATGTTAATAGATGGGTCAGATTATAAACATAAAGGCTATATAGGGTACACCCACTTCAAGACCCATATAGGGTACACCCACTTCAAGACCCATATAGGGTACACCCACTTCAAGACCCATATAGGGTACACCCACTTCAAGACCCATATAGGGTACACACACTTCAAGACCCATATAGGGTACACACACTTCAAGACCCATATAGGGTACCCACACTTCAAGGTCAGATGACTTTTCATAGATGGTAAGAGGTCAAAGTATGTGCACATCGGTTTACAGATTCAACACATCAACTATTGTTTATTTATTTAGGATGTTGAAAGTAAAAAATTACGCAATTTAGCCAAACAGATTTTGAATAAATCTATTTCGATGGGTATAGTTAACTGGTTGTCTCTGTAGGGAGGGAGTGAAACGCAATGCGAGCAAAACACAATGTTGTCTCCAACTCTAATTTTCTTGCCTGACAGACTAACTACAGAGTTCGCCAATGTTAGCTGATTAGTTACGAAGCTGGGACAGACGGCAAGGTGAAATAATCTGTCTGTAAACAATTGTTGGAAGAATGACTTGTGTCATGCACAAAGTAGATGTCCTAACCGACTTGCCAAAACTATAGTTTGTTAACATGAAATCTGTTGAGTGGTTGAAAAATGAGTTTTAATGACTTCAATTGTATGTAAACTTCCGACTTCAATTGTACATCTGCTGTTTACTTAGTTCACTCACTTTGACATCATCACTTTCAAAGTGCAAGGACGTGTCCGAATCCACCAACAAACATAGATACAGCATCTTCCACAGTGAAATGGCGAGCCCACGTCAGTGCTGTCATTTTGAGTAATTAAGTGATTTTTTTTCATTCAAAAGTCAAATGACAGCATACCCTGTTTCCGGTTTCTGGTTGATGACAACAGCCACGGGAATACGACAACAGGTTGTTAGCAAGTTAATTTTGTGATATTGACACAGATATTATTTATAGAAAAACAAGGCCTCTCACGTCCGACGGCCACTATGGGTTCTGAAGGGTTACATTTATGTGAATTTTGCAGTAAAGCCGCATTTATTTTAAAATATTCCTTTGGTGATCCCAAGTACCCAAGACTACTTTATTTCAAAAAGGCAGCATGACAACAAAACATAAGACCAAAAACCTGACTTTGAGAAAAGCCGGCCTACAAGGCTCAGTTTCATCAGAGAGTGAATTGCTTCTAATGTCTAATGTCATTCTGTCGTTTTTTCTGTTTCTGTCCCTTTTCCAGTTATCTTACACCGTACATTATTACCCAGACAAATTATTTTAGGATTTTTGCATATTCATTGCTTTTTCACTTTGCTTTATTATTATTTTTTTTCACTTTGTACCATCAAGTACGTGAAATGTAAGAGGGTGCCTATTCCCCCTCAGGAGACTGAAAATATTTGGCATGGGTCCTCAGATCCTCAAAAAGTTATATAGCTGCACCATTGAGAGCATCCTGACTGGTTGTATCACCGCCTGGTATAGCAACTGCTTGGCATCCAATCGCAAGGCACTACAGATGGTAGTGTGTACGGCCCATCACATCACTGGGGCCAAGCTTCCTGCCATCAAGGACCTCTATACCAGGCGGTGTCAGAGGAAGGCCCTAAAAATTGTCAAAGACTCCAGCCACCCTAGTCATAGACCAGTGGTCACCAACCGGTCGATCCAAAGCATTCCTAGTTGATCGCCAAACATTTACAAGAAGCACCGCAGCATTAATGAATGAGTTGGACAGTTTAGCGATTGGCTTGTGATGTTGTTATTAATTTAATTCAATTCAGCAGCTTGGGTCTTTTTTAATAGGAATATTTCACTTTCTCTGTTCATAGGAGTAACAACATGAATTTGTGAAGAAATTATGCGGTGCGACTCGATTTTTGCCATCAGCTGGAAGACGGTGTCCCTTTTTGGGATGATGAGAGGCGGGCCCTCAGTCTGCTGCTCTCTCCCTCCGCTGAAACGGACCATCAGATGCAGGCACCATAAGCCCCGTAAAATATAAATAAATAGCAAATAATTTAAATGTATAGTCGCTCAGCTGTGCCTTGCAAATAATACAACAATGGATCTATTACTGGTAAAGCCTACCTCAAATTGTTAAATATAATTTTTAAAAAGGGCCCAAACAACAATGCATTGGCAGGGCAATTCAAGCAAAGCCAATATGAGGAGATAATGTATTGGGTCTATAGCTTACTGCACAAACCTTATTGCTACAGTACTGTTTTTCTTGCATATGTTTACGTTTTTTTAAGTCATGTTAAAAAAAAAATGAGAGCGGTAGATCTCGGTTTGCATTTTGACTCAAAGTGATCTTGACCACTGCCATAGACTGTTCTTTCTGCTACCGCACTGGAAGTGGTACCGGAGTGCCAAGTCCAGGTCTAAAAGACTCCTTAACAGTTTCTAATCCCAAGCAATAAAACTGCTGAACAGTTAATCAAATGGCTACCTGGACTATTTGAATAACAAATGTTTATTATACCAACAGGGGCAGGCAAAAGACAGGTCAAGGGCAACCAAAGTTCGGTAATCCAGAGTAGTGGGGCAAAGGTACAAGACGGCAGGCAGGCTCAGGGTCAGGGCAGGCAGAGTTAGGTAATCCAGAGTAGTGGGGCAAAGGTACAAGCCGGCAGGCAGGCAGGCTCAGGGTCAGGGCAGGTAGAGTAAAGGTCGAAACCGGGAAACCAAAAAAACAGGCACTTTAGAGAGTGATGTATTGTCATCTCTACCTTCTTTCCCTTTGTGCTGTTGTCTGTGCCCATGTTTTGTGCTGCTACCATGTTGTGTTGCTACCATGTTGTTGTCATGTTATGTTGCCACCATGCTGTGTTTCCATGTGTTGCTGCCTTGCGGTCCCTCCTCCTCTCCAGCGCTCATCCTCGCCGGCGTTCTAACCGGCGGTCGGGGGAAGATGGTAGCATGACCCACACCTGTTCCACATTGGTCATCAGGGTCACTATTTAACCCTGTATGTTTTGTTCACCCCTCGCTGGTTATTGTCTTTAGTGTATTGCTGTCCTTCATTAAAACCTTAGTCTCTTGTTAAAATCTATTTCTGTCTTTTCGCCTCATCTCTCACTTTCACCTCTCGCAATATCACAGAATAACCCGCCCCACCCAAGGCCCTTTTATTATTTTTTCACCAGCTTGTCTTCGTTTGCACCTTTTTAAATTTTCACCTCATCGCTCACTTTCACTCTTCGCAATATCACACTATGTTGTTGTCTTAGGTATCTCTTTGGTAGTGTTATTTTGTCTCTCTTGTCGTGATGTGTGTTTGGTCCTATATTTATATATATATATATTTATTTTTTTATCCCAGCCCCCGTCCCGGCAGGAGGTCTAAAAGAGAGACCGTAGTAAAGGGGGAAAACGCTGGTAGGCTTGATAAACAAGACGAACTGGCAACAGCCAAACACAGAACACAAGGATAAATACACTGGGGATAATAAGGAAGATATGACAACAAGGTTCCTACCCCCTACAGATAGACAGTATTCCTTTTTTTCTCATGTTAAACAAACATACTATAGCATTTTTACACAAAAAACTTCTGCCTAAACTCTAGAAGTGTACTTATGAGAGTATTGTGGTATCTGACCATTCACCTTTAGTGCTTGAGCTAGAGCTTCTCCAGCAAGCTCCTAAGCGTTACCAATGGTGCTTTAACTCACTTTGCTTTGTGCACTTTGTGACTTCTGCTGATGTAAAAAGGGCTTGATAGATAGATAGATAGATAGATAGATAGATAGATAGATAGATAGATAGATAGATAGATAGATAGATAGATAGATAGATAGATAGATAGATAGATAGATAGATAGATAGATAGATAGATAGATAGATAGATAGATAGATAGATAGATAGATAGATAGATAGATAGATAGATAGGTACTTTATTGATCCCCCGGGGGATCAATAATTTTACTCTGAGATAAGGAGTTTGTCAAGTTCTTCTGAAATAACACATTTAATCCCACAAATAAGGACCCTGTCTGGTGTTACCACAGTTATACATAAAGAGATCAATGACCAATTCAAACAATTTCACTCTGCGCTATACACTTCTGAGTCTCCTCTAGACCCTTTGTTGGTTGATTTATTCTTTGATGGTCTGAGTATGCCTCAATTGATACAGACTCTCGGTTTAGAAGAAGACTTTACACCTGGTGAGATTGCAACTGCAGTGTCCACAATAAAAAACGGTAAATCACCTTGTCCGGACGGCTTTCCAAACAAATTTTACAAGGCGTTTTCCTGTGCTTTGCCCATTCCTTTCTCAAAATTTTGCAGAGTGCATTGATACATCAAAGCTCCTACCTAGTCTGTTTTAGGCTTCAATTGAATTACTATTAAAGAAAAACAAGGACCCCCTGGAATGAGGATCTTATCGCCCAATCTTGCTTTTAAATTGTAATTACAAGATCCTAGCCAAGCTCTTAGCCATCCGTATAGAGTGCTCGCTGCACCAAGTAATACACTCCGACCAAACGTACCATACTCCACAGCGTTGGGAGCACCGGAGGTGGGGGTCTCGCTCGATTTGAAAAAAGCTTTAGACCGCGTCAAATTTGGCTTCGCTCCCAAATTCATTGCGTGGATAAATATTCTTTATTTCTCTCCCATGGCTTCGGTGCGGACTAACAACTTGTCCTCTGATTATTTGCACCGGGGATCTAGACAGGGGTATCCGCTCTCCCCCTTGTTGTTTGCTTTGGTAATCGAGCCACTCACCATAGCACTGCACTCTAATGATGCTATTCAAGGTATACTTAGAGCAGAAAGACTTGCTTTATGCAGACAAACTCCTTTTGTTTATTTCCAACCCTGATACCTCTTTACCACGTGCCTTATCTATTCTTAAGCAATTTGGAGCAATCTCAGGGTACACGCTGAATCTAGACAAGAGTGAATCTAGACAAGGCTGCATTAAAGTGCTCTTTTACAATTTTCAGTTTAGGGTTGTCCGGGATCAATTCACCTACTTGGGAGTTAAAGTTACAAGTAAAAAACTATCCAATTTGTTTAAGGTAAATATTGTTGCTCTAGCAGATAGTTTGAAACAGTATTTTACTTTTTGGAAGTCTCTCACTCTTATTCTCTTATTGGAAGGGTTAATGTCATTAAAATGATTTTATTTTTTTATTCACTGGTCAAACAGTCATGTCTTTTATTTGGGACGGTAAGGTACCACGGATTTGTAGAAAACACTGGGTGTTTAGCTCTCCCAAATGTTCAGACATACTTTGGGCTGCAAATTTCAAAACCCTTTTTTTACTGGCTACAGACTGATCCTACTCTAAATAATGTAAACCTGTTACTCTTTCCTCTGCGTTGTGCTCGTCTCTCCCAGTGTCGCTAGTCAAAAGTTGTCAACGCAATTGTAAAACAGTCTCTCAAAATGTGAAATCAGTTCCGTTCAGCCTTTGGCCTTAGAGGCTTCTCTCTGTCAGATCCAGTCAGAGCATTTTATTTCCTCCATTTCCTTAAAATTATGGGGCTTTTGGCATGTGGCATTCTCTCCTCACTAGCCCAATTATTCATTGATAATACGTTAGCCTCTTTTTCTCAGCTCCAGGTAAAGTTCAACCTCCCCAATCCCACTTCTTCTGCTATTTCCAAATTAGGAGCGAGGATAATTTCCCATTAGGCCTGCAAGTACAGCTATTTTGTTAAACAAGCTTCCTAAGGGTGCAATTAATTAATAATTATTAATGACTTACAGAACCCATCTTTGTTGCCTTTAAAGACTATGGGAAAAGGATTTGGGGAGAAACTTGTGTATGACACCTGGGAATCTGTGCTGCACAGGATACATTATTTTTCTTTTAGTGCTAGACACAGCCTCATTCAATTCAAGGTGGTTCACCGTATCCACTGGTCCAGGGCTAAACCTGGAAGAATATTATCAGATTTTTATCCAACTTGTGTTCAATGTCAAACGCAACCAGTCACACGGTTTCATGTTTTGGGACTGTCATAAATTGTCGGGATTCTGGGAATTAATATTTAAATGTTTCTCTGATATATATGACACTGTCATAGATCTGTCTCCCCTTACAGACATTTTTGGAGTACTGCCCCTGTCAAGAATCCAGTCAGACATTGTTGCTAATACCACTCTTTTAGCTAGACGGCTAATACTCCAGAACTGGAAGATGGCGGTTCCCCCATCTTATAAATATTGGGTGGGATATGTGTTGTGCTCTCTGAAATTAAATAACATTTTATTCAGTACACGTGGGAACTGTTTTATGAAACTTGGGCTCCATACCGGCCTTACTTTGAATAGTCCACCGTCTGATAGCATTCTCATTCAGTTACAGCCTACAGTTACATAAACTAATGAAAATGCTATTGTGTGCTTTGAAATACATTTTCTTTCGTATTCTAATGTTACCTTCATAAACACAACCAAATTATTATTTTTGCGTTAGTATATATTAAATGTATTCACTAGAACGTTGACGTTCAAAGTGCTTTTCCAGTGTTAAGCGTAGCATCTCAGTCAGTCAACAAAGACATTGAGGTAACATTGTTAGTTGCACGTTCTCATTGTAATAGGATTATTGTTGCATATTGAGAGCCACTAACATGTACATTATGTTCTACCCAATCCAAATATACCATGGGGAATCAGAGCCGGATGACTTGCAAACATTTCTAACTAGCTTTTTATTCTATTCAGACCAGTGTTTGGGATGCCATTAGCTTAGTTTAGAGTAGACACACGGTACACAACAAAAATGAGCTGTGTGGCCTTTATGCCACATAACTGTGCACCCCAATCTCTGGACTTTGTTCCCATTTAAAGAAAGGGGGAGCAGAACGGATCAAAACAAACAGTATGAGAAAAGGAACAGATAAAGGTCTAGTCCAGCTGGAGTGTACACACACAGTGAGTAATTGATATTGTGTTCAGGGTGAGTTGACAGTGCACTTAATCTCTTCAATTCAAATGACTGGCTGGTTAATGGGTCAGGGCTTTGAGCTTAAAATAGCCATGTTAGGTTGTTTATGCTTTATCAATTCAATATAATTCTGTTATTTCATAGGAATACAATACAGGTATTATATAATTCGTGCCAAATACCCTTTCGTCTTGAAAACATTTTTACACTTGACTGACCAACAATTGTATTGTTCAGAACTTATTTTCCTTTTATGTTGTATTCCGAGATGTCATGGAAAGCAATGATTTGTAAATAAGGAAATTGATCCTTTCCAAATTGTAAAACTGTTTGCTGTTTAACAAATGACCTGACTATGACATCTATTTATTTCAATACCTACATCAAACAGGCCATATCTCATATTGAATGTTACCCTTGTAACATTTTAATTGTCAAGCTCAATTATTTAAGCTAGAAAACATAAGCAAATAGTCTGTTTCAATGATGGACTTACCAATAGATGAAACCTGCATGCCGTGTTCAGGTTGATAAAAGTGTCTATCAGACATTGGACGCTCTGGCAGAGAAGTAGGGTTGATCTGAGCGTTCTGACCTCACAACGGCAGTCAAGCACCAAAGCTAACTGGCTAACGTTGGCTAGCTACTTCCAGACACAAATGAGAGAACACCTCACTCTGACCATTTTACTCGCCCTAGCAGAGCTGGTTGGGCTGTTTTCATGTTATCCAGAGGGTTGGTGACTGTAACTGTACTGCTGGCAACAATTTAATTACACTTTTTTGCAGACGTTTACTGACACCGGCAGGTGTTGAGCGTTCCTAAATTCATCAGTTATTTTGCAGTCTGGCACAGTCAAACGAGAGTGCTTTGAAATCGGAGTAGATAGCCAGAGTGAACTTATGAACGCACCCATTGTTAGAAGAGAGAAGCCATTTTGTATCAAGGCTGAGAGCAGTTTCAATTCCTTCCCATTGTGAACTAGTCAGCATCAGCGTAACTGCTAACCAGGGAAGACCCAATGGAGCGATTGAAACACCACCACATCACCAAGGCTGTTTGACACTCACCTTGATGTCCTTCCCAAAGAGGTTGGCATAGAAACACAGCCAGTTGCGGGATATGTAGAGGCGGCCCTGAAGTAGGATGTCTCGGAGAAGAGCGCAGGAATACACTGGAAATGGGAGAGAAAAAAACACAGATAAGACCGGGAATACCCTAGAGAATACCCTAGAGAATACCCTAGAGAATACCCTAGAGATACAATATAATAGTGTTAATTCTGTGAGGAATACAGACACCAGAGGGAGAATGCACAGAGATGGATACTAGCGTGGGATATATACGAGTTGGCTTCAAACCACACATTGTTGCAGTGGGACAAAGGAAGAAAAGGGGTGTACTAGTCAGTTGAACAACTGAATGCAAAGAGGTGCGGGGGGGCTTCCTTAACCGACATCCACGTCTTCGACGCCCGGGGAACAGTAGATGAACTGCCTTGCTCAGGGGCAGAATGACAGATTTTGACCTTGTCAGCTCGGGGATTCGATTCATCAACCTTTTGGTTACTGACCCAACGCTCCTACCCTCCAGGCCACCTGCCGCCGTACAGCTGAAGTGTATAGGATTGTGGAACACTGTTGGCTAGTGATACATAATAAATAAACTCAATTCTATTCTTACACAGATTATGAACCGACATCACAAAACATGAGTCATTACCAAAACACAAACAGTCCAGCAAGGCAATGTGTGATTGGAGAGGCTTTTGATAACCAGTCCCATAATGGCCCACGCACCTCTCTGATTCAGGAAACACTGTGAAGCCTGCTGTGAGGAGATGAGGAGCTCAGTGTGATTCTAACAGCTAGCTGACAGTGATTTGATTGAGCCTGGCTCAAGTCACATAATCCGAAATTAATTTGTAACCTAAAAAAGACCACTTTGACAGGTTTTTAGCGACTAGCGGGTTTGCCGTGGTTTATGATAGCGTGAATGTCCATATCAGACAGAATTAGTAAGGCATTGCAGGTTATATGAATAGTTAGCTACACAGCCATTTCTAGGTTATTGTCAAGTCAACCCTTGCACATTGGAGTGATGCAAACCCTATTTAAACAAAGTGCAGTTCAGCACTCCCAATTTTATGCACATTCATCCCAAGCCATCAGATGGCATACCACTTAGTATGAAGCAATGTATTGGGCATGCATTCTAAGTACAGTAGTATTCTAGTATCATAGATAAGAGTGTATGTTGTGTAGATAGTTCCCCAGACTTACCTTTCATGAGGATCTCCTCCTTGGGCACGGTCTGGAACAACTTGTGGTACTGGGAATTGTACTTGCTGACGGTCTGTAAGGGGGAGACAGGGGTGAGACAAGGGGGAGACGGAGCAGGTGGGTGAGGTTCCTTTCAGAACATTTCCACTCACTATTTTACTGCTATATCATCTAAGCGTTATTAAAAGATTATGATTCAGCTCCTGTTATTATTTTGGAAGTGCATAAAACCCCCTCCATTCAATTAGGTTCCTCTCAGCCATGTGATCCTGCCCTGTCCTTTCCCTATGGGGGCTGGAGCTTTGGTATGGTACCCTACAGGATCATAAACATGCACGCACACACATTCACACACCTGTTCCCCTGGTGCTGGTCAATCAGCAGGGAACCCTATACACTAGTCCCACACCATCTTTGAGTTACATTGTGTTGTTTTCTAACTCAGACACACTTCCTGTGTCACACTGTGTTCTGACTTCAATTGTCCCGTGTAACATCTAACAGTGCTCCCTTCCGCTCCGTGTTCCTCTGTAGTGGTGCGACAGACAATCCCTTCCCCTCTGTGTTCCTCTGTAGTGGTGCCACAGACGATCCCTTCCCCTCCGTGTCCCTCTGTGTCCCTCTGTAGTGTTATAATCTCCACCCGGCACAGCCAGAAGAGGACTGGCCACCCCTCAGAGCCTGGTTCCTCTCTAGGTTTCTTCCTAGGTTTTGCCTTTCTAGGGAGTTTTTCCTAGCCATCGTGCTTCTACATCTGCATTGCTTGCTCTTTGGGGTTTTAGGCTGGGTTTCTGTATAGCACTTTGTGACATCGGCTGATGTAAAAAGCGCTTTATAAATACATTTGATTGATTGATGGTGGTGCGACAAACAATCCCTTCCCCACTTCGCCTCAACCCGGGTTATAACTTATAATGGAGGTTATAGATGAAGACGGAAACTTCTTTGCTGGAAACGTCTGTGGGTTATTTCCAAGTCATACACTTTCGTCAGCCTTTCTGAATGGGAGTGATTGTTTGAATAAGTTAGATTGCAGGTGTGTGTGTGTGGGTAGAAGGTTATTTAAATCATAAGTCATGTGGTCTGATCCATTCAGAGCTTAAGTTAACCCTCACGTACTGTTAACCCTTTGTCGGTATATGAAGCTTTCACTAGAAAACCTTGCACAATAATAAACATTTGAAATGCAAATACCTGAAACTCATACTGTATGCATACAATGTTACGTGGACTTGTGAGCGTACTGTTACTGTACTAAAATCTTGCAAAATAATAAACACTTCATAAGATTTCAAATGCATTAGCTGACACTCATACTTATACTATGCATATACAATATTCTGTGGACTGGTGAACTTACTGTTACCATGCTAAATAACTTGCCATCATCATTCCATTCTTATGACAAAATACCATGTCTTGCTTACAACCGTGTAAAGACAGTATTTCTGTGTGATAGTTCAAGTGCCACTACATGCATCATTACTATGTCTCTCCTTGGACTATACGTTATATTCTAGTGGGTAGAAACATTCACACTTCCTTATGCTAACAATACCGTGTAAACATCGACAAACAGTGGAATCTGGACACAGCAAAAACGACTCACCGAGCCCCTGTAGCATTTCTTCACGTCTTCATACGTCAGGTCATCAATCAGTTGCAGCCTGTAATGGTGAGACAGAGGAGAGAAACACGGAAGTTTAGGAGTAGTGACATAGTTTCTATGGTTAATAATAATTATCTGTTCAGCTCAGTCCGGATAGCTAGCTAGCTAGCCAGCCCTCTCCCTCTCCCTCTCTCCCCCTCTCTCTCCATCTCCCCCTCTCTCCCCCTCACTCTCCCTCCCCCTCTCCCTCCCTCCCCCTCTCCCTCCCTCTCCCTACCTACCTACCTAACACACACCACCTAAACAGTCATTACAACCATTAACCAAAGACAGTGGCATGCAAATAGTCACAGACACACTCACATGGCAAACAGGTGATGGGTGTGAATGTAAATGCTTGGGTGATATGAAAAGTCTGTTTATGTAAAGTCCGGTTGAGAAAGTCAAGTGAAAGACAAACATTTTAAGAGCTGTCTCTATTGGCCAATTCCTGACCCGACACACACTCACAGGCACACACACACACAGACAGACGGACGCACGCACACACACTGGCACACACACACACACACCTAAAGTGATTGATACTGAACTCAGACCACTTGAGCCCAAAGAAGACTCCCTCTAATATCCCCAAGGACCTATTTTAACTTGGAGAGGCTACTTCCTATTATAGCTTGGAGAAGCTACACAGCCCAAGCCTGGAATATTATACTGTTCATACAACATGTCCAACCACTATGAAATTCATAGACAGAGCTATGGATGCAAGACTGACCATCCATGATATCAACATGATAGTTTGAACCTTGATATCAACATGATAGTTTGAACCATGATATCAACATGATAGTTTGAACCATGATATCAACATGATAGTTTGAACCATGATATCAACATGATAGTTTGAACCATGAACCATGATATCAACATCATAGTTTGAACCATGATATCAACATGATAGTTTGAACCTTGATATCAACATGATAGTTTGAACCTTGATATCAACATGATAGTTTGAACCATGATATCAACATGATAGTTTGAACCATGATATCAACATGATAGTTTGAACCATGATATCAACATCATAGTTTGAACCATGATATCAACATCATAGTTTGAACCATGATATCAACATGATAGTTTGAACCTTGATATCAACATGATAGTTTGAACCATGATATCAACATGATAGTTTGAACCATGATATCAACATGATAGTTTGAACCATGATATCAACATGATAGTTTGAACCAGGATATCAACATGATCGTTGTAACCATGTTTTGAGGCTCTGTTCTGTTTACATTTGAATCGTCTACAGTGTGATTCTAAAACAAGCTTATATTTTGGGTTCTGATGGCTTACGAGAGTTGAACTAAGCTCATGAGGCATTTATAAGTTATATTCTTCAAGAATCAATGGGTGAATATAATTCAATTATAAGTCCAAAAATGTATGTAGACACCTTTTATACGTCCTTTTGCGAATCGCGACGTTTCCCTTATTCTCCATGTAGCCTGCTGCTACAGGTAACTGCCAAAATAAAGGAAACACCTACACAAAGTGTCGTAATACCACGAGAAGCCAGAACAGCTTCAATGCGCCTTGTCATAAATTCTACAAGTGTCTGGAACTTCCTGTGTGGAAGCACCCCATGCTTTCAATATACTTTGTAGCCCTCATTTAAACAAGTGTTTCCTTTATTTTGTCAGTAACCTGTAGCATGGACGGAGAAGTATATTTCAAGTAGCAACAAAATTGAATATTATTTTGCGGATAAAGTTCGTAATGACACAATTTCATGAGTACAACATTTAAAGACCTGCATCACTATAATGACAACTTTGGCACTTCATATTTGGGTGTTTTTGGAGCCTTTGTTCATGTTTGGGGTAAGTTTCTCAAAAACGTGAAGTCACACAAAAGGTGTCTGGACCCTTATAATACATGCCATTTACATCAAAAATAGAGATTTGGTTGTAAAACAGAAAACTTCTCCTTTAAACCTATATTGGACAAAGCCATAATAATAATTTCGGCTGTATAGATTTTGTACGGTGGCCAATAAGGGACATTAAAGGCTTCAGACCGGTTGTGACTGGTTTTCACTGTCATTATCACTCTCTCCAGGTATTCTATTGTGGTTCAGGGACTAGACTAGAGCATCGTAGTGACACTCCAATGTGACAAGGAACCATCTACTGTATTGTCCATGACATGGCAGTAGGCTATACAAACAGTCTATACAAACAGAGAACATGCTAAATGGTTTCTACATGATACCAAAACAAACTGCACTATAATTGGTTTTCACTAGATGTAGGCTACTACACTCTTAGAAATGGTCCCCAAAGGAGAACCCTTTTCAGTTCCAGGTAGAATCTTTTTTGGTTTCAGGTAGAACCCTTTTGGGTTCCATGTAGAACCCTCTGGAACCGAAAAGGGTTCTACATGGAACCAAAAGGGTTTTTACCTGGAACCAAAACTAGTTCTTCAAAGGGTTCTCCTATGGGGACAGCCAAAGAACCCTTTTAAGTTTTAGATAGCACCTTTTTCTTTAAGAGTGTATAGAAACAAACACTGTATATACTATAATATATACTATATTAAGCAAACAGCAGCACCATACTATACCTAGATCTCTGAGTGTCCAGCTTTCCTTTCCCTATATGGCTAGTGTTGTGGTCGGATTCTGTCACTCACCACCCCTACAACTGAAGCGGTCCCCAAAATAGCCTCTTCTAAAGAGCATTGACAGTGTTTAACCCCATGTAGGGACAACCCTGTCCGTTGTGCGCGCGCGCGCGTGTGTGTGTGTGTGTGTGTGTGTGTGTGTGTGTGTGTGTGTGTGTGTGTGTGTGTGTGTGTGTGTCTACCCCTGTTGGAACAGCTCTGTCTGTCACCATGTCAGGCCATATGCCATCGGATACCTGTCAGAGTCAGCTGGCGTCAGGCCACATGCGCCCAGTCAGGAGTAATCCGTCTGTCTCTCTGTCCACCAGGAGGAGAGGTGAGGCCTCCTCTATGTATGTTGTAAGTGAGTCACTGTTGTAAAGTGACGTTGGCTAAATAGCATATACAGCATTATTATATTATTATCAGAGATAAGGAGAGAAAGAAACAAAGAGCCAAGGGACAGAGAGAACAGTAGGGACTGTCTAACAGGGTCACACAACAGTGGCCGATTGACAACATAGTCCTGCCCTGTCCTGGGGGACGCAGTGTGTCGAGTGTGTGCTCATGCATACCATGTTTTATTTGTGTAGTGTTTACATTTGATTAATATTGTCTCCCGCAGACTCAAACCCAAGAACACTGTATCTGAGTCACAAATTAGAATACAGAATATACTGTACAACAATATATTGGGAAAAAAACTCTGGTACCAGCAAGGTGCAGGCAGGGTCACATGATTCTGTATAATAATACTGCTGTAAATAATCCTCTGAATTTGATCCTAAATGGTTTTAAAATGTGTGTTATGTCAGGGCTTTAGAAGCAAATTGACATCATTTGAGTCAATTGGAGGTGTACCTGTGGATGTATTTCAAGGCCTACCTTCAAACTCATTGCCTATTTGCTAGACATCATGGGAAAATCAAAAGAAATCAGCCAAGACCTCAGAAAAAAATGTGTAGACCTCCACAAGTCTGGTTCATCCTTGGGAGCAATTTCCAAACACCTGAAGGTACGTTCATCTGTACAAAAAATGTTTGACCCAAGTTAAACAATTTAAAGGCAATGCTACCAAATACTAATTGAGTGTATGTAAACTTCTGACCCACTGGGAATGTGATGAAAGAAATAAAAGCTGAAATACATAATTCTCTCTACTATTATTCTGACATTTCACATTCTTAAAATAAAGTGGTGATCCTAACTGACCTAAGAAAGGGAATTTTTACTAGGATTAAATGTCAGGAATTGTGGAAAAACTAAGGCGTATGTAAACTTCCGACTTCAACTGTATTTATATGAATTATCCAATCAAATTATATCATATCAGTAAGGCATAGTCAAGTGCAAGGTCTCAGTTCAAGCCTTATATAACCGATTTGATAACTGCCAGGGTTTGAATTACATACTGACTCCTAAGGGTGCCCTAAAAATAGCAGTCCGGTCCAATGGGGATATTTTTATGGGGGTGTCCATGTTGTAAATGTAATTTATACTGTCATTTTGGGTATTATCAACAGCAAAATACTACGCAACATTTTACTGCAGCTACTGTAAATTATGGTGGATTGTGGGAAAATGTTGTGAGCAGGGAAATAATTGCTGTATTTCAAATGGAACTGTAATTCCACCCCACAGAATACAGTACCATACCGTATCTTTGGGGTGCCAAAACCCTTTTGACCACTAGTGGGAGCATGGTATTGCTGTCAACTAGCTCGCACAGTCTCACTTCAGAATTAGACATTCATCCATGTTTCTCAAATGTAAAATTTCAAAGTTGAGTGTTTAAGGTTAAGTTTAGGCATTGACTCTGAATTTTTAAGGTTAGGGTTAAGTTTAGGCATTAACTCCGAAATCTTAAGGTTAGGCATTAACTCTGAATGGTTAAGGTAAGGATTAAGGTTTAGGCTTAAAATTAAAATCTCAAACACAACTTTCTATCGCTGGATTCAAACTTGCAATCTTTAGAATCAGAGGCAGATGCTTACACCACACCCTAGCGAAACAGAAAGTTAACAGCGCTCACAGGTGCCCCTAGTGGCCGGCTTCCACATCATCGCCGATGTCCTCAGACATGGATGGTTGTTGAATACTGACTCACGGGTGACCTGGCTGATTGTTGTTTCTGTCTCATTAACATATTTTGAGGTGTGTCTTGTAATAGTGATGGGGAAAAATTGATACAGTTAGCTATCAGGATATTATTTTTCAGGATATATCGCAATATTCTTTTTTGCAATGTCACAATTCCATTTTTGCGCTAGTCGGCTGTACCTGTTCCATAACGCAGGAATTTTTAAAGGGTGAGTCAAGATGTTTTCAGCACTTTTATTTCCATGACTGATCAAAACTAGTTTTCTAATGGTTCTCTTTGGTCCCTCTGCAGAATATGTTTGAAACATCGAATCACAGTAAAAAAAATCACAATACATATAGAATCGTGAGAATAGCAATACATATCGTAACGGCACCTAAGTGGGTGAGAATGCTGTACCAATTCAACCCATTTGTGGTTATAGTGCCCCATCAATTTCAAATGTATAGAGATTGGAGTCGCAGCCAGTCTTGAACCTCAAATGATTGAGCATTTTGCCATGTCCTTTTGGTCTGTTTTGTCCTGTAGTCACTGCCAGTTTGGAAGCCTTTGTTAAGGCCTGCAAGAAATATAAAACACCAAATAATAATTAATATGCTATAATGTATAAACAGTTTACCTAGCTGGCAACCTGCTTGCACCAATCCCTTGTAATTACAGTAAAATACTGTAAAATACAAACCCCTCCCCTCAATGAATTTAATTCATTCATCCAATCATTAATTCTGATTACGGCAGCATTTACATTTTTACAGTATAACACAGTCAATTTTACAATAGTACTTGCTTTGATGCAATATTTATATTAAAGTAGATGTACTGTAATGTGAAATACGGAATTTGATCAAGCGAGATAATTACCCATATTGTCCCATTTACATTGTGTAATTTATTGACTGTCCCTAACAAGCCCCATAGATAGGCTATCCAAAGTCAAACCAACTTTGCCTTAGTGGCACACCGGCCGGCTAAAGCTAATTGGCAAAATTAGTTGGCTAACTTGCTAGCTAGTCTAGGCTACATCCAGACACAAGACCTGGTTAGACTGTTTCAGGTTATCTAGAAGGGTGAGTGACTGTAACTGTGTACTGGCAGAGTGAAAGTACAAACGCTTCCCACGTTCCAACACATACACAAGAGATCAAAGCACGCCTCCAAGACCCAAATCCCGTTCTCAGTCGCATTTCCTAATGAGGAGAATTGAAACAGAGGCTAAATCAGGAAGTTCAGCCCCCCTTTAAGTATTTTATTACTTATAAACATTAATATACATGTAAAAGCATTTAAACCATTAAAAATCATAAGCATTTAAACATTCATGAGCATTTAAATGGCTTATTCATGAACGCTATTACTATAAAGTGTGACCAAAAGCCTCTGTTTCCTGAGGCCAACCACCGTTTGTTGGTTGCTTACGGAGATGCCTTCCTTTAAAGAAATGCCTTCCTATGCCAACCTTGGATCACGAGGCTAGGTAGGCATGATGACACTACTGCGGGCCGTGCCAACATTGCCAGACCTCCCCCACTCCCTGCTTTCAGGAAAAGACAAGGCTGATCCGAACTGAATCAAGGAGAGAACATGTTTCATCACAAGTATTAAACAGCTTCCTTTCGACACAGTCCTCTGCAATGTACTCCCTTTATGAGACACACTATATACATACAGTATATATACACACACACACAACAGAGAAGTTCTCTCTCTAACACACACACACACCTCCTGGACACAGATCCTCAGGCAAGGACTTGATGTCAGATGGTCTGAGAGATAGACTCCAGTTCTTATGTGGGTTTTATACAAGAGGTAAACTTCATCGCATATTGAGGTTAGTTCCACAACATAGAATTGTTGCAATTTGTCTTATTGCAAGGGTGAGTGTTAGCTTGTCTGTGTTTGTGAGAGGTGGGAAAGTGTGTGTGTGTGTGTCTGTCTGTGTGTGTTACTGTGTGAGACGGACAGACAGACAGACAGACAGACAGACAGACAGACAGACAGACAGACAGACAGACAGACAGACAGACAGACAGACAGACAGACAGACAGACAGACAGACAGACAGACAGACAGACAGACAGACAGACAGATTGATACTTTATTGATCCCGAGGGGAAATTTCTTTGTCAAGCAGCTACGAAAAAACACAGGGCAGGTGCAAAATGCCAGAACGAAAATACACAAAAGACAGATACGCGATACATGATACAGGTAAATGACAGGAAGAGATACTTAAATAGCTTAATGTGTGTATGATATAATTTAGGGTAATAATAGTAATTCCCTTAAAATACAGTCCTTGCAGGGTTTAATTACAGATAAATGCACGTATTGCACATTCAATATACTAAAAGCAATGAAAAAAGATACAACAGACAGGATACTAATATGCATTCCTGAGTGAATGACTACGTAAGTTCAGTCCAAGAAAGACTTACAATATTGCATGTGATATGATATAACAACTGTACATGAATATGTATATACAGACCTGAATTAATAAATAAGTCCTGAGTGAATGAGTGATTACAGACCAGAATTACTCATGGATGGATGTATAATTGTTAAACTAGATCCAAACACCTCAACAGTTCAAGGTCTATGTTGCCGACGGCACGGCACCCCAGTGAGGCATTAAATAGTCTAATAGCCGCCGGCAGGAAGGACCTCCTGTAGCGCTCTCTGGCTGTGACTGAAGGTGCTCCTCTGCGTCATAACCATGGCATGCAGAGGGTGGGTGACGTTGTCCATGATGGCCAGCAGTTTGGCCAGGATCCGTCTCTCCGCCACCTCCTCTAGAGTGTCAATGCTAATCCCCAGAACAGAGCTAGCCTTCCTGATCAGCTTATTTACCTGAGAAGCATCACCGGCCGTTATGTTTGGGCCCCAGCACACCACTGCAAAAAAAACACAGACTGGTAGAAGGTATGCAGTAGTTTACTGCACACGTTGAAGGACCTGAGCCTCCTCAAAAAGTAGAGTCGGCTCTGTCCCTTTTTGTACAGAGCCCCGGTGTTACCAGCCCATTCCAGCCTGTTGTCCATATGGACTCCCAGGAACTTGTATGACCCAGCCATTTCCACATCCATCCCCTGTCAGTTGGGCCTTGTTTCTTCTGAAGTCCACCACCATCTCCTTTGTTTTGCTGATGTTAAGCTGAAGGTGGTTCTGCTCACACCACACCACACCACACCACAAAGTCATTGATTGTGCTCCTGTGCTCCTCCTCCTGCCCACCCCTGATGCACCCTACAATTGCGGAGTCATCCGAGAACTTGTAGGTGCCATGTCTGTCTGTGTGTGCCTATCTGTCTTGTGTGTGTGTGTGTGTGTGTGTGTGTGTGTGTGTGTGTGTGTGTAAGCAGCATCAGTTTGTCCGCAGTGGTGAATGCAGCATTTGTTGCCCTCAGGAACTTTTGGGTGGCCTACATGTTATTCTCACAGGAGACAATTGCTGCTACACACACACACACACACACACAACCCTCTGACACGCAGCCAGACCCAATTTAGAGCTGTTCTACTGCCTATTCACTGAGGCTCTATAGCCCTCAGTACTGAGAGGCCATTCACTCACTCTGCCTTTCACAGACTCACTGTCCCTCCTGTAATTCCTGCAATTAACCACTCTGTTACAGTAAACCGTTGTGCACCGTTATCTGTGTATACTTTCAGTTGGAGTTCCACCACAGATTACCAACACACAACAGAGGGACAGCTAATATTTTTCTTGTTGGTAGCATAAGGCGGACCTTGATTTCCAGGTTGTAGAACTTTCGTTCTGAAAATAACAGAGCGAAAATGAGGAATTTAATTATGGTAATGCGAGACTACATAGGGGGAAAGCTACCTAGGATATTAATATAAAAATATAAAAATAACTAAGTATTTTTTTATGATTTAATAGTCAGGTACACTTTATATACAGGTAGTAGCGGATGTAGTGAGAAAAGGGGAGGAACCCCAGTCTCCAGTGGGAGTTTACATACACTTAGGTCATTAAGTCATTAAAACTCACTCCACAGATTTGAGTAAACATTTAAATTAGTTTATGTTACTGTAGGCTATACAGTTGAAGTCGGAAGTTTACATACACTTACGTTGAAGTCATTAAAACTCATTTTTCAACCACGCCAAAGGTTTCATGTTAACAAACTATAGTTTTGGCAAGTCGGTTAGGACATCTACTTTGTGCATGACACAAGTAATTCTTCCAAAAATTGTTAACAGACAGATTATTTCACATATAATTCACTATATCAAAATTCCAGTGGGTCAGAAGTTTACATACACTAAGTTGACTGTGCATTTAAAGAGCTTGGAAAATTCCAGAAAATGATGTCATGGCTTTAGAAGCTTCTGATAGGCTAATTGACATAATTTTAGTCAACTGGAGGTGTACCTGTGGATGTATTTCAAGGCCTACCTTCAAACTCAGTGCTTCTTTGCTCAACATCATGTAAAAATCAACAGAAATCAGCCAAGACCTCAGAAAAATAATTGTAGACCTCCACAAGTCTGGTTCATCGTTGGGAGCAATTTCCAAACGCCTGAAGGTACCACGTTCATCTGTACAAAAAATAGTAAGTATAAACACCATGAGACCACGCAGCCCTCATACCACACAGGAAGGAGATGCGTTCTGTCTCCTAGAGATGAACGTACTTTGGTGCGATAAGTACAAATCAATCCCAGAACAACAGCAAAGGACCTTGTGAAGATGCTGGAGGAAACAGGTACAAAAGTATCTATATCCACAGTAAAACAAGTCCTATATTGCCATAACCTGAAAGGCCGCTCAGCAAGGAAGAAGTATCTGCTCCAAAACTGCCATAAAAAAGCCAGACAATGGTTTGCAACTGCACATGGGGACAAAGATCGTACCTTTCGGAAAAATGTCCTCTGGTCTAATGAAACAAAAATAGAACTGTCTGGCCATAATGACCATTGTTATGTTTGGAAGAAAAAGGGGGAGGCTTGCAAGCCGAAGAACACCATCCCATCCGTGAAGCACGGGGGTGGAAGCATCATGTTGTGGGGGTGTTTTGCTGCAGGAGGGACTGGTACACTTCACAAAATAGATGGCATCATGAGGAAGGAAAAGTATGTGGATATATTGAAGCAACATCTCAAGACATCAGTCAGGAGGTTAAAGCTTGGTCAGAAATGGGTCTTCCAAATGGACAATGACCCCAAGCATACTTCCAAAGTTGTGGCAAAATGGCTTAAGGACAACAACGTCAAGGTATTGGAGTGGCCATCACAAAGCCCTGACCTCAATCCTATAGAAAATGTGTGGGCAGAACTGAAAAAGCGTGTGCGAGCAAGGAGGCATACAAACCTGACTCCAGTTCTGTCAGGGAGCAAGGAGGCCTACAAACCTGACTCCAGTTCTGTCAGGAGGAATGGGCCACAATTCACCCAACTTATTGTGGGAAGCTTGTGGAAGGCTACCCAAAACGTTTGACCCAAGTTAAACAATTTAAAGGCAATGCTACCAAATAATTGAGTGTATGTAAACTTCTGACCCACTGGGAATGTGATGAAAGAAATGAAAGCTGAAATAAATCATTCTCTCTACCATTATTCTGACATTTCACATTCTTAAAATAAAGTGCTGATCCTAACTGACCTAAGACAGGACATTTTTACTAGGATTAAATGTCAGGAATTGTGAAAAACTGAGTTTAAATGTATTTGGCTAAGGTGTATGTAAACTTCCGACTTCAACTGTATGTGCAGGTGTGTGGGACATGTGAGTGGTTTGCGAGAGTGAAAGAGGGCGAGAGGGCGAGAGAGCGAAAGAAAGAAAGAAAAGAAAGAAAGAAAGAAAGAAAGAAAGAAAGAAAGAAAGAAAGAAAGAAAGAAAGAAAGAAAGAAAGAAAGAAAGAAAGAAAGAAAGAAAGAAGTTTGCAAGTAGCATGCATGCGTATTTCAGCCTGACTGATGTAACCGTCAAGGGACGACTGCCGCTGATGCCATGTGTCTGTCTGCGCAACCTGGGCCAGCGTACACAATGTTTTTCGGCACCCATGCTACTGTCAGCTATGCTAGGAGTGGCGTAGAACAGATAGTGTGCCACCAGGATTTGAGTCCCCCATTTCAAAATGCCACTGATATGCCAAATCATGTGTGGGTAAACATTAGAGAAACGCACGCAGCCAATGTTTGTCCTTTTCTCACCATTATGGCAGGAAAATCAGTGTTAACCTACATCAAAGCCAATGCTGTTCACTAATAATACAATCTCTGATTTAATTTAGTAGATGGTAAAAAAAAAAAGATAGGATCATGAAAAATGACACTTTTTAGAACTTCCCAATGCAAAACAGAATAGTCCTATGGAATTCACGTGTCAAAGTGAGAACTTCCCAATGCAAAACAGAATAGTCCTCTAGAATTCACGTGTCAAAGTGAGAACTTCCCAATGCAAAACAGAATAGTCCTCTAGAATTCACGTGTCAAAGTGAGAACTTCCCAATGCAAAACAGAATAGTCCTCTAGAATTCACGTGTCAAAGTGAGAACTTCCCAATGAAAAACAGAATAGTCCTCTAGAATTCACGTGTCAAAGTGAGAACTTCCCAATGCAAAACAGAATAGTCCTCTAGAATTCACGTGTCAAAGTGAGAACTTCCCAATGAAAAACAGAATAGTCCTATGGAATTCACGTGTTAAAGTGATTTCCCTTAAGGTTCTTGGTTCCCATGCTTTCCCACCACCCCTGATATAGATGCTGAGCCATGCTTCTCGAGTCGAAGGCTGGCAGTTCTCTGTGTTCCCTGGCAGTGGATTATAAGCAGGTGTATGGTGTCTAATCTCAGTGTGTGTGTGGTGTCTAATGTCTCTGTGTGGGGGTGGGTGTGTGTGTGTAAGTGTGTGTGTGTGTGTGTGTGTGTGTGTGTGTGTGTGTGTGTGTGTGTGTAAGTGCCCTTCTTTAAGAGGCATTGGAAAACCTCTGGTCTTTGTGGCTGAATCTGTGTTGATTTAGCAAATAATTGTGTGTTTGCGATTCAGATTTGAGGTAGTCATTCAAAAATCATGTTAAACTCTATTATTGCAGAGTGAATCCATTCAACTTATTATATGACTTAAGCAAATCTATACTCCTGAACTTATTTAGGCTTACCATAACAAAGGGGTTGGATACTTATTGACTCAAGACATTTCGGAAAACAATTCCACTGGAGTATTATGTGTAGGCCAGGGACACAAAATTAAATTCAGGCTGTAACACAACAAAATGTGGAAAAAGTCAAGGGCAGTGAATACTTTCTGAAGACACGGTACGTATTTCTCTCTCCCTTCCCCCTCTCTTTCCATCTATTTCTCCCTCAATCTCCATCTATCCACCCCATCTCTTCCCTTCCTCTTATCCTCCCCCTAGATATGTGTTACATAACGGGGTCTCGGCTCTTCTCTAGTAAACGTGTGCAGGCTGCACGTGCGCTGGGCTGCAGCACTCTCTCTCTCTCTCCATCTCTTCCGTTCTCTCTCTTCCTGTGATCCTCTCGCTCTTCCTCTCCCAGCACTCTGCATCTCTTGCAGCCTCTTCAGTGCAGCGTGAGAGGAGGGTGTGTGTGTGTGTGTGTGTGTGTGTGTGTGTGTGTGTGTGTGTGTGTGTGTGTGTGTGTGTGTGTGTGTGTGTGTGTGTGTGTGTAGGGGTAGGATCTATCTTAGGGAGGTGTTGTTGAGCTCCGCTGGGGCCCATTTCAGATCACACCACAGCCGTACTGATATGGCGTTTAAGTGTGCGAGCAGCTTGAAGATGACATGGCTCCCTTCTGATAATTTTTTAGGAGATGCACACACACACAAACACACACATTCTCCGTCCTGCTAATAGGCTTGCATGCACACAAAGTCTATTTCAAGAACTACTAGCTAATTTACATAGACTACATATACATATTTAAATAGACGTTGACAACATAGACAACATATACACACAGGTAACTGCCAAAATAATGGAAACACTTGAGCGGTCTCTGAATGGTTTGATGAGCATGAAAACGATGTAAAACATATGCCATGGCCATCTTAGGCAATAGATCTTAACCCAATTGAACACTTATGGGAGATTCTGGAGTGCGTGAGACAGTGTTTTCCACCACCATCAACAAAACACCAAATCGTGGAATTTCTTGTGGAAGAATGCATAGACAACATATTCACGGGTTGAACATTACGTCACAATATTGTTTTGAACATAGGTTTTAGGACTGATTCCCAGCTGAGAATTCTACTCAACGCAGACTCAATAGGTGCTAATGAAGATTGTCTAAAGTGCATTACTGTGGCTTGGAAACACGATGACATTTCAAAAGGAGGCAAATAATTAGTAGGATAAGCTTTTGTGATGTCACCAGATTGACTTTAGATGCAGTATAACTTTAGCTAGCTAGCTAAGATTGAAGGGAAAGCGCTGACATTTTAGCTAGCTAACGTTAGCATTGATAGCTATTTTTAACTAACTTTGCTAGCTCATGGCAACATTGTCACTCCTCTAAATTAAACTTGACGACATCACAATGATGCCAATGAGTTTTCTACTCATTATTTGTCTACTTTAGCAATGTCATCATATTTCCAGGCCACAATAGTGTAAATTCTACAAAACCGCCATTAGCCCCCGTTCAGAAAGACTTGGTATTAACCATCAGTCAGACATCAATAAGCTGCGGCATCTGTAGAAAACTGATAACAATGGCAACGACGCGAACGAGTGACGGAGGTGCAACCATGAATATATATTTACATAGACAACATAGACAATATACATCATAGACAATAGACAACATATTTACATAGACAACATAGACAATATACATCATAGACAATAGACAACACAGACAATGGTTTTGCCCCGTTATTCTCCAGCATTTTCCCTCTTAAAGAGCTGGCTCGTCTCTCTGACCAGGTCTGGTTTTCCCTCTTTGGCTCAGTGCAGTTTGCAGACAGTATCACCACAGGGATTCTCTTCACATGTGAGACCTTCTGAGTGAGTAGAGACTTTGTGTGTGTGTGTGTGTGTGTGTATATATTTGTGCTTGCATGCGCTTTGAGTGTGTTTTTTGTTTGTGTGTGTGTGTGTGTGTGTGTGTGTGTGTATATGGGGCTTTTCCATTTTCATATCTAATGATCCAAACTACCTCTGTATTTTCCCCCTCGGCACTCACCCCTCTAGGCTTTAATGTGCTGCCAGAGAGCCTGTTTATCAGTCACATTCCCAGAACAGCACAGACTACTGCTGCCTCACTGTTAGGACTGTTACTATGATAGTCTGATAGCAGTGTATGAATGTAGGGCTATCGTGTTGTATGTGCTGTATGTAACGTGTGTCGTGTAACGTATGTCATCTCAATTATGCCTTCAAAATTGCTCCTGGAAGTTATATTGTCATTGATTTCTATAGTATTATATTGTGTGGTATAGTATTGTATAGAATTGCATAGCAATGTACTGTATTGTTGAACAGACAGTTAAAAGCAGGTAGTGCTGTTAAAAAAGGCCTGATATGATCTCTGAATCTGTTGGCTGTGTTCCTGACAGACAGAAAGTGGCTGTTCGTCTCTGCCAGTGAGAGGTTGCCCCAGGTCTGACAGTGACTGGGAGTCACAAACCAGGGTTGGTATGGGTCTATGTCAGGACATTACTCCGTAACAGTCTCTTGTGTGTGTGTGTGTGTGTGTGTGTGTGTGTGTGTGTGTGTGTGTGTGTGTGTGTGTGTGTGTGTGTGTGTGTGTGTGTGTGTGTGTGTGTGTGTGTGTGTGTGTGTGTGTGTGTGTGTGTGTTTGTTCTGTGCACTTTAGATTCATCACACCCATAGACAAGTTCAACTATACTGTATCAAAAGACTGCGAATGTCATGTTGACAGATGGGTTGAATATGAAAATTAGATAGCATTAGGAAAAGAGAGATTTTCAGAAAGACTATATAATTGCTAGGATAGCATGTGAAAGCTAGTCCTCATCCTGAGTCACAAGGAAAATGGCCCTATAATTACACTTTGGAAAAAGGGTGGGTCCCAGACCTCGAGACAGCACTCGCACCAAGTCATCAATGTTGACCCATGAGGTTGGATTCTATTCTATGTAAAACTAAATAGACCACAGAGACCTTTAACTGTCTTTTTTTTTTTTACCTTTATTTTACTAGGCAAGTCAGTTAAGAACAAATTCTTATTTTCAATGACAGCCTAGGAACAGTGGGTTAACTGCCTTGTTCAGGGGCAGAACGACAGATTTTTACCTTGTCAGCTCGGGGATTCGATCCAGCAACCTTTGGGTTATGGGCTCAACACTCTAACCACTGGGCTACCTGCCGCCCCAGCCCCAGCCTGTATGCTGCCAGCGTTTTCCAGCCTTTTATTGTATCGTAAAGCCATTAGCAATTATACCACTCCTGTATGTAGAGGCGACTGCAAGGTGGGGCAGAAGGCAAGTGGGGACTTGTAGGCTACTAAAGAGGAGAAGACAGTGTTGTTGAATATGGCGAAAAGAGGTGGAGATATCACTGTACATCATACCGCTAGCTGCTAATTCGCCTCCCTGTCCTTAGTCAGCACAGCAAGCAATGATGGCAGCAGGCAAGGGCACATGGCGTCTTAATTACGTTATTTTAGGTTCAGCGGACGTCACGTAAACAGATTGCAATGATTTTCTGGTTGCTAAAAAGATGTTAACATAATGTCCTTATACAACCAGTATACAACCATGATCATGACGTCATTGCTACTAGTTTTGCTCGCTGGCAGTGCAGTGTGACCAGAGTAGCCACATTAACCATGACTGACGGAGTGTGTACATTATGACATCTGTTTAGCACTATGGAGTCTGCAGGGAGGCAGAGGACTTTCACATCTTCTATTTTCCCTAACGGTTGCTAAAGTAACTAGCAGTGCACACAGAATGGTCCACAAAGATTGCATTGCTCCAATAAAAAACAAATCTGTCCAAAGGAATTGGAAAATCTACTCATACTGTAAAAGCATGAGAGCAGGGAGGCCAGAAATGTTTTGGACCACTCAAAGGCAATGGAGTATATCATATCCAGGATCCTTATAAGTGTACTGTATGGAAAGGGACTAGGTTGAAGTGACCCTAGGTCAGTTCTTCTGAGGTCAGTTTTATAACCCCAACAATTAAGAGTAGGATTGAGAGGGTAGGGGGTTAGCTGATCCCAAATCTGTTCTATAGGAATTGAAGATATCTCACCTGAACTGTGGTTGGCAGTGTCCATCATCCTCCTTGGCGGCTTCTGCCAGCAACTCCAGAGGGCTCAGGACACTGATGTCATCACTCTGCTCCTGGTGTTCCATCATCTTCAGCCTGAGGGGACAGAACAAAACACAAAACTAATTCACACACAGACTAAATTATCAACGGAAACACTTAGATAATTCAAATACTCAAATACATACACCTACCCTTTTCGAACTACCGTGCTGACTCGAAACAAACTGTGCTGGAAGATGATATTTTCCTTTCACATTGTCTTTTTCAGCTACAATGGTGGATGTGTAACCGGGCCAGCTCAGTTTCACTCTACTCAGTGGTGTGAAAAGCCAGCTCACTTTCCCGGGATATTGTCCACCGCTACAGTCAGGTCCATAATTATTGGCACCCTTAATAAAGATGAGCAAGACATATTATATAAAATAACAATTTGAAATGTTTTTTATATTAATACAATTGCTCAGAGACAGAGATTGTGTTTAACAAGTAATGTATATATATTTTTTTAAAGATACGGGGACAAAATTTATCAACACCCATTTTCAGTACTCCTAACACCCTACCCTTGGATAATGACACAGCCTTTTTCTCAAATGTTTTATGAGATTGAAGAACACATTGGGAGGGATCTTAGACCATTCTTCTATACATAATCTTTCCAGATTCTTCACATCCTTCGTCTGCGCTTATGGACTGCCCTCTTCAATTCAAACCACAGGTTTTCAATGGGGTTCAAATCCGGGGACTGAAATGGCCATAGCAAAATGTCTACAGTAAAATATGGTGGGTGGATCCTTGATCTTATGGGGTTATTTTGCTTCCAATGGTCCTGGAACCCTTGTTAAGGTCAACGGCTTCAGGAACTTTACCAGTACCAGGACATTTTAGCCAACAACCAGGTATCAGTATTTAGGCAGCAGCTACTCTTCCTGGGGTCCGAACAGGAAACAAAACAAATAAAATACATAATACTACATAATCTCCTGCCTCTGCCTCACGCTTTAGAAACAGGAGATGGCTCCTGCCCTATGAGCTGTTCCGGCTCGCACAAGCCAAGGATTTATGCAAGGCCACCCACCTACATACATAACACATAACAAAATATATACAAAATGTCCGTGTCTCTTCAGAGAGTTCCATGTAGTTAGTCATGGCTCTATTTAATACCAGAGCAACGCCTTATCATGGACAGATCTCTTCCTATTTTACCAACCATAGAGTCTATATGTTTTGGTTGCCTCTGCCAAGAGGCTGACACTTGGCCGTAAGTGGATCTTCCAGAAAGACAATAACCCCAAGCACTAATCAAAATCCACAAAGAAATGGTTGACTTGTTTAATATGCCCATCTTTAACAAGGGTGCCAATAATTATGGACCTGAATGTATTTAGAAAGTGGGAAGGGTGCGAAAAATGGGAGAAAATCACTTCTGAGGAAGAGCTAGTGAGACCCACTCTCATTAATATCTGTGGTTAATGCAATTTTATCCAGACACAATTTCCCACTTGCGCGTTTCCCTTGCAGTCCCTGGACCTTTCTTTTCATAAACGGTTTCAAACACTTTGAACTCTCTGTACTCTTAGCAGATCTTACGTTAGTGGGAAATGCCGCACTGTGCAACAGACTACTAGTGATGGGGTGGGGGGGGGGGGGGGGGATGTTGATAGAGTTACATATTGGGATATTATTTTTGACAATATATTGTATCGTTTTGACAATATCGCAATATTATTTTTGTGCTAGTTGGCTGTACTGTACCTGCACCTAAAATCCAGTATCTTGCCTTCATAGCTTGTTCTCCATCTTCTTTTTAAATCGGGAGCCAATTAGTTTTCAGCACTTTTATTTCCATGGCTGATCAAAACTAGTTCTCATGGCTCTCTCTTGTCCCTCCGCTGCAGACATATGGTGAGCAATATGAGTGGAACATCGAATCACAGTATCGAATCGCAATACATATCGTATCACCTAAGTATCATGATAATATCATATTGTGAGATCCCTGGAAATTCCCAGCCCTAGTTGTAACTGCATTTGTAAAATGATGCAACTTGAGCAATGAGAAACTGGGATCCCTCTGCCAAAACTACTTTCAACTGTTTAGCATTGACTGCTTGTCTAATAGACTAATGTTTCCCTCCATATCCATGGCTCTCGCAACTTGAATGTGCCTCGAGAGGAATATTCGCATAGAACGCACAACAACAAGCCGACTAGATAAATAGGTGAAAACAGTTTTGAAAGCAGTTTTGGCAAATGTATTTTGAACGCAGTTTTTGCCTTTGTTCAAAAGAGAGGGGGATCCCAGTTTCCCATTGCTACCAAGTTTATTCTACTATGGGCTTGTCTGATTTTGTTTAAATAACCTTACATAGGCAAAAATAGTAGCACTTTGCCAGCAGCTACAGTAGGCTACACACCGCTGTTTGAGTTGAGCACCACGTTGGTGTGCCGTTATAGACTATTTCACTCCCTTCATCTGAACATTGGAGTGTCCGCAACAAGCATGTATGTCAGCTCAGTTCACACAGTGTAACAGAGAAAATACAATATTTGAGAATACATATTACGTGGAGAAGCCGTGCTTCTGTATTCAGCTATGTCATCTCCAAACCAAACATTTGGTTAGTGAGAGTCACACACCTTCATGGACCCCTAATGAATTGGTTTAGCTGACCAGCTTTGGCTATCCACATACTAATAACTGTGGGATTCCAGTTGTTCCGCTCACGAGTTGAGACAACCACAATAAAGTGTGGTTTTCTGCTTTTCATTAGTGGTTTCCTGTCAATCCACTAAACTGGCACACAGCTTAGAGGGCCCTGACCTGAAACAACAAAGTCCTCTTTCATTAGCTAATACCATTCTTACTCTACTCTAAGTGAGTAGAAAATCACTAATGAGAATAACAACAGCAGACTGGATCGCTGTACGAGGAAGACAGGCATGCTTGATTGGATAGCATTGAATGGACAAACACGTAGGCGACAGTTGATTGGTTGGCTGGGAATAGAGGGACAAGGTAGGTGATAACTGACAGGCTGAGAACTGAAGTGAGGACCAGGCTGTCAGTTGAGCTAACAGCCCAGCTTATTGAAAAGGTGGGAAGGGGAAGGAGAGGGAGTGTGGGAGACTAAATATAGAGGTGTCGGCCATCATTAAAAGCCTGCAGAGAGAAAGGTTGAGGCGTGGGCGCTAGTACAGTTTCAGCGCCGTTAGCTTGGCAAAGCACGTAGAGTCCTTCAACTGGGTGAACAGTGAACACATTTAGAAACAGTAATTAGCGGCACATCAAACAAAATACCATTGTTTCAACTTCTCTTCGGTGTTCTGAAGGGAATACAACGGGAGCCAGTTTGCTGAACAGATGCAGTTCAAACAGATGAGAAAGGCTGATAAGATGGAAGTGAATCTGAGATAAGACCACCACTGAGCTTGGCCCGTCTCCATTCACACCAAGAACAAGGTCCTTCAACCTCCCCCTGCTGTAAAATCCCTTATCACCCGAAAGCCTTTCAAGGACTTCATATCTTTTCTCATCTGAAGATGCTGAAGACCCCACATTCTTCATTGGTGTACATGATAAACACCCTTTCTCGAGATATTCTTTCAAGCATTCAAAAGGACAACGGTTAACACTAACTGAAGGTTCAACCAGGGACGCCAGGTAGCGATGAGTTTAAATTGAGACAGATGGGCCTACAGAGGATTACATGGCGTGACAGCGAGATGACATCGAGAGATGACAAACAGTGCGACGGGTAGTGATGCCCTGAGTCTAAATAGTGTGGTGGTAGCAAACGGAGAAGCAGACGAGACACAATGAATGCCAGCAGTAACTAGGTTGATGAGTCTGTATGTGTGAGCTGTATGAGATGAGAGAATGAGGAAATGAGGCATTCTTGGTCTATCAGCCCCAGATTCTGTATTCTGTACTTAGAATTGACTCTCTTGCCAGGTTCCCATCCTCAGCAATGCTACCCCGCCCAGGAGCACTGAAAAGAAAATAATTGTACTTTTGAGGGATGTCCAAAATGTATCCCAGGGAAAAGCTCAGAGCAGGTGCGGAGGACTAGCTGGAACTGTGCTTTCTTTAGTTGCGATGTGACGGGAGTTGGGACTGCCATGGGATAGAATTGGCACCAGACACTGCCACCAGACACTGCCACCAGACCGTCAGGGAACAAAGGGAGTTTTATATCCTCACCATGACCTCAACCAAAAGCGAAAAAGAGAAAGAGAAAGGGTAAAATGAGACAGAAGAGTGATCTTATTGTTTGAGAGAAATATTACAGATGAGGGTAGATTACAGGCCACCTGACCATGTCTCGGGAAGACTATGTTTTTTTAATAATAGCAGTGAAAAGGGAATGGCGCAATAAAAGGAGCTTCCTCTCTACTGCATTCCAAGCCGATCTCATTATTCTCTGTGCAGTGGCCCTGCGCTGAATAGACACAGGCTTCCTTACTCGACAAAGACAAAACACACCACCAGAAAAAAAGCTCTTGGCAGTTCCGTGACATGTTTTGCACATATTGTCAGTAACTCCAGTTGGCTTTCTTTCGTCCCGACCGCTTGTAAAATCTCACTCTGCCACACAGTCACGTACGGCCGCTATGCATGCAGGTATTTTCTCTCTCCGTCGCCATGGCAACAGCCTGAGAAAAGGCCATTCGAGTCAAGCATTTTCTTCTTCTTGCTATTTACCGAGTTCTAAAGTGGACATGAGGCCACACCTTGTTTAATGGTCAACAGATAGAAACCCAGTGCAAACACAACTTGGCCTGTATGAATAGTGCAGGTCAACTCACGAAAGGTCAGGTACAAATCATCTGTGAGCAAACGTAGCCTTTCCGTTCCCTCAGACAAACATGAATGCCTTGGAAAGGGAGTCACAATTAAAATTGTGCTAAACAGAACAAAGACCAACTTCTACAAAATAAATACATAGGAACAGAATTCTGAGAGTGTTAAAATAATGGATAGAATGTGAAAAATATGAGTCAGTCTGTTGTTGTATGTGGTTGCCTGTTCCTGTCAGATTCAGCTGTCATTAAAATGATGCTCCAGAGATTTTGTATAATTCCAGCCAGTAATTTTGGAAGTAGTGCTCACGAGCCAAAACAGGTTTCTCAAAAATTGTGCACTATGTCATCCATTTAGCTCAGATGGTAGAGCATGGCACTTGCAATGCCAGGGTTGTGGGTTTGATTCCCATGGGAGACGAGTATGAAAAAAAATTAAAAAGTATGAACTGACTGAAATGTTACTTACAATATGTTATGAAGTAAGTGCTTAAGATCCTGGACAGCATCTTTAAGAAGAGTTGACGCCTCTCCTTTCTCTCCAGTCCACCCTTTCACACATCTCCTGCCGTGATCCTATCTGCAACAGCTGTGGCCATCACACACACTGACTGAAAAGACAGGTACAAGCTCCATCGAGACAAACCATGACTACGGTTTCCATGGCTCCCTGATTCTTGGAAACCCATTTACTGTGATGTGGCTGGGAACATAAATACTGTAGATATAATCAGTCTCATCATCATTTATCTAATCACAGTGGCGTAGGGTGAGGGTGGTTTATTTAAGCAATAAGGCATGAGGGGGTGTGGTAGATGGACAATATTACAAGAACAGCCCTTTAGCTGTGGTATATTGGCCATACACCCGAGGTGCCTTATGGCTATTATAAACTGGCTACCAATGTAATTAGAGCAGTACAAATAAATGATTTGTCATAGCTGTGGTATACGCCTCAGCCAATTAGCATTCAGGGCTCAAACCACCCAGTTTATAATGGTTGATTTGGCCTTGAGTGTGGAGGTCTAGCAGAGTGGCTTTATCGATCGAGGCTTCCACAGCTATGCTGCTGGTGATGCAGGTTGACGTGTGACCACTGAGGTGTGATCACTATGAGACAGGAACTAGGGGTGTGAACATTACAACTTTAAAATGTTTGGGGACCTTAACGTTAAGAAAACTCCCTAAACGAAAAACACAGTGCAGTTATAGCCTGGCTAGACAATAGGCTATAAAGGCAAAGATGCGTAATTTAAATGTAGACCCAGCGATATGAAGCAGATGCAGAACGTAAACAGCATTGTGGGTCAATTTCCGCAACAACTAAGTGCGTTGAAGCACAAAGCTCTGGTGCCCTGGCTGCCACACTGTGAACAGCGTGAAGCGAACCGGTGCACATGCGCAGATACTGTGTGTGACTGTGAGAGTGAAGTGTTGCATCTCGCTCATCTCAATATCCTAGCCTAATCATTGAGGATAGGCCTTGCTCGACTGAAGTTGCGAGACATTGCAAGCCAAAAAGAGATACAGTTCTGACTCAGTCTGCCTGGTGGCCAATCTGCCTATACTGTTCCCATCCCCTCTCTCTCTCTCTCTCTCTCTCTCTTCGTCCCTCGCTAGCTCGCTATGAAAGATGCGAGTCTTTCTGTTTTCGGAAGTACGGCAACTAACCAGTCTCCTCTGTTCCAAAAATACTGAATCTTAAGAGTGGAGTCCTAGCGGAATCGAATCTTGACACAGTCGGCATGAAAGGAGTCGAGGAATCAATTCATTTGAAGTCGACTCTCTGCCACTACGTCATCGTTGTTAACAGTTGGAGAAACTGGCAGAAAAAGGCAAGCGACAGCAGTGAAGTCCTGTATGGCAATACTTTGAGAAGTTAAATGAGAATGAAATGCTAAGTAATGGTTGTACAGGTTCAATGCTTAACCATCTGAATGGTACGCACCGTGAGGCCAAAACTGTTGCTAGCAGAAGCGCACCTGCGTTATAAATTCATGTGGAAAACCGATTAAAATAATGTCTGTTTAAACATTTTAATTTGTCACATCACTAGCATCATTCAACGTGTCTGTGCCTGCCCTGTCTGTTCCCTTCGGATTTAATCAGGATACACAAATTACAGCAACGCATTCCCCTTTGAGAAATACACGGAGTCTACAAAACATTAGGATCTCTTTCCATGACAGAGTGACAGGGTGAATCCAGGTGAAAGCTATGATCTCTTATTGATGTCACTTGTTAAATCCACTTCGAATCAGTGTAGATGAAGGGGAGGAGACAGGTTAAGAACACCAGAGACAATTGAGACGTATTATGTGTGTGCAATTCAGAGGGTGAATATTTCATGCAATTGATCAGGGTATGGTAGTAGGTGCCAGGTGCGCCGGTTTGAGTGTGTCAAGAACTGCAATGCTGCTGGGTTTTACACACTCAACAGTTTCCTGTGTGTATCAAGAATGGTCCACCACCCAAAAGACAACCAGCCAACTTGACACAACTGTGGGAAGCATTGGAGTCAACATGGGCCAGCATCCCTGTGGAACGCTCGACACCTTGTAGAGTCCATGCCTCGAAGAATTGATGATGTTCTGAGAGCAAAAGGGGATGCAACTCAATATTAGGAAGGTGTTCTTAATGTTTTGTACACTCTGTGTATATGCTGTGCTTTGTAAGATTTTCCTTTTATTAATTACACAACCCTGCTCTCTCCATATTTCCTTTCTAGAACTTTCCCCTAATTTGCCAGTCAGGTAGGAATGACGGGATCTGAGGTCAGTGTAGGTGAATGCCCGGTGACTCCCCAGACCAGGTATATCCTGGTTTCATCTGCGAAACATGCTGTTCTCTTCCCACTTTTATTCAAAGCATCATGTTCTCTGAAGTTCAGTAAGCCCCTTGGTGACTGGCTGTCTGGCGTCCTAGCTCCGCCAGGACCAGAGTGACGTGCACCGAGATAGGTAGGTACTTTATTGATCCCCGAGGGGAAATTTATTCGTCAAGCAGATACAAAAAAACACAGGGCAGGTGCAAAATGCCAGAACGAAGATACACAAAAGACAGATACATGATACACGATACATAGAGCGGCAGTATGAAAAAGTATAAAAATACAAGAAGTCTGGAGTGCAAAAAGCTATAAAAAGACATTGCATAGTATGGGTGGATGGCTGAATATGTACACTATACATTGTTAC
Source organism: Thymallus thymallus (assembly GCA_023634145.1). NCBI lineage: Eukaryota > Metazoa > Chordata > Actinopteri > Salmoniformes > Salmonidae > Thymallus > Thymallus thymallus. The sequence goes on from CM042413.1 coordinate 8,196,865, forward strand.
AAAGTGTTAGGTGAAAATAAATGATAAAAATATTGCTAGTTGATATAGATAAATAAGGAATATTTGCATGGTTAACTATACTATACAGGTCGATGGCAGAGAAATACTTAAATAGCTAAAAGTATGATATAAGTGAGGGTAATAATAGTTTACTTAATATACAGACTGGTTAAATGAACAGGTAAGTTAATATTTTGCATGGTTAAATTAGCTGTACAGGTAAATATACAGTTACATTTACGTGAATATTAGCATGGCCTGGTCCCAGATCTGTGTGTGCTGTCTTGCCAACTCCCATGGTCATTGTCACAAAGAGATTGAAAGACATCTAGGACAAGCCTAGCATGGATGGTTAAAAATAATCAAGATACAATATTAAAAACCAAAATACATTTAATTGAGAGACTTTATCAATAATCCAGCCTCACTTGTGCTGTTAAAGAAAGGCTTCCACAAAATATATTATCCACAAATCTAAAACAACGTTGACTGATTATATTCCATCTAAACGGTCTTATATTCTATTTCTATTTTTGCAATTTGAATTACAATTTAAATGCAATTTGAATTACATTTACACTGCGGCTTTGGTGATGGAGGTGATGGAGGTGAATCGGGTAAGTAGGTATTAAAGTGCCCAATGAGTTCTGTCATGTTATGTTGCTAGTAGATGATAATAAAAAAAAACAAGATAGTCAGCTATCTAAGTGCACCGTGCCATGCAAAACAACCAGGATCCCACTGGGATCTAGCATTGTGTATGGGGATGGAATAAGTTAGCAAGCAAGCTACAACAACTCCAGCGACACTGCAGGTTTTGCAGAAATTAATGTTCGGATTAATGTCATTGTTTATTTCAAAATCTGTCTTTATTTTTGCTGAACTGCCTGACTGGCTGATATAACTTGCAGGATAATAAGTTAGCCACTGACCACATTTACATGCTCAAGTATTCCGTTTTTTTTAGTTGACGCATATAAACAGCATATCCCGTTTACTGTTGTTTTTTGTGGTCTGCGCGGGCTCAGTTTCGCATATTATGGGTGTTGTGTGATGTCACTTTGAAAAGTAGGGACTGGTCCTGTGAAAAATGTCCAAATGTCATCCGTTTGACCGGTTTTAAGGAATTTAAAAGATGAGGAAACGATGAAACACGTTTCTGATAAGACTTCAGTTCATATTGGGTGCATAATTTACGTGGTTGAAATACTACCTAACATTTGTGCTATTCGTTTTAGTGCAAGAAATGCATAATTCTGCAGAAGTTAATATTATATTACACTACATGTGAGGTTATAGGCCTAATGTCAGTGTCCATATTTCAGTTACTATTCCATTTAACCCATATTAACTTAAAATGTTCTGTTTATTCATGGTTACAGGGATACTCGTGAGCGAGATATCAAAGGTGTATGTAAACATCTTATACCGAATAAGACCTTAAGCTGGATATGAGCTACTATCCGGAATACTGTGCACATGTAAACGTGATCAATGTCTGTGTTAGCCATTATACCTGGATTTACTGTTACTGCTGCTAGTAATGTTAGTAACGTTAGAACTCAGGTTAGCGTGTGTAGCTATAGCTACCATCGGCCAACAACAGTGTTTTACCAGTTTGGTTATAGATGTTCAATGTCTACTATGATGGTAAAGGTTTATCTTGATGTTGTGTAACAGTACAAGAAATGCTAATAAGTGATGTGTTTCAAGGCTGCTAGTTGTTAGCTAGTAGAGGTAAGCCAGCAGGGGCTAAAAGCCGGCACGCTGTATAAGTGCTAAAAATATTGTTTAGCTTATACAGAATAAAGAACTCATAGGATATGGTCAGACGATAAATATTCAGAGTGCCAAAATATTTTTTCTACAACAATGAGGACTCGGAATGATGTGGGTCTTTACCGTCTTATGTGGACAGTGGCTTCACTCCTGCTGTGTATTCACTCGTGCGTTCTACTCTTGACGTCACTTTTCCAAAGGTTTTTCCGACATGAGTTTGGTCAAACACAGATCAAATATAAATTTCTCCCAAAATACAAGTGTAAAGTGATATGTCGTATTGTAACTATTAGTTGGAAGGATTAAACCAATCAGAGTGTTTAACTAATGTAACTAATGTAACGTTTACTACTAAAACCCATTAGCGAAATAATATCAGCCTCGGCCAAGGAGGTTCCTCATGAAAGGTACCATCATTCTGTGAGAAAAACAAACAATCATTCACACCTTGCAGTCCAGATACAGTATGATCTTGCTCACTCACATAGTCGCCGGTAGTGCACTTGGTGGATACAAATGTCCATTGACACTGATGCAAAATGGTTAAGAAAATAATATTCCCCTCTTGCCGGAATCAACACCCATCTACATGCATGGAAATTAAATTGATCCAATCTTTGAGTCCTGTTCACTGTTCACTGTTCACTGACAGACACTAGATAATGGCTGCTCTTCTGGAGTTCTAATGAGTAGCAACTTTGAGTCCAAAAGACATTCAAGGGGTGACGGTTTTACAACTAAACAAACACAAACAGTTATATTGTGTAGTGCTGCTACTGACTCCAAATCAGAGTGAAAATGGTTCTGAGCCTCCTCAATGGGTCTCTTGTTTAAGTGTCCTTGAGTGATCTCACCCCTTCAGTTCTCCCTGTCCCCAAACGAGGAGTCCCTTTCCAACACGGCTAGGGGAAACGACCACATTGTGTCCATCCCAACTCAGTGGAGGGAAACCATTTCCCCCTAGAAAAAGATTTTGGCTTAAGCCTAGTGGAACAGAAACTGTAAACAACATCACACCAGGCCACACAGTAAATCAGTCAGTATGGGAGATGCATACTAATAGACAGGGGGCATGTGTGGTGGAAGGTACATGACAACCAATAAGGAATGTTTCCACATTATCCAATATCAGTAGTAATTAATTAAATAATTTACTAGTAATATCCTTGCCTACGAAGTCCATTTTACTTTTTGGTTTAGTTAAGGCTGATCCGTCCGACTTGACTTTCAGACAGATGTTATATCTACAACACAAGCCGATACAGAGCCTTGAGATGTAAATTACCTTGCCGCCCGAGAGCTGTGTCCACATTTTTATAAATGGATTCTCTTTGAAGCTCCCAACCTACTTCACTTTGGAATATTAGGCTGGCTAAACATAGCTCAATTAGTACCTTTCATTTCCAATACAAGTACAATAAAACGGACTATTCCCCCATTACAATGGGACAAAATAATTGATCCATCTCTTTCAGACACTCATAATAGAGGTTGGGCAATATGCAATGTTAACATGTTTAACATTTCAATAAAGAGGGCCTTACAATACTGATGGCTGTCATTGGTATTGTGTGAATGGCTTATATACCATACACCGGGTATTTGGAAAAAGCCACAGGATGGTTTTTCCAATACTGTCAAAATGATTGATTAGTTTTTAAATACATTTTAATATTTATAGGTACTTTTTAAATGAATACCTGCAGTCAACTTGTGCAATTCGTTAGGAGATAAAGCAGATTGCTTTCTTCATTTAAGTCATACCTTTTCCAGACAAAAATTATGTACAGTGGGTTATATATACACTACCGTTCAAACGTTTGGGGTCACTTAGAAATGTCCTTGTTTTTGAAAGAAAAGCAATTTTTTGGTCCATTAAATGAACATCAAATTGATCAGAAATACAGTGTAGACATTGTTAATGTTGTAAATGACTATTGTAGCTGGAAACGGCAGATTTTTTATGGAATATCTACATAGGTGTACAGAGGCCCATTATCAGCAACCATCACTCCTGTGTTCCAATGGCACATTGTGTTAGCTAATCCAAGTTTATCATTTTAAAAGGCTAATCGATGATTAGAAAACCCTTTTGCAATTATGTTAGCACAGCTGAAAACTGTTGTGTTATTATTTGACCCTTCTGACACAATGTATTATCCAGCTGCAACATCTAGCCTAGTGCTCCCTTGGGCTTTCATATACCAAATGGATTCAGACACACTTCTGTCTAATTATTAACCATTCTCTGGAATGTATGACCTGTTTGATACTAACCATTAGAAAATGCATGTGATTTCCTTTCAGCCAGACACTAAATGTACATGGGTCTGTTGGCCAAACTAATCATAATACCACAAATACATGCCTGACACAGCCATGAGTGGAACATCATGTGCTGGGTGACACGTTTCCATTCCCAAAGTAGAAACTACTGAAAACCTATTTTAGCAGCCATGATTTCATATTGTCAGCACACTGGAACCCTCTCTGCACACCTTGTTCATTGTTCTAGAACACTTCTCAAAGTTTGCATCGAATATAATGACCAGTTCAGTTCTTTGTAACTATGTATAGCTAAATGGACAGGATGATTGCATAGAGTACCACAGCACAGTGACATGATTTGCGACCATTTTCATTATGTAACTCAAAGGGATAATTCAATGGCCAAGCACTAACCTATCCGTTATGTAATAACATTACAACTCAAAGGGTTAATTCAATGGCCAAGCACTAACCTATCCGTTATGTAATAACATTACAACTCAAAGGGTTAATTCAATGGCCAAGCACTAATCTATCCGTTATGTAATAACATTATAATAATAACGTTTCCGTCCGACTTGAATCAGCTGTTCATTGCCTTCAGCTGTCTGTCATATTTCCAATTACCTTGTCTATCTTGTAAAATAACGGGTAAATGCAGTGGCTGAACGCGAAGCAGAAAGAAATCTGCCGCTCCTTTACAATGTCTGCGGTCTCGACATGGATAAAACCTACCGTGGAAGCTGGGTAGATATGCTGTCGAGGTTATCATTTCCGCGGCGGACTCCGAGAAATTAGGCCGAATGTCCACATAATCGTATTCTAAAGTAAGAAGTCCGTGGGGAAAGGGAAAATGGTAGACACGGCTGGAAGGGGAGAAGAGGTTTTCGGTGTTGTCGAGCTGTCAACACAAAAGCAGGAGCACCGAGTAGATTACATTTCTTCTGGCGCAAAAGCGAACTTGTTGCGCTGAGCATCCACGAACGCACTGGGCAGTGGCCTATGTATTGACTGTTCCCGCTTCCTGCACTTTCTAGAGCCTTACTACTGTGATCTCTACGGTCCATTACGTGCACTCGTGCAGAGAACGTATCTTCTAGTGGTTGGTCAACTGTACTGCAAGCGAATATTGTTATTATGGGGGAAATGGAGGTGTTTCATTATAATAAAAGTAGGCTAATAAAAACATATACATTTACCGTTGGTGAGGAGATCACAAAGCAGCATGTCGCTGTCTAATATATGGGTCATTCCTGGGATTCGGTAATATTTCAGTCCCCTAGATTTTTGAAAGTAGTGGTTCACCAAAATTAAATGTTAAAAGCTTTACACAATACTTTGGTATGTCCTTTATAATGAATACAAATAGTTATTGCATTTAAATAATTTTTAGCATTAAAAAAAATCTTATTTATGTCTTACAGCAAGCATTTTGTCATGTCCCTGAGGTTCTTCGCTGAATTTGTACTTGGAAAATAATTAATAAAATGTGCACAGTGTCTATAATTTTCAGCAATAATGCAAGTATTTATTTGTGTTCTTTGCTTTTGAAAAGAAATTAAAAAAAAAAAAAGCTAGATATTTGATAAAAAACAACTTAAAAAGTTATGTCCCTCAGTCTGAACTCAACCCCGTCACGCCAACCATTCTCCGCCCATAATAATTTAGACTCCACCCATATGTGACATCATTCACAGGAAGTTGCATCATTCAGCTCTCTTCAACAGCATGGTGCAGAAGAAGGTGAGTGTTATCACACTTTTTAATCATTTTTTGAGGTGAATTATAGTCAGGGAGGGTACTGTCAAGCTTAACAACTCAACCCCATCACATACAATTAAGATGGAAAATGATGACTTTTCAAAATTTTATTTTAATCCATAAAAATCTAATATGTACTTATTTAATTGGATGCCATGTGGCCCACTCTTCTACACCACATTAAGAGCAGTGGCCATTTTGAGCAAAAAAACTCAACCCCATCACACTCAACCCCGTCACATATGTTATTGTTTCGGGGTTGTAAACTTTGTGACAGGGTTGAGTTATTCACTTAATTGAATCAATGATTTCAATTAAAAAAAACAATTTCAGTAAATATATTACCAAAATCATAACTCATAAATCATAACAAAATCAATATTTTTGTCATAGATCAAATATTTGATGTAATGTGTCCACTTAAACTTCAACAGGCATCCTAGTCAGAAATGGCACCCACATCAACAGCAGAGAGGCAAAGGCAGTTTTGTGCACGCAGAGATGCTGACCCAGAAAAAAGGGCACAGTACCTTGAGAGAGAGAGGCAGAGATGGAGAAGGAATGTTGAGGCAGGAAAGAAAAAAACAATTAGTGACCTAAGTGAGAGACCTTCAGTTTTTGTCAGAACATACCAATGCCTGCACAGCCAGCAGACAACCAGGAAAATCCACAACCCATGGAAGTGGAGAAATTGGTACATCCAGATGTTGGACAGTGGTGCATACTGAAATATGATGATGACCTGTACCCAGGCATTGTCCTTGACACAGACGAAACAAGTGTTCAAGTCAAGTGTATGCATCGTGTTGGACCAAACAGATTTTTTTGGCCTTCTCGTGATGACATCCACTGGTACCAATTTGATGAAGTCATTGAGATGATTCCAGCTCCACAACATGTGACATCTCGCCATGTTGAGGTTCTGAAGGAGGTTTGGGCCAGACTCTCAATATAAAATCCTGAATAAAGTGCCTCAGCCACACACACACACACACACACACACACACACACACACACACACACACACACACACACACACACACACACACACACACACACACAGAGCCAGACACACACACACACACACACACACACAGACCCACAGACACACACACACACACACATGCAGTTTTGTTTTATGTTATGTTATTATGATGGACTTTTATCTGCTGCAGTTTTGTTTTATGTTATGAACTTTTATCTGCTGCAGTTTTGTTTTATGTTATGAACTTTTATCTGCTGCAGTTTTGTTTTATGTTATGAACTTTTATCTGCTGCAGTTTTGTTTTATGTTATGAACTTTTATCTGCTGCAGTTGTTTTGTTATTATGAACTTTTATCTGCTGCAGTTGTTTTATGTTATTATGAACTTTTATCTGCTGCAGTTGTTCAGTTAATAAAGTAAAAACGACAGAAACTAAATATGACTATGTCTTTATTACATGGTTGCCTAAAATAAAATAGTGTTTTGTTTGAGTCTCAAAGAGGGATTTTCGTATTAAACAAATACAAAATAAAAGTAGGCCAATGTGTCCTTTCAACCCTGTTACAGTATTCAACCCCATCACAGTATTCTCAACCCTGTCACATTAATATTTTTGGAAAATAAAATAAGGAAGACAATTAAAAATTAAAGCATTTCTTGCTGATTACCACCCGACATGTTAAGGGCTAACACAGTAAAATTGTGGTTTTAGTAAAACATCGAAATGAAAATTGTTCTTACTAAAATAAAGAGACCACAGACAAACAATTTGGATATTTGTAACTTCCATCACATACAAATGTGAAAATTATCATAAATGTTACATTTGAAGTCATTGAATTGGTATGAGGGACACATGAGCACTAGGTAGATGTTTGTTTTATAACAAGTTTTGTATAAAATCCTGTTTAAACTACTTAAATTTTGTCCGTTACGGGGTTGAGAATAAAAGGTGTACAAATCTGACAAAAACTGAAAATAATAAAAAGTCTTTAATGCCTGAGATGGGAAAATATGATTTTTTGAAGGTTTGATATGTGCCTAATAATGTGGGGTATTTAGAAATGTAATCATATGTAGTTCAAAAATTTAAAAAGTCCAAGTTGAAATATTACCGAATCCCAGGAATGACCCATATGTATTTTTTTATTTGAACCTTTATTTAACTAGGCAAGTGAATTAAGAACAAATTCTTAATTACAACAACGGCCTACCTACAGGGTCAGGCCCTGGAGCAAATTAGGGGTAAGTGCTTTGCTCAAGGGCACACCTTTTTTTCACTTTGTCGGCTCGTGCATTCGACACAACAACCTTTTGATTATTAGCCCAACACTCTGACCACTAAGCTACCTGCCGCCCTAATAAAATTGACATGATGGGTAGGCTACAGTATTGCTGTGTGATAGGAGCCCGATATTATAGCCTATTTAATCTCAGAGCCTATACCAAGGCAGGAGATAGTAACGCACAGTGGCGATTTTAGCATGTCAATCTTCGTGGGGCAAACAAACAAAAAATGCCAGCAAAGCCACAACACAACACTAAACAATACATGAATTGCACTATAACGGTGACAAACGGTGCCCACAAACTGTTAGGGCCTACATAAAGCTGTCCCAACAGCAGAGTCCCAACAGCAGTCCCAACACTCCATCAGCGGAGCCTTGTCTGGCAGCGAAACAGTTAATTCAGCCTCATTTACAGCCTCATACACAAATGTGGTTTCTACTGATAATTGAGATGTACAAACTGTGGCATATTATGTAGTATGCCAGAGAGATAAGAGCGGATAAGAGGCAATCCGTAAGTACGATTAAGAAGTTAATGAGCGAGCGGCGACGGACATAGCCAATACAACTATTTGTTCAGCACTTTTGAAATGTACACCGACAGAATTCAGAACATGGGCCGTTCTTACAGTGTACTAAATGATTATGGCGAGGGCCACTAACAGCTTGCTACACATCATAAACATAGTTTTACTTTCTTAGCTACAGTATACATATCTCTCTGGCATACTACATAATTTATGAAGCAGTGTAACAGTTTTGCTTCAGTCCCTCTTCTGGCCCCTACCTGGGCTCGAGCCAGGGCCACTCTGCATGTGTTTAGCAGATGTTATTGCGGGTGTAGCGAAATGCTTGTGCTTCTAGCTCTGACAGTGCAGTAATATCTAACATGTAATATCTAACAAATGACACAACATATACCCAGTACACACAAATCTAAGTAAGGAGTGAATTAAGAATATATACATATATGGACTGAGATACAGTAGAATAGTATAGAATACAGTATATATACATATGAGATGAGTAATGCAATATATGTAAACATTATTAAAGTGACTAAGATACTGTAGAATAGTAGAGAATACAGTATATATACATATGAGATGAGTAATGCAAGATATGTAAACATTATTCAAGTGACTAGTGTTCCACTTCTTAAAGTGGAAAGTGATTTCTAGTCTATGTCTATAGGCAGCAGCCTCTAATGTGCTAGTACTTGAAGCTTTCCACCTTCTCCACTGCTGTCCCATCGATGTGGATAGGGGGGGTGCTCCCTCTGCTGTGGTAATATTTAAAGAATGAAGTGTCAATATTTCAAGAGGAAAGTCCAAATTAATATTTGTGAATGAAGTTGCAATGTTTTGAGAATAAACTAGGTGATTTGGTTCTTTTCAGAAGGAGGAACCAACCACACTGTCTGTGTAATTACATACATAGGTAGAGACAGGTGGGTAGGTACCTGCCGACTTACCACCGCAGCCTGCACAGACAAGCTCACCTAAAGGGAAAAGGTAGAAACAAAAGAGCTGACCAAGAGAGGGAGCTGACCAAGAGAGGGAGCTGACCAAAAACAGTGATACAACAGACTCACAGACGACGAAAGCTCAGGAGCACATTACTGGCTGAGAATACCTGTAAGAAAAGAGCAAAGAACAGACAATCTGAGACTTAACTGTGATCCTCAGAGAAATCCAGCCCATGTAGGACCCACACAAGACACTGTACCTACCCGAGTTGTTGCACCTGAAAGAGAAATCCGAAGACCAGAAGACTCCGAAAGAGAACAAGAAGAGGAATATTGACCTGCTGAACCAATACGGTCAGACACAGAAGATCAAAATGGACGAAGAACACCTGTAGAAGAAAAAATACACATAAGCTGCGTTCGAATACTCATACTAACCGCACTAACCATACTATTTGTGATGTGAATTGAGTATATAGTATGTTTATTGGTCATAGTATGGATATACAGCGGGTGAAATAAGTATTGAACACGTCACCATTTTTCTCAGTAAATATATTTCCAAAGGTGCTATTGACATGAAATGTTCACCAGATGTTGGTAACAAGTAATCCATACATACAAAGAAACCAAAACAAATAAGTTCAGAAATTAAGTTATGTGTAATAATGTGAAATGACACAGGGAAAAAGTATTGAACACACGAAGAAAGGGAGGTGCAAAAAGGCATGGAAAGCCAAGACAACAGCTGAAAACTATCAGTAATTAAAAAGCAATCCAGCCCCCTGTCAGTGCAAATTAATATCAGCTGGTTCAGTCCCAACTGATGGCCTACAAAAAGGTCTCATTGCCAAGGTGTCACACAAGACACATCTCATGATGGGTAAAAGTAAAGAGCTGTCTCAAGACCTTCGCAACCTAATTGTTGCAAAACATAATGATGGCATTGGTTAAAGGCGCATTTCTAAGCTTCTGAATGTTCCAGTGAGCACTGTTGGGGCCATAATACGGAAGTGGAAAGAATCATTTCACCATAAATTTGCCTCGACCAGGTGCTCCTCGCAAGATTTCTGACAGAGGAGTGAAAAGAATAATCAGAAGAGTTGTCCAAGAGCCAAGGACCACTTGTGGAGAGCTTCAAAAAGACCTGCAATTAGCAGGTACTGTTGTCTCAAAGAAAACAGTAAGTAATGCACTCCACCGCCATGGCCTGTATGCACGCTCACCACGCAAGACTCCATTGCTGAAAAAAAAGCATGTTGAAGCTCGTTTAAAGTTTGCTGCACAACATTTGGAAAAGCCAGTGAAATACTGGGAGAATATAGTGTGGTCAGATGAGAGCAAAATTGAACTGTTTGGATGTCATAATACACACCATGTTTGGAGGAGAAATGGCACTGCACATCACCCTAAAAACACCATACCAACAGTGAAGTTTGGAGGTGGGAACATCATGGTGTGGGGCTGCTTCTCAGCAAATGGTACTGGCAAACTTCACATAATTGAAGGAAGGATGAATGGGCAAATTTACCGAGACATTCTTGACAAAAATCTGCTGCCATCTACCAGGATGTTGAAGATGAAACGAGGGTGGACATTTCAGCAAGACAATGATCCCAAACACACAGCCAAGGAAACTCTCAATTGGTTTCAAAGAAAGAAAATAAAGCTGCTAGAATGGCCCAGCCAATCACCTGATTTAAATCCCATTGAAAATCTATGGAAAGAACTGAAGATCAAGATTCATAGAAGAGGCCCACGGAACCTTCAAGATTTGAAGACTGTTTGTGTGGAAGAATGGGCCAAAATCACACCAGAGCAATGCATGCGACTAGTTTCTCCATACAGGAGGCGTCTTGAAGCTGTCATTACCAACAAAGGCTTTTGTACAAAGTATTAAATAAATATCAGTAAGTGTGTTCAATACTTTTTCCCTGTGTCATTTCACATTATCACACATAACTTAATTTCTGAACTTATATGTCAATAGCACCTTTGGAAATATATTTACTGAGAAAAATGGTGACGTGTTCAATACTTATTTCACCCACTGTATAGTTAGTATGCTAAAAGTTCCCGGATGTCATTCTAAATTCGCCAAAATACGAGAGGACACTATTCCCTGGTCAAATGGTGTACCCCTCTACTCCACAATGGGATTCGATAAACTATTAGCGTCCGTTGCTATATCAACAGTGTGGTGACCTAAATTGTTGCCAGCAGCACAGTTACAGGCAACAACGCTCTGAATAACATGAAAACAGCCTAACCAGCTCTGCTATGGCGAGTAAAATGGTCAGAGTGAGGTGTTCTCTCATTTGTGTCTGGAACTAGCTAGCTGGCAACAGTCTCAAAATATCTTCAAACAAGTGGAATGGACATTGTGTCTGCGCATTGTATGGTTGTGTCTACAGAGAAGCAGCTGAAAGGAATGGCAAGAGATTTTGAAAAAGTCAAGGGCCAACAGGAAGTTGCAGGAACGGGATGAGGAAACAGAGCTGGAGTTAGAGACCACTCTGCTAACGAAAAGGGCTCAAAAGAAGAAAACCATGCCTGGAGAGATGGCACAAGATGAGACTTTTACTGGGGCAGAGAGTGCACATAGGATTTGTGTCCAATCAAATTCTGGATACAGTTATAGATAGCATCCATCGGCGATTTCTGAGTAATGGCACTTTGTATGCCAACATGGCTCTTCTGGACCCTAAAAACAGCTAACATTGGCAAGTGGGCAAGTGGGCAAGTGCCTGCCAAAACAAGGTTAAACATGTGTGCAATCTTAGTCTCTAATTTGTTAATGCTAAGTACTAACTTGTCAATAATCATAACCATTCATGCATAACAATGAGTTCAACATTTTGAAAGTTTGCTGTAACACGTCAACCTTTTTTTTTATGTCCTGCCCCATCCAGGCTGTGATTGGTCAGTTCACGAAAAGTGACATTGACGAACGCTTGTTTCAACAAAAGGCACCCGATATAGCTAAATAGCCAGCTAGCCAAACCCAAACATTGCTTATCTTATCCCTATTGTCTTCTGTCTTACCGCTTCAGCTGCAAACCCTTGACTAACAGTTGAACTGGTAGTGCTGGGCTCAATGGGCTGCTCTCTCTGCTCTCTCTCCTCTCTGCTGCCAGGGCCTTCAGGCTCACTAGGCTGAGATGATTGACTGGTAACGGCACCAAATGAATAATTCGTTATTTTAAAACATTTGGCTGTATCAGCCTCAAGGGACTTCAAACTCTTCTCTCTCTGTTTTTCAGCATCACCTTTACTTTGTTTCTCTTTGTGTTTGTCCATCTTGCTTCACTCCACTATTTCTCCAAACGTCACCACTTAACAGAGATGGGAAAGGGGCGGGGCCCAGGTAAAGTTAGAATGGACTGGACCAAAAGTAATTGGCTGTGAGAGAGAGGCTGACAGATGTAATACCCAACCTCAGTGGCAGTGGGCCGGAAGCCCACTCACCTGGGCCAGTCAGACACACAGCACTTGGTTATTTTTATTTAAGCGGGGGTTATTTATATTTAACGTTGAATTGGCCCCAATTGTCAAGCGGCCCACCGGGAAAGCTCCCGGTGCTCCAGATGTTCAGTCCATCATTGGTGCGCACTCTGGCACTGCAGATTGAATTTACGAACACACCAGAAATCGTAAAATGTTTAGCTAGTAATTTGTTATGCTAACAAGCTAGCAAGAGGTTGTATAGGCGAAGCTCTAGTACACTCAACTGAAATGATAACCTTTGTTTACAGTATACTAAAATGAACTAATAGTATACTGTATAATATGTAGTATATACTCATTAAGTATGTAGTATACAGTATGTTAGTATGGATATTCGAACACAGCCATAGTGAACCCCCCCCACTAGTTAACACTCCGGTTGAGCAGGCTAGGAGATCCACACGTGAGAGAAGGCCTGCAAAGATGCTTACTTACCGGACACTAGGTCAGCCATCCTACTAGCCATACACCGCAATCAACACTGTAGAGGTTTATGAGAGGTTTAACTGTAGAGGTTTAACTGTTCTTAAACTAGTGTGCATTATTATTATTTTTTATTGTTTACTGATACATTTCTGTCTTTGTGTTTTCAGAGGCCCTCCACATTTTTTACGAGTTGTGTTATCTTTTTTCAATAAATAACACAAAAATCCCCAGAATAGTTTACTTAATGTACAGTCTGGTTAAATGTACAGGTAAGTGAATATTTGCATGGTTGAATTAACTGTACAGGTAAATGAAAGGAAGAGATACTTAAATAGCTAAATGTGTGTATGATATAATTTAGGGTAATAATAATAATTCCCTTAAAATACAGTCCTTAGTACAGGGTTTAATTACAGATAAATACACGTATTGCACATTCAATATACTAAATGCAATGAAAAAAGATACTACTGACAGGATACTAATATGCAGTCCTGAGTGAATAACTACGTAAGTTCAGTCCAAGAATTACTTACAATATTGCACGTGATATGATATAACAACTGTACATGAATATGTATGTACAGTCCTGCATGAATGAGTGCTGAATGAATAAGTCCTGAGTGAATGAGTGATTACAGACCAGAGAGTTACTCACGGATGGATGAATGCCTAATTTTTAAACTAGGTCCTAACACCCCAACAGTTCCAGGTCAAGGTTGCCGACGGCACGGCACCCCGGTGTGGCACAGGACCTCCTGTAGCGCTCTCTGGCACACTGTGGTTGTGATGGCTTGGTTGTGGTAAGGCCTCTTACTCCCACCTAGGGGAGGAGAGAGGCACACAACCAAGTCATCACACACTATTAGGGAGATTACCATCCCCAATCAGAGACAGCTGTATAGCGTTGTCTCTGATTGGGGATAGTATATAGACTCCACACACAGCCACCTGTGTGTGGATCATTGTTCGTGTCTGCCTTGGGTTTTCAGCACGTGAGTCACTTTTGCTTTGCATAGTTTTGTAGTTTAGTTTCGTTCGTTTCAGTCATCTCCTTTTTGTATTTAAGTGCTTCGCGATAACAACTCCTAAATAAAAAAGGAATGACGCTCCACCAGCGCTCTGTTTATCGTCCCATTACTCCGCAACGTGACAGTGGTGGGATCAGTCTGTGACTGAAGGTGCTCCTCTGCATCATAACCATGGCATGCAGAGGGTGGGTGACGTTGATGGCCAGCGGTTTGGCCAGGATCCTTCTCTCCGCCACCTTCTCTAGAGTGCCAAGGTTAATCCCCAGAACAGAGCTATTAGGAAAGTAATACATAATCTAAAGGGAAGCACTTATACTTGAGATGTAAGGGTTATGTGCAAAATGATTGCAATCAGATTACAGATACTTTTGGAAAACTAGATGATTACTTTGGGGATTACTTTTAATTCCGAAAGGATGTTTGCGGAACAAATTATTTGACACTTCTCTGTTTTCACAATGACATTCAAATCAGCGTTGAAAAAAGGCGCAAGTTTCAGTTTGTTCCACCTGAGTGAGTCTGACCACAAGTCAGAGACCACTATGACGACACTCCAAATGTGTTTAAAGGATCGCGGGAAAAGAGCAGGAATAGGCTTTTGTAGGCTACAGTCCAAGCTATCCAAGCCATGTCTTCCAATCGTGCGACTGCTGTCGGCATCCAAAGATTAACCAATTTGAGAAAACGCTTGGAGGTAAGGATGACAGCAGAGGTGTAGTCTACAGCGATACGGATATCACTTATTATTGATATCTACATAGCCCATTGATGTGAATCACACTGCTGCTCTCTCATTTATCTATTTGCGCCTTACGGATTGTGGTTTTTGTGGATGGCTGTTCACAAATCTAAATGTGTATTTCAACCCAATAAAGGTTTAATTAAATTTTAAGATGCCTATCAATCTAATTCATGCTGATTAAAAAATATATATATTAGGGAAAGGAGGCCTAATGGTTTTTAATGTAAAGATATAATATCGTATTATTATATGTAGTAGAAAGCAATGGGTTAGAAGAAGCCTACATAACCAACCCATAAAGTAAAATGTAACATCCATATATGGCCAGGTATGTAAACTTTATTAAACTTTAACATTGATTTATCCTGCAATAGATGTCATTCAATTGGTAACATACATGTTTGTCTTCCTCTAATGCCTCTTAAGGGGAAAGTAATCTAAAATAAACGGAATGTAATCAGATTACGTTACTGAGTTTCTAGTAATCCAAAGGTTACGTTACTGATTACAATTTTGGACAGGTAACTTGTAACTGTAACGGATTACAGTTACAAGTTACCTGTATACAAACGTAATTAGCTATGCAGCCTGATAAACCAGTGATGGTGTAGACCTAAATCAGCATGTTGTTTGAGCAACATTATCTTCCAAATCAAATTGAAATACACGAAGGACACATATGTTAGCTACATGAAGTAGCTAAGAAAAAACCTTCAATGTAGCCAAAGATTATAGGGTCCCCTAGGAAACACTTAGCAACAATTTAGTTCCTACCCTATCACAATAACTCCTCCCTGGCATTTTAATTCATTGTCATGTCAAACAACACTGTATTCAAAGTGCCAACTATTATATTCTAACTATAGAATTAGAATAATCATTCGATTTGTTTTGCTCAAAATCGCAAGTCAAATCTCAATTGCAACATTTGGTTAAAAACAAGGCCTAGATTGTTTGCCCATATCGTGCTGCCCTACGTGGCAGTATGGAAATTGCAACAAGGCTGTTCTAGGTGGGGATAGAACCCCGGTCTCTTGTGTTCAAAGTCACTAAGTTAACTGGTTGAGCTAACTCCCCAATAAATTAATCCAAGAGCAGAGGTGGTCAAAAGGCAAGGAGTCGTAGATCTTCAACAAAAGACAATCTTTACTGATAAAAAGTACAACAAAACAAAGGAAGCCTAGCTTCCAAGAAACAGCAAAAATAACGATAGACACAAGGGTCCAAAGATATAAACTTTAACTTTAACAGACTTAGCTTGCAACAGGTAACATAGGCTCAAGACTGAACAATAAAGCATGGCACAAACACACTTAAATAGGCCAAGACACAGATGTGATACGTCAGGCATAATGAGTGGTAGTGTTCAGCAGGAGTCGGGTGAGAGGCGCCACCTGCCGACCAGGAGGAAAATAGCAGTCCAGTTAAGGGTTCCTTACAGAAATGTCCTCAAATAAGTGCAGGAAATGCAGAAACGCATGAAAATGCAGGAAAATATTTTGGGTTCAAGTTGAATTGAACAGTATAAAATCAGAATGGAGAAGACTTAGAATGTATGTATTGCCACCCTAGGGTCATGCACTATTTATATATATTTATTTTTATTTAACCTTTATTTAACTAGGCAATTCAGTTAAGAACAAATTCTTATTAACAATGACGGTCTACCTATGAGGTCAGCCCCTGGAGCAAATTAGGGTTAAGTGCCTCGCACTACTCATAAACCTTTGTAGAACTTTTAATAAATATTGGAGAACTACTGAATACAACTAACGTTTCTCCGTCTCATCATTTTATTTTTTATTATTATTATTACCCTGTTAATTCAGGTTTATTATCACGTCTCAGTCCTAGGTGCGTAACACTAGGCTACCAACCAAGTTATTATTTCTTCTTTATAGCCAATATAGTGTATCATCATCTGATAGGCCTATATTTAGATCAATTGTTATTTCAAGAAAGGGAGAATCAACCATGAATATTGTAGTGATCTTAACCCAACAACCCTATTTCTATTTTGCCCTGTTTATCAAAAGTGTTGGAAAAACTTGATGTCCATAGTATTCTCTCTGGTATGCAATCTGGTTTTTGCTCAGGTTATGAATGTGTCAGTGTAACCTTATAGGTCCTAAATGATGTCACCACTGCCCTTGATTCTAAGCAATGTTGTGCTGCTATTTTTATTGAATTGGCCTGGTTTGATAACTACCTCTCTCAAGGAGTGCAATGTATAAAGTCAGAACATCTGCTGTCTCAGCCACTGCCCCACTGCCTGTCACCAAGGGAGAACTCTAAGGCTCAATACTAGGCCCCACGCTCTTCTCAATTTACATCAACAGCATAGCTCAGGCAGTAGGAAGCACTCTCATCCATTTATATGCAGATAGATAGATAGGTACTTACTTTATTGATCCCCCAGGGGGGAAATTTCATTGTCAAGCAGCTACAACAAAACACAGGGCAGGTGCAAAATGCCACAACGAAAAGTACACAAAAGACAGATACACGGTACATGATACATAGAGCGGCAGTATGAAAAAGTATAGAAATACAAGATATCTGGAGTGCAAAAAAATAAAAGCTATAAAAGAGACATTGCATAGTATGGGTGGTTGGCTGAATATGTACACTATACATTGGTGGGTGTTTGATGGTTAACTATACTATACAGGTTGATGGCAGAGAAATACTTCAGTAGCTAAAAATGCGTATGATATGAGCGAGGGTAATAATAGTTTGCTTAATAGACAGACTGGGTATATGAACAGGTAAGTGAACATTTTGCATGGTTAAATTAGCTGTACAGTTAGGTATACAGTTATATTTACAGATAAGTGAATACTTGCGTGGTTACACAAACTGTACAGGTAAATGACAGGAAGAGATACTTTAATAGCTAAATGTGTGTATGATATCATTTGGGGTAATAATAGTACTTCCCTTAAAATACAGTCCATAGTGCGCAGGGTTTAATTACAGACAACTGCACGTATTGCACATTCGATATACTCAAAAGCAATGAGAAAAGGTGGAACTGGCAGATTACTAATATGCATTCCTGAGTGAATGCCTACGTAAGTTAAGTCCAATAATTACTTACAATATTGCATGTGATATGATATAACAACTGTACATGAGTATGTATATACAGACCTGTATGAATAAATAGGTCCTGAGTGGATGGATGAGTGCTGACGGACCAGAGATTAGTCACGGATGGATGCATAATTGTTAAACTAGGTCCTAGCACCCCAACAGTTCCAGATCTACGTTGCCGATGGCACGGCACCCCGGTGAGGCATTATATAGTCTAATAGCCGCCGGCAGGAAGGACCTCCTGTAGCGCTCTCTGGCACACCATGGTGGGATCAGTCTGTGACTGAAAGTGCTCCTCTGCGTCATAACCATAGCGTGCAGAGGGTGGGTGACGTTGTCCATGATGGCCAGCAGTTTGGCCAGGATCCGTCTCTCCACCACCTCCTCTAGATTGTCAAGGCTCATCCCCAGGACAGAGCTAGCCTTCCTGATCAGCTTATTAACCCGAGAAGCATCACCGGCTTTGATGTTTGCTCCCCAGCACACCACTGCAAAAAAGATGGCACTGGCCACCACAGACTGGTAGAAGGTATGCAGTAGTTTACTGCACACGTTGAAGGACCTGAGCCTCCTCAGAAAGTAGAGTCGGCTCTGGCCCTTTTTGTACAGGGCCCCGGTGTTACCGGCCCATTCCAGCCTGTTGTCCATATGGACTCCAAGGAACTTGTATGACCCAACCATTTCCACATCCATCCCCTGTATAGGGACTGCAGTCAGTTGTGCCTTGGTTCTCCTGAAGTCAACCACCATCTCCTTTGTTTTGCTGATGTTGAGCTGAAGGTGGTTCTGCACACACCACAACACAAAGTCACTGATTGTGCTCCTGTACTCCTCCTCCTGCCCACCCCTGATGCACCCTACAATAGTAGAGTCATTCGAGAACTTCTGTAGGTGGCATGTTTCAGAGTTATATCTGAAGTCTGAGGTGTAGAGGGTGAACAGGAAGGGGGACAGGACCGTTCCCTGGGGGGCCCCTGTGTTGCTAACTGCCCGTTCTGACACACAGCTCTGTAGTCGCACAAATTGTGGCCTACCGGTCAGGTAGTCCGTGACCCAGGAGACTAAGGGTGCTTCCACAGATGATAAAGATGATAAAGTCTTATACTCAGCTGGCCCCTCCCCGGATTTGGGGTTAAACGCTCTATAACAAAGCTTTCTTAATACCCAACACCTCCAAAACAAAGGTCATGTGGTTTGGTAAGAAGAATACCCCTCTCCCCACCGGTGTGATTACTACCTCTGAGGGTTTATAGCTTGAGGTAGTCAAGCTACTTGGGAGTATAGCTGTCAAGTTGCGTATAGACGGGACGAGAAGCAGAGCGTTGGTGGAGCGACATTCCATTTTATTTAACTTGTTTTCTTGACAAGTACCAAAAATAAACAAGGAGAGTATACAACCATGAACTGACGTGAACATACACATGCACACCCAGGTGACAAACAAAGGAACTTAAATAGAATCCCCAATTAGAGACAACACGAGACAGCTGTCTCTAATTGGGGTTAGAAATTAACAAACACAATAGCTGGAGGCTCCGGGCTATGACGACGCACCGTTGGTCTGGGGCGTGGAGCAGGCACGGGCCGTACCGGGCTGTGGAGACGCACCACTGGGCTGTGTTGTAGAATAATCGTACTCTTTTTCTTAAAAAATAAAGCACTTTCAAAGTTTGGACAAGCAACACAGACCTTTATTCCGGAGACTTCTGTCTTCCTAGGCTCATCTCGCTCTTTTTATACAATTTACAGTTACATAGTATACATAGTCCCTTCCTCACGGGTAGAATGATAAGCACCCCTTAACCGTTTTCCACTATCGTTTCAAACTTCTTCAGTTCTAGTTTGTCTACACCCTCCGTTGGCAGTTAAACCTTCAAGATTTGAACCAATAGTGGCAAACTCAGGGCGACCCATATGAGACCTGTACATATAGAGATAAGCATATAGGCACTCATAAATCCTAGTGTATGTCAAACCCCGGTGCAAACACAGCACAACACATACTATTCTATTCGTGTGTCTGAGTGCACCCCTTAACCTTTGGGCTTCACTGACTGTGTTAACTATTGGGTTTTGCTGACTGCACTGTTTATTGGGCTTCTGCTGACTGCTCTGACCTCCATCCTGTCGCTATCCCATACCATGTTTACTAAATAACCTACTGTGGTTTCTAACCTTCCTATTCTGTGTTGTGGATCATAGGCCTAAAAATATTAACCAAAAGCTTAAAAATATTCAACAGCTGATGCGTGGAGCAGGCACAGGCCGTACCGGGCTGTGGAGGCGCACCATTGGGCTGGTGCGAGGAGCAGGCACGGGCCGCACCGGGCTGTGGATGCGCACCATTGACAAGTACCAAAAATAAACAAGGAGAGTATGCAACCATGAACTGACATGAACATACACATACAAGAACCCACACCCAGGTGACAAACAAAGGAACATAAATTAGAGACAACACGAGACAGCTGTCTCTAATTGGGGATAGAAATTAACAAACACAAAAGACGCCCAGTGAACTGCCAAGCTCTAACCGCGGCACTCCAACTCCCCACTAGAGGGAGCCAGACACATGCCACAGTCAGAACCTGACAATGGTTGACACTGTCCTTCTCTCAGCACGCATCAAAGCTACAGGCTAAGGTTAAATCTAGACTTGGTTTCCTCTATCGTATTCACTCCTCTTTCACCCCAGCTGCCAAACTAACCCTGATTCAAATGACCATCCTACCCCTGCTAGATTACGAAGACGTAATTTATAGATCGTCAAGTAAGGGTGCTCTTGAGCAGCTACAGTTTAAGTCGGAAGTTCACTTACACTTAGGTTGAAGTCATTAAAACTCATTTTTCAACCACTCCACAGATTTCATGTTAACAAACTATAGTTTTGGCAAGTCGGTTAGGACATCTACTTTGTGCATGACACAATTAATTCTTCCAAGAATTGTTTACAGACAGATTATTTCACATATAATTCACTATATCACAATTCCAGTGGGTCAGAAGTTTACATACACTAAATTGACTGTGCCTTTAAACAGCTTGGAAAAATCCAGAAAATGATGTAATGGCTTTAGAAGCTTCTGATAAGCTAATTGACATCATTTGAGTCAATTGGAGGTGTACCTGTGGATGTATTTCAAGGCCTACCTTCAAACTCAGTGCCTCTTTGCTCGACATCATGGGAAAATCAAAACAAATCAGCCAAGAGCTCAGAATAGTTTTTTGTAGACCTCCACAAGTCTGGTTCATCCTTGGGAGAAATTTCCAAATGCCTGAAGGTACCACGTTCATCTGTACAAACAATAGTACGCAAGTATAAACACCATGGAGCTGTCATACCGCTGAGGAAGGAGACGCGTTCTGTCTCCTAGAGATGAACGTACTTTGGTGTGAAAAGTGCAAATCAATCCCAGAACAACAGCAAAGGACCTTGTGAAGATGCTGTAGGAAACAGGTACAAAAGTATCTATATCCACAGTAAACGAATCCTATATCGACATAACCCGAAAGAGTGCTAGGCGACAAAAAATTATAAAAAATATTGCAAGTGATATAGATAAATAAGGAATATTTGCATGGTTAACTATACTATACAGGTCGATGGCAGAAAAATACTTAAATAGCTAAATTGTGCGTATGATATAAGTGAGGGTAATAATAGTTTACTTAATATACAGTCTGGTTAAATTAACAGGTAAGTGACTATTTTGCATGGTTAAATTAACTTTGCATAATTACCTACAGCCTGAAATAACTTTTGGATATCAGAGAGGCGGTAAGTCACCAGCATATTTTCTCCAAGACGCCGCCTGTGTAGAAGAGGTATTTAAAGTGGACATTTAGTCCGACTCAGGAGGCGTGCATACCATCCACCGCTTCCAAGTATATTACTTGCTATTGTTCAGTCCATGGACAATAAAGTAGTTGAGCTCAGGGAGAAGATCTCCTTCTAGAGAGACTCCAGGGACTGTAAAATGCTCTGTTTCATGGAATCATGTCTCTCTCTGGACATACTGTCACCATCCATACAGCCAGCTGGGTTTTCAATACATTGTGCAGATGAGAATAAAGAACTTTACGGGAAGAAGAAAGGCGGAGGTGTACGTTTCATGATTACCTTTTCATAGTATGATCATACTAGTATGATTGTGATAACGTGCAGGTACTCAAGTCCTTTTGTTCACCCGACCTAGCATACCTCACAATCAAGTGCCAACCCATTCAAGCCGATACCACGATGGCTCTCAAGCAGTGTTTAATTTGAGCCGAATCCTGCCGGAACAGGATCTGGCACCTCTTGTATGTAGAGGTTATGGGGAGGGCCAGTGGGGTAAGTAACTGATCTTGAAACAGGTCTTGGTAGTGGTGGTCAGCTAGTGGAGGTCCCTACGTAATCACGTCACGTAGCCTAGTCTATTCATCTCCCTACTGATCTTGAATCGTGGGAAAGCCAAAATATTTTTTTTTAATAAAAGGCAATCGATTTTGACATTTTTCAAGTCCAAAAATTCAGAGAAAGATGGTGAATCGAACCCAGACGAGTGAGAGAACTGTCAGTGCCGGACAGTTCTCTGTTCCTGATGGCAATAGTAATCCCAACAGTTCAGCATCACCATCGGCACCTCCACTAGCTAGTAGGCCTACTAGCAAGTCAGACTCAGCGGGAGAGGGAGACGGGGAGCTGGGGGGGAGATCAGACATAAAAAAACAGGAAGTACCCGTGCTAACGCTGGTCTGCCTCTGAGAACAACATTGACGTATAAACTGACACAGTGACTGAGTTCATCAGGAAGGGGATGTTGTTTCCACTGTGACGATTAAAACCTATCCAAACCAAAACCGTGGATAGATGGCTGCATTCGTATAAAACTGAAAGCCGAACCACCACATTTAACCACGGCAAGGTGACTGGGAATATGATTGAATACAATCAGTCCAGTTAAGCTAAACACCTTCTTCGCCGGCTTTGAGGGTAAAACATTGCCGCTGCCGCGGGGCCGCTCCCGAGGACTGTGAGCTTTCAATCTCTGTGGCCGATGTGAGTAAGACATTTAAGCGTGTTAACCCTTGCAAGGCTGCCCGCCCAGACTGATCCTCAACACAGGGGCCCCACAAGGATGCATGCTCAGCCCCCTCTTGTTCTCACTGTTTACCCATGACTGCGTGGCCACGCACGCCTCCAACTCAATCATCAAGGTTGCAGAGGACACAACAGTGGTAGGTCTGATTACCAACAATGATGAGAAAGCCTACAGCGAGGAGGTGAGGGCCCTGGCGGAGTGGTGCCAGGAAAATAACCTTTCCCTCAATGTAAACAAAATGAAGGAGTGGATCAAAGACTTCAGGAGAGAGCAGAGGGAGCACGCCACCTATCCACATCGACGGGGCCGCAGTGGAGAAGGTGAAAAGCTTCAAGTTCCTCGGTGTACACGTGACTGAAAATCTGAAATGGTCCACCCACATAGACAATGTGGTGAAGAAGGCGCAACAGCACCTCTTCAACCTCAAATCAAATCAAAATAGAATGTTATTTGTCACATGCGCCGAATACAACAAGTGTAGACCTTAACGTGCAATGTTTACTTACAAGCCCTTAACCAACAATGCAGTTCAGGACATAATATATATAATATTTACCAAATAAATTAAAGTAAAAAATTATAAAAAGTAACACAATAAACTAACAATAATTAGGCTATATACAGGGGGTACCGGTACTGAGTCAATGTGCAGGGGTACAGGTTAGTCGAGGTAATTTGTACATGTAGGTAGGGGTAAAGTGATAGATAGATAATAAACAGTGAGTAGCAGCAGTGTAAAAACAAATGGAAGGGGGGGGGGCTCAATGTAAATAGTCTGGGTGGCCATTTGATTGATTGTTCAACAGTCTTATGGCATGGGGGTAGAAGCTGCTAAGGAGCCTTTTGGTCCTAGACTTGGCGTTCCGGTATCACATGCTGTGCGGTAGCAGAGAGAACAGTCTATGACTTGGGTGACTGGATTCTTTGATAATTTTTTTAGCTTCCTCTGACACCGCCTAGTATATAGGTCTAGTGATGTACTGATGTACTGGGCCGTACGCACTACCCTCTGTAGCGCCTTACGGTCAGATGCCGAGCAGTTGCCATGCCAGGCGGTGATGCAACCGGTCAGGATGCTCTCGATGGTGCAGCTATAGAACTTTCTGAGGATCTGGCCAGCCATGTCAAATCTTTTCAGTCTCCTGAGGGGGAAAGGTGTTGTTGTGGCCTCTTCGTGACTGTCTTTGATAGTTTGTTGGTGATGTGGACAACAAGGAACTTGAAACTCTCGACCCTCTCCACTACAGCCCAGCCGATGTTAATGGGGGGATGTTTGGCCCACCTTTTCTTGTAGTCCATGATCAGCTACTTTCTCACATTGAGGGAGAGGTTGTTGTCCTGGCACCACATTGCCAGGTCTCTGACCTCCTTCCTATAGGCTCATCGTTGTGTTGTCAGCAAACTTGTGTTGGAGTCGTGTTTGGCCACGCAGTCGTGGGTGAACAGGGAGTACAGGAGGGGACTAAACACGCACCCTTGAGGGGCCCCAGTGTTGAGGATCAGCGTGGCAGACGTGTTGTTGCCTACCCTTACCAACTGGGGGCGTTCCATCCGGAAGTCCCGGATCTAGTTGCAGAGGGCGGTGTTTAGTCCCATGGTCTATAGCTTAGTGATTAGCTTTGTGGGCACTATGGTGTTGAACACTGAGCTGTACTCAATGAATAGCCTTCTCACATAGGTTTTCCTTTTGTCCAGGTGGGAAAGGGCTGAGTGGAGTGCGATTGAGAGGCTAAAGAAAGTTGTTTTGGCCCCTAAGACCTTCACAAACTTTTACAGATGCACCATTGAGAGCATCCTGTCGGGCTGTATCACCGCCTGGTACAGCAACTGCACCGTCCACAACCACAGGGCTCTTCAGACGGTGGTAAGGTCAGCCCAATGCATCACCGGGAGCACACTGCCTGCCCTTCAGAACATCTACAGCACCCGGTGTCACAGGACGTCCAAGAAGATCAGACCTCATCCAACCAAGCCACGGCCTGTTCACCCTGCCATAATCCAGGTGCAAAGCTGGGTCCGAGAGACTGAAAAACAGCTTCGATATCAAGGCCATCAGACTACAATCAGATTTCTATCCCAAAGCCATCACTACCTGGCCTGCACCCATTAACCTGCCCTGAACTTAGTCACTGTCACTAGCCGGCTACCACCCGGTTACTCATCCCTGCACCTTAGAAGCTGCTGCCTTTTGTACAGTACCAGTCAAAAGTTGGGCACACCTACTCATTCAAGGGTTTTTCTTTATTTTAACTATTTTCTACATTGAGTGTGTAAAGCTGTCATCAAGGAAAAGGGTGGCTACTTTGAGAAATCTCATATAAAATACATTTTGATTTGTTTAACACTTTTTTGGTTACATGATTCCATATGTGTTATTTCATAGTTTCGATGTCTTCACTATTATTCTGCAATGTAGAAAATAGTAAAAATAAAGAAAAACCCTTGAATGAGTAGGTGTGTCCGTCCTTTTGATTGGTACTGTACATAGACATGGAACACTGGTCACTAACCTAAATGCAATTGTTTTAAGGTCATACGAAGGATAATTTAGCTATTTAATTTTGAATTTCAAGTGCCCTTGAAGCATACATATTTTTTATAAAAAAGATATACTTTATGAAAATGTTTATTTGGCCTTACCGTTAGTAGCCCATACAAACGGCATGGAACAACAGTCCCCCCCTAAAGGAAGTTTGTTCTGAAGTGTCTGTCATATATCTGAGAGATATAAAAAAGACGAGTCCCAAGATGCTTGTGGGGACTTTAAAACAGAGTTGAATGGCTGTGATAGGAGAAAACTGAGGATGGATCAACAACATTGTAGTTACTCCACTATACTAACCTAACTAACAGAGTTAGTTATTCTGGGAACCTTTAAGAGCTAAAATAATACTGCAAAAAATGTGGCAAAGCAATTCACTTTATGTCCTGAATACAAAGTGTTACGTTTGGGGCAAATCCAATAAACTGAGTAACACTTTCCATAAATGCAAGCATAGCGGTGGCTGCATCATGTTATGGGTATGCTTGTAGTCGTTAAGGACTGGGGAGTTTTTCAGGATACAAAATAAACTGAATGTAGCTAGGCACAGGCAAATTCCTAGAGGAAAACCTAGTTCAGTCTGCTTTCCACCAGACACTGGGAGAATAATTCACCTTTCAGTAGGACAATAACCTAAAATACAACGCCAAATCTACATTGGAGTTGCTTACCAAGAAGACAGTGAATGTTCCTGAGTGGCTGAGTTACAGTTTTGACTTAAAACTTTTTGAAAATCTATGGCAAGATTTATAAATGGTTGTCTAGCAAAGATCAACAACCAATTTGACAGACCTTGAAGAATTTTGAAAAAGGGCAAATATTGTACAATCCAGGTGTGCAAAGCTCTTAGACTTACCCAGAAAGAATCACAGCTATAATCGCTGCCAAATCTATTGAATTTGAATAGTTATGTAAATTAATTATGTAAATGTGTCACAATCGGGTGCATGGAGAGACCAAGGTGCAGCACAGGATTTGTAGTTCGACATTGTTTATTAAATTATAAATTATAGATTAACACAATGACGAACTATACAAATAAAACACGATCCAACAAAGAAAACACGATCCAACAAACGTAACACACTTACCTGTACTGTGACTGGAGATATAATGACCCACACCTAGGTGTGGGACATACAAACATATGTAGGATCCCTAATTAGACACAATGCACTGCAGCTGCCTCTAATTATGGATCCAACACAAAACCCCCACATAGAAACATAAATTATAGATCTGTCAGACTCTGACCATGGCTATATAGAGAAGCAATAGGCTTCTCTATGGCCAGAGCCTGACAGTAAACCCCCCCCCCCCCCTACCCCAACCCCCCCCCCCCAAAGGCGCGGACTGCCGAACGCCAACTAAAAAACACAAATACATGGGGGGAGGGTTAGGGAGGGAAGATTAGTTTGTCGGTCTGTATTTCATTTTTATTAAATGTGCAAACATTTATAAAGACATGTTTTCACTTTGTCATTATGGGGTATTGTGTGTGAGAAAAGAATCCATTTTGAATTCAGACTGTAACACAACAACATGTGGAATAAATCAAGGGGTATAAATACTTTATGAAGGCACTGTATCTTTGTCTTCAAATCGTCCTCCATGGTTGGTAAGACAAGCTTCGTATTACAAGCCACTAAAAATACTGTGTGATGCAGGATATGTCGTTTTAAGACTAGTAGCCTGGTATGGTTCCAGTGTATGTACTCATCCTCCTGTTACATATGCATGGCGATCCCCCTGCAGCCTCTGAGTCCTCCCACACACAGTACAGAGTAAATAGCACATCTAACAGCTAGTATATAACAATTAAGGTGACGCTGTGTACACTGCAGTGACGTGCAGTGAGGTCAGTGGCTGGGCAAGCACTGCCTATAATCACAACGGGAGGGGGGGAGAAATGGAGAAACACTAACAATAAAATTGCCTAACGAATAGCTTTGCTATTTAAATAATGACACTAGCCCTACATTAAATGTATGTTATTTTGAATTCCAAGCCTGACGAATTAAATAAATTGAACATAACCTGAATGAAGAAGCAATTAGGTCTAACAAATAAAATAAGTCTAGGCTAATAGGTCCGAGTCCCGCTTTAGCCAAATTCCAGTTTATTTCAGGCGCAACTTCATTGAATAGATGCGTACACTGCACTCAGTGATGTCACTCATAATTAATATGCTAATAGTGAATTAATGTGTTTATTTATTAAGCATATTTTCCTTCAGACGTTTTGCCCGTTGATAGTATCGTAGTGTTTGCTATGGTAAGGGGCGGGGTAGCCACCTGCTTAGCAGAAGCTAAGGGGCCTTCATTTAGTTCTGGTTTGGTGACATGCTCATTTCTTGAAGCTGGTTCAAAAGACTCAATCAGAGAAAAAATAAAGAAACCAAGGGAGGAGAAATTCAGAGTTGCCACTAATATCGACGCATCATCTTAATAATTTGCAAAACAGACAAATAAAAACAGGCCTGTCTTTGCGCTGCATTAACACAATTCATGTTCATTCAAACTAACATTTCTTAACATTCTAACAAACAGATTACAAGGAAATGTAAGCCTAACTTTACTTGTAAATTTATTCCATTCTCCTCTCCTTCAAGATGAACATCTCGGTGACAGCGGTGTAAAATTCGTCTTTATTTTTTTTTTGTCTGAAAAGTCTCTCACTCTCAATTGATATTAGGGCCAAAGATGACAATCGTCCTTCTCCAGTCCTGTTACGGCTGTATGTTTTGATGCACTTTAATACAGAGAACGACCTCTCCACTGAGGCAGTAGTAGCTGGTAGGGTTTGGACCAGTTGAAGCAGCTTTGTTGCCTCAGACTGTCTGAACCAAGTCATTCTGGTACAAGAAGCTCAGCAGCTGTCCGGGTGACTTGCAGTTTTCGCGCATCAGTTGCGAATTGTATAGTCCGACAAGATCTGCATTTAGTCTGACAAAATCAAAGTACTTTGCATATGCAGATAGGCTTTCAAGCATGCGGGCATCAAAACACCTTCATTTGGACACTTATGTTGTCTAAAAAATATTCCTCTCCTTTCGTCTCTGATCGGCTGTCTGCTCCGGGTTCCAGCATCTGTAAGGCCGAGAGTAGTGCATTTCTCCTCAAAACGATCATAAAAAGTGTCAAACGTTTGTTTCTTGATCTCCACCACTTTCATTGTGTCGTAAGGTTGTTGAGGTTGCAGAACCCATCATTTACCCAAGCGTTTTCACTGGTTGAAAAAAGCAGGCATGGGAAACATTATAAACGGCTAGTCGCACCGCAGCCACACAGCCAGTCTCGACGATCATACCACTCCCGCTTGAATGACCTGATTATTTTTTTACCTTTTCGATGATGAAGTACAGGCAGATCAGGTGTTGGTCTTCCTCTCTGAAAAATTTCCAGTTTTCCCGGAAAATCTATCTTGGAAAATAGCTTTAGGTGATGTATGGCATCCATGTTCTTAGACATTATGCTAGCCAGCTTAATTCTGTTGAACTTGCAAAAATATCACCTTGACACGCCCATAAGCAGTGCTTGCCCCAGACAACTTATTTCGAAAATACGCATGTGCAAAAGTACAAATTCACTCAGCATAGTGAATGAAGCTATGAAAGCAGAAAATTAAATGCTTGCCCTGCAGCTATGAACTTGTCTGTAGTGCGGATCGGCGGCGCGCGTCACTTCATTAAAGTGGAGTCAATGGACGGGAGGGCAAGCATGCTTACCCTGGCGCATTTCCTCTAATTTAAATGTCATTTTAAATTAGAGGAAATTCGCTGACAATAATGACATAACGAAAAAATAGTAACATTTATTTATAAAATATATTTTTATTTGGCTTTTCAGAAAAGGTTTTTATTTGAATTATATCAAAGGGGAAGCACTGCTTTCCCTGCTTACCCTGACCGCACGTCACTGGTACACAGCCATTGGGCAAACACCCACGCTATGCGGTCGCTCGTTGCCTGATAAGAGAAAGAATCCAGCATTACATCTAGGTATTCTATTCCCTAAGTTGGCACCAAAAAGCTTTATCTGATTGATCTTGAACACTAGCTTGGAGAGGTGGGTTACAAGGGAAGTTGTGTCTCGTACCGTTTCTCAGGGGTGTGAGAGCTGAACGTTCAGGGAGCTAGTGCTAGGCCAAATGGAACAGAGAGGTATTCGTAGGCTGTTCCTTGAAAAGCAAACCTTAGAAACCTGTGTGCTGGCAGGATGCTTTTATGAAAATAAAAGTCCTGCAGGTCGATTAATGTGAACCAATCGCCTCAACAAATAGAGCGAGACAACATGTCGAACGTAAACATACGGAACGTGAACTTCTTCAGATAGCCACTGAGGACCTGACTGCAGTCTGTACCCCTTCGTATCCATGTACCAGTAGACTCTCGATCACCAGTCGGCCGGAGCACCCTCTGGTGGTCGATGGAGCGAGTTGCCCTTTCATTGTATTTTTGCTCTGTGTCCTTGGCATGACACCTATTTTAAAGGTGTCCACACTGGAATTTTTCTTCCTGCCCCGGTTGCTTGAACTAGAGCTGAGGGGAGAGCCGTGGCACGAAGGGTACGAAGAGCGCATGAGAATGGGTCCCTGCACAAGGGTTCTAGGAGCATACATGTGCCTCTCCCCCTTTGCAGTGTCTGTGCTCCAACCAAGAGATGGCAGGCCAGAACAGGTGGGGAACTGTTGGCTGCCGCAGGGAAACAGATTGGCGGGTCCTCGATGCAGCTGCAGTAAAGTACCGTTTTACCCACAGTCAGCCAGTTCGGGCATCCAAACGGGCTTCGCCCTCCTTTCTTTTGAAATTCGCACTTCTGCCAAATGCCGGTGATAGCCAGCTCAAATAGTTCCTTAGGCTCGACAGGAGCGTCTTACAGGCTGCCCAGCTAAACATCATCATTCCCAGAACATTATCAAAGATTCCCATATGATAACATCCCAAAAATATTCACATTTTTGTATTACATATCTTTGGAATGTTCGCCTTACATTCACTAAAATGCTGTGCACAACATCTGTAACAACCACCACAGGACATTACCCCAAAGTTCACATTAGGTTTCCATGTAATGTAATAACACAATGTACCAGTAAGGTTTTCCCAGCAAAACAAAATTGGTTCTGCGAAAGTCGCTAAAAATGTCTTTACATTGTGGGAATATTGGGGGGATATGACAAGAGGTTACCAAAATACTAAGACTGTCTAGTGCTGACATTCAGATAACGTTTGTATCAGGGTGAACAAAACTTTCCTTTTATGTTCCAAGAATGTTGACAGAACAGCCTTTGTGAGTTCTTAAAGGTTTGCAGAACATTTAATTAGGTTGTGGGAACTGTCTGTGATGTGCAAAGAATATTATTGTGATATTCACGAAGGTTGTAAAAATATTCCCTCAATGTTGCACAATGTTAAAACATTTCCAAATAAAGTCATTCATAGCATATTTGTTTTAGGTTTAAAGGTCAACTTTTGACACAAAACACTGTCCAACTCCGCCCCTTTCTCAATTTTCAAACAGAAATGGGGTGTGCCTTTGGTAGTTCGTCAGTGTCATTCTGGTCAAGTGCCCTGCGACCAACGTAGCTACCACTTTATCTAGCCAGTAACTCCACCAGTATGTGTTGACGACATTTCACAGGATTTGTTTTTGAACGGAAGCTGTAAAAATCGGTAAGAAATGGCACTTCTTATTATTCAACTTTGTTTTGTTTTTAAGCATTAGATGACCTGGTATGATGGTGCATTGATCAGTTATACAGTTTAAAGCCAAAGCTGACCTCTAACATTAAATTCCATTGATGTTCATGCAATATACATTTTACTTAGTCTTGGACGTCCTCAGAACATTTCAAGAACATTTAGAAAATGTTGCCACAAAATTTTTTGTTCTGCAAATGTATATCTCCTTAAAGTATAATAAAGCAGATGGGAATACATCCCCATTATGTTTCTCTCCAGATGTAATGGCAATTTGCATTTGAGGACTGTAAAGTGATATAGACACACAGAATTTGAATTGAATTCATTGGACATTTGAACAGTATTTAATCATTTAAACACAACCATATTTTGGGGTTTGAACCTGCAATGTTTGGATCCCAAGCCAGGTCTTTTTTCCTCTGTGCCACCAGGGAAGCTCTCTTACATCTTTTTTCAGTATATAGTATGGTCAGTCAGGAATTCCAGGCTTCCTTTGTAGCCTTCTTAGACATAACTAAACCAAGGAAATACTGGTAAATGGGTTATTCGCCATCCCGTAACTCATCCACTTTAAAACGCTGCTTACTTCTGGGCTCATATTCACAAGGTATCTAAGACTATGAGTGCTGCTCCAGGATCACTTCTCAGATCGTGAAAAATAAGAACAGGGGAACCATATAAATTATATCAAAGTAGGAACTACACTGAGTATACAAAACATTAAGAACACCTGCTTTTTCCATGACAGACTGACCAGGCGAAAACTATGATCCCTTATTGATGTCACTTCAGTCAGTGTAGTTGATGGGGAGGAGACAGGTTAAGCCTTGAGACAAGGATTGTGTACATTCGTATGAAGACGTTTGGGCACCCCTCTGAGGCTGCATAATAATTTACTCTGTCGTCACAGAAAATGATCACAGTGGCATGCCATTAATTTTCTAATAAAAGCTGAGTACTGGGGTATTGTCCAGACAAAGATTTTTAGTGTAGCAATATTAAGTTGTATGAAATTAAATCAGATGTGAAAAATAGGCTATGCAAAAATTTGGGCACCCTTGTCATTCTGTTGATTTGAATACCTGTAACTACTTAGCACTGATTAATTGGAACACACAATTGTTCTAAATGTTCTTTAAATGTTCTGAGGACCTCCAAGGTAAAGTTAAAATGTATGTTGCGTGAACATCAGTGGAATATTATGTTAAACCTAAAAACAGATTTATTTAGAAATTATTGAACATTGTGCAACATTGTTGGAATTTTCTGTGCGAATATTATCACAATAAAATTCTTGCAACATCCCAGACAACTCACATTATTTAAATGTTCTGGGAACCTTTAAAGAACGTAGACCAGATGTTCTGTCAGCATTCTTACAACCTTATAGGAATGTCCTGTGCAATCTAACTTAAACATTGTATGAATATCATCACAACTGAGCATATTTTGTTTTATGGGAACCTATCTCTTGTAATGTGCCCACACTGTTCTCAAAACTTAATTAAATGTTCTGGGAACTTTAGGAACTCACAAAGGCTGTTCTGCCAAAATTCTTGGAACATCAAAGGAATGTTTTGTGCACCCTGATACAAACATTATCTGAATGTCAGCACAACTGGACAGTTTTAGTGTTTTGGGGACCTCTCTCGTCATATCCCCACAATGTTCCCACAACCTAAAGAAACATTCTGCAAACCTTTAAAGAACAGATGACATGTGTTATGGGAACATTCTTGTTGCATCAGTTAAATTTTTTTTGCACTCTAAAAGAAACATAGAATCATATATTTTGTGATGTCCCCACAATGTTCTCACCAGACTGTTCCCATAACCTAATGACATTCTAGGAACGTTCTTGCAACATTAGGCTAATGTTCTATACAAACATTCTATAATCATCAGCATGACTGGACAGTTTTTGTGTCATGAGAACATTTTCTGTGATCTAGCAAAACATAGGTAGGAGATAATGTATCAAATCGGCATGGTAAGCCAACAGTAGAGGTAACATTCAACGCCTGTACTGAAAGGTACGGGCAGGCATAAGCTACAGACAAGGAACACAATTGCATTTTATCCATGGCAACTTGAGATACCATAACGAGACCCTGAGGCCCATTGTCGTGCCATTCATCCGCTGCAATCACCTCATGTTTCAGCATGATAATGCACAGCCCCATGTTGCAAGGATTTGTACACAATTCCTGAAAATGTCCTAGTTCTTCCATGGCCTGCATACTCACCAGACATGTCACCCATTGACTATGTTTGGGATGCTCTGGATCGAGGTGTACGAAAAATGTTGCAGTTCCCACCAATATCCAGTAACTTCACACAGCCATTGAAGAGGAGTGGAACAACATCCCACAGGCCACAATCAACAGCCTGATCAACTCTGTTGTGAAGGAGATGTGTCGCGCTGCATGAGGCAAGTGGTGGTCACACCAGATACTGACAGGTTTTCCGATCCACGACCCTACCTTTTTGTTAAGGTATCTGTGACCAACAGATGCATATCTGTATTCCCAGTCATGTGAAATCCATAGATAAGGGCCTAATGAATTTATTTCAATTGGCTGATTATATGAACTGTAACTCAGTAAAAGCTTTGAAATTGTTGCATGTTTATATTTTTGTTCAGTGTAGCTCCTACACCCTCAACATTGATCACTCCCTCAGCTGTCTCCGACAGACCTGTGTGATTGGTTCTTCAAGCTGATGAGATTCTGGTGAATCCCACGTGAGATATCAAAACAAATTATTTTAAGAACCATGCCTACATTAGTGATTTATATGTGGAAAGGGATCTATGTACTATAAATATACAAACCAGTTATTTTTATTTTGTTTAAAGCAGACATTTCCTTCTCAGTTACGCATGAGGAAAAAACACAAATATATTAAATTGCCAAGTAAAACACCATTGTACTCACTACAGCCAGAAGCAAAGTCTCCAGTAGCCTAGTAGGGCCATTCTTGAGACTGTGCACTCAGGGTAGGTAATTCATTCAGGTACAGGTCTCCCTTTTTCCCATCAACTCCCAACAGTGTCTCCATAGCAACCGCTGTGCACCAGGCTGGAGTGTTTGTATGGTGCTTTTATCTTGAGCCAGTCAGGCATGGTCACCTGATTTCTCAAAAAGCTAAAAAGAAGCCTGGTACTGGGCTGACAAATCCCCAACTAGATTAAGAAAACTGTGTGACCCATATCCTTCAACTCACTTTTATAGTGTGCAGTGTGTGTGGATAGCATTCCTTTCAAAACAAAACATGATGTGCAGTTTGTTGAACGCTTAACAGCTCTCACAAATTGGATGAGACGAGAATTATCTCGGTAAGCCAGAGCCCCTCTGTGGTCAATGTGTCCTACTGCATCACAAAATGTATCACAGTGCCAGATTGATTAACAATTAAATAATACATTGATAAACGTAGAGGAATTCAGGTCACGCTTTTGATGATGCACATATTCCTTGAAAGTACATTTACAATGCCTTATGATACACTTATAGTGCATTATACAACTTGCTTCATAACAACTCATAATTAGTAACATCTTGATTACACATCATCACTATGGTGCATAATGCATCATAGCCCTACTGGACACGGGTATAGGGTAACCAACCCACGGAGTTGGGTAATACAACATTGCATTCTATGCATTCACCTATAACACTATTGTCAAGTAGGATCTATGATGGATTATGCACTTTGGTCTTATAATGCATCATAGTGATGTAATTGTATCCCAATAGCAATACCTATGGTGATCCATGCCCTGTACTTTACCTGTGGTGATCCATGCCCTGTACTTTACCTATGGTGATCCAAGCCCTGTACTTTACCTGTGGTGATCCAAGCCCTGTACTTTACCTATGGTGATCCAAGCCCTGTACTTTACCTATGGTGATCCAAGCCCTGTACTTTACCTATGGTGATCCAAGCCCTGTACTTTACCTGTGGTGATCCATGCCCTGTACTTTACCTATGGTGATCCAAGCCCTGTACTTTACCTGTGGTGATCCAAGCCCTGTACTTTACCTATGGTGATCCAAGCCCTGTACTTTACCTATGGTGATCCAAGCCCTGTACTTTACCTATGGTGATCCAAGCCCTGTACTTTACCTATGGTGATCCAAGCCCTGTACCTTCCTGTGGGAAAGAAAGACAAGACAGATGGGACAGGAGTGATTGTCTCATAAAAAGATTTATTTTTTGCCTAAATGTACAAAGGCAAGTTACAGTATTGTATAAAAAAAAAAGAAACGTGGCAATGTACACTTTACATAAGAGAGAAACCCTTGGGGAAAGGAAAGTATGGAGGGGGGAGAAGAGGTGGGGGATGAACCAAAACAAAACATAGCAATAAAAAAAAAGCTGTAAACATCTTCTTTCTTTCAAGTACCGATGACTGATACTGAGCCACTGCTCTGGGGGCTGGGCGGGGCGGTGCTGAGGGGGATGGGGCAGGGTGTTTAGGGAGCAGGGTTATGAATAGAGAACAGGAAGAGGAAATCCCACACCAGAACATTTCCTCCTCCCCCTGCGGGAGGAACACAAGGATCGACTACCCACCATCTGAGACAAAGCCTCAACAATGGCTGCCGTGGGAGTATGATAAACAAGTAATTCCTCTGGCTGGCGGGTGTCAACGTACTAGAAAATGTATCCCCAAAATAGATTCTCGAAAAATACAAAATAAAATCAAGTGCTTTTTTCCCTCATTATTTTTTAACAACCTCCCACCAGCACAGGGTATATGGTTTAACAACCAGACGTAGGACAGCAGAAAATGACAATATTACTTTATGACCTCACCCACCTTCCATCTCACTCTGTACAGACTGCATTAAAAACAAAACACTAGCTCATCCCCCATTGTATGATGGGACACGTCTCGAAAAACACACAAAAAAAATAATCGACTTTGAAGAGAAGAAATCGGTGCCAGTGTCCAATCATGGCTGAGCATCAACAGTCATGTGGTGAGAGTAGCGCCTATCAATCGGTGGTCCAACTTGGTGTCAAAATAAAAAATGTTTTCACGGCACTCCTCTTGAACTACCCCCCCCCCCCAAAAAAAAGATTACAACCACAAATAACAATAACTGTAGCGACCCCGTCTTTATAAACGAGGATATCGACTTTACCACTTTAGCATACTTTTGTGGCAGGGCTACGGGCCAGTAGGTTCAGGGTTTGCCAGTCTCAAAATGTTTATGCTATATTTATACAAAATATATGCAACTCATTTTCCACCAACAGGTTTCTATGCCAATGCACCACACAACCAATAAGCAAAGCATAACTGCATACGGATGATCAATTTCGGGCGCTTCAACATCATGCTTTATGTTTTCAACACCACATTCAAATAGAGCATGTCAATCTCGGCAAACGGAAAATACATCCCTCCCTACGTTGTACCCAGCATCGAAGGCTTGGTTAGACAATCTCCGAATGTTATCCAACATTTTGGTGTTTTGTCACAGATGGCTCTTTCAATTCCTCAAACGGCCAGTGCTGGATGCTGGAAATATATTAGAGTGGACGAACGTGCGCAGGTAGCCTACAGAAGACTTTGAAGTAGCCTAATCAGATTAAAACACTGTGACCGGTTGTGTTTATGCCACACATAAAAGGTAATACGTTTAAAAAAGTTAAATGACAAATATTTAGGCTATATTGAAGCTGTATGGTTCGAGTTGCGCGAGGAATAGCTGTTCGGATTAGAGGAGGCACAACGCAGGTTAATCTTTTCTGAATCACTGGGCCTGCTGGGAGCATAGGCCTACGTGGCGCCATTGTTATAGAACGATTTGGGAGAATGATGATCCCCAACAGACAGCGCATTCTGTATCAGAAGTTTAAAAAAAAAAATACATCCAGACTGGCCTGCTACTGTGCTTTTCTAGACACACAACTGATCCAAATGGAATGAAACATTCATATGACAGGGCTTTGGCGCCGTTATTGAAATTACATTTTCACTACAGTTTACAGCCTACAGTAGACTTCTGTAGTCACTTGAACACACTAATGCAATTATTCAATGGATTGTGGTGTTGTAGGCTAGTCTAGGTAGGATCATTTTATTGTCCCTAAACAAGATCAATAGAGGAGCTTTTTAAAATGCGCGTCTCACGTCTTCACTGTTATTTCACGCGCAATGACATACCTGGCCTCTCCACAGCCTATCAGCTATTCCTCTATGTTCTTGTGGATTTTTCAGCTTTGAATAATTTTTCTGTGTGGTGTGATTGCTAGTTAGCCTACTGCGGATCTGGACAAACGATTCACCTACCATTATTGTCACTATGGATGGTGGATAGGGGGCAGGATAAACAGTTAGACTGGTAGATTATATTGACCTGTGGTATAGTAAGCACATGGAAAAACGTAGTGCAATAAGGGAAGTACCAAAACACCTTGATAGGGGAGGCGCATGCAAGCATATGAGAACATTTGGCTAGGATGGAAGAAATATAGTCAAACCTGCAAAATGGTGAATGTAAATCAGGGGAAAACGCACTACCCTCCCCGGTGCCCAATAAAAAAAAATCACGACCCTCCCCCCAGTCAATTTCGACCGACCCTAAATCACACACAAGACAAAAACCACAAATGTAATTTATTAGTTCAGACTTTCCGTGCTGCGCACCCGAGCATGCCGGATCCATGATGGGTAATAAAAGCATCAGAGCGTTTCAGATTGAATGTTTTCAGTGGGCGGGCGGGCGGGTGCTGTGCTGCGGCGTTGGAATCAATGGGCACCATTAAACGGGAGAGGAGTGGACGTGGTGGGAGAATCTACCTCTCTATCAACCCTCTAGACAGCTGCTCTGCTCTCAGCCTGGCTCACTCCCCTCCTCTACCCTGTCTGTCATGGCAGAAAGTAACAACGTACCAACTCCCAACCAACATACTGCATTCATGAGCAGCATCTCAACAACAAAGGAGTGATGGTTACAATGACATGTTGAAATGTGACATTGTTTTCCTTGAGAACTTGTGCGTAGAAGGTACTAAAATGGTGGCATGGGCTTCAAGGAGGGACAATGAGCCTCTGAAGAGGTGGGGCCCAGGGAGGGAGGGAGGGAGAGAAAAAAATCACAACCCTTCAATTCTAAAGCTGTTACACCAGCTACAGTTTGTCATATTATA
Source organism: Thymallus thymallus (assembly GCA_023634145.1). Taxonomy (NCBI): domain Eukaryota; kingdom Metazoa; phylum Chordata; class Actinopteri; order Salmoniformes; family Salmonidae; genus Thymallus; species Thymallus thymallus. Next base: position 8,235,717 of record CM042413.1, read on the forward strand.
TCAAGAAGGCTAACAGACAAATAAAAAAAAGAAAAAAAAAAGAGTATGACATTTTTCCAATAGCATCAAACAACCTTTTTAAAATAATTCCTCTGTACAATATATACAGAAAACCACAATAGTGAGTGCGTGTGGGGAAAAAGAGAGCGAGGGGCGGGAGGGAGGGAGCCGATAGGAAGTGTCCTAAAGCAAACGTGCACACGGCTTTCTCCGCTGGGAAGGACCATGTGTTGGGCTAACGCGTTACAGTGTTATCTTACACCATGCAGGCACACACCACAGAGATAGTCAGAGATAGTCAGAAAGGAGAGAGAGAGAGAGATGATGGGAGGGGATGTGGGCCTGCAGGAGAGATTCCATTTTGCAATTAGCTTTCATTCACCAAATCTAGTACAGGGGCATGTGCCAACTCCCAGTAACACAGCACTCCGTGACTAGAAGTATTCTAATAAATATACAGGAGTGAGCTGCCTGTCTCTCCAGCACTACATGCTAGATCAGATGGAGAGCGAGTGCAACAGCAGCCACATCTACTGAGCCTCCGTTGACAGCCTGGCGAGAGCCTCCCTCTGTGTTCTTACATGTCCATTGATGAGGGAGGACTGCGGCTATCCCATGATGCAGTTTGATGAGAGACTAGCAGCAGCAGCTAGATTGTGGCTTGCAGACAGTTGCCAACCGTTCGCATACAAAGTCGTGTGGGTCCCAGAGAGTTTCCATGTCCACAAACTGACACTTGGGGTCCACAAACTGACACTTGGGGTCCACAAACTGACACTTGGGGCCCACAACAGCCAAAACAAATGCCATATGTACTGTAAGAGCTGGGCTGCCTGTCTGTATGGACCCCCTCTCCTCTTCCAGCCTCTGCAGTGCCCAGTGAGGATGGATGGCTGGATGGATGGTTCTATGGAACCAGGGGCAGCCTCTGTGTAGAGTCCAGTCTGCCCTTCTGATCAGTGCATCTTTGTTCCTTCCTTCCTTCCTTCCTTCCTTCCTTCCTTCCTTCCTTCCTTCCTTCCTTCCTTCCTTCCTTCCTTCCTTCCTTCCTTCCTTCCTTCCTTCCTTCCTTCCTTCCTTCCTTTCCAGGGTCACAGAGCTTGGAGAGCTCCTGAAAGGTGCATCTGTACTTCTCTCCTCCCCTCTTCTCTCTCTGAGCCAAAGCACCTGCAGGCACAGATATGTCCTCTCCCTCTAAGCCGTGGCCCTCGCTGAGCAGCTGGAAGATGTAGAGGATGCATTGGTGCTGCTTTGTAAACTGGATGACCCTTTGGAAAAGGAAACCGCGACACAGCTGCCGCCACTGAGAGAGGCCAGTAGTGTTCGACGCAGCAGCAAACAGCCAAGGGAGTTTCCCCACTGGGTCAGAGTGAGATGGAAACAAGGTCGTCAAGCAAAGATGTGAGGAAAAAAATAAGAAATATAAACTGCTCAAATAATCTGAAAAAACATGAAGAGTGTGGAGACTTGTGCAGTGGAACGAACAACGCACAAAAGCCTCGTACAAAAAAAGCAACAAAAAAAAACAAACACGGATATCGTTTACTCTCTGAACGAACTCAAGTAGGCGGATGATAACTTTTCACAAAAGAACAACATCAACAGATTCAACAGAACGTGAACTTGAAAGTTCCTCCCCCTGAAACTGAACAGACAGAGAGGAGGGCTGTTTCTGTCAGTATGTGGAGATGACCAGCTTTGGCTTGCATAGAAAGCCCAGAGTGGTGGAGAGGGATGGGGACAACAGACACCAGTTTGGTCCCCTCTTAGTCACCCCTCCTCTGGCCCAAACAACAACCACCCCCCCAAAAAAACAACCCCAAAAAATTGGTCCATTGCAATGAATGTCTCAAGGTGTCCTCAGGGTCAGTGGGTAGGTTGCTGGATGGACGAAACAACACACTTCTATAATTCAATCTGCAACTCTATTACGCTAAGGCCCAGGATCCGCGAACAATCCTTTAAGTCCATATTTCCATGTAGTGATTTCAAATTGAATCCAGTTTGTTTCTGATTGACCCCCTCTCCCCTTTGCACTCTCCAGCTCCAAAATGGCCGTCTGTGTGATGGGCCTCACCCCATCAGAACGTTCCAGTCTCATCAGGCCTTTTTTCAGGCCTTTTAGTCCATCCTGTGAATGTCTCAGCAGTGCAAAGGAGTCGATGGACTGGCTGGCTGGTTGGCCGTGCCGTGAGGTACAAGAGGACGGGGGCTCGGTGAGCCCTCAACCCAGCCACAGGAAGCCTTGTCGTGGGGTGGCCATCACAGAAACTGAGGGAGGAGGAACCAGATCAGCCGGAACAACCAGGCAAAAACAACATAAAATACAACAAACACCATTGAACTGATGTCTAAAAACGAGCAGCACGCTTCCTCATGTGATCCAGTCACATGGCTCCAGGCAAGGTTGAGGTCAGCCAATCAGGTCTCCCTGTGGGGAAAAAAGAGACAAGGAGAGTTATACGACAGCAACGGCAATAATTTAAAATCCACATTCAACTAGATGATTGGCTTGTATTTAGCATTGCTTAATCAAGCCTGTATTGTAGCCCTACAGAGAACCACACATTCTGTTTTCTCTAATGATGCTTTCAATAAAACGCAGTTGATGTTTGTTCATATTTTGTCCAGCAGAGGGCACCATAGAATGCAGTGTGTCATCAAACAACTGGAGATTCTGACTAAGGAACTAACTACAGAAAAATGTCCATGTTTAAACAACAGGAAAAGTGTGTGTGTGTGTGTGTAATATGCAGCATCTGTTGTCCTCAGGAGCTGTGAAGGGGGGTCTGGTTCTTGCTTACCATTCTCACCTCCGTGCAGGGGGGTACATGGAGGGGGCGGAGGCTTGCTGACTGGCAACAATGGCTGATGAGGAGAGACCTGTGAAGGAAGAGCCACTCGTTAGATACGCCTCCATATACTAATAATGTCTCAAAATGTTGTCAATATACTCTTTACACCAAGATTGGCTACTCATGGATTGCATGTTATTATTGTACTCTTTCTATAGTACCTTAAGTGGGAAAAAATTGACTTACAAAAGTATGCAATTTTACAGTTAGGTGACTACCATAGAATAGCGCTCTATTTGAGCAGTTAGCTAATTGAACACTAAAAGCAGAGATGTGTCCGTGTGATTGAGCTCGTTTGTGGATGTCCTTCCGTCACTCACCTGTGGCATAGGACAGGTCGTACTGCCCTGAGAGAAGCGGGTAGCCCAGGTGGTGATGGGAAGGCAGGATGCGCTGCGAGGGCGAGGAGCGTGGCCGGTCCATGTCTCTGTCTCGTTCGGAAGCGGCGCGCTCCCGTTCGTGCAAGGGGGTCTTGTCGCCGACTGTCGGCGACTTGCTCTTGTACTGGCTGGCGTGCTGGTGAAGGATGTCCAGGGCCTTGGCCTCCGAGACTGACTTGCCGCCGACGGTGGGGCTGGCGCGCGCCGCCTTCTCACCTCCCTCCTCGCCTGGCCCCATTTTACTGCCGTAGGGGGAGAAGGAGAAGTAGGAACCTGGGGATGACAGAGGTGGTTAGACACCATGACACTCGAGTTGATTAAACATCAAAGCAGAAAGTTTGAGGAGTACACCAAGTCTTTTTTGTACATATCATCATAGTGATATGTATCATCCAACGGCATTAACTCTTACCAGGGTAGTTCTGCATCATGACCGACGGCATCCCGCGGTAGCCCGGGTGGCTGGGGTCGTAGCCCTGGCCGTAGGCGTAGCCTCCGTGCATGTAGGGCATGTAGCCCTGGTGCTGGGCCAGGGGAGAGGAGAACTGCATGTGGGCAGCAGTGGCCCTCGGGTCCTTCCCCATCCCCCGGTGCTCCTCAGAGGCCGCTAACGACGACCGGGGCTCAGCCCCCTCTTTGCTCTCCTCCTTGGGGGTGGCGTCTTTGGGCCGAGCCCTCTCATCCCTGCCCTCCTTGCCCTTTCGGTCTCTGTCTCGGTCCCGTTCCCTGTCTCTGTTGTCTCGGTCCCTGTCCCTCTCTCGGTCTGCTCGATCTCTTTCCCTGTGGCGTTCCTCTTTCCACCGCTCCTCATCTTGTGCTTTATGGGCCTCGGGGTACTTGCTGGGGTAAACGTAAGGCCACAGCCGCGAGTCAGGCTCCTGAAAACAACACAACATATCTCATGACAGACATATCTCAACAGTTGTGTCCTACACATTTATTTTTTTACATTCACTTAAACATTTCCCAAAATACACAAATACTCCGTTTTATACTGCTAACTTTGAATGGGTGGCTCATTACGCAAAATGTATTTAACATCCAATCAAAATCAACAGACTCTGGGTTACCTGTCTGTACCACATGCCCTGCTCCATGGCCGAGGGCCTGCCCGACTCCATGCCCACCTTGAGCTCCTCCCCTTTCCCATGGTGCCCTCCCTCGCTCAGCTTCATCTTCAGCCCCTCGGTCTGCTGGGCCGGTGCCTTGGCATCCTCACCCTTGGGCATGATGACCGATGACTTGGCCTGCTCTGAGGCGGACGAGGGCTCTTTGACCGGCTTGACCTGGGGCGGCCCTCCTTTGCCCAGATCTGTGAGACTAGGGGCCTTGGAGAGGGAGGGGGGCAGAGAAGCCTTCTGTTTCCAGTCCTCACTCCGCTCCTTCCCAGAGGAGCCCTCTCTATCTCGGTCCTTTCCAGCAGCGTCCAATTTCTTCTCGGCGGCGCGGTGCTGCTCGGCTGCCGCCTGCCGCTGCCTCTCCTCGTACTGCTGCCGGTAGGCCGGGTTGGTGTTCATCAGGTGGTTGTGGTAGGCCTGGTCCGGGTGGTACGTGTACGGGGGAACGTAGGCATACTGATTGTAGAAGAGAGGCTGCATGTACATGTTGGAGCGCTGCTGGATGACTGAGGCCTGTTGCTGCTGCTGTTGCCCCGGTCCAGAGGCACCCATCTCTGGCTTACGCTCCTCCTGCTGCTGCTCCTGCTTTACCTTACGGTCCTCGTCGCCTGGCTCCTCCTGCTCCTCTTTCTTTACCTTGACCTGGGCCCCCTCCTGCAGTGAGGCCCCCGTGACCGACACCCCCGGGCTGGGGTTGGGGTTGGCGTAGTTCGGGGAGTAGTAGGTCTCGTAGCCGGGGTAGTAGGGGGACTCCTTGCTGGGCGTTTGGGCGGGGAACAGGGCCTTCTTGGCCCCCTCTCGGATGGCCTGCTCCTCGGACTTGATGCCCTTGATGCCCTCCACCCGACCTTCGCCGTCCTCGCCCGCGTCCGAGATATCCGAGTAGGCCGGGCTGTTGGTCTTCACAGAGGAGTTGTCTGCCCCGTTCTGCGTGACCACGTGGAGCGGGGTGAGTGGTTGGGCCATGCCTCCAGCCTCTATCCTGCTGGCCACGCCGATGGATGGACTGGGGGCGTTGTCGGTGAAGCTGTAGATCTTGTCTGCCTCTGCCTTGATGCTGGCCAGCCGGCTCTGGTGGGGGTCTGATGAGCCGTTCAGGAGTCCATCGCCTTTGCTCCCCGGGTCCGAGGATTCAGAGTATGGGCTCTTGCCTTCTTCCGGCTTCCCCCCTTTGCCCGGCCCTTTGGGGCTGTCTCCCTCCTTTCCCGCCTCCTTCTTCTTCTTCTTCTCTTTCTTCTTCTTGTCCTTTGAGCCGCTCAGAGCTGGGTTCACAGACAAGGGGTCTCCCAGGGCAGAGGGCTTGGGTTGGATGGCTTTCAGCTGGGGGCTCTTGGGAATGGACTGAACCACTGAGCCCAAGGCGGGGGTGGAGCCGGGGCTGGCTGCTGGGAAGCTGCCGGCCGTCTGTAGGGAGTACAGCTGCTGAGGTGGTATGGCCGTGGCAATGGGCCGCGCTGACTTCATGCCCTTCTGGGCCAGCTTGTCCGCCTTGGAGCTGCTACCCGTCTTCTTGGCCCTGTCTTTCTTGTCGTCCATGCCGTCATTGCTGGCCTCATCCGTTAGGCAGGGCCCGTCTTCGCAGCCGTCCATGGCCATGCCACCTGCCTCCGGGTCGGCCTCACAAGGCTTCTTTTTACTCTGCTTGGAGCCAAACTTCCCAGAAGAGGGCGACGGAGTCTGGGCCTCGAAGCCCCTGCCCTTGGGTGTGACTGAGCGGGCCGGGGACAAGCAGCCCTTCTGAGAGATGGAGGCCCCGTTGCAGCTGCCCGGATCGGGGTGGAGAGTGGAGTCCTCTCCGTACTCGCTGTCCCCGTCCATGTCCAACTTGATGTCGTCGTCATTGTGGGCGCGGGCCTGGTGGTACTTGAGGCCGTTGATGTGCTTGTATTTCTTGTTGCAGTTTGGGTGCGGGCAGTCGATGAGCACTGGCGAAGGGCAGTTGCGGTCGAGTTGCGGCGGGGGAAGGGGCTCTGCCTTAATGGTGGGGATGCCGGGGAGGACGGCGTGGGGCAGGTGGGGCACTCCTCTGGGGCCGCTGACGGAGTTTGTGCGAATGCGCTTGCTGCCCTTGATGTCCTCCGAGCTGGAGTTTGGCTCCATGTCCGAGGCGGGCTTGTTCTTGCGCTTGTTGGCCGACGATGAGCTAGCCTTGACATCCTCTGTGTTGCTGTTGGGCGGTGTGCGGCGCTCCGACAACGTCTGGCTGCCCCGCCGGCCCTTGCTGCTGCTGCTGCTGCTGTTATTGGCGGCGCGCGTCTTGCTGGTGCCACTGCCCTTGTTGTCTGAGGAGTTGCTGTTCTCGTTGACAGGCGTGTTGCCGTTTGGCCTCATCCTCTTCCCCCGGCCCCGGCCGTTCCTCATCTCCAAGTCGCTGGTGGGGGACTCACAGAACCTAAGAGAACCAAAACCAGAGAATTAGACCAATCGGCCACCCCCCCCCCCATCTGAGATACACACAGATGGGAAAGTCTCCCTGTCTCTCTCGCCCTGTCACTTTTTATGTCCAAATAGGCTTCCCAAAAATAACATGGTGAATGTTTATTTTGATAGACAATTTTGTGCATTTATCAAAATCCCATCAGGTAGCCTGATTTCAGATGTAAACAAGATTATTAGGGAAATCGTTCTTCTTGCAAAGCATGTAAACATTTTAATCAAACTATTATATTAACCTGACTATTCACAATAATCGTATTATTGTATGCATACTTAGTACCAGCAGTGTTTCTATTGGTCAGTCACCGGGATCAGCTCGTAACACCAGCCACACTACACAATAAAGGCTCAACATTTCTGACACTGACAGAATTTGCCATGACGAAAGAAATGTTCTCGCTCTCCTCTCCCCCCACTGATTCCAGAGGAGGACTTTTATCCCCCAATCTCGACAGCCCGATGTGTTCTGACAGATCGCCAAGCGCCACGGGGCTCGGACAGATTAGGCCAGGGTGACGTGGCAGCTGATCAGATAGGAAGAGATAACATCCCCCGCTTTACACACCAGCCAACAGGGAACAGAGTGAGGGAGACGGAGAGAGAAGAGTCACAGAGCTCGATCAAAAGAGGGGTCGCACGGCAGGAAAGGCGGCTGCAGTGTAGATCAGATCTGTGACGATAGCGTGTGAGACTGGGTTTTTCTACATGAACCACTGACAAACTGCAACTTGGATTATGGATGAATACATAGTTAATGAGAAGATTACTGTGTGGCACACAAAGCTATGGAGATGAAGGACGATTACTTACAGCACTATGGCAATTGTTAATATTACTTAACAAGACATGGCGAAGCAAATACCTATCGACTCTTTAGATTCTTATATTCATTGTAGGGGAATATTACGATAGCATCGTCTATTGACGATGATTCACAGTCATCGTCGATGGTTCAGCCTATTTGAATTTGACTGGTGCCGCGCAGCAAAGAACAGAGTCTCGCAGCGCACAGCACTCAAGTGACATTCCGAGTAATTTGCCTATTCCCATTTGCTATAGCCTGTTTCAATAAATATGGTTTATACAGAACGCAAGAGAGGAATGTAGGCCAGACAGAGTGGAGAATTCCACCAAAGCGGCACAAAATGTTCTTGCTTTGCAACAAGAACGATTTCCCTAATATTCTTGTTTACATGACACATCTGAAATAAATGCACAACATTTTCTATAAAAATAAACATTCCACCATGTTATTTTGGGGGAAGATTATTTGATTCTGAGACATACAACGTTTGCATGTGAAAACTACTTATAAGATGAGTACTTTCAGTTTTTCCAAACTCACTTCACTCGCACATAAGCATGGAGGGAGGCCTGCGCTGCTGGTGCAGGCACACAGTCATTGCACGTGTTTAGTAGAAGTCTGTGAAAGGCTGAAAAGCTCAGCCAGCTCTGTGGTGCCTCTTGACAGGATCGATGGCAGAGTAAAAAAAATCTATCCAACCCCTGATGTTGCATTTCAAAACCCCGGTGTCAGCGGGGGAAAAGCTTCTGAGGCCTTACCCAATGATATTTCATTCCTAATGGCTGGCTCAGAGCACAGGAAAAGCTAGGGGGGGGGGGGGGGGGGGGGTCAGCCCTCGAGGCCCTTCACACCAATATCTGTCTGTTTTCAAGTGTCTGACAGACTGTCTGTTCTGTTTGAACGTGTGAATGTGTGCGCGTGTGTGTGTGTGTGTGTGTGCATGCGTTTGCATGTTTTGAGTGAGTGTGTGTATTTGAGTTACTGTATGCTTACCTTGGCGGGGCCCAGTCATGCCTGGTGCAGTCCAGGAGGGTACCCACATAGGTCTTGTTTCTCCAGGTCACGTTTACCACCAGCATACCTGGGAGAAGGAGGAGATGGGGCACAGTGAGCAATGAAGATCATAGAGGAACTGTCATCATGTCTTTCTTCATCAGCCAAGAGTCTAAACCATCATGCAACACACACACACACACACACACACACAATACTTACATCCTACACAGTATAGACTGGTAAACATACAACACTGTACTAAAATCTATCATACGAATCATTGGTTTCCTATTAATTCCGCAAGAGAAAAGACCGCACTAAAGCAACATTCAGGTCAATCTGAAATGAATGTGATCTCAGAGTATTGAATAAAATAGTGGGACTGTTAAGTATTAGGCATTCTGCATGCAGTTTTCCCTGTTGGAACTGCTTACGCACACACCTCCCCCCTCCATTAGAACAGAGCAGTTCCTGATTACAGCCTAAGAGCAGCACAGTACACTGACAGACGGCCATTTGTATGCAGCTGAGCGAGGGACACGGAGGAGAAGGGGGGAAAAAAAACATGGTGTCCTCCATCTGACATTGCTGCCTGCAGACTGCAGAGGCTTCACAGAAAAAAAAGGTTGTATTTTGGTGTCGGGGAAAGAAACAGCTGAGGTCTGTAAAAGAGTTCGCTTGTCGTGAGAGGCCAGGTCTGTCGCCTTCAATTTGTCTCTTGAAAGGTTTGTGCATCAGATGGCAGTCACTTTGATACTAGAAGAGTGAGGGGGAGTAGAGGATTGAGGCTCGACTCGTCTGTGTGCTTGGCTTCTGCGAAAAACTGCCATGCATTATTGGACCACTAGGGGGCAGTTGGTATCACAGGATGAGCTTCCATAGAATCACTACCACACACACACACACACACACACTCCATTTCAATGAGACATTCCCCCAGTGGCTTGCCTTTCATAATTGACCTGAACTCCGTCAGTCGACCGTTTTTGCCTTAGAAGCTTCTCTCATAAATCTCAGTCACAATGATTGTTTACACAGCACACTCAAGATAATGTTGCTTAACTCAAGTGTACAATATTGGTTTGGTTTCAAGAAAGGGAATATGCACAATTAACTAAAAAGCCTATAGCTGTCCAATGCTTTACAACCGTTCCAATGGATTTGAACTATTATTGCCGTGCACGGTTTTCGTCAGAGCTGTAAAATGCCAATAGAACAAAAGTTCACGACATTACAATGAGAAAAACATGTATTTTCAACGAGACAAGCCGTTCAAACAAACAATGATAAATGTATGCGAATTTACGTCCAGGCAGACGTTACACAGAACCGCCTTGGTAGCAATTATCCCATCTGCGATCAGTTAGCATGACATCAGCGCGTTGCTGGAAAGGTAACCATTAACACTGAAATTGAACCTGGGGCCCATTGCCTGGGTAAGGTGGAAGGCAAACAAAGCCCTCTGCCAATTCCATGTCATTTGCTCTGGCTCGCAAATGTTATTTCAAATGGCACGCAACGCTGAGGTTCAACACCGGAGCCTCGTCAAGAAAGTCTGAGCCAAGGCATAAAAAAAAAATCTGATTCGGTCCAATTCTGAGCTTATTAAACACCATTCATATAGTCCCTGAAATCACATAAGTGCTTTAAGCAGGTGAGGGAAGTCCCTGAATTCACATATATAATTGTAAAAACACAGGTGTGGGTTGAAGTGTGTGAGCTGTGTGTGTGTGTGTGTGTGGGTGTGTGTATATAGCCTATGTTCTCGTAGCCACAGTGTGAGGGAAAAACAAGTGGTAAAAAAAAAAGCACACAGTGCTGCTTTTCAGGCCTGAAAGCCTGCAGCTCGCGTCAATCCTCTCTCCCCTGATAGTGACCCCGGTGTGCCAGATAAGTCGTTGGTGGTAACCCGAGTCTGCCAGCATTAAGCTACATGTCTGACAGCGTCTTGAAGGTTAATTCAGTTTTATAAGCTCAGAGAGCTCTCTCGGCCCCTGCCTCTCTCTCCATTTTTTGCACGGAATGCAGTAGTTGTTGCTGCCGGTTTCTCAACCTGCAAGGCCTTTGTTCTCACCCTGGTCTTTCACTTAGCGACGATAGAAACCCGTTAGAGCGTGAAACCGATGAGACTCACACAAAGCAAAGATGTAAACAAAGTGATCTCTGTACTTCCGCATGTTAAGCTTCGAGGGCCATTTAGATTTAGACAGATTATGAGTTTACTCCTCACTGAAGAGATTATAAGGGCGGGGTGGCGGTGGGGGAAGGGCTGGCTGGCGCACTGGACAATGAGAAAACTCAGCGATGACTAGTCTCCATCTGTTGTAGCACTAGCCTAGCTTTAGTATAATACAATATATTGTACGCCATTTAGCAGACGCTATTATCCAAAGCAACTTACAGTCATGCGTGCATACATTTTGTGTGGTGGACCTAAGAATCGAACCCACAAACCTGGCGTTTAAAACGCTACCAACTGAGTTACAAAGGAGCAGGTGACCCACCACACAAGCGCTGGGGAATTTTTCGATTAGAAAACAAAAAAAACTCTCACTCACTTCCACGCTACACGTAACCCCCAGGCACTGAACCGTCCCAGAACAGAACAGAGTCTGAACATGGAGGGAGACTATGCAACATTAAGTCTTCTCAGGCTAACAATACAATGTGTGTCAATCTCTCTTTTTCTCTCAGTGCGCAGCTGTGTTTCACCCTCCCAGCGAGCCTGCCTGGGGTTTGTAGGGCTTGTATAAGTGAGACAGTCCTGTTGGAGAGTTGCTCATTGTGGAGAGAGAAAGCCTGGCTGTTTTTTTATACTTGCGGTGTGGGATTGTCAGCGGCTGTTTTGCATACCTCTCTGAGCAGCAAACTGGCGCGGCAGACAAGACCAAACTCAGACAAAAAGCTCAGCTCGCCGGGGTTTTACTCATCCAGAGAGCGTAAAGAGCAGATCTCCAGATAGGTTTGGGGGGATTTGCGGGCAATTCCTTTTCCTTCTCCATGGCTGAGTTGCAAATCTTTCAGGACTTTATAAGGGTGTGTTTGAGTGGATGTGTGAAGGAGTCAAGTAGTCTCGGTGAACTAGGTAACCAACCCCCCTCTGAAATCTCAAAATACCCCTCCTGCTCCAATTTGGTTTATCCCCTTCCCACTGTTTGCTAAAAACATTTGTGTTAGCCTGGCCCATTTGTATTAAACTGAGGAAGCAGAAATAGTAAGTAGACAAGACCAAAAGAGAAAGAGACAGAGAGAAATGTAGACAGAAAAGAGTACAAAAAATTTGCTAAATGCACAGAGTTAGAAAGAAGCTAGGAGAGACATGAACCGGTTGCCCCATGTTGATTCTCAAGTGCAGCAGCTAGGAACCTTGTCATTTCACATCCCTTTCCCTCCCACTGCCCCCGCAGAGCAACAAAGACCACATCCACCACCACCTCCAGCCCTGCTCCCCTAACCCCTCCTCGCCTCCCCCATCAAAGGCCTCCCTAATGCCAACAAAGAGCTGACAAGCTCCCAGAGGGAGCCTGGGGGTCCGGGGGCCTCTCCTGCCTGGGTCACCAGTTTAATCTTTACCCCGGTGGATGGCCTTTCATTAATGGGCAGGCATGGCCCCCCGTAATCCTCCTCCCTTGCATGCTTGAGGCCCCCCTCCCCCACAGTGGGTCAAGTCTGCAGGTCCGCCGAGGCCCCCAGGCACTGTGACCCCTGCTACCGGGCACCATTCTCATTTAACTTGTCGTATTATACTTTTTCCATTCACTAACTGCAGGTCAAATAGACTACAGCGGACAAAAGCCATCTATGTAAATGGAGGAAGGGCGAGAAAAGGGCCTGTGTTAGTGTCACCCGCTAGTTCACAGTCCTAGCCAGCCTGAGAGACAGAGAGTTTATGTCCTTAATGGCTGTCTTAAAGGCATTGTATTGACGGGAGCTGCGTGGGATTATTTAATATATTTGACAGTGCTGACAAGAGCGAGACAGGATTATGAGTGTTTGATAAAGGCCTTAATCTGTGTTTGCTCAAGTGAGAAGGAACAGTGCCGATCGGCTGCAGGGATAAAGGAATAAAATCCCTTCCCTGTTAAATGGTAACTGATAAACTCCACCATCGTGACTCAGCCTTTCTGTGGCATTAGATTACGCTCTCCCACACACGAAGCTAGCTAGAACATTGTAGCTTTGACTTTGGTGCTTAGAGCTGAAAATCTGTGGTGGTGCTGGGCTTTCAAAAGTGATCATATTACCATCTTGTTCCAATAAGGACAAAGCCTTCCCTTACGAAAAAAGATTGAAGTCAGAGTGCAGTCTAACTGCAGTACAATGCAGTAGGCTATAACTGCAGTTATAAAATAAAAAATAACACCATTTTTTAAAACTACAGTACTACAGTTATTCTGCAACCACTGCGTCCAAAATACCACAGTCGACTGCAGTTACTGCACTTTTACTGTAGTTTCAAAACTGCAATCTTTTTTGTAAGGGTTGAGCACAATATGGCACTTCAATTAAATGTGTCTCTGTAATTATGCCAATATGGATACTTCAGGACACATTGGTGCTTCTCCTATGTGTTCAAATAATTGGACGTAGGCTAATAACTGACGCGAGCAGGTAAATGACGTAAACTTGTTTACCTCAGGAACAAATATTCCGCAAAAGGATGGGGGTGAAGTTATCATGCACAACATATCTGTGCTGTCGATAAGGTCTTAAAATCCTGTGGCACGGCGGCTACGGCGACGGCATCCTCTGACTATCGGGGTCACATGACCAGAGTGTGGGGGTCTCCCACTAGAGGAGAGCGCTCCTCTTTTGTAACCCCCCCCCCCCCCCCCACTAGTCCTTTAGCACAGCCGAGTGGCCCACTCAATGGGAGGAGGAGAGCGAGAGAACAGCCCCTCTTTTATCAGTTCCTTTAGGGGCGTGACCATTTCCTGCCCGCTCCCCTTTGTAGTAGGCCTTAATAACACACTGCATACCTTTAATAGGGCTCCATCTCAAATGTAAACATCCAACTAACACATAAGCGACTGATGTCGCATTGCAGAGTTTCGTTCCCACCCCCCCATCCTTTGTTTTTTTGTGAATAAAAAAAATCATCAAGTTGTCAACAATGGAGAAATGTAATCTGGGGCTGGGTTGGGCTGAGCTGGACTAGGCTGAATGTACACTAGGACTGGCTAGTTACTTTGCTGCGGGTTGGTCCGAACCCAATAACGAGTGGGGTGGAATGGAGGGAGGTCTAACTGGAGAGAAGGGGAAGACTGACTGAAAAAGAAAGATGGAGCTGAGAACAGAGGCCAAAACCACAGCTCTGGGAGAGGCAGAGTGAAAGACTGAGGGGTGTAGTGGATGAGTAGTGAGCACACTCTGATCGGGCTTCACTGAGACACGAACCACTGAGTAAATAAATGCCAGGAAAACAGCAGAATCCCCTCAGGGGTCCTCGCAGCGTGTGTGTCGGTGCATGCGTCTGTTCAGACCGGCTCGCCTATGTAGACAAACTAGACATTCACAAGTTTCAATCGTCATTACATTCTTAGTGGACGGGAACAATAACAAGCAGGGGTACCAGCTGTTAACCTCTGCAGTAACATCGCCACGGGACTTTCTGACAACACCGGGTTGGACCGAGTGACAAGGCTGACTCTAAAACTCTGAGCTAGAAGGGCTTTCTCAGCTGTGAGGCCCAGAGCCTCCTCTTAGCGGGCTTAGCAACCAATTGTTTCAAACAGCGTGGCAGTGCTCCAACAATAAACATTTCACTCCCCACAGCTCTCTCCACTGTACAACCCTCCGTCCCCTCCTCTCGCACATTTTTCCATCATTCTTTATCCAAACACCACAAAATTCTTCAGCAAAAAAAAGCTGGCGTGCGTTCAATGTTGACTTAATCCCCAAATCATAACACATTAAATTAAAGAAAATGTCCCGGTGCAGGTGCCCGTAGCCATGGCAACCCCACCGCGGGGGGGGGGGGGTGAGCCTTGGCCGTTGCTCCTAGTTGCTCTCAAAACTCTGACAGAGGTCTGCTGTCGGGTCATTGGTGTGGGCACTGCCACACTGTGTTGGCACACTGTCTGCTTGACTTCTCCCTGGCATGTAGCGCCAGCCGGACCTGCCGTGAGGGGAGTGGTGGTGGGGTGGAGGGACTTCAAGGGCGCTAAACTTTTAGAAGATTTAGAGCTGACATTCTGGAAGCGTCAGCAGCAGCATGTGGGGGGCCTGACGACGCTACAACAGCGAGCTAGACCCCCGGGGGCTCAGGGTCCAATCCCAGCAGGACTTTCAGTATTTCAGTCCCAGCGTTGAATGCCACTCCTCTCCTTTCCTCTCTTCCTGTCGTTTTTTTCTCTCTTCCCAGCAAACATAGATGTGTGTGAGTGTGGCACCCTGGGCCGCGTGTGTGTATGTGTGTTTGTGCTTAACCCATAAGGGTCTAAGCCCTGTCTAAGCCGGGGGAGGGTTCTACTAAGCTATATGGAATTGTTTTAAGAAGGTCATACCAAGTATCATTTTGCTATTTGATTAAAAAAAATGTTAAGACCCCTTGAAGTATCCCCCTAAAATATAAAAACATGATTTGATCTTACTGCTATTAGTCCATACGAATGCATTGAATAACATATCTAAAGGAAGTTAGTGTGTGGCCCAAACTGACATCTTTCCAGAGGGGCCATAATAGTTTTTTAGGCCAAACCTTTCGGATGCTGCAGACGATTTTGCGAGAAGGCCGATTTTCAGGATGTCTCGTGGTCTGACAAACACCGCTCTAGCTCTGTCACCTTTCACTGCAGATAAGGGAAGTGCGACATAGGCAGATTGATAAGCATCCAATGCAAAAAATACTGACATCTCTAGCTTAGTGACTGATTTGTGGAGATTTTTCTATTACGCAAACAAGATTTCCGCGGGGGCACGGACATCGACCTTAGGGGGTTAAACGCGCGTGTGCATGCGTGCGTGTCAGGGGCGCCTCCTCCTCTCCTGCCTGCACTTCATTCAGCCTGTCAGGTCCAGCATGGGGCTGTTCATTGATCTACACGGCAGAAAATAAATACTGCATGGCTAAAAAAGGTCAGCATTTGGTAATCAAATATCCCTAGCAAAGGGTTGGTCCCCTTTACTAGAGAACAAACAAACCAACGCGACCCACTTTAATTAAGGAAACTGGGGATATGGAGCTGACGAGCTGAGTGATGTGCAATTGCACCAACAAAAATATGTAGAATATATTGACTAATAATCTCTGGCGGTTTTGATTTGCATCCATTACGAAGCGCTTCAGAAGACAGGGGAGGATAAATTCAAAGAGGTTTTAAGCGTCGGGCGAAAAAAAAAAATCACACAGATATGTTCAGCTTCTAACGACGGTGTATTAAAATCGCCAGCCTATAGTGCCTTAGAAATCCACGAAGAGGCAGATGACGTCACCAAGGGGGTAACCTTGCCTTGCCTGCTCTCCTTCCACACTCCTTGCATCTCTCTCCTGCACTAAAGCAGATGCTGTTGAGCCTCTGATGTCTATGGTCTATTGTTTATCCTAGAGGCTGCTCCCAGTGCTTACTCTCTGTGTTTGTCAGGTGAGGAGGGGGGGCTGCTGCTGCGGTAGGATGAGTCCTGGGGGTACGGCGGGGAGCACTAACGGCGCATGAGCAACACGGAGGAAGAAGGGAGGGGGGACATAGGAGAGGGGAGGGTGGGATGAGGGGGAGGAGGATGAGAACCAGCTAGTCGCTCTCTCTCAGCTCCCCCTCAGCAACCGCCAAAGGGTGAACTGTCAGTTAAGCCGAAATCACACAGAGATGACGTCAACTGCGTCAAAATATTTGCGCGAAAGACTGTCAATTCACATACACTGCGTAGCGTATGCCATCTTAACTGAAATGATAATCCTTAATAAACAGTTGTATTTGTTATGTTCGCTATGTAGCCCTTGTTAATTATTGTTGTGTTCCTTTTGACTCACCTTACATGTCCTACGGGAGCCACCGTACCTGCCTGTGTGAGGAGAGTCGTAGCTAATACACCAGAGCAGTTTATAAAGAATTTAGCTAGTTTTGTTCTTTCTACATAACAGTATTCTCTTTTGAAATCGGAGTTCCTCGAGTTTCCCAGCCGTGAAATGAATGCCTGTGATCAAAATCCACACAGGTAGGCATAAGGTTTGTAAGTGACTGTAAACAACTCTGTGGATGCGCCATGTGTTCCCCCACCCCTGCACTGAATGATTAAAGGCAGTCTGGTGTGCTGCGTAGTCCTTCAGTTTAAACACATTAGCGGCCCTGCAGGGATGAGCATGTCAGAGCAGGCGTGCTAGCTGCTCCTCCGCTGGGGAATTGCTCCCCGACGAGAGACCTGAAGCTTTTGTGAAATTAGGTTTCAAATCTGTAACGGCTAACTGCTACCGCGGTGATGAAAAAGAGGCGGCAGAGGCAATTTCTCGTCGAGCCGTCGACTGCGGCTGCTTCCATCCCCATTACCAAGCGAGGGAAGACGATAAAGGAGCGAGCAACAGAGGGTAGACAAGGCTCACTGTGAGAAAACAATAAAGCAGACAAGACCCTTAGCCCTCAGAACGCTGGTGAGCTAGCTCCAATTGTAGGCGATGGCTTCACTACAATAACCGCCTAATGCACCTCTTTGAAGAATGTCTCTTCTGCATTAATCAATGAATTATTCATCCAGAGGGCTTACAGTTCATACCAGATGAAGCCTATTTATGGCAGAGGATAAAAGAAAACAGAACATCTTGCTTTTCCCCTCCATCTTTGACATTTTATCGGGATGTCCTACATAAAATATAGGCCGCAGGATTTCTGTGGGTGAGCACACACTTAAACCACTGAAATAGGGTTTCTCATTAAACAAATCCCAGCCACGAAAAAATAAATCCTAACACAATTGTTTATCCTTGTATTCCCTTAGCCCAGAGATCAGTCCTTACCGTCCTCGGTCTCCTGCCAGACAATGCCCTCCAGGTTGACGCTGGTCCCGGGCTCGCAGGGCCCCAGGCACTCGGGCTCCGTGGCCAGGGCCACGTCCGTCGTGTTGGACGCCACTGAGCGTGTGCGCACCATGATCTGCTCACAGGGCGAGGCGATGCTTTCGTTGAGGTTGCCCACCGGCGCCAGGAGATGGAGGGGTGGAGGGGTGGGCGTGGAGACCAGAGACTCCATCTGCACAGGGAGAAAGGAGAAGTTTCTGATTAGAGACAGGAGATAACATGATAAACAAAGTTGACATCAATAAGCTTAATGTGGTTTATGTCCAAACATACGTTACAATAGGCACAACGAAATGTGTATGGTGGCATGAAATGATTAGGTTAGATGCTCTGATAGTGGTAGTCAGTAGTCGTCATTGCTTGTTGTTGACAGCTGCTGCGTTTTCCCTGCTGTGTGAATGTTGCCCATTGAAGATGAGCGTCATAGAGATTGAAACCCCCCTGCAGAGATCCGCCCCCCCCCCCCCCCAAGCTGAGCATACTGGCTCAGCTGCAGCCTGACAGTGCTGCTTCCCCTTCAGACCTGAGCTCTCAGTCTCTCACAAACCCGCTCAACCCGCCTGGAGGCCTGGGTTACTTGAGAGAAATTTCATCCTGGGGGAATCTAGGTTTGTTTTGATCATGTCCATGGGTCACACCACTATTGGGACAAGCGAATCGGCTACAGTCACCTCATCTAAAGAGCTGGCTTTAGGGGGGGGGTCTAGCTAGGATACCTTCTCTGCCGCAGTGTGAGCTAGTCAGCCATGTTCAGAGAGCCGTGGTGGAGGTAGCACTCCGCTATCTTATTTGACCTTGATTATCCATGATTATTATTTGTGGCTGAAATCGCAAAAAAAAAAAAAAAACAAGCTACGTAATAAAGCACCTTTTTTATTTTATTTTTTCAGCTGCAGCTTCCGAAGCCATTTGATTTCGCAAATGTTATTGCTAGTTCTCGATCAGGGTTGCGCGAGGAGCCAACTCTTGGCAAATCTAATTAGTGGCGTTTATTGACTCGCCCCACACATGAAAGGGCAACATTTAGTAAGAGATCTCTTTTACAGGGAAATCAAACCAAGCATAGCGGGGAGAACAAAAGACTGACATAGCGGTACTAGGCTTAAGTTCCAAATAGTTGTTCGGTTTGGTAAGTTCCACATTACCAAACCAAACAAAACAGTGCAGTAGATCAATCCACACGTTCTTAGAAACGTCAACAATGAGCGCATACTTTTGTAATGCTTCAGGTCTTCCTATTTACTCAGCAGTAGCTGCCATTCCGTGAGGTAAGGGAAATATGCACAAGTAAGACTACTCCTAAGACTACACTCAGCATTAAATTGCTATTTCAACAACAGTATGGATGGGACTTTAGGGAGAATTGTTTAAGACATTGCTTGGTGTTTGCTTACAATGCAGAGAGGTAGGTTAGAGCATTGTGCCAGTAACCGAAAGGTGGCTAGTGGCGAGCCAACAAGGTGAAAAATCTGTCTGTGTGCCCTTGAACAAGGCACTTAACCCTAATTGCTCCAGAGTCACCAGTGATAATGGCTAAACCTGGCCGTGACCCCACTCTCCGAGGGTGTCTTAGTGGGAGTTGGATATGCAGAACACATTTCCAATTCACACGTGCATAATACACACTTGTACATGCGTGAAATAAGGCACACCAGATTATTCTGATCATGAGTGGAGACTCCTTAATCCACTTAAGTCAACCTGGTTTCAATTTACAGCCTTTGGGAAAATCCTGTGTGTTAGGCACTTCAAGAGAAAGGTGAATATACGATCATACTGCTTCGAGAAACCAGGCGAAGGTCGCGCTGTGACGGATTCCTGATTCCAGATGCCAACATAATAAGCCCTGGAGTTAGCCAAGGAGGAGCTGATGGGGCCGTGTCACACCGCTGAAACACAGGGCTAATCAACGAGGATGTGTTAAATCAAGGCCAATCCACAGATGGCCTCCCTCACCACTGTAGAGAGAAAGAGAGCCGGCCCTTTGTTCCCACCCCTTTCCCAGGGGTCAACGACCTCTGAACAAACAACACAATACGCCCTGGAGCTAGAGGAGCAGGGTGCGGAAAACTACTGGAGCTGTCAGTCAACCGAACCCGTAGTAAACATACCGCTGTGTGTATTCATGGAAAACCATGAACAGTGTCTGCAGCACTCATTTCTCAAGAATGTACGCCCTTATCGTAGGCAAACCCCTGTGACGGCATTGATTACGTTGTCAACTTTTCAGAGCACACCTGTTATTTAAGGATTGTGTAGTACTGTTCGTACCCTAGAGGCTAAAGTGATGTGAAGGTTGACTTGTATGTATGGAAGGTGGTGTGTAGGCTACAGTGAGTTGTCGTGCGGTTCGGCCTAATTTACAGAACAACAGATGTGCTGTGAGTATGCAAGTACTGATGAGCTTGACTTTACAGCATACCCCCATGATAGCGTTGTTTACTGACTGGCTAGCCTAATTAATATTAATAAAAACCAACCCTGTCTTTCTGTGTGTGGTAAAATACAACACAATTGAAGAGTCTTAAAGGAGCTTTGTGAATATAATCCATTATCTGAGTGACAGAAAAGTCCTATGGTGAAAAGAACACTTCACACTAATGTGGGAACGTTTGAGACGATGCCACCACGGAAGGAGCAACGATACACTTGTGTCGGCGATAAAAACCACCGTTACTGACTTCCACACCTAGGTGGTGGATGACATGAGGTATTTACGTAACCGCCTCTGTTTGACTCTCACAGGCGACAGCCCACTCGGCAAAGAGGCTCTATTGTGAGCGAGCATACGTGAAAGGGGAGTTATAGAAACTGGGGAGAGAGGTGTAGCCGAGGACGGTCACAAAAGGACTTTTTAGGGTCTGTTTGTTGGGATTGTTGCTCTGACCGTGTGTTTCAGCAGTAAGCAACAAGCTCCCTAATGAATTGAGCCGAGAGAAGTGGAGCCTTTAATTGGGAGTGCCAGGCAGCAGCAGCTGGTGCCTTCAGCAGCCCAGGGAGCTCTGGGACCGCCTCTTAAAGGCCCTTGTCGTCAAGGATATCATTGAGCCCTCTATGAATATCAGAGACGGCAATGGAGATTACTGCAGAGTGCATCATATAGGGGGGGGGGGGGGGGGGGTAGTCTTGTCTTTTCAGAAGCTTGTCTATGATTATCATCCAAGACAGCACTACTCCATCAGTCGAAGCCAAATCCTCCAGTCTGGGGAAAAACTCCTGTGGTTGTGTGATCACTCACTCAGTGGTTGTCCTTCAATGCTAAATTCAAATGTCTCCCTCTCGTTCGCTCCATCTCCGTGCTGGTTCACGACTGCAGCTCCCCGGATTTACAGTCTGGCTGCTATAAATTCTGATGACCACACTGTTTGCGAGGGCTATGTGCGGAGTCACGCACTCTTATCCCGGGGCCTGGCGAGGACCGTACCCGTCTGAGTGACTCATCACCCCACACCCTGCAGGCTCTTTATTAAGCCTACGGAATCACAGGGCGAATTGCTCGAACCTAAACCTGTTGCCCTTCAGAACCTGAAGGCTGTGCTCACTGTAAAGCCGCTGCGGCAGCCCGCCTGCAGGATGTAAACCTTAGTCATATCTCCCTGTTTAATCAGGCTGGGGAGAATTAGTGAGCCCATGGCCTCAGACAGGATTACTGGGGGATTACAGTCAGGGCGTCGTGCTCAGCCACCTGTCCTTGTGCTGCTCTCGTAAAAATGACGCTTGTAAAGACACAAAATTGTTCAATGCTAGAGGCTCAGAACACATTTGAGTATTTCTTTGCGCTTGTCGGCTAACAAGACAATGCGTATGTAAAAACAAGCGACACGTTATCGTAAGCTAATGGGCTAATGCTTATTCGCAAGTGTAGGCGCCATAGAGAAGAAAGCGAACCCGAAAACGGCAGTGGTCGAAGAGGAATTCTTCCAACCGTCGACCAAAAGCATGCTTACATACCCCAGCGTCAGATCATTCCAAACCAAAGATGCTTACGACTGGAGGGAGAGACCACCAAACACAAACCGAAAGAAAAGACTGCCAAACAGAAACCCTGCCGATGAATACACTTTTGCTTTGCAAAAAAAGCAGGGAGGCCCAGTCTCTAGCCGGGGGAAGCAGGAATCTAAATGAATACATAACCTCAGTGGCAGCTCCAGACGAAGCCTACAACAAAAACATCCACTATTCCTGGCCCTTTTTCTACTTTTGTGGGCTCAAGTGCACTATTAGTGGTATTTTTCTCAGCAACGTTTTCACTTCGCCAAGCCTGCACACACGCACCATGTGCTTTGTCCACGCCCTGCAACTGGGACTCTGAAGCTTTAAACTAATTGGGTCTGTCCAACGACTGACAGTTTAATCCCAAATAAAAACAATTTAAAGGCTTTTTTTTTTTTTTTTTACTGTTCAACATATGATTTAAGTATTGCAAACCTGCTGTGGAGATGTAGGCCTACTAGGTATAAAGCATTTGAGATTGATGAAAAGTGAAATCATGCTTTTCCTGTAATTTTGTGCCCTGAATAGGCATAGGTCCCAATACAACCACATCGTTATTCAGTTGGTAAATGTTTAGGGATTGTCTTTATATCAATATAAAGCTTCACTAAGCTAATTAGGCCATGCCAAAACGGAAAAGAGTGAACAGCTCTTTACTTTATAAGCCTTTTTAGAGGTAACACCCCTGCTCGTGACTGTTTTTCCACATGTCATTTTGTTGGCTGTAAAAGACCAGACCCTCGGTCTGCTAAGCCCAAGGGTATTATCTTAAGGGTCCCCCCAATCCAGTGGTCTGGAAAGCATCAAACAACCATATCCACTTTCACCCTGGCAGAGTGAGGAGAATCAATGTTCCCTTAGACAGCCTTTCAGAGTCGGAAAACAATCACTCAAAAACAAGAGGAAAGGGGAAAGACGTTTGGAAAAGCTCTGAAGACGACTGGTATAATAGGAATGGAATCTCCCCCCACGGAACACAAAATTAGGTTTTGGCAGGCGAGTGTGTTACAGCCTCAATTCCACTGAGTTCCCAGAACATTCCTCCGCGCCCCCACGCCCTCCTTTCCACAGCCGAGTAAGTGTTTCAGGTTCAGGAACAGATCCCTGAGGCCCACGGGTGGGTGATGTCACCTTCCCAACGTTCCGCTCGGAGGGGGTGACCCGTCCCTGCTGGGGAGGTTGGAGTCAGGCAGTGGTTAGGGAGCAGAGTTCAGGCCGTGTCAAGTCTCCAGTAACATCAGGAGGGCCCCACCACTATGGAAAATACATCTGCCATACAAGTCCCCCTACTCACCCCACATCATAATGACAGGGAAGTGCTCTCTGCCTAGAGACAAAAACGGAGATAGCGACGGAGGAAAAATATAGGGATGGGGTTGGGGGGTTTTGATACCCCAATATTATTTTGAACAGTACTATATTGATACTTTGACCCCAAGTATCAATTCGTAAAAAAATAAGGAAGCGTTAGGTAGTGCTAGTCAGCTGTAAATCTGGTATTTTTCATCCATCTTCTTTTTAAATAGTGAGCCAACATGTTTTCAGGACTTTTATTTCCATGACTCATCAAAACAACATTTTTCATGCTCACTCGTCTCTCTGCAGCAGACATATTAGTGAGCAACATGCTTATCGAATCGCAATACATATATAAATCGTGAGAATCGCAATACATATCCAAATCGCACCTACTGTAAGTATCGTGATAATATCATATTGTGTCCCTTGCAATTCCAGCCCGAGAAAACAATGTAGAATCATTTAGAATGAATGGGTAGGGGTGGCCAATTGACATATTACAAAAAAGCCTGCGTCAACATTTTGGTTAAGTATTAGATACTAAATAAGGCAGAGAAATCAGAAGTGAACAAGAATGGGGAATTAGGTGACAATTTCTTTGAGGGTATATTTGTCTTGGTCCACTGGCTCATTTGAACTGATTGGAGGCATTCTCCATGTTTTAACAGGCTTAAATTGAATCAGAGTCAAACGCTCACCTTTCACTGCACAGTGACCTTCCCCTTCTACGACCCTGCCATCAACTGATGCAGGTAGTAAAACACTTGTTGACATAAATGTGGCAACGTGCCTACTAGAATGCTCTCTCTCTCTCTCTCTCTCTCTCTCTCTCTCTCTCTCTCTCTCTCTCTCAAACACTTAACTGAAAAGAGACACCTCTGTAAAGGTGTAGAAATAGCATGGCATTGAGAGAGCAAAGTGCATATTTCATCAATCACTCACAACCTTTCAATTGAACCCTGTTGGTGTTGACAAAGTAGAACTAATGTCACGCTATGTTTAGATGGACGTCTCTCTAAGCAGCCTTTCAGGTTACGAGCTCTAATCTCAACTATGCAAACAAGCAGGCAGTGAGGATTTAAAGTTCAGGCAATTCAAAGAGGATGACTCCAAACATCCTCTTGTGATCTAGACATCCCCAAACGGCATTTGCCACTTTGATGCAGATCATGAAAGGCTTGATAATGTTCCCTTTCTGAAACAACTGGCAGAAAAAGCAAGAATTCTCTTCAACATGTTCAATATCTTTAAGAGTCAAGGTATTTAAAACAAATAAAGACCTTGGACTATGACTTCTCCACATAAAAGCAATACCTTCACACTACCAGTCATAACAGTCATTGGCTAATGGACTTCTTTAGGGTTTATTGACTTAGCAGATGCCCTGGGTAACTCAGTGTGTCAATTGGCTTTAGCTTCCATTGAACCAAAACCCGGGAGGTGGAAATAATGGAGTTTGTTCGTGTTGGCATGCCGAACGGCTTCCCTGTGCATGTCAAACAATATAAATGTAGGTTTTAATTTTAACAAGCTCGCCTCCAGATCAAAAGTTACCACAATTTAATTTGAATCAGAGGGGCGGCCATTTCACACAGACACTCTCCTTTGCTGGACAGTGCAATTAAATCACTGTGCTGTGATGATACTGTGTCAATCTGTGCCCATTACCCACCATGCCTCCCTTCGCCAACACTGGGTCCACTGAGCATGCCCACACCAGCACTCATAGGACTAGAGGGCTTCTCAACACCTGACACTCCGACATAGCTCCAATTTGACACGACTCACACGGCCAAAACAGGACTCAAAATAGCATTCGACAAACACACAACCCTGAGATCTGGACAGGGCAGGCTAAAACTAATATCATGGGGGTGTCCAATCTCTAAACAGACTTCGACCCCGGGACGTCGCCAGAAGTAGCATACTTTGCATTTCTCGAAAGCCCAGAAACAACAGCTAATGCTGTTACCGCCATTGGTCCTCCGATAAGAAGTCAAAATATT
This sequence comes from Thymallus thymallus, assembly GCA_023634145.1. Lineage (NCBI taxonomy): Eukaryota > Metazoa > Chordata > Actinopteri > Salmoniformes > Salmonidae > Thymallus > Thymallus thymallus. Next base: position 8,260,612 of record CM042413.1, read on the forward strand.
GATTTCTCAGTGTCAGAGGAATCAATACGGTCCGTAGCCTAGACAAAGGTCTGTAAAACCCACTACTTTCCCAACCAGTCTGAGCACAAAGGGGAATGAGCAGTCCGTGTTAATGTTGTGAGTGGTTACACAGTTTATGTTGAGCTAGCCGGCAACAGGCCAGAACATTCTGAAGAAGGCCATACCACGGGGGCCGTAAAAAAACAAATCGGGCACTAACTGCCCTTGTCTATAATTAGAGAGGATTGATTGAAAATCTGATTCATGGCTGCCTGTAATTTGAGTTTCCCTGGGCCCTTGAAGCTGCTCTGGTGACCACACTGGAGGCGCCAAATTGAGTGGCCGGGAGAGTCTGCTCCAGGCACTCTCAACCAGCTTTCCCCCCCTCCCTAATCTCTCACCGAACAGGCCTAACAGCACTGTCAAAACAAAACAACACAGGAGAACGCCTGCCAGTTTCCTGTGACCAAATGTGGTCTTTTAAATGACAAGCTGCGTTGTCTGGACTGAAAACCTCAGAGAGACAGAGAAGTGGAAAATGACTCAAACGCTAGAATGAGAAACAACTTCATGAAAAAAAAAAGAAGAAAACGAGCAAAAGCCCAGAGTCGAAAGTGAAAACCAGCAATGGGGGGGGGGGGGGGTCTGTTTCTTGTCTCCAAGCGACTCTCTAAGCACGAGAGAGAGAGAGAGAGAGAGAGAGGAGAGAGACAGGGAGAGAGGAGAGAGACAGAGACAGAGGAGAGAGAGACAGAGAGAGAGGAGAGAGAGAGAGAGACAGAGAGACAGGGAGAGAGAACAACAAAAGACAACCACCACATTAATAGCCCCGCTGAGTAAACCAAGCTTGGCTACACTGAGCCCTCCCCCTTGTAACCTAGATTCACGGAGGAGGCCGTTTATTCATAATTGCCCCGTGTCTCATTAGAGGACAGAAAACATGTTTTAAAAAAAAGATGCTGCTTGCCAGCATATGGCTGCCAGCTAACAGTACGCCTCCTCAAACATGCATCCCACAATTACATACAACAGGCCTTGGAACATTTCTCTCTCTCCTAAAAGACGAATGAAACAAAACTGACATGTTTTCTGGGGCGCTCTATAACTGCTGATGAAAGTGACTTAAAATGGGACTGCAGCTCGGAGAGACTGCCATGTATAAAAAGGCATGGTTTAACAGAAACATAGTTAACGTTATCCTTTAAAAGACTTGAAGCCCCATTTGTTCAACAATCACTTCTTTAAAATACCATATAAGGTTTGTATGATTGGCTAGGCCTTTGTGAGGTAATAATTGAGACCCCCCCCCCGGTGGGAGTTGAATGTGCAAGCGTGAGAGAGCTTGCTGTGGGTGAAAGCTGATAGACCACAGAAAGTGGCAGGTAAGGGAAGGTGTGAGATTTGCGGGCAGAGAAAGCTGACAGAGTTGTGCAGTCCAGGGCACCACAGAAACCTTTGTTTCACAGTTCACACGCAGAGCCTCCTGCTAGTCAATAGCAAGAGCTGCGCCCTGGCTAATTCAATCACACCGCCTCCCACAGAGAAGAAAAGTCTAACGAGAGAGTTGGACATGAATTAAAACTGCCACAGCAAAATTGATTTTAAAAGGCAATGATATCACAATAAAAGTCAGATTATGAATACCTTGCCATCAAGTATTCTTTCCAATATGTACAAAAGTATTATTCTACTGTGTAAGAAAGGGCGGCAGGTAGCTTAGCGGTTAGAGCGTTTGGCCAGTAACCAAAAGGTGAAAACTCTGTCGACGTGCTCTTGAGCAAGGCACTTAACCCTAATTTGCTCCGGGGGCGCCATACTACTATGGCTGACCCTGTAAAACAAAACATTTCACTGTGACAGTAAAACATATCTTTTTTTAAGGACCAAGTAACATGTTCAATGACTAGGAAGAACTGGTATTCTTCAGTGACCCATTTTATGCTGAGGGAGAAGGATGGGTTTGCCAAGGGAGAGGCAGATTGAGGCGGTGCCTTCAGACAGCTCAGAGAATCCAGCCTCCCTCCCTCATCTCCGGGCTCTTAGCAACAGCCTCAACCAGCTATTCACCTGTTGCTAAGAAGAAAGAGACTACGCCAATCCCTCTCAAATCCTAACAACATCAACGAGGCAGTGAAACCAAAATAGAACCGTTACTGTACCGAACTAAATGAAACACAATCAAATCAAAGTCTCCAGCCTTTTAAATCAAGCAGCCCTTGAGAAAGGGAAACAATTTTTAAAAATGTTTTCAATAAAGAGGCTAATTTGATATTCGCTATGATTCTATGGTAAACTAAAGCAGCTCTGATTTAAAAGAGAACAATCATTGGCAAGTTGGCAAGGCCTTACCTGAAGAGGCCATTCACTGGATTCCTGCTGCCACAGAAGGTGCTTAACAAAAGAGATGCCTTTCTCTACTGCCTGTGGCGATGACAATTCAAATTGTAGGTGTGTGTGTGTGTGTGTGTGTGTGTGTGTGTGTGTGTGTGTGTGTGTGTGTGTGTGTGTGTGTGTGTGTGTGTGTGTGTGTGTGTGCACACGAAAGAGCGAGACAGTGAGTGTGTGAGAGAGACGATGGCTGTGAGGAAGCAGGGACTGGTGGTAACCCCGACAACACCTGTACTTTGCAAGCAGCCAATAGCCTGGTCTCGACAATTCAGCAGAGGCCTCGACTGAGTAGGAGGCACTTGACAACACAGCAGATGGGGAAAAAAGCAAGCATTGTTCAACGTGGAGCTAAAGAAGGCCTATAGCCAATGGCTGAAAAAAAATGTCTGTCAATTATAGATGACACGGCCAATTACTGGTTCAACAAAACAGTCGAACGCAGAGGTTTGTTAGTGAGACAATGCTAGCCTAGACGTTATGCAATTAAACAGTTATTGTCACTGCGGCTAGGAATAGTCGTTACGACAGCTCTCGTTTGCTGTAATACATTAAACCGTATGAAGCTACCTTCATCATTATGCCGGCAATATCCGCTACTCTTGGATGTCTCTAGCATTTTAGCCTCTTCTCTGTGAGTTGAGGCAGAATGATTTGAGACACAGCCTAGTAGCACACTCGGCTAACACAGACATCAGACAACAATGGGCTCTGTTGAAAGCCGAGGCACCGGAGCACAGCGCAGGCTGTCTGATTACGAGTGTACACTCAGAAGAGGAAATGGAAGCAAAGCCTCAATATAATGCTCTCAGGCCCCGGGCTAAACGGCGTTGTTGCAGGACTCGGTTTTCACGAGACATTGTCGACGCCTACATTATGCCCGTTTAAAAATAATGTTTGAAAAAGGCGCTGTGTGTGCAGGGCAGGGCGGTCACAAGCTACTCCGCCGAGCGTACAAAGGCAGTGTCTCTACTTACTGAGAGGCTGTGCTCTTTGGTTTAGCTTACATTTCCCTTTGCTTGCCCTAGTTTCAGCCTTGATGGATCACTGCCAGCTCCACCTCCGATGCCTCTTTGCTTTTTGAGCCCATGCGTGAAAACAGAAATCGGAGAAAGGGAGGGAGGACAGAATAAGAGAGAGAGAGAGAGAGAGAACAAGAGCGAGAGAGGGAGTAGACACACTGAGAAGTGATCCCTGAGAACACAGCCCGGACTATTGGGTGTAGTATGACCAGAGACAGCGGGGAGGAAAAGATTTTCTACAGACGGCATAACAAGCAAAATAGTGTTTCACGGAGAGAGAAGAGAGCGAGAGAGAGAGAGAGAGTGCGAGAGCGAACGAGAGAGAGCGTGAGGGAGAGAGAAAGCCTCCAGGCTTATCAGTATTCAGGTACAGCAGTCTGCATAAAACCAGAAGGTAGCAAAGCTGAAAAATACCTTACGATTGCCTGATAACTGCACAAGAGTTTCACGGATGGCTTGACGTCTATATTCAGTTCATACGGAAGTGCATACATGGCTTTGTGCATACCAACTCTGACTACATATGCAGAGAGAGAAAAGACTTGACACCCCTTCTTGCTTCCACTTGCCCGTCTCTTTCCACTCGAGGAGAGCCCATTGAGAATGTGCTGCTACCTGAGACAGTTAGTGCTTGGGGGAGCTGGCAGCTCAGTGGTGTATTAAGAAAAGGGACACGGTTGACTACAGCAGTACCTTCCTGTCTGAGAACTGGCCGGCTGGCTTGAACCCAGCAGGTATTCGCTTCTCTATTCTCTGGTCGCAACACAAGCCTAGCTGATGACCTCCCTCCCCCTGTCTGCCTCTGTTGCCCTACCCCTCTCCCTTCAGCTCGGACAGTGGCTGGCTGGCTGGTTTGGGGCCTCTGCCTGGTATTGTGTGCTGGTGGTAATGGGAGGAGACCAAACTCAAAAAAGCCCCCCCAAAAGCATGGCCACTTAATCTTCACACACAACCTTCACAAGGGTGTACTTTCACTGTAGTTCCAATCTCTGTACTGTACAACATAATTTTCCCCAACTAAGTAGCAAAACCAACACAGCACTTACATTTTGAGATGAGCTGGAAAATCCTTGATAAAAAATGAATAAAAATAAAAACTCTATGAAAGGGTTGTTAGCTCTGTTGCCGGGGAGTTAATTAAGACAAAGGAATGCCAGGCACACACAGTGCCTCAGTCAAGCCCCATCCCAAAAACACAACTCCCAGGCTTCCCTTGAACAAATCCAGACGGTAGACGAGTGTGCTGAGAAAAACAACATGGCTGCTGCTGGGGCAGCGAAGTAGTAAACAGTTCCGGGACACCAAACTGAGAGGCCAATCTACTGCTCTCACCCGACCGGTCTCCGTGCGACATGTTTGAACAAAGTCCCATCTGTGCTGTGGAAAATACCGGAAATCCCCCTCACACCCTCCCTTCCCTCACTCTCTCCCTACTTCCTGCCTGGTCTCCTCCCTACCTCCCCTCCTGACCTCCAGCCATTCCACCAGAGCGGTATTTATTACAATAATAATCCACATTCTTGTCAAGGTCACCCACCGGGGAGCTCAATCAGAGGGGCGGGCCGGGCCTTGGAGCACAGAGATCCAGATAAGCAGTGCAGAGCCTCTGCCGAGCTCTCCCCCTCTCTCCTCTCGCTGCCCACTGCTTAGTCATGCCCTTATCTCTGCAGCCCTGAGACAGACCGCTGAGCCCTCGACAAACAACAGCTCAGCACCTCTGCACCTCCGTCAGGGGAGAAACACACAGTAAACAACGCCCCGGCTAGCGAGCCCTGCTGGGATTACTTACCCACACAACAACAACCACGGCAGTACACAGCGCTGGGCTGGGCCAGAGGGTTTCATACAGATATGATTACCAAACACATCACAGCCAAGGTAACATGCTTTCAACAGCCAAGGTCTAAATAATAACCATACCAGAAGGGGAGGGAACAAAGCTAGTGCGCTGATCCAAAAATAGAGAAAATAAGCAGGCATTTGAGCAAAGAACACTCCCAACTTTGATTGTTAAGAGCTGCACACAAAGTTGTCTGAAAACTCTGACAAAAAGTAGTTGTGTAACAGACTCTTACCTTGGGGCTTCTGTTCAAATGACATCTAGCCTAATTAAATTAATCTCTCTCAATTCTAGAGGACACAATTTGATTTTTAGTGTGGGAGTGAAAATGGGCATGGAAGAAAACAGTGGGAGAGAGAGGGACAAAGAGTTAGACTGCCCCCTCTTATTAAAGCCATGCCGTTCAACCACGGTACTGCAGGCATTGTTTGCAGAAAACAGGATTCCCCATTAGAGTAAATGGGAAAATATCAATCTTTGTGTAAATAAAATAAAAAATTGTTAGACAATCAGGGTACCTATTCAGCCTGCAGTACCCCCGTCTGCCTTCAACTTGAGTTACTTAATGAGAGGGGGCAGCACTGCGCTAGCCTGCAATGCCATTTCCTGGTGTAGCTAAAACTGCGCATGTTATGTATCTGTGAGACGCCATCTGACTTATTTTGGCTTCAAATGCGCTATTGAGTCCTCACATAGGAATTAATTGTGTTATGTGATCGATGACTTTGTCCATTCAAATACAGTCATTGGGGGACAGCGAGAGGGGCCCAGAGGGGAGGATTCCAAGCTGTGGCGAGACGACGACCATCATGCTCCACTGCATTTCGTGCCCAACTGTAAGACCTTACATCACCCTAGCACAGCCATTTATCGGTCTTCTGAAAGGATAACCTTTCCTCTCAGCTCGGCACACCACAAAGCCCCCCAAACACATATTTCTTTCCCTCCTCTCCTCTCTCTTGTTTACACCAGCTACCTTGCTTGGCTGGCTGGTTGATACCGCTCTTCTCATGTAAAGAGAGATGCCACTATACTCCACAACTCATACAAGTCCCTTTTATTGCATAAACAGTTGAAGTCGGAAGTTTACATACACCTTAGCCAAATACATTTAAACTAATTTTTTCACAATGCCTGACATTTAATCCTAGTAAAAATTCCCTGTCTTAGGTCAGTTAGGATCACCACTTTATTTTAAGAATGTGAAATAATAATAGTAGAAAGAATAATTTATTTCAGCTTTTATTTATTTCATCACATTCCCAGTGGGTCAGAAGTTTACATACACTCAATTATTATTTGGTAGCATTGCCTTTAAATTGTTTAACCTGGGTCAAACGTTTCGGTTAGCCTTTCACAAGCTTCCCACAATAAGTTGGGTGAATTTTGGCCCATTCCTCCTTTGGAAATATGCTTGGGGTCATTGTCCATTTGGAAGACCCTCTGGTGACCAAGCTTTTCCTGATTTATGTCTTGAGATTTTGCTTCAATATATCCACATAATTTTCCTTCCTCATGATGCCATCTATTTAGTGAAGTGCACCAGTCCCTCCTGCAGCAAAGAACCCCCGCAATATGATGCTGCCACCCCCGTGCTTCACGGTTGGGATGGTGTTCTTCGGCTTGCAAGCCTCCCTATTTTTCCTCCAAACATAACGATGGTCATTATGGCCAAACAGTTCTATTGTTATTTTATCAGACCAGAGGACATTTCTCCAAAAAGTACGATCTTTGTCCCCATGTGCAGTTGCAAACTGTAGTCTGTTATGGCGGTTTTGGAGCAGTGGCTTCTTCCTTGCTGAGCGGCCTTTCAGGTTATGTCGATATAGGACTCGTTTTACTGTGGATAGAGATACTTTTGTACCGGTTTCCTCCAGCATCTTCACAAGGTCCTTTGCTGTTGTTCTGGGATTGATTTGCACTTTTCGCATCAAGTATGTTAATCTCTAGGAGACAGAACCGGTCTCAGTCCTGAGCGGTATGACGGCTGCGTGGTCCCATGGTGTTTATACTTGCGTACTATTGTTTGTACAGATGAATGTGGTACCTTCAGGCGTTTGGAAATTGCCCCCACGAATGAACCAGACTTGTGGAGGTCTACAAACATTTTCCCATGACGTCGAGCAAAGAGGCACTGAGTTTGAAGGTAGGCCTTGAAATACATCCACAGGTACACCTTCAATTGACTCAAATTATGTCAATTAGCCCATCAGAAGCTTCTAAAGCCATGACAATTTTCTGGAATTTTCCAAGCTGTTTAAAGGCACAGTCAACTTAGTGTATGTAAACTTCTGACCCACTGGAATTGTGATATAGTGAATTATAAGTAGATGTCCTAACCGACTTGCCAAAACTATAGTTTGTTAACATGAAATCTGTGGAGTGGTTGAAAAATGAGTTTTAATGACTTCAATCTAAGTGTATGTAAACTTCAGACTTCAACTGTAGAGTCCAATGCCATAAAAAGCTGCTTTCTCAAGGCGAGTCCTGTGCATCACGGAGCACCTTGTGTGAACTGAACCCATCCAGCTCCTTGTCACTGCTCTCTCCCAGGGATGGAAGAAGAGGAGGAGAGAAGAGAGGAGGGAGGCCCCTGTGGGCCCCGGCAACAGGACAGAAGCGGTTTGAACTGCATGTTTGAATCAAGAGAACGTGCTGACTCTCTTGCCTGTGCCACCTCCCAGGAGAGCCTCTGATGCCACCAGGCTATTTATAGGCTGCATGGGTTTGTACCGTCTTCGCCTGCGCTACTTGTTCTTGCAGCAAGCCCCTGGAGGGAGGGGCTGCTGACAGAGTCAAATCCCCCTCTAGTTCCCCAAAACACCTCCTCCCCCACCACCCTTGTGAAATTCCTATCCCCTATCCACGCCCCTCCTCACCTCGCAGTTTCAAACCGCAAAAGATTCTTCTGAAAGGGTAGCCAGGTGGTGGACATCTTTGAAAACGTGTGAAGCCAAGAGAGCACAGTCAGGAATGTAGTTATATGGACTGGTAGTCTGGTACTTAAAAAAACATTTAAAGACTGGACAGCGCAGTGAAATCAATAAAACAAATTAGTTTCCGTAGAAACAAAGGATATGTTATATTATCCAAAGTGACTAGCCACATTATTTGGCTTTGGTCATTCTTCAGTGTAGGCAGTCTTACCACGGATAAACCCTCTACGCATTCCAAAATGTCCACCAGTTCATGAAAACGTATTCATATTCCAACTCATGAGGACGGGGACTGTCGCCAATCATTTATCTACTGTCTCCATTTCCACAGGGAGTGAGTGAGTGAGCCCAGGGGCTGTAAGGGGAGCCGCTGGTCCATGCAGTGCCAGGGCCAGGGTCAGACGGGGGCTGGCACGGGGCCACAGGGCCATCTCATTTCAGTGTTTGTCAGGTCGATACCAGCCAGCCAGAGCCGCCGCTCCCCAGCTCCCTTTTAATGACCTGGCGTATCCACGGAGACTACCTGGCTTTCAGCAGGAGGATGTCACTCAACGTTAACCATGGCAACGCGATTCACAGCACGGCTCAGAAGGGGGGAGAAGCTAGTGGGAAATGGGAACACAGGTGCCCAACAGCACAGGGTTGATTGATGCAACTTCTTGAATTGAACAAACAGTTTGAATGCATTAGTTTAGCTGAATGCATAGTCCTTTTTCTCTTTGATATTCTGGCTTGTCCGATGCCTTGTCTACAACAAAAGCCGGGCACATCCACTAATAAACACTGTACACACACCAGGGGCATAATTATTTGAACCTTGTTCATAAAATAGCCGTGTTAAATAGCTAGCTATGATGAGCTGTTCGGGTGAGCCGGTGAGGACGGACATCGGACTAAAAATGGGATGTAGTTTAAAAATGAGAACTGACAAGAATAGGGGCTGAAATGCACAACTGCAGAGCAGACATGAAAGGACCTTGAGATTCCAGCCAGCCTCTCTCCTCTGTGCTGCTGCTGTGACGGCGGTGACAAGTAGACGGCTCAAACTCAATATGCAAATCCCTGCTGTCAATCAGACTTTAAAGTGGCACTCCAGTCTCCTTTTCACCTAATTTAACACCTGCTTTCCTTAACAAAAGGCACATCTCAATAGGTGGTCAAGGTACGTCATGACACAGCACAAGTAGCCTTTCCTCTATTGTTCTCTATTGCCCTCAAGCAAGGGGGAGGACGATGACATCACGACTTGAACTTTGCAGTTGTCTAAAAAAAAAAAAAAACTATTTAGCGCAATATTTTTTGGGACCCTTTAGCGTGTGCACTTTGCCGTATTTCTATTTGGGAAATTGCTTTTCAACAGTAAAACAAAATAGAAAATAGCTGGAGGATGTCTAAGGACAGCAGAACTTTTTTCTCTCCCGCTCTCACCCCACTGAGTGACAGACAGGCGAGAACAGCGTAGGAGGGAGGGATGGATGGAAGGAGAGAGAAAGCGAGGATACAGTAAGCAGACAGCGGGAGCCGATGAGCCCCCCCCCCCTTTCCTAAAACCCACAAAGACCCTCTCCTGAGTGTCCTTCAGCATATGGGGCTCCACAACGAGACGGCCGTGGAGGGAGGGTTGGAGGGGAAGGTAGGGGGGAGGGAGATGGAGACGAATTCTAAACTCTTCCCTTCCTTCTTTAGTCTCTCAGAGTGTAGCATCATACGTTGATGACCTCGTTAGTTCAAGCACTTAATCTGCTAATGTCCAGATAGAAATAAACGGTCCCTTCGAAAAGCTTTCTAGGCCTGTTACATCTGAACAATAGTCTTTACATTACCTTTAACATTACAGCATAGTTGTACATTACACTGAACATGGCAAAGACATAGACTAAATGAAACGTACACTAGAATACACAGCGATTTTCTAACATTTTTTGCGTTCGAGAAGGGGAAAAAGCAGTGCTGTGTGAACCATTTAGGGTAGCCAAAACAACTAAGGCCCTTAGGACAGAACTAGTTTTCACGTGGTTTGACACGTGAGCTGTCGGGTCACCTTGCGTAAAACTGCGTGCCCCACCATTGTACTCAGCGTAACCGAAGATCTTTTTGATTCATGTTAGCTAATCGAATCCGGTTGGGGCTCATGTTTCTAGCACGCTGCGCTTTCGACACCCACCATCTCAGATTGTTGTGAAATAGTAACTGATATGATTAGCATTCCTGTTTTTTTTTTAAATATATATTTTATCTGAGAAATGTAGCTAATTGATTACGCCAAAAAGTGGCGTAATCAAAAAACAAATCTAAAGCCACCCACAGACACCCCAACAACCGGTATACAGTATCAGTACTCTATGCCTGACATGGTAATACATAGTATTAAGCTGCGGTTTGGTGTATCGTTTCTTCATACTATGTAATGTATTCCCTGTGAATCTGGTGATGGTTAATTTCCCCTGTTCAGAGAAAGTAGTCATTGAAGTCACTTGCATTATTTACCAACGGTACATTTATTGGGTTGGGTTTAATAGTAAATGTCACTAATCACATTAAATAGAGCTGTTTTCAAATAATGTTATTGACAAACATAAGACCATCATGCAATGGTTTATAATATAATTGTATTATGGTTGCCACAACATTTTAGTCCCTAGCCCATTTTTCCACTTCGTTTTGGGCTTGTAGAAAAAAATTGCACCATAGGGAAAGCCCTCTCAGAGAGCTTTTTGGACTATTCAGGGAGAGTTGGGTTGAAGCAATAGGTTGCTAAGAGAAGGACAAACTGAATGGCGTTCATGAAGGACTGGGTTTTCTGAACAGGGGATAATAACTAATCACCAGATTCACAGAGAATAAATTACAAAGGATGAAGAAGCAATACAATCCGCAGCTCCATACTACTTGTCAGACATGGAGAACTGATAATGTATACTGGTTGTTGGGGTGGGATTGGCGTGGGGTGGGCTTTTGACCATTTTATTGGATTCCTCATATCTTACTCATTGGTAGGAAGAAGTTTGGCCCAAATGTTATGTTGAGTCCTATATTTATTGAATACTATCTGAATCATATACATTAAAATGGCCAATTTGGGTGTAATCAATGAGCTTAATTTCTAAGAGATCAAAATAAATGTTTCAGGACTGCAAATCTTACCTGTTTTTAACTAGAGAAATGATTTCAGAACAATCAGATGGTGGTGTCATGGCACACACACACCAGCGTAATCAGCGACTGCTCTCTGTGAGAAATGGCCGCCGACTCTGGAGCTGATGACCTCTGGTATTAGTCATAATTGGAGCGCAGGCGCGTCGGCTGCAGTGAGTGCGTGGGCTTAAACACTGCTCTTCTTCCCATGCCTTCTCTCTCTGTCGCTCCCGACACCGCCAATTTCCTCTAATGCTAGTCCTTATGAGGGACAGCGGCAGTCTGTTTATACTGCAGTTAAGCCATTTCACTTTGAGCCAGAGGATAATTTGCGCAGAGACAAAAGGAAATGAGGACCTGCTTTCTCTCCTTGTCTCGCTCTCTCAGTCCCTCCCCCTCTTTCTTTCTTTCTCGCTTCTTTCTTTTTCGCTTTCTCTCTCTCTCTTTCTTTTTCGCTTTCTCTTTCTTTCTTTCTTTCTCTCTCTTTCTTTCTCGCTTCTTTCTTTCTTGCTTCTTTCTTTTTCGCTTTCTCGCCTCTCTCTCTCTCTCTTTATCTTTCTTTCTTTCACTCTTCATCTTTCACTCTTTATCTTTCACTCTTTATCTTTCACTCTTTATCTTTCACTCTTTATCTTTCACTCTTTATCTTTCACTCTTTATCTTTCACTCTTTATCTTTCTCTTCATCTTTCTCTTCATCTTTCACTCTTCATCTTTCACTCTTCATCTTTCACTCTTCATCTTTCACTCTTCATCTTTCACTCTTCATCTTTCACTCTTTATCTTTCACTCTTTATCTTTCACTCTTTATCTTTCACTCTTTATCTTTCACTCTTCATCTTTCACTCTTCATCTTTCACTCTTCATCTTTCACTCTTCATCTTTCACTCTTTATTTCTTTCTCTCTTCATCTTTCACTCTTTATCTTTCTTTCTTTCTCTCTTCATCTTTCACTCTTTATCTTTCACTCTTCATCTTTCACTCTTCATCTTTCACTCTTCATCTTTCACTCTTTATCTTTCACTCTTTATCTTTCACTCTTTATCTTTCACTCTTTATCTTTCACTCTTTATCTTTCACTCTTTATCTTTCACTCTTTATCTTTCACTCTTTATCTTTCACTCTTTATCTTTCACTCTTCATCTTTCACTCTTCATCTTTCACTCTTCATCTTTCACTCTTCATCTTTCACTCTTCATCTTTCACTCTTCATCTTTCACTCTTTATTTCTTTCTCTCTTCATCTTTCACTCTTTATCTTTCTTTCTTTCTCTCTTCATCTTTCACTCTTTATCTTTCACTCTCTCTCTTTCTTTCACTCTTTATCTTTCACTCTCTCTCTTTCTTTCACTCTTCATCTTTCACTCTCTCTCTTTCTTTCACTCTTCATCTTTCACTCTTCATCTTTCACTCATCTTTCACTCTTTATCTTTCTTTCTTTCTTTCTCTCTTCATCTTTCACTCTTTATCTTTCTTTCTTTCTCTCTTCATCTTTCACTCTTTTTCTTTCTTTCACTCTTCATCTTTCACTCTTTATCTTTCACTCTTTATCTTTCACTCTTTATCTTTCACTCTTTATCTTTCACTCTTCATCTTTCACTCTTCATCTTTCACTCTTCATCTTTCACTCTTCATCTTTCACTCTTCATCTTTCACTCTTTATTTCTTTCTCTCTTCATCTTTCACTCTTTATCTTTCTTTCTTTCTCTCTTCATCTTTCACTCTTTATCTTTCACTCTCTCTCTTTCTTTCACTCTTTATCTTTCACTCTCTCTCTTTCTTTCACTCTTCATCTTTCACTCTCTCTCTTTCTTTCACTCTTCATCTTTCACTCTTCATCTTTCACTCATCTTTCACTCTTTATCTTTCTTTCTTTCTTTCTCTCTTCATCTTTCACTCTTTATCTTTCACTCTCTCTCTTTCTTTCACTCTTTATCTTTCACTCTCTCTCTTTCTTTCACTCTTCATCTTTCACTCTCTCTCTTTCTTTCACTCTTCATCTTTCACTCTTCATCTTTCACTCATCTTTCACTCTTTATCTTTCTTTCTTTCTTTCTCTCTTCATCTTTCACTCTTTATCTTTCTTTCTTTCTCTCTTCATCTTTCACTCTTTTTCTTTCTTTCACTCTTCATCTTTCACTCTTTATCTTTCACTCTTTATCTTTCACTCTTTATCTTTCACTCTTTATCTTTCACTCTTTATCTTTCACTCTTCATCTTTCACTCTTCATCTTTCACTCTTCATCTTTCACTCTTCATCTTTCACTCTTTATTTCTTTCTCTCTTCATCTTTCACTCTTTATCTTTCTTTCTTTCTCTCTTCATCTTTCACTCTTTATCTTTCACTCTCTCTCTTTCTTTCACTCTTTATCTTTCACTCTCTCTCTTTCTTTCACTCTTCATCTTTCACTCTTCATCTTTCACTCATCTTTCACTCTTTATCTTTCTTTCTTTCTTTCTCTCTTCATCTTTCACTCTTTATCTTTCTTTCTTTCTCTCTTCATCTTTCACTCTTTTTCTTTCTTTCTCTCTTCATCTTTCACTCTTTATCTTTCACTCTTTATCTTTCACTCTCTCTCTTTCTTTCACTCTTTATCTTTCACTCTCTCTCTTTCTTTCACTCTTTATCTTTCACTCTCTCTTTCTTTCACTCTTTATCTTTCACTCTCTCTCTTTCTTTCACTCTTTATCTTTCACTCTCTCTCTTTCTTTCACTCTTTATCTTTCACTCTTTATCTTTCACTCTCTCTCTTTCACTCTCTCTCTCTCTTTCACTCTCTCTCTTTCTTTCACTCTTTATCTTTCACTCTCTCTCTTTCTTTCACTCTTTATCTTTCACTCTCTCTCTTTCTTTCACTCTTCATCTTTCACTCTTCATCTTTCACTCATCTTTCACTCTTTATCTTTCTTTCTTTCTTTCTCTCTTCATCTTTCACTCTTTATCTTTCTTTCTTTCTCTCTTCATCTTTCACTCTTTTTCTTTCTTTCTCTCTTCATCTTTCACTCTTTATCTTTCACTCTTTATCTTTCACTCTCTCTCTTTCTTTCACTCTTTATCTTTCACTCTCTCTCTTTCTTTCACTCTTTATCTTTCACTCTCTCTTTCTTTCACTCTTTATCTTTCACTCTCTCTCTTTCTTTCACTCTTTATCTTTCACTCTCTCTCTTTCTTTCACTCTTTATCTTTCACTCTTTATCTTTCACTCTCTCTCTTTCACTCTCTCTCTCTCTTTCACTCTCTCTCTTTCTTTCACTCTTTATCTTTCACTCTTTATCTTTCACTCTCTCTCTTTCTTTCACTCTCTCTCTTTCTTTCTTTCACTCTCTCTCTTTCTTTCACTCTCTCTCTTTCTTTCACTCTCTCTCTCTCTCTCTCTCTCTCTCTTTCTTTCTTTCTTTCTTTCTTTCTTTCTTTCTTTCTTTCTTTCTTTCTTTCTTTCTTTCTTTCTTTCTTTCTTTCTTTCTTTCTTTCTTTCTTTCTTTCTTTCTTTCTTTCTTTCTTTCTTTCTTTCTTTCTTTCTTTCTTTCTTTCTTTCAGAGAAGGGGCCAGTGAGTGAGCACAGGATGGAGAAAGACAGAGGGCGGTCACTTATCCTTGCTCAGGCTTTGTCCAGACAGCCCCTTTAACACCGCCTGCATTGATGGAGCTTTCCTAAGCCAGGAGTTCAGCGGTGGTCATGGAATGCTCTTCAGCGCTGGTTGTTTTAAAGCCCTGCTGTGCTGTTCACGCCATCGCTCCGCTCACACTGAGAATAGAGCTCCATTTCTAGAGGCTATGTTAGAAGGCAGCCTCAGCTTTTTCACCATGTACTAGGCTTTGTGGCAAACGACCTCAACGTCTGCTGCTCTGTTAAACTCATTACTATCCAAGAGTACACATATTCTAATGCTTTTTCACAAACTGCTCGGTTGTTGTTTTTCTCCCAGTGATGATGACGACAATGAAGATAGTTACGATGTCACTCTGACTCAGGCATTACGCATACCCAGCAGTGTAATGAGAAAACAGTCTGTGAATGAAGGGGTGGGTTTTGACTAGGCCCAAGTCATTTCTGGCTTTAAGCTTCGACCACTCAAAGTACAGGGAACAAAGTCAGAAGAGGAGGGCCAGAGTTCATTGTTTGCAGAAGCCTTTCAGCCTGTTTACTGAAATGACTAATTGGATGAGCAACTGCCTGGAGGCCTAGCTAGTTCCCTCACCCCACTCTCCACACACTAATACTATACAAATGCAAACACACACACAAATCTGTCGGAAGGGATCCTAGCGACAGCCGAAACTCTGCACAGAAACAGGCACCGCGCCGCAACCAGCCACTTTTCAAAGAGAACGAAACTCTGGCAGTCAGTTCATCCATCCTCCCCTCGCTCCCACCGTCCCCCTACTTCCCTCTCATGGCAGGTAGTGCGGTC
This sequence comes from Thymallus thymallus, assembly GCA_023634145.1. Taxonomy (NCBI): domain Eukaryota; kingdom Metazoa; phylum Chordata; class Actinopteri; order Salmoniformes; family Salmonidae; genus Thymallus; species Thymallus thymallus. The sequence continues at coordinate 8,276,341 of CM042413.1, forward strand.
GGAGAATGTGAGTCATGGGATGATTTAGGCGCGGAGCTTTAGACAATGTCACTGAGAATGGTGTGCTGACGAAAGAGATACTCGTTACCCTTCTCTGTGCCAATGATGAGCCGGGACAAAAATGAGGCCCTCTTCTTTTGATTAATCGCCGGATTTGTACCGCCACCGCCGTGCTGGAGAGAAGAGGAGCGGGATAGGGGAAAGAGATGGAGATGGAGAGAGGCAGGGAGGGGTGGAGGGATCAGCAGTTCAATCCATCAGTAAAGAAAAAAGCCCAATTCTGAGAAGGGGGGAGGGGGGGGGGGGGGTGGACAGGGGAGAGAAATAGCTCCCCTGTTCAAGTCAGAGTCTTTATTAGGAGAGAGTATCCAGCAGATGTGGAGATAGTAAAGTGGTGGAGACACCCTATGACGTGTCAGGGAAAAGAGAACACAGCCTATCCTCAAGGGACAGATGGTGAAACATCATTGCTGAAATAATATTGATAGAAATCAATGTGTTTGTCAAATTTGGCAATATAGATAAAGCAAAATAATAAATTTGAATATCGATTGATTTGCCTTTTGCGCCGGTTTAAAGGGATGTGCTACAATGTGCTTTGTGTTTTGCTAAAACTACACAATCTTATGTAAGTAGTCTGCTTGCTGAAATGGCCCTGAATCTGTATAAAACGCAAGTGCCTGTCAAGACCTTTACATTACCAAAGGAAGAATCGTAGGCCTACATACAGACACACTCAAAAACATGTATCCTCTCCCAGGCCTTTGGCTTTCTACACCAAAATGCAATACATCAGAGGGCTTCAGCTGCCTGCCCTCGCCTCGGTGAGGAAATGGAGGAATGTTAAACATGAGCAGGAGGTAACCCTGTTATTTTTCCATAACCATCCAAAATACACTCTCCAAAGATCTGGGAATTGTGTCTTCCTTCAAGGCAGAGAGATTAAGGTTTAGTAATTTGTGAGTTGACCTGACCCCCCCTCCTCCCTCTCCTTCCCCCTCCCACTCTCTTCCTTGGACTGAGGCCCAGGCTTCCTAGAATGGCTCTGTGGTCTGAACTGTGGCAGGAAGGAGGCAGGGACAGGGGGAGGGGTGGGTCTTCCCCAGAAATCCACAACAAGTCATGCTCTGTGCCTGTCAAGAGGTGCTACGCACCAGGAGATGGGAGCAAGGGTTTTCGCTGTTTCAACATCCTCCGACTAGAGTCAAGACTATTTTCAAAATTGCTCCAAGAGCACAGGAAAAAAGGCAGTCAATTACGAAGCCGCTTACTTTGGCTAATGAACAGGTCATGCTTGGAACTTGAGAAGATTTTTTCCGCTCACTCCCTCTCCCTCTCTTTCCCTCCAGCTCGTTTTTTCCCTCTCGCTCTCTCCGAGGTCTGTTGAATCACAGCTCATTTTCACAATGCCTGCCCCTGATAGAGTGGACTGACGGACGGCTGAATGAACATGTGACGTTTTAAACGGCGGGGGAAAGCTGCTTCCAGGAAACCAGTGTGGATTCCAGTGTGCTCAGCCTGTGTGCCAGAGGGACCCTTCTCCATCCCTCATGATGTCCAACAAGCTCCCCATTTCCCCCCATTCCAGACAGCTACAATCCCACAGTATGCCCTCCCTTCCACTCCCTCGCTGGCTGCCACCAGTCTGGATCATTAGGAATGTTGGCCATCACTCCCCCCAAGGACGACAGTGTTCCCTGTGATTTCCCTTCACAGTGAAGTAATCCCCTCTTTGGAAATAAGTCCTTTTAGGGTGAATTAGAGAGAGGGCTTTATTCAAAGGGGTGAGTGTCAGGGAGGTGGTGGAGAGGGAGGGGGGTAAAACCAGTCACATGGGCCATGGCTGTCTGTGTGGATTAGCCTGGAAACGAGAGGCGCCTTTCATCTCCGGCCCACCTCGCAGTGTTAAAACACAAGCTATTTTCCCAGTACTAACATATGGCTATGTGTCTTACAGACTGCTGTCTTTCATGAATGCTAATATTGAAGTATTGGCTAGGTCACAGAAAGACAGCGGAAAGCCCAGCTAGCCACTGGTTTCACTTAGCCTCCATTCTAAAGTCGAGGAAAGGAAGAGGCCATTTAAGGGGACTGGCCAGTACCAAGTAGCTGCAGTACCACAGTCCAACTCCTTATTGCTACGTCGCTCGTGACCGGCTATGTTTAATAAACGGGAGAGAGACGACGGACTGGAAAGCGAAGGTCCCTGCTTAGTATTCCTCAAACTGAGCACAGTTGACCTCTGGGAGGGTCAAATATGGCGGAGGGAGAATGTTCTGGAACACGCAAGGGACGGCCGAGGTCTGCCTGGGCTACAGAGGAGATGAGCCGCGGTGTGCGAGGGGGAGAGCTTCAAAAGGTTCAAAGGCACTTCAACATATGTGGCGGCTTAGGGAAGGGCGTAAGAGGCCATAAAATGTGCTGCTTGCGGGAGTGCAATGCTGCATATTGAACACACACGGCAAACTCTCTCACACTATTAAGATAGGCTGGTATTAGGTGTAGACGATGCGAGGGGGCAGTCGGCATAGCGTAATAAAACACACATTCGCAAACTGCTACATCATAGGGCTTTAGGGTGAGCGTATGAACATAACATCAAATGTAGCTCTATGCGCTGACAGCAAGGCTATAAAATGTACCAAGTCGTAGTAGATATGAAGAAAGCAGCACAGAATACCAGAGGTTATTGGCTCTATCTAAGCAGTCCTTAGATAAGCACTACACATCCTGTGACAGTAACATCCCGGATACAGATAAACCCTGACCCATAAACACATTCCACACCTGATGAGGTCCAGTGAGGCCCTGCGACATGATGAGTTTACAACAAGTCAACCTCACTCGGAGGGAGAGAAGGAGAGAGGGAGGGAGGCCAGAGAGGGGGTGTTTGGACCAACACCTCATAAATCTAGTTCCTCTACCACCCTCCTCTCTCTCCCCTTTCCTCCCAGTAGCCTCGACCCTTTCCCCACCTGGATTTGTGCTGGCAAACAAACCCCGGCAAAATGGATACCGACGAACAGACCAGCGAGGAGGAAATAGTTGGACATGGTTCAATAGATTTGCTCCAGTGACTAATCTGGAGTGTGCGAAGGACCCATGGCTCACACACACACACACACACTCCAATGTACTCCGATTTCAATACCTCACCCTCTCACACATGTTCATACCGACACACACACACACACACACACACACACACACACACACACACACACTCTAACACACACTCTAACACACACTCTAACACACACTCTAACACACACTTCCATCTGTTGTCAGAAAAACTCCTTCACATGCCAGAGTGCTTAAGATGATAAGTAGCTTGCTATTTAGCATACAGACACTCAACACTGATAGCAAGCAAGGAAAAGGGGTCGGACATATTTGTCAGAATATATCTGAAAGGAAGATTGAGAGAGAACACAGAGAGAGGGAGGGCAGTTGTGTTTAAAAAAAGGCTGTCAAAGTTAACGCGTCTCTATTGTGGTGCACTACGCAGAGACAACATTTACAGTTTTAAAGGAAGTTTCCTGCAATTCTACACATTTTGCTATGGCTTATACCTTGTTACTATGCTATCGGAGTCACTCAGACATTATAACAAAATCAATGGCTACACATTGAATACATTGCCATGATATGTTTGGAATTTCAGTTTCTCCCCGACTGTATAGTATTTATTTTGATAATTGTTAGTTCACAAAGATGATCTTATAATTTTTTTTATAATAATCTCCATTATCTTTTCTACATACTTGATCTGGTTTTAGTCGTTTAAGGTCACACTGAGAAGGTTTTTGCCATCCTCATGCATGAATTGATCTGGCTGATCTCTTGTTATTGTCTTCTGTGGGATTCAGAACATTGTTGGACAAGTTTAAAAGCTCTTTGCTCTTTGCATCCATAGAGACAGTTTTTTCTTCTTCTTCGTACAGTCAAATCAGAAATTGGCAGAACGGGCCTCCTGAGTGGTGCAGCGGTCTAAAGCACTGCATCGCAGTGTTGCGGCGTCACTACAGCCTGGGGTTCCGGCTGTGACCGGGAGGCCACAATTGGCCCAGCGTCGTCCGGGTTAGGGGAGGGTTTGGCCGGGGGGGCTTTACTTGGCTCATCGCGCTTTAGCGGCTCCTTGTGGCAGGCCGGGCGCCTGCAGGCTGGCTTCGGTCGTCAGTTGAAAGGTGTTTCCATCGGTGCGGCTGACTTCCGGGTTAAGAAGCACGGCTTGGCCAGTCATCTTTCGCATGACTCGACCTTCGCCTCTCCCGAGCCTGTTGGGGAGTTGCAGCGATGAGACAAGATCGCAATCACAAAATTGTGGAGAAAAAGGGGGTAAAAATGTATTTAACAATTTACTCAAATAAATAAATATTTAAATTGTGAGAACAATCATTTAGAATGCCTTAAGCTTTAACAGTACCTGGGTGTAGTAGGCCTACTTAAACATTGGGAACATTAATAGCTGTATGTTAGTCACTTTTGTGTTGTTAATGGTGAAAATACCATTAAAAACATTCAGATACTGATTATGTTCTGTTTCTTTCCCTCACAATTAAAACATAGTATTTTTTTGTACCTTTATTTAACTAGGCAAGTCAGCAACTCAATTTACTGCTTTTTAATGTTTTATTTATTTATTTAGGGCCAATTTGAACAAATGCCATTAACTCTTAATTATTTTAATCGTTTGACAGCCCTAGTTAAAAAAAAATAATACATACTGTGTAGGAACAGGAGGAGGTTGAAGGCAAACCACCCAAATAATATCTACAGAGGGGCCTGTAGAGGAAGCAGACCTGATTAGTTCACCAGTCCCCTCTAACTATCCCTCCAGTGTGTACTACACTACAGAAGAGTTGTGTTCATTAGAACATGCAACGGAAAAACATTTTACAACGTTTTGCTCCGGAAAAAATAAAAATGGCCTTTTCTTATTCAGGAAGTGCTTCCTTGTTTGTCTGTTTTCTTCCATTTCGTACCTAATGAACACAAACCAAGGCCCTTGTCTATGGAATGCAGTGCAACAGCAAAGTGCTCTAAGCCTTCAGTCAAATGAAACCCTCAGAGCACGCTGTTATTACACAAACAGACAGGCAGGCCTATGTTTAAAGTGCCATATTGTACTTTGGGTGGAAAATGGTCTCCTCACCGCAATAGCCTTTTACAGTGTCTTCAGAAAGTATTCACACCCCTTGACTTTTTCTACATTTTGTTGTGTTACAGCCTGAATTTAAAATAGATTAAATGTTTTTTTGTCACTGGCCTACACACAAATTAATACAAAATGAAAAGCTGAAATGTCTTGAGTGAATAAGTATTCAACACCTTTGTTATGGCAAGCCTACATAAGTTAAGGAGTAAAAATGTGCTTAAGTTACATGGACTTCGTCTGTATGCAATAATAGTGTTTAACATGATATTTTTTAACGACTACCTCATCACATCATACAATTATCTGTAAGATCCCTCACTGTAAGATTCAACCACAAAGACCAGGGAGGTTTTCCAATGCCTCACAAAGAAGGGCACCTATTGCCAGATGGGTAAAAAAAAAAATCAAACAAAAAAGGAGACATTGAATATCACCCTTATTAATTATACTTTGGATGGTGTATCAATACACCCAGCCACTACAAAGATACAGGCATCCTTCCTAACTCAGTTGCTAGAGAGGAAGGAAACTGCTCAGGGAATTCACCATGAGGCCAATGGTAACTTTAAAACAGGGGAGTATTATGTTTTGGGGAGTATCCAATACAACGTATTATTGAGTACCACCATATTTTCAAGCCTAGTGGTGGCTGCATCATGTTATGTATGCTTGTAATCGTTAAGGCCTGGGGAGTTTTTCAGGATAAAAAAGAAATGGAATGGAGCCGAGCACAGGCAAAATCCTAGGGGAAAATCTGGTTCTGTCTGCTTTCAACCAGACACTGGGAAATCAAATCCCCTTTCAGCAGGACAATAAACTAAAAACACAAGGCCAAATCTACAATGGAGTTGCTTACCAAGAATACAGTGAATGTTCTTGAGTGGCCAAGTTACAGTTGACAATAATCTGCTTGAAAATCTATGGTAAGACCTGAAAATGGTTGTCTATTAATGATCAGCAACCAATTTGACAAAGCTTGAAGAATTTGGAAAATAATAAAACGGGAAAATGCAGCTCTTCGAGACCTACCTAGAAAGACTCTACAAAGTATTGACTTAAGGGTGTGAATACTTATGTAAATTAGATATTTCTGTATTTCATTATCAATACATTTGCAAAAATGTCAAAAACATGTTTTCACTTTGCCATAATGGGCTATTGTGTGTAGAAGGGTGAGAAAAAAAAAATTCTATCAATTTGGAATTCAGGCTGTAACACGACAAAATATGGAATAAGTCAAGTGGTATGAATACTTTCTGAAGGCACTGTATCATTATTTCTTCAAACCGTCCTCCAAGCTTCATATTACATGTCGCTAAAAATACTGTGCGATGCAGGATGTCGTTTTAAGACTAGTAGCCTGGTATGGTTCCAGTGTATGTACTCATCCTCCTGTTACATATGCATGGCGATCCCCCGGCGGCCTCTGAGTCCTCCCACACACAATACAGAGTAAATAGCACATCTAACAGCTACTACCAATGAGAAAGAAAAAGAAAACAGCAAGAATTTGTTTGATTATTTATTTATTTTCTGCTCTCTCTCGGGCTTGGGATTGTTCTGTGTGCGTTCGTCTGGGTATACTAAAGTTTCAGACGCGGCGATGCCGTGACATGTAAGGAGCAACACGGTAGCCCTCCTGAAACTCTAATCCGCACTTTAAACATTTATGGCTGGTGCATTTTTAACGGCTCTAATGTAAAATAGAAATTACTCACTTGTTTTCACTCCCTCACTTTCTCTTCCTCTTGCTTTCTGAGAGGCTGAAAGGGGTCAGGCTGAGCACACCTGGGGAAGGCCCTTCACCGTGTGGAGTGAAACGAGATTAGGAAGGGAACAACAGTTGGCCTGTCAGCTCTCGCAATATGACAAAAGAGGGGTTTCTCCTTCCCTTCCCTCCCTCCCTCCTTCCTTCCTTCTCTGTTCCTCTGACTCTCTCCCCTCTCTGCATTTCTCTACCACATTTCGCTCTATTTTTTTCACATACATTACTTTCCTCTCCCTCCCTCGGTCCCTTGGTCTCTGAGTCTGAGGTGTTCTGCAGCTGCAGCTCTCTCATAATCTCATTAAAGGAGCCCTTCCCTGCGACACTGACCTCGTCAGAGTGAGACCAACTTGGACCACAAAGCCGACCCTGCATGCCTGTTAACCTGTCAGCATACCTTTCTGACACAGCCACAAGAGAACCTGCTCCCCCTCCTCATTCCTTCCCACGCAGCAGCTGTCGCGTTCACTCACTGTCGCAAAGAGCCAGAGTAACAAGAGCACAATCTGCTATCCCACAAACACTATTAAGAAAATTGAGTGATACAAGTAGTTATCAATTTACTCAGGCCTGTACCACTAAGAAAACAATCCTTGACTGATACAAGTAGCTACATTATCACTTTACTCAGGTCTGCAGCACAAACTTTACTAAGAAAGTGATATCAGTAGCTTCATTATGGTTGGGCGATATTACAATAATATCGGATATCGAAGATGATTGACAGCCATCGTCAATGGTGACGACATCGTGATATGACAGACGATGTATAGCCTATTTCAACTTGACTTGCACCGTGCAGTAAAGAGCTGACCGGGCGGCCCACAGCAGGGCAATGTCAAGTGGACTATTCCTTTGCTATAGCCTGCATAATATAATTAAATACAAATGTTATAAACAATTTACAGAATGCAAGAGAACAATGTCGACAGAGCTAAGATTTTCACAAAATATATCCAGTCAAAAAATATATATACATTGTCGGATGATCTGGGCCATACAGCCGAACACTGGTGTCAAATTATTTTCAAAGCCAAATTTTGTCTTTCTTCTCCATTTGAAAATGGAGAATTTTTAATGCTGGCATTCCCCTTTTTTTAATGTTGGCTTTCCCCTTTTTTTTTTAATGCTGGCTTTCTCCTGACGTGATACTTCATGATGAAAGTTGTTTTAGAATAACCTAAAAACATGATAGGCCTAAGGTAATAATGAGAGAGGTAGAACAAACAATAGCGAGATAGAAAAAAGTCATTTGAACAAATCTTACAGTTGAGTAAAGCTTAGTCTAAAATAAATTATGCACGCATCCCTCCTTGCCGTGGCGAACCGAATAGCCAAAAATTGTTAACGTTAGAGTCTATAGGCTATTCTTTATAACAGCTTTATTTTGAATGAGAAAAATTACAGGCAACAAGAAGTGAAAGTGAGCAAACAATATCATGATGAAAGATTGAATGAGAAGTCAAAAGAAAACTTACAGTGGAGAAAAGCTTATGAAAGAAATTGTGTGTAGAGTAGGCCTATACTATACCATCGTATATCACAATGTTTAATGGGTATGTAGTACTATAGGAGAAAGGTGAAATAGGAGAAAACATCACCCTAAACCCTAAAATACATTATACCATTATTTAGGTCTGTACCACAAATACTACTAAGAAACAGTCCTTGAGTAATGAATTAGCTATATTATAATGTACTCAGGTCTAACACAAGTACGACTAAGAAACGGTCCTTGAGTAATGAATTAGCTACAGTGGGGAGAACAAGTATTTGATACACTTGCTTTTTGCAGGTTTTCCTACTTACAAAGCATGTAGAGGTCTGTAATTTTTATCATAGGTACACTTCAACTGTGAGAGACGGAATCTAAAACAAAATCCAGAAAATCACATTGTATGATTTTTAAGTAATTAATTTGCATTTTATTGCACGACATAAGTATTTGATACATCAGAAAAGCAGAACTTAATATTTGGTACAGAAACCTTCGTTTGCAATTACAGAGATCATACGTTTCCTGTAGTTCTTGACCAGGTTTGCACACACTGCAGCAGGGATTTTGGCCCACTCCTCCATACAGACCTTCTCCAGATCCTTCAGGTTTCGGGGCTGTCGATGGGCAAAATGGACTTTCAGCTCCCTCCAAAGATTTTCTATTGGGTTCAGGTCTGGAGACTGGCTAGGCCACTCCAGGACCTTGAGATGCTTCTTACGGAGCCACTCCTTTGTTGCCCTGGCTGTGTGTTTCGGGTCGTTGTCATGCTGGAAGACCCAGCCACGACCCATCTTCAATGCTCTTACTGAGGGAAGGAGGTTGTTGGCCAAGATCTCGCGATACATGGCCCCATCCATCCTCCCCTCAATACGGTGCAGTCGTCCTGTCCCCTTTGCAGAAAAGCATCCCCAAAGAATGATGTTTCCACCTCCATGCTTCACGGTTGGGATGGTGTTCTTGGGGTTGTACTCATCCTTCTTCTTCCTCCAAACACGGCGAGTGGAGTTTAGACCAAAAAGCAAAATTTTTGTCTCATCAGACCACATGACCTTCTCCCATTCCTCCTCTGGATCATCCAGATGGTCATTGGCAAACTTCAGACGGGCCTGGACATGCGCTGGCTTGAGCAGGGGGACCTTGCGTGCGCTGCAGGATTTTAATCCATGACGTAGTGTGTTACTAATGGTTTTCTTTGAGACTGTGGTCCCAGCTCTCTTCAGGTCATTGACCAGGTCCTGCCGTGTAGTTCTGGGCTGATCCCTCACCTTCCTCATGATCATTGATGCCCCACGAGGTGAGATCTTGCATGGTGCCCCAGACCGAGGGAGATTGACCGTCATCTTGAACTTCTTCCATTTTCTAATAATTGCGCCAACAGTTGTTGCCTTCTCACCAAGCTGCTTGCCTATTGTCCTGTAGCCCATCCCAGCCTTGTGCAGGTCTACAATTTTATCCCTGATGTCCTTACACAGCTCTCTGGTCTTGGCCATTGTGGAGAGGTTGGAGTCTGTTTGATTGAGTGTGTGGACAGGCGTCTTTTATACAGGTAACGAGTTCAAACAGGTGCAGTTAATACAGGTAATGAGTGGAGAACAGGAGGGCTTCTTAAAGAAAAACTAACAGGTCTGTGAGAGACGGAATTCTTGCTGGTTGGTAGGTGATCAAATACTTATGTCATGCAATAAAATGCAAACCAATTATTTAAAAATCATACAATGTGATTTTCTGGATTTTTGTTTTAGATTCCGTCTCTCACAGTTGAAGTGTACCTATGATAAAAATTACAGACCTCTACATGCTTTGTAAGTAGGAAAACCTGCAAAATCTGCAGTGTATCAAATACTTGTTCTCCCCACTGTATATTATAATGTACTCAGGTTTGTAAAACAAATACTAAATGGTCATCAAATATTTTCTCCATTACTCTTTGAATGAAATATGGTGGGGGGGCGTTACACAGGCCAAAGGGCATTCTATTGAACTCCTACAGTCCGAGTGTTACAAGTAGCTACATTCTCCCTTTACTTAGATATTTCCCTGTTTCTACGGTCCTAAACAAATGAGGGCCGATTAGGTGGAAAATTAGGTGGAAAATTTAAAAAAAGTTATAGTGCCTTCAGAAAGTATTCATACCCCTCAACTTTTCCCCCATTTTGTTGTGTTACCGCCTGAATTTAAAATGGTTTATATTTCAATATTGTGTCACTGATCAACACACAATACCCCATAATGTCAAAGTGGAATTATGTTTTTTGAAATGTATGAAAAGCTGAAATGTCTTGAGTCAATAAGTATTCAACCCCTTTGTTATGGCAAGCCTAAATAACTTCAGGTAATACGTTGCATGGACTAACTCTGTGTGCAATAATGGTGTTTAACATAATATTTTAATGACTACCTCATCTCTGTAACCCACACATACAATTTTCTGTAAGGTCCCTCAATCAAGCAGTGAATTTCAAACACAGATTCAACCACAAAGACCAGGGAGGTTTTTTGCAAAGAAGGGCAGTGGCATCTGTTGGTAGACGGGTAAAGAAAAAGAAAAAAAGCATACATTGAATCTCCCTTTGTGAAGTTATTAATTACACTTTCGATGGTGTATCAATACACCCAGTCACTATCAAGATACAGGCGTCGTTCCTAACTCAATTGGAAGGAAACCACTCAGGGATTTCACCATGAGGCCAATGGTGATTTTAACTTTCTGTCCTGAATACATAGCGTTATGTTTGGGGCAAATCCAACACGACACTCACTTAGTACCACTTAATTTTCAAGCATGGTGGTGGCTACATCATGTTATGGGTATGCTTGTCATCGGCAAGGACTAGGGAGTTTTTTAGGATAAAAAGAAAACGAATAGAGCTAAATACAGGCACAATCCTAGAGGAAAACCTGGTTCAGTCTGCTTTCCAACGGAAAAATCCACTTTTCAGCAGGACAATAACCTAAAGCACAAGGCCAGTTATACACTGGAGTTACTTACCAAGACGGCATTGTAATGTTCCTGAGTGGCCTCGTTACAGTTTTGAGTTAGATTGGCTTGAAAATAGCTGTCTAGCAATGATCAACAACCAACTTGACTGAGCTTGAATTATTTTTTTAAAGAATAATGAGTAAATATTGCACAATCCAGGTTTGCAAAGCTCTTATTGCACAATCCTGGTTTGCAAAGCTCTTGCAAAGCTCAGAAAAGACTCAAAGCTGCAATCGCTGCCAAAGGTGATTCTAACATGAGGGTGTCGAATAATCAATATATATATTAGTGTTTTGTTTTTCCATTAGCAATACAAAAAGTTAGAATCATTTCTTCCACTTTGACAGAGTATTTTATGTAGATCGTTGACAAAAACGGACAATTAAATCCATTTTAAAGTCAAGGGGGAGTGAATACCTTCTGAAGGCACTGTAGATGGATGGTGGTAATTATCACTGCTCAGCAATCATCAGGCTTGGGCTGAAAGGATGGGCTCAGGCAAAGATACTACCAACTGCTAGCCAAGGGCCTTGGAGCTATTTTAAGATCATTGTTGTCTTTGTGCTGCCTCTGATCTCCATTATTGGGGCAATAACACTATCTTTCTACTAATAGAATAATATAGATAAATGATTGACGGAATAAAGAGCCCTGTGGTTTGCTCCAGCCCTGACCTGGCTTAACATCACAGGCACTGTTTACACACAACAGTAGTGTGAGGGTTGAAAGGAAGGAGAGGAGGATAGGATAAAGGCTCACGGAATCATACAGCAATCTTGTACAAAATTTGTCTCCTGTCTTTTGAGTCGACAGTCAGGCTAACCGTGAATAATAGTCTGAGTGAGTGAGATATTTATTCCACTGTTGTTGTAGCTAAGCGCAGAGGCAGGTCTTGAAAACTTGCAGGTAAACCATAAACTTGATGTCTCCGCCTAACTGCCACTTCCTTGGCTCTCACCAGACACCCTGTAATACCAGCTATTTCTCTAGACAAAACCTCTATAGAGCTCAGGAGAGGCTCATAAAATTGGATTCACAGCACATAGCTGTCAGATGCAGGACCGTTTTCTAGCCAAGTAGTCTGCGAAGCAACCATCCAACGCAATGAATAACTGAGCGTTTCTCTTCACCTCATGTCTTTTCACTCTCAGTTCATAAAACAGAGAGTGAAAAACAGGGAACATTTAATGGCCACTCTTGGGTCAGAGGTCCTTTCTAGCTCGGACCAGATCCTCTCCAAATCCCCATATTTAAGGTCTGATCCCAGTTCAGTAGAAGTTAAATCCACCCAAAACTTTGTTTTGCAAATGGATCAACCTTTCTTAAAGGAAAATTCCACCCAAAAACTATATTTTTGTGTATTTGTTTCATTAGTCCCTAAATGTTTTCTTGTCAACAATCAAGTTAAGATATCTAACTTTGAAAATACAGAAATCATCCCCTTATGATGCATTTTGAATCATACTGTAGGTCTAACGTATGTCATTTGACCCAATAGTATGGCCATATGAGCAAATTAACCCTGATACTGTACGTATCAAATTACATTTTAAAACAGTTTAGATGTAATTGTAAAATAATTTTGCATGCTCCGAGTCTGATATGGTTTTGCATATGGACAATTTAAGATATTATTCTGTTGGACTGAAAAACAGCTTCTTATCTCCAGTCCATCAGACTGTTAAATAAACTACCGTTCAAAAGTTTGGGGTCACAGAAATTTCCCCAAAAAAAGAAAGAAAAGAAAACCACAATTTTTTGTCCATTAAAATAACATCAAATTGATCAGAAATACAGTGTAGACATTGTTAATGTTGTAAATGACTGTTGTAGCTGGAAACGGCATATTTTTTATGGAATATCTACATTGGCATACAGAGGCCCATTATCAGCAACCATCACACCTGTGTTCCAATGGCACGTTGTTAGCTAATCCAAGTTTATCATTTTAAAAAGGCTAATTGATCATTAGAAAACCCTTTTGCAATTATGTGAGCACAGCTGAAAACTGTTGTGCTGATTAAAGAATCAATAAAACTGCCCTTCTTTAGACTAGTTGAATATCTGGAGCATCAGCATTTGTGGGTTCTATTACAGGATCAAAATGGCCAGCAACAAAGAACTTTCTTCTGAATCTCGTCAGTCTATTCTTGTTCTGAGAAATGAAGGCTATTCCATGCGAGAAATTGCCCAGTGGTTATCCTATGACTTTAGCTAATACGCCTTTTTTTTTTTTTTTGCTGTGGTATCATTTTGGTATCGAGTATAGTTTTGGTATCGAGTATCGTTTTGGTATCGAGTATCGTTTTGGTATCGAGTATCGTTTTGGTATCGAGTACCATTTTGGTATCGAGCATCGTTTTGGTATCGAGTATCGTTTTGGTATCTAGTACCATTTTGGTATCGAGTATCGTTTTGGTATCGAGTATCGTTTTGGTATCGAGTATCGTTTTGGTATCGAGTATCGTTTTGGTATCGAGTATCGTGATACTGAACCTGGTATCAAAGTCAAAATTCTGACATTGTGACAACACTAGTATGTTTCGGAGTTTGGATAGCACAGTACAGCATAGTACAGTGAGTAAAGCACAGTAGAGTACAGCACAATACAGTACTGAGTACAGTAACAGTACAGCACAGTGAGTAGAGCACAGTAGATTACAGTCCAATACAATAAATGAGTACAGTACTGTCCAGTAGAGTATATTATACTGTACTCTACTGCACTACGCTCTACTTTACAATACTGTACTCTACCCTGCCCTAGTTCTACTCTGCTCTGCTGGATTGTACTGCACTGTACTCTACTGTGGTGCGCTATGATGTCCAATATCCATATTTTTTTTATATCTGTGTAGTACAGATCAGGAACCCATGATTTCGTTATCAGGTGTACATCCACTTCACTTACTGGAAAATGTGGTCGCATAAAAACCTGATGGAGATTTTACTGTAATTCCGTTATCAAAGTTTGAATCAACACAGTTCTTACACTAAATTTGTTTTAATACATTTATCAGTAGAAATTGTAAAAATTATTCGCCAGGTGTAACTTTGCATTGGGACTTTTGATGCGTATAGTAATGGAAATACATGTTACATGTGGTTACGTTTATGCTACCTACTCTTTAAAATACCCTCAGGCTGCCAGTGTTCACAAACTGTCTGACATTTTCAGGGCTCAAAATGTTATGGGCCGGACAAGATTAGTCTACTGTACATTCAGGAAGAAAGGGACACCGAGGAGGTGGCCCACAAATCACTGGCTCAGCCCTCGTGTAAACATGAGGGAGAAAACGATCCACAGATACAACCTGGAACATCTCCTTCCTGTGTCAGCGCAACAGCGGGGAGGAAACGTTTGGACTGCCCAACCCCCTTCCTTCTCTCCTCACTGTGACAGTTTTAATCTGACAATGCACACGCTGTGAGGGTTCAGTCGGCATTGAAACTGCCTCACTTCACTGCGAGTGGATTGGACTGGCTTTGTTGCGTTTGAAGCTCCAGTTTTTCCGTCCGTGTCTGTCTTGTCTTGTCTGTCTGGGTCTCTAGCACTGTCAGTGCTATTTCCCAGTTCCAATATCAATCTCTCCCTCTTTCTATAAACCAGTACTTCTTTGTCAGAGGCAGAAAGGAGAGATGAATAAATGAACAGAGGCCTCTTTCTAGCCCCTCTTTTTCCATCTACACCTCTCCTGCTGCTTCTAAAGTCTCTTCTTCCCTGCAGCTGAGAAAGCTTTGAGCAAAACACAGGCAGCTTCAAACATCTCATCCATTTATACACAGAGCTCTGGCATCCCTTTCGCCCCCCCTCCCCCCCCCCCCTCCCCTCCCCTCCTCCCCTTTCCCCCTCAAGTGCGCTCTCCTTCAGGCAGAGGCTGCAACAGCATGGCTGCCTCTCTCACAGGCAGGCAAATCAGACACACACGATATATACTGACCCCCTCTGCCCATTGCAGGCCCACCGTAGTAGCCCGAGCTCTCAGTGACCGTCAGTCCCAGATCCAGGCCTTCCTCTCCTCTACTATGTGCGGTTTTGCAGTCCTGTTTTCCTCTCCTCTCCTCCCCCCACCTCTTCCACTTTCTTGCTACTCACGCATCGAGAGGCGAAATGAGCTGGGGCTGACAATGGAATATAGCTGCTCTGAATGCACGAGGCTTTCATGGGCTGAATTAGCAGTGCGAGCAAGTCGCTCCCTTTCTCTCCCTCCCTTTTGCTCGATCTCTCTGGCTAGCTAGGTCGTCCCCTCCCCCACGCCTTGCTGCACAGCCATTCCAGACGCACACGCTGCTTACAAAGCTGAGAGACAGAGGGGGAGGAGAGGGAAGGGCCAGCCGGCCATGAAAGTGCTTTGTTTCTCCCAGCTCTGGGACCGTTTCCACAGGCCTGCTCTGCTGTGTGCCGTCAGGATTCCACCCTTTTACACATACTGACTCACAGGCTTTCCAGAGGGCTTTAGGGAGTGTGCTTGGGTACACTAAACATCAGACATTTATTCATCCCAATCGCTTCGATTACAGACATTATTACGAGGTAGTCATTTCACAGTTAAAGCTCTTGAACAAAGATTGAGGTTTTTTGGAAGAAAGAAAATGCCTGAAAAAATTAATAGGGAAGGGGATAGTAAAATACCCAGCGTGCAATTAATTTCCCTGCTGTGTGAACAAACCAAAGTAGATCAGAGAAAAACAACATGATTTAACGGAATGAATGTAGTCACATTAAGTGAGCGTATTCTTTGATTGACTACATTAGCCCTATACCCACATCGGCCATTACAAACACGAAGAACGATTTCTGAGGCGAATCTCTCGTGTGAAGTGGCTGTGGCTGCCTGGTCTTCTCCCAACCCAAACCCACACACTGCTAAATAGAGACTGAGCGCTAATCCCGTTTCAGCACGGCAGGACAGGATTATAACATACTAGGAGTTTAAACAGACCCGGCGATGGCTCTGTGCGATGGGGAAGAGAATACCGTAAGTGTTATGTGAGAAATAACATCTTACAGCACAGCTGTTTATCAGAGATCGCCCCCCCAGGAGGGAATGTGTGATGCTGCCGCTGCGAGCTCAAATAAGGACGCAAGCGGCTGTGGAATTCTGCAATCATCTCGGCTAGCTGGCTGCTTATATTGCTTCTCTGTCTCAATCGGTGGTGCTGCAGGCGTCCCTCTAAGGTGGGTAATCCGTACAAAGCCCTGCACTGGATGAAGGAAACAGACCAAGGAATTGTGTAGTACTTTTTAATCTGGAAAAAAAACGCACAAACACCTAGGGCTGGGCAATTTGTTATTGTGCATTTATCGCTATGGGAATATGGACGAGTACGACATCAAAAGCACCCCGTTTCAGCATTCCGTACAGGTCTAGCCTATTTGTCCACATGACAGCCCCTCGCAATCTTTTGGCCAGGTGGGATTCCAGAAATGTTTGCACCTGCCCTAAAGATGCACTGAAGACTACCTAGGGGACGAAGTAGGCCTACTACATTATCATAAAAACCGAAGAGACAAGAGGACACATAGCGTATTAAGGTCTATTCCAAGGTCACTGGCTTTAATCATACAAGTGGGCATAAAAAAATCTTCCTGTCAACAACAAGTGCTCGAAGCGAAAGAGAGCCCTGAGAAAACCCCTATGTAAAGTCCAAACCATAACAGTAAACAAGTGTTATGTCTGCGTAAGAGCAGCACTAGACATAAATCCATCGGGTCGCGCACCACAATAGCTCCTTTGATGCTTAATAAATGTTTGGGAAATGGGGGGGGCTAACCAGAGCCAGCAGCACACTGAAGGTCAAGGAGACGACCAGATGTTGGAAAACAGAGTTTATGTGGCCAGCAGGGATCATAATATTAAATATTTCCACAAGGCACACCCACAGCTCTTGACAGGATTTTCCTGTATTGCCGTCCAACAGGACTATAAACTTAGCAGCTCTCACCACTGTGACCCATAAGCCTGCACACTACGCTGACCCCCGGACAACATGGTCTCGTGTCTATAATTTGTACACCCTACATAGGCCTGATGTGAGTTACTGTACATTGATCTGTAAACATAAAATGGCATCTACTTATGTTTAATGCCAATATCATATGCCATTTACTACCTTCAGTACAATACAAACAGAAAACAAGGAGGCTTTTTAAGAAGGAATGATTTGGAAATGCTTTGCAGTATGCCATCTTGATTCATGGTACTCTACGCTCCATCTTTCAGGAGGCAGAAGGCAGTGTGTGTGTGTGTGTGTGTGTGGGGGGGGGGGGCTTGGGGGGTCTAGAACAGATCTGGGCATGAGAGCCAAACAAACAAGCCCAGTCGTCTAAAAGAGGGCCCTTCTGAAACCGAGGGAAATGGGAAGAGAGAGAGAACAAGCTCTCACCACCACAGCCAATGTGTTCGGTGAGCACGAGGACAATGGTAACACTGAAACACAACACCCACCACACAGCTGAGTACTGCGTCCTTCCTTACTGCAGTAAACATAGGCCTACATTTAAGAAAGACATTTAAGAAATTGACCGGACCCATATGCATTGTGTGCGTAACCTGATTAGCACGTCAAGGATGCAACGGTGTGCGTCCTTCTTGCGAATTTCCAATGCGCAATTTGAAGTCGTTAGAATAACAGTCCACATGTACTTTTCCTCAGCCTACAAGACGAGTAGTAGAAACGTTATTCTATTGATCAGCTTGTCGTTCTGTGCAAGAAAGAAATAGCCTATTCCAAACAGACTGGCACAGTTGTCATACAACCATTAGGCCTAGGCTACCACTAGCAATGAGTCTGATGCAACAGGTAAAGACGTTTAGCTTAAAATGTTGATTATCTATTATTTCTTCACATTATAAGAGCAGCAATGCGCACAAGGCAGTAGGCTACGCAAATGTTTGTTACATAATGCAATTATTGGGAAAACACTGTTGTCAAAAGCACACTGCACACGTGAGCGGTTTAATGAAATGGAAGATCTAACGATGCAACAACTAGCATGGGTTACTAATATGACTAGGATTGTGCCTTTGGCTACTGGACAACAGAAGAAAGTTGATTTGAAAACCAATAGAACATGAGAAAATTAGGCTAGGCCTACAGGTTTCAATGGCATATGGAAGTCTTTATAATTGCCTGCACGTTGTGTTGGATTTTGGCTAGGCTACTTTGAAGCAAGGTAAGACATAGTAAGGCGTTCACATTTCAAACAATTCAGTTTAAGTTTTCAAAATACTGCCTCCAGCTCATTGCAAAGTGGTGTGTGACATACTGAAGCCTGCCTAGTTGCCTATGCACTTGAATGGCGAATGCACTTCAATTACCAGTTGAGAAATAAAAATAGTAGCTCTTTTTAAAATAGTGGCAATCAAAACTATTTAGGATTTTTATTCAGATCCCCATTAGCTTCCGAAGAAGTAGCAGCTACTCTTCCTGGGGTCCAAACAAAACACAGAAAATGACAAAATACAGAACACTAATAGACAGGAACAGCAACACAAATCCAAACCAACACCACGACCAAAGAACAATACGACTACTTAAAAAAATAAGATAGAGAAAAACTAATCATGTATGGGTGTGTTAAGAGTTTGTCAAATTAAATCACATTTTATTCATCCCATGCTTAATAAGCAACAGGTGTAGTAGACTAACAAATGCTTACTTACGGGCCCTTCTCAACAATGCAGAGAGAAATAAATAATAGAAAAGTAAAACATGTAATACTAAAAGTAATAATAAATACACAATGAGTAACGATAACTTGGCTACGTACACAGGGTACCAGTACCGAGTCGAAGTGCAGGGGAATGAGGTAACTGAGGTAGATATGTACATACAGTATAACTAGGAATAAGTGACAGATAATAAACAGTAGCAGCAGCGTATGTAATGGTCCTGGATGGCCAGTCAAGATGCTCTCAGTTGTGCAGCTGTTGAACTTAAGACCCATGCCAAATCTTTTCAGCCTCCTGAGGGGAAAGAGGCGTTGTCGTGCCCTCTTCACCACTGTGTTGGTGTGTGTGTGGACCATGATAGATCCTTATTGATTTGGACACTGAGGAACTTGACGCACTCGACCCGCTCCACTACAGCCCCGTCGATGTGACTGGGGGGTGTGCACGGCCCTCCATTTCCTGTAGTCCCCGTTCAGCTCCTTTGTCTTGATGATGTTGAGGGAGACATTGTTGTCCTGGGACCACACTGCAAGGACACTGACCTCATCCCTATAGGCTGTCTCATCGTCACTAGTGATCAGGCCTACCACTGTCGTGGACAAAATTAATAATGGTGTTGATGTCGTGCACAGCCAAGCAGTCGTGGGTGAACAGGGAGTACAGGAGGGGACTAACCACGCACCCCTGAGGGACCCCAGTGTTAGGGGTCAGGTTGGTGCCCGTCAAGAAGTCCAGGATCCAGTTGCAGAGGGAGGTGTTCAGTCCCAGGGTCCTTAGCTTAGTGATGAGCTTGGAGGGCACTGTGGTGTTGAACACTGAGCTGTAGTCAATGCTGTAGCATTCTCACATAGGTGTTCCTATTGTCCAGGTGGGAAAAGGAAGTGTGGAGTGCAATAGAGACTGCGTAATATGTGGATCTGTTGGGGCGGTATGCGAATTGGAGTGGGTCCAGGGTGTCTGGAATGGTGTTGATGTGAGCCATGGCCAGCCTTTCAAAGTATTTCATGGCTAAAGATGTGAGTGCAACAGGGACTATGGTGGACTGCTTGAAACATGAAGGTATTACAGTGGGTCAGGGAGAGGTTGAAAATGTCAGTGAAGACACTTGCCAGATGGTCAGCGCATGCTCGGAGTACGCATCCTGGTAATACGGCCTTGTGAATGTTAACCTGTTTAAAGGTCTTACTCACATAGGCTATGGAGAGCGTGATCACACAGTCGTCCAAAACAGCTGGTGCTCTCATGCATGATTCAGAGTTGATTTCCTCAAAGCAAGGATTGAAGGCATTTAAATCATCTGGTAGGCTTGCGTCACTGGGCAGCTCGCTGCTGGGTTTCCCTTTGTACTCCATAATAGTTTGCAAGCCCTGTGTGTTAGTGTATGTGTGTGCATATCTCTTCAAAGTCAGTGTTTCTCCTTGAGGTGCTGTTTTTTATTTTTAAAACTGATTTTATTGTTGCCTAAGTTACCTGAGGTGGAAGAGAATTCCATGTAGTCATTGCTCTATACAGTACTTTCCATCTCACAGTCTCTGTTCTGGACTTCGGGACTGTGAAGAGACCCTTGATTGCATGTCTATTGGGGTATATATGGGTTTTTGAGCTGCGTGTTAACTGGCTGAACAGAGAATTTGGTACATTCAGCACGTCAATACTTCTTACAAAGATCAGCAGTGATGCATAGGCCTTCCGTGTATATTTGAGGGCCAGACGTGCTGCTCTGTTATGGGCCAGCTGCAGCTTTTCTGACCATACAACTGGGCAATAGTCAAGATGCGACAAAACCAGAGCTTGCAGGTTTTTTTGGTTGCATGTGATGTTAAAGCAAAGCATCTATCACCGACAGACCTCTCCCTATTTTACAACAATAGAATCAATATGCTTTGACCATGACAGTTTACAATCTAATACAACACCAATAAGTTTAGTCTCTTATTGCTCAACAACCACATTATTCATTATCAGATTCAGCTGAGGTTGGGTACCAAATACAATGCTTTAGGCATGTTCAGGACCAGTTTATTCCTCAGAATCAACCATGAGAGCCATTGTGTTTAAGGTAACAGACAGCAGTGCTCTCAAAAGAGAGACAGGTGATTAGATTTGTAGCAAATTCATTCACAATAACGGCACAGACTTACAAATACAACATAGTCAACATCAGCGAGTATAAACAATTTTATAAAAAAACAACCTTTCAACAACTACATTCAGACTCTCTCGAGACAAGAACAATTGCTGGCAACTACCAGCACTTAAAGCTGGAAACATCCAACTGCATTTATGGAAACAACTCATAATCATCTGAAGACCAAGAAAAACAACTAAATTAACTGCCAGTGAGGTCTCTCGTCTTTTTACTGTCGACACAACATGGCTACCTTTTCTTAGAAACACACACGATAGATAGGTAGACTAAGCTAAGCATTCCCCTAGCTTTCTTCCCTTGATCGCTGTGCTGTGCTAAAGTGATTGCCTTCCGAGCCATTTTGGTGCACTGTAGAGTGGAGACAGAGGGGCAGACATGTGGAAAACAATTAGTGTGGAGTGTTTTTACTGGAGTCCCGCGGGGCTGGGGTGCTTCAAACGGCCCAGCGGCAGCAACAGCACCCCAGGATCAAGCTAACCCTCCACCTAGCAAAACACACCTCTCTCTGCTCAGACAGCCCAGGCATTCAGCTATTTGAGCTATCCACCAGAGTAAACTCCGGGCTGGGAGAAGAATTCCACTATGTTCAAAGCAATGGACGGCCATGATGCTGCAAAATTACTAGATAATGCACTGCCCTCATGGAAGCTTACCCTTAGTGCACTCCTCTTGGCACATTTTCCAAGATGGCTTCTAAAGATAATTATGTGTAAATGTGTTGCCATGTGGTGTGTATTCACATTTTGACCATCTCAAAAACACTGAAAGTGAACTACATGAATAAGATGTCTTAACTCCAGCAATATCAATAGAAGTAGTCCCGTGGTCCTTGTGTCTAATTTGAAAGAGCATGGCGCTTACAACGCCAGGGTTGTGGACCAGTACAAAAATGCACTCACTACTGTAAGTAACTCTGGATAAGAGCGTCTGCTAAATTACAAAAATGTAAGGCCCTCATTTCTAATACTTAACAACTTAAACCATGGTACGTCTTAAAGATAAGACACTAGGAGCTCAGCATAAAGATAGGAATGAGGAGTGAGACTAAGATACTGCAAGTCGGCATGTAGAAACTGTTCACAAAACAATGCCCATACAGGCTAGAACACTTTTACAATGCAAGACTATACCAGTAGTTTCCAGCTTCAATTTTAGGCTAACTTTCCTTGCCTGCGTACAGCTGAATTCACTACCCTAGTACTTTGTGCTAATATGCTAACCACAACGCAAAATATGCTAATATCAAAGCTGATTGTCAATAAAAATGTATTCAATTTTTTGTCTCCCGTCTGGTTTCCATAGACACATTCTGCCTCATGAATTACATCATTACTTTCTTAAAAAGACAGCGCACACTTTTATAAAATAAGAAATTGCTTCTTCCATGCATATGTCGTTGATCAGTAAATTTAAATATGTTCTCCTAGCAGTTGGCAATAAAATAAGATCTAAATGGAAGGGATTGTTTGTCATCTGTAGCCCAATGAAATCTGCAAAAAAATGCATGCACACACACTCCTATTGAATAATATGGATTCACCTGGATTGTGAATAGACCTAGGCTACATCTTGATTTACCCAGTTTAACAATAGAGATTTACCATTCAAATACATTATTACCATTATTTTGCTTTGTAGTTAAAATTGGTAAAAACAAATTCAAAATGTATGATAGATTGTATACATATAATGCATACATGTCTGTCTCTAAAGAATTGACCAAAAACTTCCAATGTAATGATATTGAACTCAAAAGATGCCCAACGATTGAACATAGCATTAGCTAAGTTTACAGTGCCTTCAGAAAGTATTCACACCCTTTTACTTGTTCAACATTTTGTTGTGTTACAGCCGGAATTTAAAATGGATTGTATTGAGATTATATATTGAGACTACACACTATAATACCCCATAATGTCAAAGTGGAATTGTTTTTTCGAAATGTTACAAATTTATAAAAAAAGAAAAAGCTGAAATGTCTTGAGTCAATAAGCATTCAACCCCTTTCTTATGGCAAATTTGTACTGCTAACTTGTGCTGCCACATTCCTGTAAAGCTTAGAGAGGATCTCATGTTAAAAATGGTTGAAGTAA
Source organism: Thymallus thymallus (assembly GCA_023634145.1). Classification (NCBI taxonomy): domain Eukaryota; kingdom Metazoa; phylum Chordata; class Actinopteri; order Salmoniformes; family Salmonidae; genus Thymallus; species Thymallus thymallus. Next base: position 8,299,660 of record CM042413.1, read on the forward strand.
TATGGCTACAGGTTCATCTACCTCACCTAAAGCCCATTCTTGTGGGAAGCTGCTATAGACCAAGTGCTAACAGTAAGTATCTGTATAACGTGTGAAATGCTTAATAATGTATGTGATAAACAGAGAGGTATATTTTCTGGGTGATTTAAATATTGACTGGCTTTCATCAAGCTGCCCACTCATGAAAAAGCGTCAAACTGTAACCAGTGCCTGCAACCTGGTTCAGGTTATCAGTCAACCTACCAGGGTAGTTACAAACAGCACAGGAATGAAATCATCAACATGTATTGATCACATCTTTACTAATGCTGCAGAAATGTTCTTGAAAGCAGCATCCAAATCCATCGAATGTAGTGATCACAATATAGTAGCCATATCTAGAAAAACCCAAGTTCCAAACGCTGGGCCTAATATAGTCTATAAAAATTCATAAAATAAGTTTGAGTGATTCCTATTCCAGATGCTGCACTTGACACATTTATGAAATTACTTATTCCATTTACTAATATGTATGCAGCTATTAAGAAAATGACTGTAAAAACAGTTAAATCCTCATGGATTGATGAGGAATTGAAAGATGTGTATGGTTGAGGCAAAAGGAACGGCAAATACAGTACCAGTCAAAAGTTTGGACACACCTACTCATTCAAGGGTATTTCTTTATTTGTACTATTTTCTACATTGTAGAATAATAGTGAAGACATCAAATGTACGAAATAACACACTTGGAATCATGTAGTAACCCAAAAAAGTGGTCAAACAATTCAAAATGTATTTTAGATTTTACACTCTTCAAAGTAGACACCCTTTGCCTTGATGACAGCTTTGCACACTCTTGGCATTCTCTCAACCAGCTTCATGAGGTAGTCACCTGGAATGCATTTCAAATGACAAGTGCGCCTTGTTAAAAGTTAATTTGTGGAATTTTCTTGGAATGAGTAGGTGTGTCCAAACTTTTGGACTGGTACAAACTGGTACTGTAAGTCTGGCTGCACAACCGATTGGCAAACGTACTGCTCATTAAGAAATCATGTGACTAAACTGAATAAAAACAAGAAACTATACTATGAAACAAAAATATATTATATAAATAATGATAATAAACAGCTCTGGAGCAACTTACATGAAATTTTGGACAAAAAAGCAAACTCGGCTCCATCATTCATTGAATCAGATGGCTCATTCATAAAAAAAATTAAAAAACATGGATATTGCCAATTACCTTTTCATTGGCAAGATCAGCAAATCTAGGTATGACATGCCAGCAACAAACGCTGACACTACATATGCAAGTATAACTGATCAAATTATGAAAGACAAGCATTGTAATTTAGAATTCCGTAAAGTGAGTGTGGAAGAAGTGAAAGAATTATTAACAATGACAAGCCACCGGGGTCTGAAAACCTGGATGGAAAATTGCTGAGGACAATAGAGGACGATATTGCCACATCTTCAATCTAAGCCTACTAGAATAGCCTACCAATCAACCGTTTATCAACACTTATTAAACCTAAAAAAAAAGTATTTGACCAAATACAATGCCATTTTACTGTAAACAAATTGCATCTGCCAATTGTCCAGTAGAAGACGGAAAAATCCCATTGCGAAAATAATGCTTTTTTGCTATTCATTGATGGAAATTCCAGGTAGACGGAAATACATTTAACTGGTAATGCTTATCGGTATATAGGTAATTTGTAGAATTAAATTGGCGCGTGTGTAGGCTACAGTATATTAGTTATCTTATTTATCACACGCGTACAGCATACAGAGCCTTTGAGTGGAAAATGTGTCAGACAGCGTGAGAGCTGCTGCTGCATCTCAAGCAGCAACGGAAGGCAGGCTTCATCTGCGCTTCACACACCACTTTGCAATGAGCTGGAGGCCGTAGGCTATGCATTTTGGAAAAATTTACTTAATTGTTTGAAACCTGGACATTTAGATATATATTTTTAATACAAGTTTTTTTTTTTTAAGTAGCCTAGCCCTACTGGTTGTATGAATTTGGGATCTACAGTAACTTCTCACAACTGTCTCAGAGTCTGTTTGGAATAGGCTATTTCTTTCTCGACAAGCTGACCAATAGAATAGGTCAACTTTTCTACTATGCAGGACAGTAGTTTGAAATATGGAGGACCAAACCTGCCCTAATTTGAATAAAATGAATAAATAAATGCACATTTAAATAAATATATAAATCCACACACAATTAAATAAATGAGCAAGGAAATACAAAAATTATTAATTATTATAAATTATAAATTTGTATCTATTTATCTAATTATTAATTTATTCATTTCTGTATTTCTTCCTCCAATATGATGAGGGGGTGTCAAACGCCTGTGTGTGGTATCTAACACATTGGTTGATCAATGTCATGGCGCGTTGCTTGACTGCTTTTGCCTGCTTCAGCACCACCTATGTAAAGATAGCCACAATAATAGAATTTGCAGGCCTGCATGGAAACAGCCGTAAACCTAAAGAAATAGTGGAATAATGCCATATTTTAACTGGGTCATGCTTAACAAGTTTGGATTGTTATATAAATTCAACAAAAAACAATGAGTTAATTGGACCAAAACATTTTAATCTGTTGAAATCGCACTGTGAATGTATTAGACTTCAGAATCGAATTGGGGGCATACTGTATGTATTGTACAGCCTTGCCTATGGATCTTGGCTCCATGAAAATGTCATTACTGTTTACACAAATAAAATCTAAAAGTTGTAGCTTTTATTGCAGGACTTCAATGGTGAGAAATCACCTCACTATTTAGCCTATTGGACATTCATATTGCAATGTAAAGCTTTACCTATGGATCTTGGGTCAATGAAATAAGGTATCAGTCCCACAGAACACCGCTGTGAAGACTTAACACAAATATTGAGGTCATAACTCTTATTGCAGGACTTATTTATAACTCTTCACAGTTATGCTCTGTGGATGTCAGTGAGCAGGCTGATACCCCACTTAATGGACCCAAGATCCATAGGTGTAAAAAAAAGGCCTTACCTGTGCACGTGACTTTCCCCACAGTCCCCTTAGAGTGATATCTCCACTTTTCAGTTGTCTACCACAGCTTCCTGGTTTCCACCAATCAGAGTGCATGAATGCAGATTTGACCCCCCCCACTGCAGGTCAGTGGGAGGGGCTATTGTTGTCAGCAGATAAAGAAGCAAGTTGTCTGTGTGATTAATGTTTAGTGGAGGAAACACAGGAGCCTGTGTTGATATTTTGTGAACAGTATGACCTAGATGGGGAGAGATTGTGTGAAAGGGATAGAGGTTTGAACGTGGTTGAGGTGGTGTAGTGGGGGGAGGAAATGGGAGAGAAGTGGTGTCTAGGGCTCTATTTCACTTTCTTAGAGGAACAGGACTAATGAAGAGAGTTTAATCTAGGTAGGCCGTGACTGGCCTCACACTCCAGTACAGTAAATGGCGGTATAGGCCTTAAAAGTTGTATGCAATCCGCCAACCAAATCCCAAAGAAGAATACGCAAGTTTGCCTCCGACCAAGTTATTAGTGTGTTTATTTTAGTGTGTGCGTTCAAGAACTGAGTTGTAGGGTTTATTGTTGGTAGGGTTAATGCTACATTATGGTGATTGACTGCAAGCTATAACTGTCTGTATTGCATTCAATGCATGAGTGTTTTTAAATCCTATAGACTGTCCTCAGAGTTCCCGCATGTGCAGTAAGATTTATGACTCTGTGGCACCAGATCAGATCTCCACCAGTCCTGAGGGCCATAAATTCTCTCTCTCTCTCTCACACTCTCTCACACTCTCTCACACTCTCTCACACTCACTCACACTCACTCACACTCACTCACTCACACTCACACTCACTCACACTGGAGATTTGTGTGTGAATACTATAGTGTGTGGTTTTGATAAAGGTAGTCCTGGTCTAAGAAGCATCGGTACTGTTCTTGCCGGACAGTATGTAGTGAGTCAGAACCAATTACATCACATTAAGTACTAGCGGGTGAGGGCATTCACAGCCGACCGCCCAGACGGCAGCTAGCCAATTTTTACAATGGGTAAGGCTGTACATGGCAGAAGGAATGTCCAATACACACAATAGACTGCTTGGGGAGGTGTTTCCCCCTAGTTTTTTTGTTACATTTATATAACGTGTTAAGCATTATCTAGTGCAAATATGGCAGGATTTCACAATTTATGTCCACTATTGTGGCTAATCTTTATTGTGGTTAGCTTCACAAGCGACTCATCTTCAGATTACCTGCTTTTCCGTGTGGAGGTATGCATCGAAATCTTGGGTCAGCTAGCTGCTACAAGAGAATTATACGTGAAATAATATATTTTCTAGCTATTCATCTGATTGATAAAGTTGATAAAAATTTCATTAATTAGCCAGCTATCTTGAAACTGCTGGGGGAAAGCTAGCTAACATTAGCTTACTCCCACCAACAGTTCACCTTAGCTAGCTAACGTTAGCTTACCCCCACCAACAGAGTTCACCTTAGCTAGCTAGCTAACCCCCACCAAAAGGTCATCTTAGCTAGCTATAATAAAACTAGCTATATAATTGCTAGCAATATTGGTAGCTAGTTACTGGCTATTTAAAAATGTTTGTCAACCTACTTTGTTCCCCTGCCTGTTTATTTATGCTTTGGTGACTGAACATTTTTAAGAAAAATGCCTCTCCTAATTTTACTGCAAATAGGCTGTGTTGTTTTCATATAATTTGGCTGATTAGGGGGCTTATACACATTTAAATTACAGTTTCATTAGCTGGTTAACTAAGTTACTACATTGTACCAAATCTACATTGTACTCGCTTACCAAGAGCACAGTGAATGTTCCTGAGTGGCCGAGTTTTATTTAAATCTGCATGACAATCTATGCCAAGATCTGAAAATGGTTGTCTAGCAATGATCAACAACCATTTAGAAGTATTTTGAAAAGAATAATGGGCAAATGTTGCACAATCCAGGCGTGGAATGCTCTTAGAGACTTACCCAGAAAGACTCACAGCTATAATCGCTGCCAACGGTACTTCTACAAAGTACTGACTCAGGAGAGTGCATTTTTAAAAACATGTTTTCACTTGGTCAATATGGGGTATTGTGTGTAGATGGGTGAGGCTGTAACCCAACATAATGTGGAATAAGTCAAGGGGTATGAATACTTTCTGAAGGCACTGTATCTGTCTGGATCATGTGCCCTTCTGTGACTTTGGCCAATACCTCTTCTTTTTTTAGTTGTGGGATCGTTTTGATATATTTTTTGAGTATTGTGATACTAAACCTGATATCGTTATCAAAGTCAAAATTCTGGTATCGTGACAACACTACGTCTGTCTTGGCAGCATCTGTAGGTGCTGCACAGCCAAACTCATTTTCAAACACACAAAAATAAACAACACTGGTCTAAATCAAGAAACTACTTCTCCTTGGGGCAGAGAGCTAGCTTTGTGTTTTTCAGTTTATTTCTTCAGAGATAGAGGTCTTGGCTGTTTGATTTCATCAGTCAATGGCCAACTGAGGCAAGTATTTGTTTTTATCTGGCAAACTTAAAATGCTAACCTTATTTTGACCAAAATGACTGATGTGTATAAATGACGAAATGCTGAAAGAATCGCAGCTATGGATGTGATCCATGTGTAATGCAGAGCAGCTGACTGACTGTGCTGTTTTGGTCTTGAGTGGACCATGGCATGATTGGAAAGTTTAAACTGCTCTGTCAACGAGAGCAGCTCGCCAGAAACTGAAAACATGGCACAGGCCCTGTATTTTCCTTCTGTGTTTTCAATTATCCGCCACTCCGTTTCAAAGGAAGTCACAAACACTCAACTTCAAGACAGGCATCCACTTCAATGATTCCCATTTGGGGCTGAACTGTGTTACACAGAAAAGGGAGACCGCCTGCACCGACCACAATGAGGCGGTTGTACATTCTCTGAAAAGGGACTGCGATGGCGGTGGCATTATAGCTAGTGATCCGTGGGTAGGAAAGTCTGCTTTTCGTCTTAAAACGGCACTGAACATGGCAAATGGAAATGTCTCCCATGGAGTCTGAAGAGAGGAATGTTGGCCTACTTCTCCCATTTGACTTAGACGGCCTCTGCATTTAAGATTTCTGTATTGCCTACCTGATTTATAGGGCTGTACATGCTATGAATAAAAGGCTGTATAAAAGCCCTGTGTGAGAGCCGGAGCTAACCTTTTGTTGATTTTATTTTATAATTTATTTTTTATTTAACCTTTATTTAACTAGGCAAATCAGTTAAGAACAAATTCTTATTTACAATGACGGCCTACACCGACCAACCTCGGACGACGCTGGGCCAGTTGTGTCTGTAGCACTGCGATGCAGTGTCTTAGACCACTGCGCTACTTGGAAGCCCCTAATGAAGAGGAATCGCTGTTCCACTGCAGTCAGGCAGGGGGAAGGCACTGACCATCCATTAGACGCGTGGGGTGGCCATTTAAGAGCTCAACAAGATTGGAACATAAGAGGCAAGCTTTTGTCTGCCCAGTTTGCTGCCTAGATTTCTGCAGTAATCGGAATGTGACTCAGGCATCTCGGGACAGATGGCTGGAAAACGAATGGTTGGGCTGATCTCTACACACAACCCCCCCACCCCCTCATCTTTGTATTACACACCCTGACAGAGGAGCGGAAGTCTGGACTGGAAGAGAAACACAAGTCAGAGGCTGTTCTCATGTGAGGGCTAACACTACTAGATCACAAGAGTGATTACAGATCAAAAGGTTAATTTCTTCTGAGGGCGTGTGTGTGTGTGTGTGTGTGTGTGTGTGTGTGTGTGTGTGTGTGTGTGTGTGTGTGTGTGTGTGTGTATGAGAGATAGTGTCCCTGCTACGCTGAGTTCAAGTGTTCTAGTGGGTGTGTGCCTCGGTTTATACTATTTTCATCCGTCTCCCAGCTCCTCTGTGAGCAAAAAATAAAATGTCAAGTGGTGTAAGCTAGTTATTGTTAGGCTCTGTTCTCAAAGCTCTGGCGGTGGCTCATTTTGATGGTGCAGGCCAGAGGGTCTGTGCGGGACTGATTTATTCATCCTGCTCCCGCAGCTTCTCATACTGCACCCGCTTTCGGTCAGACTCCCACCCGCTACTGCAAGAACTGGTCCTGAAACCAAACCCAGTCCCGCAATTTGCCAGCCATGGTCCCAGCAATTTTACACCCTATAGGCAATATCAAAGTGTGCCAAAATAAACAAAAAAAATAGGTTGCACTACCAGAGATTCTCATATGGCCCATTATATTAGTCTAACGGTATTACTGGGTGGTATTACAGACGTAGTTTTAAGAGTGCAGAGTTGGAGAGACTTGCAATTTCTCTTGAGCTACGTTTTATAGCCTATCTTTTAGGAGTGGGACGATATTCGGACGGAGACAAATATGGGTGATCAATATTTCTAGGCAATGTAGTAAAACTGTCGCCTACGCATATTTAGGAAGAACATTTCATTGGAAAATAACAGCTCCGTGCTTCTCCGCCTGTGCATAGGCTATAGCCTATTTATTTAATTGAGACCACATGCGCACCTGATCTCTGAAGCAGCAAGAATGATGAAAGTGTACGCTTACACTTCCTCTAGCGCTACGTTTTGCATATAGGATATATCTTACATTTTAGGAGGACGATGAGCAGACAGAGACAATAGTCAATATTCATTGAAAATAAAAAGGCGCAAAGCTCGCTCAACGTGGTAGCCTGCGCGCGCGGTAACCCTTTTACTTTTCAATGATGATCAAATGTTTTAATATGCACCTCGACTAATGCTGGCTGAGCGCCCTCCACTTCTTTCCATTATCAATATGTATTGACAGGCACTGTAGTATAGGTTAGAGTTGAATCATATTTACTTTAATTTCCTTGGAAATATAACTGACACGTGATTCTCCAACCATGGATAGGAGACCACACATATACTAGGCGCACATGATCGCACACGCCCAACTAGAAGAGGAGAAGTAGGCTAACTTAAAGCAGAGCATTCTGAGAGTGTGTAAATAAATAGCTTTTAATACAACAGGTAGGCTAACAGGTCCCGACAGAGATCATCGCAGCGGGGTTGCCATTTTTCATGATGCAGCCCTCAAGCGCAGCCATACATTCCACTGGAGCTCTGCTATGTGGTGTTACTGGTGAGAAGGAAACCAGGGGTTGCCGTACAGCGCCACCTTTCCCCTTCTGGGTCGCACAAACAATACACACACACACACGTAGACAATGCCTGACTTCCAGAGTTTAAATCCAGAATTCCGTATTCCGATAAGGTCGCCAGAACGTTGAGAAAACAGAGAAAGAGTGATAGGATGGATCCAGAGAAACGGACACGGAAAGGGGAGGGTCCAAGTTGTTTCTCCCTGTGCCACCCCTCCTCCCCGTCTGCACAGCCCTGACTAACCCGGAGTTGTAATACAATAGCACCAGTCATAAGTCACCATGGGCAGTGAGAGAGGGAAAGGGAAAGAAAACAGTTTTTTCTTTTTACGTATGAGAAGAGAAGGGCTGCTCCCAGGTCCACAGGAGACCTCCTGTCACGGTATAAAGCCCTGGATTTGACTGTGAGAGCGCTGGAGCCTGCCATTTCATAGGCACTGCTTACACCCAGACACATTCCCTACAGAATACTCCACACTCAAGAGAAAGGAGAGGAGAGGGGAAAGAGAGAGAGAGAGAGATCCAAAAATACCTATTCATTAAAACCACCGCTCCAGGAGTTAATTCAAGGAGCTCATTGACCATTTTACTCACTCTAGCAGAGCTGGTTAGGCTGTTTTTATGTTATCCAGAGCGTTGGTGACTGCAACTGTGCTGCTGGCAACAATTTACTCTTTTTTGGCCATGTTTACCGACACCGGCCATATTCAACGGATGTTGGGCGTTCGTAAATTTGTCAGTTATTCTGCACTCAAAGCGAATTTACCAGCTACGTCTATCAACAGTTAACATTCTATTGAAATGGTTACTTGCATAGTGGAGTATTTTGTTAAAACATGTAGCTAGCTAGCTAGGTAAACAATGAACCATAATCCCAAATCATGATGTTACTACCCTGCACAAATCTGCAGGTAGCTAACCAACCAGGTTCAATGTTAGCTAGCTAACATTAGGCTATAACGGCCCCCCGAGTGGCGCAGCGGTCTAAGGCATTGCATCGCCGTGCAAGCTGTGTTACTACAGATACTGGCAGCGCCCGGAAGAACCATGAGGTGACGCACAATTGGCTGATGGCATCGTGCTGTATCGACTCCTCTGGCGGGCCGGGCGCATGCATGCTGATACGATCGCCAGGTGTACGGTGTTTCCTCCGACACATTGGTGCGGCTGGCTTCCGGGTTAAGTGAGCATTGTGTCAAGAAGCTGTAAGGCTTGGCGGGGTTGTGTTTTGGAGAACATACGTCTCTCGACCTTCGCCTCTCCAGAGTCCGTATGAGAGTTGCAGCGATGGAACGACTGTAACTACCAATTGGATATGACGAAAAGGGGGTAAACACTTTAGGCTATAACTAGCAATGCAAATGGCTCTGAGCATAATAAGATCATACACGTAACGTTAGCTAGAGAGCCAGCCAGCTAACATTTTGACTTCCTGTAAATAATTTGAAACGTGTAATATCTGAAAATGTAGCTAGCTAGACTATCATGGACGCTTCTCCCTGTCACGGATGCCATGGTTGCCCTTAGTTTGAAGATGTACTCTAATTCCACTGATTTCAAAACCTGGTCCTCCAGAAAGTGTAGAGCAACACTTATGCAGTTCTACTACACAATATATATTTTTGAAAAAGCCGTGTTAGACAGGATTACCTACACATACTGACCAGCTCAAATAGACAGAAGCGTGCTATATGTCCAGCCCACTCGTTATCTCAGCCAATCATGGCAAGCGGGAAGGTTGCTGTGGCTAAACCAACTATGTATTTACAGACATACAAGTTTGTTAAGGCACATGAAAGTTCACATGTTCCAGAAGACATTTCTGCCAAAAAACACATTTTGTTTGTTCAAATGGCTCTCCTGTGAAGTAGTGACATGCGACATACGTCTAGTTTCCTGAAACAAGTCACAAATTAACCTAAACTCCTGAACTTTAAGGAAAGGCCAACTTCTACAGGCCACAGTAAACTTTAAATGCCCTGTTTAGAGCATTGTGCAAGCAAATGCAGACCTTGTTGTGGTAGAATGATCCCCCATTTTGCGGGAGGGTGCTTAGTAGGAAAAAGTGTCATTACGTAAGCTGAGGTTTTTATGACAGCCTATATTGTCTAAAGGGACGAGACGGACTGTAGACAACCAGGAGACATTAAAATAATCGCCCAAAGAGGATTACTGAGGGATTTCAAAAAGAGAGTCTCTCATTCACCTCAAGTAATTCCATCTCTAATATAGTGGAAACATGCAATCACCATCACCGAGGTTAATGCCTGTACAGGGCACTGCAAATTCCATGTGTTGTACAAACAAGAGAGGCATGTGAAGGTCATGACTGTAGCATGGGTGCTGTTAGCCAGCGTTAGCTGCTGACGACTACATAATGTCAGAAATGGCCTATTGATGAGATCTTAAAGGCCATACAGCATGAAACCAAAACGTTTTTTAAAGCAACCAAGCCTATAAATGTGTCTCAACAAGGAATGACTTATTGACTCTTTTCTCTAGAAACGACAGATATCTTGTCATTTTGTCGCAGAATTTCCTGGCCTGCCGGCATGAGCCTCACGGAGGGAGTCTGAACTGCTTCCTCTCCTCCTCATCCAAGATAGACACACCGAGAATGAGTTAAACTGAATGCCCCTTACCATTGAATGATAGAAGTTGAAAATGGAGCAAGATGACACTGAGAGCCTCCCGCCACTGAGAGTTCAGATAGCCTGAGGCAGCACTCCCCAAGCTCCAAAGATAAGCAGAAAACACTCAATGGAATACGGATGGCCTCTTCTATATAGCAGAAGCAGCTATCACACAGCTCATAGTGAATTAAACTTTGATACCTTTTCCTGTAGATCTTACCAAGTTCCATCCGATCAAGACGACTTGGAGATGAGTAGCCAGTAATTACGTCTAATGGGTAACTCTAGCCTGAAAGTGCCCCCCTGCTGACTAACTGCAGGCTAGAAAATGCTGAGGCTCTTTGACACTCTCCCCCCCAAAAAATCTGCTGCCAGAACAAGACATCCGACACTGCCCCTGGAGCTTCACTTTTGTCTCAGCTTCTGGCGGTGACATATGGCCGACAGTTGGAACTGATCTCCTGGTGCAAAGCCTCTTCGAGAGAAGGTTTTTCAATACTCTCTAGCGTCTCTGTCAGAAACCTTATCAGAGAGCAGCGGCACTCAGGTTTGTCACATCATTGGCATACGACACACTAACCCCTCCCCCTCCGCTATATCAACAAGTACTTGTGTAAAAACAAGTATGCCTATTTGAGTGCCTGAGAACATCTTCTAGAAGGTTCACAAACGGGGGCCTGGGTTACTGCTCAGGCCTTTCACTAATGGCAGTGAAGGACCTGAGCAGTAACCCATTGTTTAAATGACTGGCATACATAAAAGGACACGCATCTGCAATATGTAGTACTACAGACTGATGCTTATGTTGGGTCTTGCAGAACATACTTCACTTGTTTCTGGGCTATGGTGTGAGTACAGCAGCATGAAAGTCCCCTGAGGAGACATTAGCGTTAAGATGGAGCCTCATGCACTACTTAACACAGCCATCAAATTCAGTGATTACATGAGAGGTTTAGAGACAGTACAAAGCTCTTATCCCCCACACAGAAAACCAGATTGCGTCTGTTACTCACTCAACTTGAAAGCAAAGTGCTACATTAAAATGTAATAAATCACTTGTCAAGGCGAGCAAGATAAGCTAATATTCCAGCAGAAACAAACAGACAGCATCTGCTATAGATCAAATCCGTTGACTTAACAGCAGCAAAACGCAAAATCAAAGACGTAAGACAGCTTGTTACTTAATTTGCTCCAGGGGCGGACCCTGTAGGTAGGCCATCATTGTAAATAAGAATTTGTTCTTAACTGACTTGCCTAGTTAAATAAAGGTTAAATAAAATAAAAAATAAACGTACCTTTTCACTTTTCACTTTCTTCAGGTTGTCCACCTCCTCTGGATCACTTTTAATGGCTAATTGTGGTACAACAATCCCTGTGGAATCCAGGGCGATATTCCCAAGTTGTTCGGCCATAGCCAAGTCTGTATTTTGCGTACCCTCAAATGGGACGCTACGAGCGGCCCCCAAAGGCATATTTGGGGCACCTAACTCTTTCTCAGTATTAGCCAGTCCTGTACCTTCACTCTTCTCCTTCTTACTTTTCCCAGAGCTCCCATCCTTGTCTTTCTTTCCACTAGGAACATTACGGGAGGCTTTGCTGCTTTTTTCAGCACCCTTTCCAGAGTTGGTGTTTGTTGTGGGACCTGTGCCAATGGCGGGTCCCGTAACCTCGCTCTGGGTTCGCACCTGGCCGTCTTTCTTTGCCCCGTCTGTGACCGAGGCCTTGCCACTTTCCTTTGAGTTCTTACCTCGCTTGGATTTGGATTTACTCTCTTTGCCTTGAGCAGCTGGTACGGGGCTAACAAATTTTATGTTGTCGGGTAGAGCTGCTACAGCGCTGGGAGGGGCAGCCATGCCCCCACCGTCTTTAGTGCCAGACATCTCAAGTTTGTCCTTTTCTAGGTCCGCGTCAAGGTCAATGATCAGATTGCCAACACCTATATCCCATTCATCGCCGCTGTCATAAGTGTCCACCGCATTAGAGTCCACACCTTTCCCGCCTGCAGTGCCACTGCTTAGGGACATCTTAGTGCCAGCGGCCCAGGCGCACCACAGTTAAGTCTGACCTTCTCAGACTACTGGAGGCAGTGGGAGAAGGGTTACACAGCAGCTTTAGGGTCTTCTCGGTATCCCCTTCCCAGTAACCCACATTTTTGCCCTGTAAAGAGAGGAAGAGAAAATGTGTGAAAATTCTGCATTCAGAAGTCAAGCTCTTAATATTACCAAGATAAACTATAATGAGATTAGAATCAAATCAAAAGAAATCAGTGCTTGACATTCGCTTTTTTAGCCACTTGTCCTTTGGACAAGTAGAAAAGCTCAAGTCACTTGTCCCCCACCCCAAAAAAGGTATGTAACACCATTATTACATCATTGTCTGATGCCACTTTACCATTTTTTTACCATAGAGAATCAGAAGAAAATGTAGGCTACACTCTGCATATTCAAGTCAGTCTCAAAATACAACACTCCTTTTTAGGTTCTCCTGGTAGGATGGTTGGCCACCCTTGGTAGCCTATAAAATATTGCAACATTACAACGAAATACTTTTTATGTCTTTATAAAACAATTCCTTACAGGGCTCAGAATTAAGGGTGTCCCGTCATCCCTGGGTTCAAAACAGACAGACAGTTCTAGGACGACAGGCAAAATTCATACAACCACTGCTCATTAAAAAACATTAAAAAAACAATGAGGCTGATGCAACAGAATAGACAGTTTATCTTAAAATGTTGCTAAAGTTGTATTTCTTCATATTATAAGCTCAGCAATGCGCACATGGCTGTAGGCTACATGCAAATGTTACAAAATGCAATTAGCGGGAAAACACAGTTCTCAAGAGCGCACCGCACGTGTGAACGTTTTTTACGTGACATAAATGAAAATATAAATGAGATATTATGAAAAGGGGGAGCTCTAAAAATGCATAAACTTGCATGGGTTAGGGATGGATTGTACCTAATGGACACCTGCAGGAAAATGGCTTTTTCAATTTCAGCCCAGGGGAAGGTTTAATATTGTTTAAATCGAGTCCAGCGGAGGGTCATGTAATTAGTCATTGATGAATTGTCAAGGTTTCTCAGTGTTTTAGAATGATTTGCTTATTACGCTATATGACGATGTGTGCCCAATGCTGCCCCTCATCTCTGATTCTCCGCTGGGCGCGCAATATCAAGTGGGCCTAGAGGCTCTTTAGTTTGGTCTCAATCCAATAATCCATAGCATATAGGCTAGCGCTTCCCAAACTCAGTCCTGGGGAACCCAAGGAGGGCACATTTTGTTTTTTTGCCCTAGCAGTACACAGCTGATTAAAATAATGGACTCATCATCAAGCTTCGATTATTTGAAATCAGCTGTGTAGTGTTAAGGCAAAATACAAAACGTGCACCCTTGGGGTCCCCAGGAACGAGTTTGGGAAACGCTGCTACGGCCTATGAAGTGCATGCTAGGAGTTTCAGAGAGCATGCACTTCAAAATATTCTGCTAATAAAAAGGAGCTATTTCCACCTATACTCTTGTCCTCAGAGGACTGCCGACCCACAACCTTCTGACCCCGCAGCCCTGTGCGTTATAAGAATTCCTGTGTTGCCATGTAATGCTTACAGGACGAAGAACAGTTTCTAAAATTGCAAATCTAACAATTGCAACTCTAACACTGGTTCACCCTTGGGAGCAATTTCCAAACGCCTGAAGGTACCACGTTCATCTGTACAAACAATAGTACGCAAGTATAAAACACCATGGGACCACGCAGCTGTCATACCGCTCAGGAAGGAGACGCGTTCAGTCTCCCAGAGACGAACATACTTTGGTGCAAAAAGTGCAAATCAATCCCAGAACAACAGCAAAGGACCTTGTGAAGATGCTGGAGGAAACAGGTACCAAGGTATCTATATCCACAGTAAAACGAGTCCTATATCGACATAACCTGAAAGGCCGCTCAGCAAGGAAGAAGCCACTGCTCCAAAACTGACATAAAAAAGCCAGACTACAGTTTGCAACTGCACATGGGGACAAAGATCGTACTTTTTGGAGAAATGTCCTCTGGTCTGATAAAACAAAAATAGAACTGTTTGGCCATAATGACCATCGTTATGTTTGGAGGAAAAATGGGGAGGCTTGCAAGCCGAAGAACACCATCCCAACCGTGAAGCATCATATTGTGGGGGTGCTTTGCTGCAGGAGGGACTGGTGCACTTCACAAAATAGATGGCATCATGAGGAAGGAAAATGATGTGGATATATTGAAGCAACATCTCAAGACATCAGTCAGGAAGTTAAAGCTTGGTCACAAATGGGTCTTCCAAATGGACAATGACCCCAAGCATATTTCCAAAGATGTGGCAAAATGGCTTAAGGACAACAAGCTTGTGGAAGGCTACCCGAAACATTTGACCCAGGTTAAACAATTTAAAAGGCAATGCTACCAAATAATAATTGAGTGTATGTAAACTTCTGACCCACTGGGAATGTCATGAAAGAAATAAAAGCTGAAATAAATAATTCTCTCTACTATTATTCTGACATTTCACATTCTTAAAGTAAAGTGGTGATCCTTACTGACAGGGAATTTTTACTAGGATTAAATGTCAGGAATTGTGAAAAACTAAGGTTTAAATGTATTTGGCTAAGGTGTATGTAAACCTCCGACTTCAACCGTAGATAATGTTCACCCCCTTATGATGAGTAGGATTATGCTTTTGGCTGCAGGACAATAAAATAACATTGATTTGAAAACCAAGGTAGGACATGCCTCATAAAAGGACAAAGCGTCTAGGTTTTAAACAATTACATTTATGGTTAAATAGTGTCAAAATGCTGACCGCCTCCACTCAGATTCAGGGTGGGTGATGTGTGGTGCGCAACAGGCACTGTCCTTCATTCTCTGGTCTTATTTGATCTGAACGAACCCTGCCTTGCGTATGTCGACAGAAAGCCTTAATGTTAATTATCCTTCATTATATTTTTCAAAGATATTTCTGTAATAAAAAATGTGGCTACATTTTCTGGCACATCCCTCATATTAGCATCGGTTTGGGCAGTAGGCTTTTCATTTATGTAGCCTACTTAAATGTATATTCTTCTTGTCAAACATTTTTTTTTTTCTTGCCCTGGACAACAGGACAAGCGTTAATTTCGAGCCCTGGAATGTATCCACTTTCAGAATGTATTGTAGACATTTGCCAAACCTCCAAAGCACTTTCAGACAACGTTAACATACAGAGAATGTGTAGAAATAAAAAGTTTAGAACTTTTGTGAAACATCACAGTGGAAAAATATATGGCAGCTAGAAATAAATCCAAACTGGATGGTCTTCAGAGATAGATGGGAGGGGTTGAGGGGGACCAGAAAAGATAAAAAGATAACTAATGTAAAATATACTGTGCCCGTAAAATGTATACAGTATGTATAAGCTGGAAGTAGAAGCCTATTGTTTTCCATTCGTTTACCACAATTTGGGGAAAGGTAATAACCTAATAATAAAAAAGAAGGAAAATACATAAATAATATTTATAGGGGATTGGAAATTACGCAATTACATTGATAGAAGCCACAATCTGCAATATTAAAACTGATCTACAGAGAATAATAATAACTAAACAGTCTCTTTGACTTAAGAGGGTTGCACACAACCCACCAAATGTGGATCTCTGGTTGGTCTACAGATCATTCAGAGCACTGTTGACTGTCTGACTGTCAACATTTTCACGCAATTCTATGTGTAAAAAGTGTACGGCCTTTGCAACAGCTCTGCTCGTCATAAACTGTACCATTCCTAACAAAGAAAAAAAACAAAATAGCCAAGCTTTCTTGATGCACTCAAGTTCAGGGAGAAAGCTGCCTTTGGTTTTATAAGCCACATGTATGCCAACAGTGAGCTGAGCTTTGCCAGGGAGGGTGAGGTTTCCACAAACCCCAAACACATATGGAGTCCATTTCCTCTTTAACCAGCAAGTTGACGTCAGGCAGGACTAAAGAGACCTCTGAAATCATCAACGACATTTACTCTAATGAACACATATCAATCCAATGAGGTCAACAATGGCACGAAAACAAGGTTGACCTCTACTGCCGGCGTCAAAGCCTGCACGGCCTCTTCGCTCTCTATCTAGAGTCTGAAAGAGCCCCATAGCCCCGAGACTTCAGCTAAATGGGGAAGAATGAATAATATGTCAGCATTAATGAAAGTCTTGATGTGGCAACCACGCTCATATTAGGCCTACATCTCCATTGTGAGACATTTAATGTAACACAGAAAGATATTTGCATTCATATCAGTGGGGGTGGGAGGTCCTGACTTACAAAGGACACACTTAACACTGACATTGTTCTTGGTTAGTAAGTTCTGGTTGATCCTAGTCAGCCTGTACCATCAAACAGACCAACATGTAAGGCATTTACAATCCTTCATAACCAGTTTTCTCTGAGCCATTGGTATTCCTCACCCTAGCCTGTTTACATGTGACAGACCAATAAAGAGAGAAACACGACCCATGTGTTTTATGGGCCCTGACACAAAGCCTCCATTGAGGCAGATCACAGCCCTTCGCTGCTTTTGCTTTCCTAACACTGGTTCAAAAACAACTTGTGTGCAGGAATAGGAGCATCTCTTTCTCAAGCCACTTATCACACAAATGCGTTGGCGTTACCCCTTCACCACTCATTACAATGAAAGGCCTTTTCGCGCGCGCACACACACACACACACACACACACACACACACACACACACACACACACACACACACACACACACACACACACACACACACACACACACACACACACACACACACACACACACACACACACACACACACACACACACACACACACACACACACACAGTCTCCTGATGTGGTTTAAGCATTGTTGTGGGTTTAGAAGAGGGATGGGCAACTCCAGTCCTCAGGGGGCCTGATTGGTGTCACATTTTTGTCCCAGACCCCAGCTAACACACCCGACCTCAATAATCACTAATCATTAACTTGCCTAGTTAAATAAAGGTTACATCTTCAGTTTAGAATGCAATTACTTTAATAAGCAGTGTTTGCTAAGGATGGGGGGAAAGTGTGACATCACTCCAGCCCCCGAGGACTGGAGTTACCCATTCCTGATTCAGAGAATCGGTTTCTGTTGTTTTTGCTATTAAAAAGGTGTGATTTTGAGAGTGAAAACCTGAAAGAAAAAAATAGAAAAACTGAAACCTGGAAAAAATAAAACAGCTTTTATAGGACCCTATAAAAAGGCTGTCATGCCATTATTGACTTATCACAGATGGTAATTAAACCCCTGACTATGTGAGAGAAAATAAAGATCAGATTCAATTCTCCAACTCACAAAGAGGGTCACTTGGGATGTTTGCATAGTCTGATAGAGATGCATGCCACACACTGAAAATACAGTTGATTTGTCAAAGGCTGACAATTGAATACATTTCAGATACCCTGCTTTGGCATTAACATTGAACTCGCAAGCTAAATAACAAAAATCCTCCATTTACAACACAAAAAAATCCAACAAGGTTCCTACAGTAAAAAGGAGATAGTCAGTGGATAGGTATCCATCCATATAGCCACTATTTACAGCTAGGTGATGCTGTCGGAGCTTGATAGGCTGGGAAGCCAGATGGTCAGACAGAGGTGGCAAAAAACTCTCAAATAGTCTGGTCTAATCCTTTAGTTAGTCACTGGCCTTGAGACTGCTGAGAGCTGTTAGCATTCCCAACACAAAGAGGCCACAGAACCAGGAGGAATCTTGTCACAAAAAGACATCAAAACAAATTGATGGGTTCTACTTGATAAACACTTAGGCGTAGCTGTCTTTTTATATTTATTTTATTTCACCTTTATTTAACCAGGTAGGCCAGTAGAGAACAAGTTCTCATTTGCAACTGCGACCTGGCCAAGATAAAGCAAAGCAGTGTGACAAAAACAACACAGAGTTACACATGGGATAAACAAACGTACAGTCAATGACACTTTATAAGTTCTATATACAGTGAGTGCCAGTGTAGTTAGATTAGAGAAGTAGGACAATAAATAGGCGAAATAGTTACAATGTAGCATTAACACTGGACTGATAAATGTGCAGATGATGATGTACCTTTGGGGCGGGCAGAGATACTGGGGTGCAAACAAGCAAAAATAACAGTATGGGGATGAGGTAGTTGGGGTGGGCTATTTACAGATGGGCTATTTACAGGTGCAATGATATGTAAGCAGCTCTGACAGCTGATGCTTAAAATTAATGAGGGAGATAGGAATCTCCAGCTTCAAGGATTTTTTGCAATTCGTTCCAGTCATTGGCAGCAGAGAACTGGAAGGAATGGCGACCAAAGGAGGTGTTGGCTTTGGGGATGACCAGTGAAATATACCTGCTGTAGCGCATGCTACGGGTGGGTGTTGCTATGGTGACCAGTGAGCTAAGATAAGGCAGGGATTTACCTAGCAAGGACTTATAGAGGACCTGGAACCAGTGGATTTGGCGACAAATATGTAGTGAGGGCCAGCCAACAAGAGCATACAGGTCGCAGTGGTGTGTAGTATATGGGGATTTGGTGGCAAAACAGAAGGCACTGTGATAGACTACATCCAATTTGCTGGGTAGAGTGTTGGAGGGAGTTTTCTAAATGCCATTTTTACAAGGGCATGTTTGGCAGCATGAGTGAAGGAGGCTGTTGAGAAATAGGAAGCCGATTCTAGATTTAATTTTGGATTTGAGATGTTGAATGTGAGTCTGGAAGGAGAGTTTACAATCTAACCAGACACCTAGGTATTTGTAGGTGTCCACGTATTCTAAGTCAGACCGTCCAGAGTAGTGATGATAGTCCGGTGGGCGGGTGCGGGCAGCGATCGGTTGAAGAACATACATTTAGTTTTACTAGCATTTAAGAGCAGTTGAAGGCCACGGAAGGAGTGTTGTATGGCGTTGAAGCTTGTTTGGAGGTTTGTTAACACAGTGTCCAGAGATGGGCCAGATGTATACAGAATGGTGTCATCTGCGTAGAGGTGGATCAGAGAGTCACCAGCATCAAAAGCGACATGATTGATATATACAGAGAATAAAGTTGGCCCGAGAATTGAACCCTGTGGCACCCCCATAGAGACTGCCAGAGGTCCGGACAACAGGCCCTCCATTTTGACACACTGAACTCTATCTGAAAAGTAGTTGGTGAACCAGGCGAGGCAGTCATTTGAGAAACAAAGGCTGTTGAGTCTGCCGATAAGAATGCAGTGATTGACAGAGTCGAAAGCCTTGGCCAGGTCAATGAAGACGGCTGCACAGTACTGTCTTTTATCGATGGCGGTTATGATATCGTGTAGGACCTTGAGCGTGGCTGAGGTGCACCCATGACCAGCTCGGAAACCAGATTGCATAGCGGAGAAGGAACGTGGGATTTGAAATGGTCAGTGATCTGTTTGTGAACTTGGCTTTTGAAGACTTTAGAAAGGCAGGGCAGGATGGATATAAAAAGGGTCCAAATTATCTATGCCAGCTGATTTGTAGGGGTCCATATTTTGCAGCTCTTTCAGAACATCGGCTATCTGGATTTGGGTGAAGGAGAAGCTGGGGGGGTTGGGCAAGTTTGCAGAGCTGTTGGCCGGGGTAGGGCTAGCCAGGTGGAAAGGAGGAGGTGCTCTAATTCTCCATGGACTTTACAGTGTCCCAAAACCTTTTGGAATTAGTGCTACAGGATGCAAATTTCTGTTTGAAAAAGCTAGCCTTTGCTTTCCTAACTGACTGTGTATATTTCCTGACTTCCCTAGGGCTGTTCGATGCTAATGCAGTACGCCACAGTATGTTTTTGTGCTGGTCGAGGCAGTCAAGTCTGGAGTGAACCAAGGGCTATATCTGTACTTAGTTCTACATTTTTTAAATGGGGCATCCTTATTTAAGTGAGGAAACTTTTAAAGAACAACCAGACATCCTCTACTGACGGGATGAGGTCAATATCCTTCCAGGATACTCGGGCCAGATCGATTAGAAAGGCCTGCTCGCTAAAGTGTTTTAGGGAGAGGTTAACAGTGATGAGGGGTGGTCGTTTGACCGCGGAACCATTACGGACGCAGGCAATGAGGCAGTGATCGCTGAGATCCTGGTTGAAGACAGCAGAGGTGTATTTAGAGGGCATGTTAGTCAGGATGATATCTATGAGGGTGCCCTTGTTTACGGATTTAGGGTTGTACCTGGTAGGTTTGTGTGAAATTGAGGGCATCTAGCTTAGATTGTAAAACGGCAGGGGTGTTAAGCATATCCCAGTTTAGGTCATCTAACAGTACAGTAACTCTGAGGATAGATGGGGGTAGTCAGTTCACATAGGGTGTCCAGGGCACAGCTGGGGGCTGAGGGGGGTTAGACTTATTTCTGGAGAGGTGAATTCTGTAGGCTTGCAGTAGATTGCAACTCGCCCCCTTTAGCAGTTCTATCTTGATGGAAAATGTTGTAGTTGGGGATGGACTAAGCCAGAATTCAGACACGGCTAGGACATGATGGTTGGCTGAATGTGCTAAAGCAGTGCAGAAATCAAACTTAGGGAGGAGGCTTCTGATGTTAACATGCATGAAACCAAGGTTTTTGCGGTTACAGAAGTCAAGAAATGAGAACGCCTGGGGAATAGGTGTGGTACTGGGGGCTAGAGGGCCTGGGTTTACCTCTACTACATCACCAGAGGAACAGAGGAGGAGTAGGGTAAGGAGATATGAGGCATGTTGAGCGGGACTGGTGGCTCTACAGCGAAATAAAACAATAAGAGCTAACAGAAACAGCAATAGACGAGGCCTATTGACAGAGAGAGGCAAAAAGCAATCACAGGTGTTATATATTGGGACCCAATATTTTTGTCCTAAATGGATTTCCCTAGTTGTAGTTCCAATGCAAGGGAGAAGGAGGCACGGCGTTCAGAATGCTAACGTGCTGGGGCTAGCTGATGGGTCTTCGGCGTCATCACATCGGAAAAGCCTGTTGAAGGACCACGTCGGACGATTACGTCGGCAGATCTGATGGATCGGCGGGGCTCCGTGTCGACAATAGAAGGTCCAGGCCAGTTGGCAGAGAGGTACTGTAGCCCAGGAATTAGCTAGTACACTTCGTCGGCTAGCCTGGAGATGGGCTTAGCTCAAGGCTAGCTCAAGGCTAACTGGTGCAGGCTTCGGGGACAATGATGTTAGCCAAACAACAGCCACTCGGTTGCAGCTAGCTAGCTGCGATGATCAGGTGTAATAATCCAGTGATTGCAGCAGAAATCCGGTGATGTGGTAAAGAAAGCAATCCGATATGCGCCGGGTTGGTAGCACCCTGTGCTGACTAATGTTGGCTGGTGCAGGCCAAGGGCAATGATGAAGACCGCTGACAATGGCTAATAGCTAGTTTATTTAGAAGGTTCCGGTTATATGGCATGAAGAAATAGAAGATCCAATCCACATTGGGTGAGGCGGGTCGCAGGAAAGTATATTTACTTTGCAGGGGAGATGTTTGATGGAAAGTGAGATTAAGAAATATATACGTAAAAAGACTAAAAGCAAAAAGAAAGATAATACTATTTACACAGGACAAGACAAACACGTCCGCACAGCTACGCCATCTTGTATTTAGTCTGGCTATCAATTAGATTCTATATGTATTGTGATTCGATACTACGATTTGTTTGTGATTAGATGTTCCAAACCCAGAAAAAACACACATACCTTTGGCTGACATATCAAATTGCATGGGGAATATGTAGTTTGGAGAGCTGCTATAGACCACTAAGTGGTAACAGTCAGTTTCTGGACAATATGTGTGAAATGCTTGATATTGTATGTCATATCAACAGATAGGTATATTTTCTGGGTGATTTAAATATTGACTGGCTTTCATCAAGCTGCCCACTCAATAAAAAGCTTAAAACTGTAAGCAGTGCCTGCAACCTGGTTCAGGTTATTAGTCTACCTACCAGGCTAGTTAAAAACAGCACAGGAATTAAATCATCAATGTATTGTTCACATCTTTACTAATGCTGCAGAAATTTGCTTTAATGTAGTATCCAAATCCATTTGATGTAGTGATCACAATATAGTAGCCATATCTAGGAAAACCAAAGTTTCAAAGGCTGGGTTCATCATGTTGATGATGTAAATAATATGTGCCAGTCTGTGGTGTGTAACGAGGAGCAAATAGACGCTGTACTTGACACATTTGTGAAATTGCTTATTCTAGTTACTAATAAGTATGTACCCATTAAGAAAATGACTAAAAACTGTTAAATCCCTGTGGATTGATGAGATTTTTATGGTTGAGAGGGATGAGGCAAAAGGAATGGCAAATTAGTCTGGCTGCAGAACCGATTGGCAAGCATACTGCAAATTGAGAAATCATGGAACTAAACTGAATAAGAAGAAGAAGAAGAAGAAGAAACAAAGATAAATTATATAAAGAATGATAGTAAAAAGCTTTGGAACACCTTAAATAACATTTTGGGCAAAAAGGGAAACTCTGCTCCATCATTCATTAAATCGAATGGCTCATTGACAAGATTAGCTACCTTAGGCATGGCACGCTATCAAGAAACGCTGACACTACAAATCCAAGTACATCGCATTCGGAAAGTATTCAGACCCCTTGACTTTTTCCACATTTAGTTACGTTAAAGCCTTATTCTAAAATTGATTGAATTAATTTTGCTCAATCTACACACAATACCCCATAATGACAAAGCAAAGAACGATTTTTAGAAATGCTTGCTTATTTAAAAAATAAAAACAGAAATACCTTATTTACATAGGCATTCAGACCCTTTGCTATAAGACTTCAAATTGAGCTCAAATGCATCCTGTTTCCATTGATCATCCTTAAGATGTTTCTACAACATGATTGGAGTCCACCTGTGGTAAATTCAATTGATTTGACATGATTTGAAAAAGGCACACAACTGTTTATATAAGGTCCCACATTTGACAGTGCATGTCAGAGCAAAAACCAAGCTTTTGACATTATCGATCATAGTCTGCTGCTGGAAAAATGTATGCTATGACTTTACAGCCCCTGCTATATCGTGGATAAATAGTTACCTGTCTAAAAGAACAGAGAAGGTGTTATTTAATGGAAGCCTCTCCAACATAATCCAGGTAGAATCAGGAATTCCTCAGGGCAGCTGTCTAGGCCCATTACTTTTTTCAATCTTTACTAATGACATGCCACTGGCCTTGAGTAAAGCCAGTGTGTCTATGTATGTGGATAACTCAACACTATACACGTCAGCTACTACAGCGAGTGAAATTACTTCAACACTTAAAGAGCTGCAGTTACTCCTAAATATTTCAAAAACTAAACGCATAATAATGTGGAAATTGAAGTCGAGGTGATTAAACTGCTTGGAGTAAACCTGGATTGTAAACTGTCATTGTCAACTGTCATTGATGCAAAAGTAGCTAAGATGGGGAGAAGTCTGTCCATAATAAAGCACTACTTGTTTTTGTAAGAAGTGTTGACATGCTGAATGCACTGTGGTGTCTGTTTAAACTACTAGCACACAGCTTGGACACCCATGCATACCCCACAAGACATGCCACCAGAGGTCTCTTCACAATCCCCAAGTCAAGAACAGACTATGGGAGGCGTACAGGTAACTGACGCAAGAAGTAGAATCAGATTTAAAAAATTGATAAAAACACCTTAAGGAACAACTCTACACACACACGTACATTGCAATATTGTTGTATGGCGGTATTATACATGTTGTATTGTAGATATGTAGTGGTGTATTAATGTTATATGTTTTGTTTTATGTGTAATGCAAGTACCTAAATTGTTTGGACCCCAGGAAGAGTAGCTGCCGATGGGTATCCCTAATAAATACAAATGTCCCATAATGACGAAGTAAAAACATGTTTAAAAAAGAAATTTGCACGTTTTTGAAAATGGAATACAGAAATATCTAATTTACGATTCACACCCCTGAGTCAATCAGCACTGGAAGGACTGATGTAGGATACAATATTAAAGGTTTGAACATGTTCTAAAATTGTACTTTAGGCAATATCCACAATGCAACTAGTTCAGAATATTACAGGAGATATACAGTTTGTGTGTTACAAATGTGCAACATATTTTTAAACCGTTAACCCTGAACAGGATCAAAAATCATGTTTTAGCCAATATCCACAAAGCAACTCGTTCAGCACTGAAAGCCTGATGGGTTAGTCTATAAGAGCTTTCCACACCTGGATTGTGCATTAGCCCATTATTCTTTTCAAAGTTCTTCAAGCTCTGTCAAGTTGGTTGTTGATCATTTCTAGACAACCATTTTCAGGTCTTGCCATAGATTTTCAAGTATATTTAAGTCAAAACTGTAACTCAGTCACTCAGGAACATTCACTGTCGTCTTGGTAAGCAACTCCAGTGTAGATTTGGCCTTGTGTTTTAGGTTATTGTCCTGCTAAAAAGGTGAATTCCTTTTCCAGTGTCTAGTGGAAAGCATACAACCAGGATTTTGATGGTGCTTAGCTCCATTCTGTTTCTTTTTTATCCTGAAAACTTCCCAGTCCCTAACAATTACAAGCATACAGATATAGATTTTCTATTGTGTTTTTGACTATGTTTGTTTACTGTGTAACTCTGTGTTGTTGTTTTTGTCGCACTGCTTTGCTTTGTCTTGGCCAGGTCGCAGTTGCAAATGAGAACTTGTTCTCAACTGACCTACCTGGTTAAATAAAAGGTGAAATAAAAAATAATAAAAAAAATACCCATAACATTATGCAGCCACCACTATACTTGAAAATATGGAGAGTGGTACTCAGTAAAGTGTTATATTGGATTTGCCCCAAACATAACACTTTGTATTCAGGGCAAAAAGTGAATTGCTTTGCCACGTTTTTTGCAGTATTACTTTAAATGTTATTCTGTACAGGCTTCCTTCTTATCACTCTGTCAATTAGGTTAGCATTGTGGAGTAACTACAATGTTGTTGATCCATCCTCAATTTTCTCCTATCACAGCCATTACACTCTGTAACTGTTTTAAAATCACCATTGGCCTCATAGTGAAATCCATGAGCGTTTTCCTTCCTATACGGCAACGAAGTTAGGAAGGACGCCTGTATCTTTGTAGTGGCTGGGTGTATTGATACACCATCCACATTTTTACCCATCTACCAATAGGTGCCATTCTTTGCAAGGCATTGGAATAACCTCCCTGGTCTTTGTGGTTGAATCAGTGTTTGAAATGCTCTGCTAAACTGAGGGACCTTACATACAGTATAATTGAATGTGTGGTGTACAGAGATGATGTAGTCATTCAAAATTCATGTTAAACACTATTACTGCACACAGAGTGAGTCCATGCAACTTATTATGTGACTTGTTAAGCATCTGAACTTATTTAGGCTTGCTATAAGAAAATGGTTTGAATGCTTATTGACTCAATACATTTAAGCTTTTTAATTTTACATTATGGAGTGTTGTGTGTAGGCAGGGTCCGAAATTAACACCCGCGGGGTAGATTTTTTGGCGAGTAAATCTCAGAAGGCTATCCGCCACACTGGCGGGTAAATGTTTGTACCAAAATCATGATGTAATAAAATATCTGGCATGATGGCTCAGAGGAAATTACTCATGTTTGCTAGCAACAGACCATCTCGTACTCCTAGTTTCGCGACACTGTTTACAGTACGGGACATCGGCTACTCGACATCGCTCACCTGTCACTGCTAGCTACAGTTCATTAAATAGCTGTTATGAGGAGACATTTTACCTGGAGTAAGCCAACCTTTGAAACAAAAACCCACCGACAAAAAGGAGGACGAATCACATAAAACAAATTTTGTGAGAAATGGAGATAAAGGAGTTTCAAGAGGCTGGCTATGGTATGATGCTGAGGCTGTGGTGATGAGTTGTTCTGTGTGCCGCCAGTATGCTAAAGATAAAAGCAGGAACCAGTAATTTGTCATCAGCGAATAAAACGATGAAGCTGGAGAACATTCGTGACCATGAACAAAGCAAGTGTCACATTGCCTGCGTATTTTACCATTGTAGTTGCCCTGTTATTACTTCTATGTACTGTTATTCATTGTATCTGATATGTTTTGTTTATTTCATTGTGTGCCCACTGTTTGGTATTTTTGCACTCAACTACAGTTGTTTTTAAATGTGCTCTACAAATAAACTTGATTTGATTAACCGTTGATCAATATATTAAAATAATTTTGTTTCAAATTTTGCTCTGGCCACTTCTGTAAGTTTGTATTCAACATTATACCTTATTATCTCAATGAAATTTACACAAAAAGGCAATGTATTATTTTGACTGGTAAAAAATATGCTTGGCTGGTGGATTTTTACATCTACCAGTCCCCTTGGCAGGTGAGCCAATAAGTTAATTTCGGACACTGTGTGTAGGCCAGTGACAATCTCAATTTAATCTATTTTCAATTTAGGGTGTAACAACAAAATGTGGAAGAGACAAGAGAAAATGATCAGTCATGTAATAAAAGTGCTGAAAACATCCTGGCTCACCATTTAAAAAGAAGATTGAGAACAAGCTATAAGATGATCAACACCAGAGTTTTGGTGCAGGTACAGCCGACTAGCGGTAGCCACCCTCTGCGTTTTCAGGGGAAATGGAAAAAGCCCCTGGACGTTAACAAGGCGACGCTCCATCTTAACTCCTCCTCCACATTGACTGGATTGGTTTAACGGTTTACCCCGACAATCATTTGTTCTCGTCATGAGCAGAAAAAAAGAAATGCCGTTGACATTTATTTTACGCCTGCTACGTAAAGGCGCTAGCTAACACTACCTAGCTAAAAAATAAAGTCTGGGCAACAGTATTATTTTTTACAAATCTATACTTGGAGTCAAAAGTATCGATAGAATATCGTCCAAAATAATATTGGGATATGTAACAATCGATTTTTTCCCCATCACTACTATCACTCTACTATACCTTTCAGACAGAAGATGTGGTATATTACCTGTAAAAAAAAAAAAACATATGCCAATGTTTATATGACCCCTTTTACAACTCTCTTGCAGGTATACCCCTTTTATACATATCAGTGGGTAACTGGCAAATTGGAAGTGGTGGGGGTTGGAGGGTGTCGTTAAAACTATTGCCCTGTTTGCATTTCAAATAAGGGAGGTGTTAAACAATGGAAGTGTTAAAGGGATACTTCTGGATTTTTCATCATGCTAGCAGACACCCATATACTTCCAGTCATTGTGCTAATGCTAGTTAGCATTGGCTTGCAAAACTACCTCCAACTTCCTTCATTATGGACACAGACTCTGGGGAAGTAGATACAGGGCCTCATTGCCAAAATCTTTTTAAAGACCAACTAAAGGCAATAAACAACGTCTCGTATAAAACAGCCTATGTGGCATCAATAAGAGTCGGAAACATTTATTCTAGTGTCAAAATTTACTACGAAGTGTAAATAGGATAATTTTGATCATAAAGTCAGTCTCGTCCAAAATAGAGTTTTGCAAGTGAGTTCGTCACAACATGTAGCCTACACCTGTAGGGATATTAATAGTTCTGGGATTTGTCCACTGGGAAAGATCTAACAGCAGCGGACATAAGGAGAGACGAGACAAAACTAGCCAATTATAGAATATTGTGTTGTACGACAGCTGAGCTGACTCAAGACTGGGCATTCAACTCGTTTCCATGGTAACATGTACACCCAAAGACAACTCGTTCACATTAACAACTGACTGCAGGAGCGATGCCAACATTCCCCTACGCATCAGCTGGGCAGCCTCAACATCATTTGGAAACAACTCTCTCTCTGAAAACCAAACTTTGCATATACAATAGCCTGGTCATCTCCGTCCTGATGTACGAATCAGAGTCATGGACCCTCTCACTGGACCTCACGTCATCTGGATGCCTTTGACTCCAAGTGCTTCCGGAGCATACTGGGCATCACATGGCACGACTACACCTCGAACTCCACATACGGAACAACCCAGTTTCCTCCCTGGTCAGAGCCTACTGACTCCGACTGTCACCTGGTCCGATCAAACCTTATCCTCAATGAGCCATCCCCCAACTGGCCACACCCAAGAGGAAGACCGAGTTTCAGGTGGTGCGACCATATGGAGGACGACTTACACAACCTGGGACCCAACACCACATCAGCCTGGGACCTGTCCCAGAATAGGAAGGCGTGGCCCTATGCTCAAATGAGCGAGTGGAGATGAGTGAGTGAGAGAGAGGGCCTTAAAAACCAAGCTTCAAAACAAGGCCAAATCAGGAAGCTCAGTCCCCCTTTAACGAATTTACCTGCAAAAAAAGCCAAGAACCATTAACACAGACCTACCACTTGTATTTCGGTTACAGGGTCTGTTAAAACGCAGGAATCATGTCTAGGTATTTTGGTGAGTTTTAAACAAAAAAACAGGCAAAAAGAAAGAGGCATGGTAAATTAGTGGGAATAGTGTGTGTGAAATGGATATATGATTCTAAGAGCTCTATTATGCAAAGTCAGGATTTTGAAAATACAGTACTCAAAACAGAGTCTTAAGGTATTAGAAATACATCAAAACACAATAATGTTGTAGTAAAGACCTCTACCAACTAATATCAACACATATCAAATCAAATCAAATTTTATTTCTCACATACACGTGTTTAGCTGATGTTATTGCAGGTGTAGCGAAATGCTTGTGTTTCTAGCTCAGAATTTGGGCCCATTCCTCCTGACAGAACTGGTGTAACTGAGTCAGGTTTGTAGGCCTCCTTGCTCGCACACGCTTTTTCAGTTCTGCCCACACATTTTCTATAGGATTGAGGTCAGGGCTTTGTGATGACCACTCCAATACCTTGAGTTACAGTTCATATAAGGAAATCAGTCAATTTAAATAAATAAATTAGGCCCTAATCTATGGATTTCACATGACTGTGCAGGGGTGCAGCCATGGGTGGGCCTAGGAGGGCATAGGCCAACCCACTTGGGAGCCAGGACCACCCAATGGGGAGTCAGGCACAGCCAATCAGAATTAGTTTTCCCCCAAAAGGGCTTTATTACAGACAGAAATACTCCTCAATTTCATCAGCTGTACGGGTGGCTGGTCTCAGACGATCCCGCAGTTGAAGAAGCCGGATGTGGAGGCCCTGGGCTGGCATGGTTACACGTGGTCTGCGGTTGTGAGGCCGGTTGGACGACTGTGATAGAAGAACTTGTATGTTAAAGTAATGACTAAAGTATTCCACCCTGAAACTGTATGAACTATGTGAAATATGTGAAATGCATTAGAATCATAAGAGGCAAGACTGCAGTTAGTGTAGCGACTAGGAGATGTCTGTTTTCTGTGTAGGTATGAACGTAGTTAGTGGAAAAGTACAGAATGTCTTGAAGGGAGTGAACTGAGATAACAGAAACGTGTGTGTGTGTATAAAAAAGGGTCTCCTCATGAGAGGGGCAGAGCTCTCTGAATAAACCACTGATCTGTTGTAGACTGAGACTTTACTTAATTCTTCATTAACTAGAGCCTTACAACCTCTGGGAATTAATCAAAGCTAGAGTGAGAGTTCATTTAGAACATTGAGATAGAAATTCTAGTGACACTGTCAAATTCTCTAAAACGACGTTGGAGGCGGCTTATGGTAGAGAAATTAACATTAAATTCTCTGGCAACGGCTCTTTTGGACATTCGTGCAGTCAGCATGCCAATTGCACGCTCACTCAAAACTTGACATTTGTGGCCTTTTATTGTCCTTAGCACAAGGTACACCTGTGTAAAGATCATACTGTTTAATCAGCTTCTTGATATGCCAAAAACCCACATATCTTTAAGATATTTTCACATTTCTCTCCTTCATGAGGATAATGAAAGTTCACAGAAGTAACAAGTAAAGGTAGACCTACCAATTAGTTATGTTTTACTTATATACATTTTTGTTTATGAATTATTGTTTGATTAAAACATGTAATTCTGTTACCAAATCGGTAACAGAATGATCGAAAAATCGGTAACGGAATAACTGCAATTGAATTGGCTACAATGGGAAAGTAGTCAGAAACCACAGTTGAGTCACCTACTGTCCTCCCTTCCAGCTCATAACCGTTACATTTTTCTTTCTGTCATCTGGTGGTCAAAGAGGGTGTGAAAACAGTCTGGACAACTCCCTCCCTCTCTCTGCCTCTCTCCCTCTCTCTCCAGCACAAACATAGATGTCCATGATTGGTGACCAGATCAAATCTGAATCAATCACAGACATCCATGTTCCACAATATTTGACAGCACAGTAGAGTACAATTAAGTACAGCGGAGTATAAAATATACATTGTGTTTGTTAAGAGTTTAATCTAAAAACGTCTTTCAAGGAAGGACTAGCCTACTTCAATAAATGGGGAAAAGGACTAGGCTACATCAAAGCCAACATTCATTTTCTTATCATCCACTAACAAACAAACCCGTTATAGCCCATTAAAGCCAGACTCAGAAAGTGTCAGTTTCGTCATTTTGTTTACATTTTAAATTTCTTTGTCGGGTCAACACAGCAAACCCAGGCAAGATGTCACAACATGCTCTAGAGTCTAGGCTACCGGAGAGTTCTCAATTCATCAAACAGTTTTCTAGTTACAACAAGCATGTAGGCTAATGTATTATAAATAAATAAGACCACAATGAACATGAAAGCAGTAAAATGCAATTCTAATTTACATAGCTAGACAACAATATACTGTGGTGCAAAAACAAGGTCGTTATCTGCTTGATCTCAGTCTTGCATTGCAAACACTAGAAAAGTCTACCCTCAGCAACTAGCTAGCCTATGCTATGTTGAATTATAAAATAAATTCACCATCAAAGGTTGCAATAGTAAACACAACAAAGCAACTTTGTTACAAACCCACTGGTGTTTAAAAAAATGCTCTGCTACAAATCATCAGCTGACAGACTGGCTACTTCTTCTGTGGGTTTTATCAAGGATTATATTCCAAAAAGGTGTAGACAGAACCAAAATATGAACTGTTACCACACGCATTTGTCAGATAAATTACACTTTTATTCTGTACGATAACTGTAATTTATAATGAGTTATTTATAAGAGGGATATAGATGTTTTATTTTTATTGTTTATGTGTTGCTGTAATCATGGATTGATCAGAGCAACAGATAGGTTTATTGATAGAATGTGTGTGAGAAACTATGCGTGATAGTTACCTGGAGAAATCTGACCTGCAAATTGTAAACAAAGCCGATGTACTTATAACGCGTAATAACTTATTTATCACTTTGAAGGGACCCAAATGGCAAATTAAGATATATTAAAGAAAAATCAAATAAATAAAAAATATATAATTTTTCATCCCTTGTCAGATACCTCGAATTTCCCACCAATCCATTACGTTTTGTATTTGCAGTCACAAATCCTTCTCTATGTCATTACTGTGGCAACATGGAAGATTCTGATTGACGGACACGCGATTCTCCAAGCGATTATCTCGCTCTCCCCACTTCTCTCTACGTTGGGGATTGTGAACAGCAACAGTTAGCCATTTCAAAACCACAGCTTGCCGTCGGATTGAGGGAGACAATGCCATCCTGTCTGATTTTCAGACTCTGCTTGCAGATAAAAGAAGAAATCTGTACTGCCCTGCCCACTTCACTGTTGCTCCAAGCAGAGGAAACTGCAGTTCTGAAATACATCAAAAAGCGTGAAGACTTCTGCTTGAAGCCCATACACGCCGTAGCGTACATGTTGGACCACAAGTATGCTGGGCAAGAGCATCCTGTCTGGTGCAGAGATCAACAAGGCCTATGGTGTCATCACTACCATGTCTCGCCACCTTGGCCTGGATGAGGGCAAGGTTCTTGGCAGTCTGGCAAAGTACACTTCCAAGCAAGGGCTTTGGAATGGCAGTCGTGCCAACATATCCCATCAGCCACCTGGTGGAAGGGACGTTGTGGATCTGAGGCTCTTTCCCCTGTTGACTCCATCATCCTCCAAATCCTATCAACATCAGCCGCCTCAGAGCGCAACTGGTCCTTGTTTGGGAACACACACACCAAAGCACGCAACAGGCTGACCAATACAAGGGTTAGAAAATTGGTTGCCATCCGGTCAAATTTGAGGCTTTTGAGTCTGACAACGAGCCATCCTCAACAAGGTTGGAAAGTGACAGTGAAGATGAGGCCTCAGAGTCTGATGTTCAAGAGGTGGACATTGAGGAGGTCCAGGGAGAAGACGTAGAAGCCTGAGAGGAACACAACCAAAGCTTTAGTTTCTAGACTACATACACCTTAGCCAAATACATTTAAACTCAGTTTTCACAATTCCTGACATTTAATCCTAGTAAAATTATGGCGGTTTTGGAGCAGTGGCTTCTTCCTTCCTGAGCGGAAGAATTCTATTGGAAGGATTTATTCATTTGCAATTATGTCTACTTATGATAAGGTTAAAGGTTTATGTTTCTGTCTCCATATGATATGGTAAATATATCCAATGCAAAAAACATCTACATTTAAATGGTGTTAATATTAATTTGCATATATTTCCGTTAATTCCCACGGAAAGTTTCCACCTCTGAATATTCCCCAAAATGTGCAACCCTACTCTTTTCTCTTCAAATTGACATAACTTTTACTCTATGGCTTGTTCGTTTGGACTTCCAGAGATTTTTACGGTGCAGTATAATCAGTCCCCTTCAGTAGTTTAAAGTTGATTAGTGGGATCAGGTGTGTAATGCTATGGGGAAAAACAAAAATGTACATCCTTTTGGTTCCCAGGTCCAGGACCAGG
Organism: Thymallus thymallus; assembly: GCA_023634145.1. Classification (NCBI taxonomy): domain Eukaryota; kingdom Metazoa; phylum Chordata; class Actinopteri; order Salmoniformes; family Salmonidae; genus Thymallus; species Thymallus thymallus. The sequence continues at coordinate 8,333,172 of CM042413.1, forward strand.
ATGAAGACACACTGTTGTAAGACAACAGGAGGAAACATGAAGTTTGACAAAATGTTGCATGACATTCCATGCAAACTTTTCACTTACCTGTTCATTTAGCCAGTCTGTCTATTAAGCAAACTATTATTACCCTCGCTCATATCATATGCATTTTTAGCTACTGAAGTATTTCTCTGCCTTCGACCTGTATAGTATAGTTAACCATCCAAGATCCACCAATGTATTGTGTACATATTCAGCCAACCACCCATACTATGTAGTCTTTTTATAGCTTTTTTTTGCACTCCAGATATCTTGTATCTCTATACTTTTATTATACTGCCGCTCTTTGTATCATGTACCATGTATCTGTCTTTTGTGTACTTTCGTTGTGGCATTTTGCACCTGCCCTGTGTTTTGTTGTAGCTGCTTGACAATGAAATTTCCCCCCCGGGGGATCAATAAAGTACCTAACTATCTATCATTCTATCTATCTATTTAGGCAATAAATCCTAAGGACTAGTTTTTGTTAGCGGGCTGATACCGTATGTCTGATGAGAGGCGTATACATATCCCATCTGATTCAGATCTATACTGAACAAAATATAAACGCAACATGTAAAATGTTTGTCCCATGTTCATGAGCACCATGTTCATGAGCATCATGTTCATGAGCATCATAAACCAACTTCAGTGGGCAAATGCTCACCTTCGAAGGCCACTGGCACGCTGGAGAAGTGAGCTCTTCACGGATTAATCCCGGTTTCAACTGTACCGGGTAGACGGCAGACAGTGTGTATGGCGTTGTGTGGACGAACGGTTTGCTGATGTCAACGTTGTGAACAGAGCGCCCCATGGTGGAGGTGGGGTTATGGTATGGGCAGGCATAAGCTACGGAAAACGAACAATTTCATTTTATCGATGGCAATTTGAATGCATAGATCCCGTGACGAGATCCTGAGGTCCATTGTTGTGCCATTTATCCACCTCCATCACCTCATGTTTCAGCATGATAATGTCACAAGGATCTAATGTCACAAGGATCTGTACACAATTCCTGGAAGCTGAAAATGTCCTACTTCTTCCATGGCCTGCACACTCACTAGACATGTCACCAATTGAGCATGTTTTGGATGCTCTGGATTGACATTGTACGACAGTGTTCCAGTTCCCGCCAATATCCAGCAACTTCGCACAGCCATTGAAGAGGAGTGGGACAACATTCCACAGGCCACTATCAACAGCCTGATCAACTCTATGCGAAGGAGATGTTTTGAGCTGCATGAGGCAAATGGTGGTCACACCAGATACTGACTGGTTTTCTGATCCACTACCCTATTTTTGTTTTTAAGTTGTGTGAATATGTAATATCTGTAATTCTTATCTTTTTTTGGGGAAGGTAAAAGGTGTATGTTTCTGTCTCCATATGATATGGTAAATATATCCAATGCAAAAAACATCTACATTTAAATGGTATTAATATTAATTTGCATATATTCCAGTTAATTCCATGTTAAGTTTCCTCCAAAATGTGCAACCCTAGTCCTGAACTATCTGAAGTCAAGTCCAATACCATAGCAACTTAGTAGACTACTCCCATTGTTTCCCAGAAGATACTCTGAGATTTAGGATATGAGGTGAATATCTGACAGACAGATGCTGCCCTTGGCAACAGAAAGGGGGAGGAAGTAAGACTCTTTAGTCAACTGTCAGAGGAGTGGTGACTGCTTGGAGATAAGACTGTTGACTACAGCAGTGTGGAGAGGGTTGCCTTCTAACTGTCAGAGGAGTGGTGACTGGTTGGAGATAAGACTGTTGACTACAGCAGTGTGGAGAGGGTTGCCTTCTACCGCTCCCTGAACATGGCATCTCTATTTTACTACAAGCTCCATGTTCATGTGTGCTTGTGCAAACATTAAAATTGGGCTTCGCTCAAGAGTTTTCACAAGCATATGGCGCACACACGTTTCATTCCACTGATCTTACCACATCAAACATATTCCTTGTTTAATACGTCCTATTCCGACAGATCATTCCTTTTCATTTCACTGCACCTCCATGGAAAATATTATTCCATTAAACATCTTGATGTAGCAAAAGCATGGCTCCCATTAAATAGAGAGATGCAGTTGCTGCAATTGCTTCCCTGCTCGATGGTTAGCCTAGCTAGCTCCAGCTCACTGTGTACTCTCCTGGCTCTGCAGTGCTCGACTGTTAGCCCCAGAAAGGGTTGTCCTCTCCACTCCAGTCAGTCACACATAAACCCTGGTGGCTAGCTGTGCTGCTTCTGGTGCCCTTTCAGCAGCTGTAAATAACATCTCCAAACTAATTTGGCTTTCCCTGCCACATGCCAGTGAGCAATGGGAGTGCGCACGGAGGAGAGGCACCAGTGAATCTGGTCAGACAGGCTCCCACCCAGGCCCTCTCGTCGGCCTGATTAATACAGGCATTTGCAACGGACACCTCTGCTGATGAGAAACGTGAAGGGAAAATGAAGCAGGCGCGGGGCAGGGACGCCTCTCACAGCGCGATGACAGACTGAGGGATCAGATCGATTCCAGCCGCGGTTCTGTCAGGGCCCTCTTTGATGCTTTCAAAGCGGGGGAGGAAAAGAAAACATCCAACACGACGGATGACAAAAAAAAGAGAGCGAGAAGGAAAACAAGAGATTACATAAGAGAACCTCTGACCTGATTGTGGAGGGCTCTCTGCCTCCGTCTGCACAGTGCCGCCTTTCATTTTTAATTCTCTCTTCACTGCAGAGTAAATGAGGATCTCTAATAAAGAATGGGTTTCAAAGCCTGCTGGCGCAGACAGAAAGTGACAGGCTCTGTGTGAATCACAGAGAGTTCTCTGAAGAGGTTCGGGCGGGAGTTGGGGGGGGGGGGGAATTAGAGCAGTGCAGGCAGAAGCACTTCCCCTTGGTTAGATTAGGTGCGTTGCATCAGATGAAAGAGCCGCTCTGGTTTTCATCTTCCTTTTTGTTTCTCTCGCTAAAGCTAGTGTACAGAGATCACTGGGAGCAGACACAGCCCCTCCACTGTGACAGGCCGGGGGTGGATTTATCAAGCCTTTGCTCAAAGATGATGACACACTGAGTGATACAGACGGCCCTATTGCTTTTGCAGACCCGGGAACCTGCTCTGCTCAGCTCTGTACTAGGCAGGCATTGATTGCTTGGCTATTGACGTGGCTGCAAGCTCGCTCCTGCCAGCCCAGACCTGGGAGCTTTGCCTGCCTGCATTATTCAGCTCTCATTAACAGGGACAGGTGGATCCCCAATGTTCGCCAGGCTTTGCCTGCCAGGCTCATAACTCACCATCAGCCCTTTACAGACAGTGGCCACCTTCAGAAGCCACATTAGTACCGTCACCCGTGAGGGGACACTCGCTGAGGAAGTGGGCAAATGGGGCACAGGGTCGTTCCGTCTGGTTGTGTTGAGAGGGGGCTTGAAACCCTATCTGTACTCAACCTACCGTGTTGCCTTTACCAGTAAAGCACTGTAAGCTGTTTTAGCATCCCACGCCAGGTTAAAATGCTGTCCAATCAATTTCCTGGGGTTAAAACACAAAGATTATCCCTACCTGCCAAAGGGACTCTGGCACTTCGCATGACCTCATTCACCAATTATTTTGTATAGCCTACCATCTAGGCCTAAAGCTTTTCACCTCAAGTGTTTTCATATCTTAATAATGGGTTTGCATTTACTGAGCCTGAGTGCATTTCCTCCCACGGTAGTGTAGTTAAGTACTGAGGGATTAAAGGGAAAATCTGAAAAGGCAATGTTCCAGTATATCATTTTCCAATCCATCCACAACATTCTGTTCTCAAACATCCCTCGTTTAATCAATATTTCCTGAATAAAAGAGCAGCAGAATGGATTCCAACTGCAATTTGTCATTTCAATAACGCTTGGCAAAACCCCCGTTTGCACAGCGTATCCATAGCAACGGGTGAATGAAAAATTCAATTTTGATACCAATTTCACAACATGCCAGTGGTGATGAAAGCCGCCGCGATAGAGGGTGGATAAAAACGGACCCGGTCTTGATAACACAGCCCCTGGATCAGAGAGCTTTCACCTCTGTGACTGGCACCTTTAGCCCAAAGAGGAATAACAACTCAATAAGGACTTCAATGACATGTGCAGGACCTGGCCAATGAGTCATCTCAGTGGGCCTGCTGGTGAGGGACAGGTATTCCGTGCAGGGATCCACGCCGAGGCTGGCCCGTGTAATTGGATTGTGTGCTTGAGCTGCTGACAGAAATAGAAATGTCCCGGCCAGGCTCCGGGTGATGGGAATCACCAGGACCCAGGGAGGTCAGTCAAGCTCCATCTCAGCTAAATGTCAGGAGGGTGGCAGGAGGCACCTCAGAGTGCAGGACTTAGTCCCTCACGCGCACTGTTTGGGTGCCGTGTCTAAGACTGTGTTGAATCGGTCAGCCCTAAAGATATAAGTGCTCTCTTTTTTTTTATCTGGTGGTGGCTTTTTAGTTCAGTTGGACCACTCTGCTCCAGTCGCCGCACATTGTGTGACGTCTCCACAGAGAAACACTTTGCCACCCTTGTGCTTCCGGATAAGCCACGTCAGAGATGGGCTGGGCGATATGACCAAAATCTCATATCCCGATAACGATACATATCACGATATAGCACATTTTCTGTAAATTCAATGAATAAATAGTTTAAATAAAATGACCACATGTAAAGGCCTATTTCTTATTGGAATAAAAGGTACTTACTCATATTTTATTATTTCTCCTTATATTTAGAACCTTTGTGGAAATTTTCAATTAAGCATGTAACAAAACATAAAATATAAATGTATAAAATCTAAAAAGGTAAATAGAAAACACTTCCAACTACAGTTGCAAACAAAATAAATCTAGGCCTGAATATGGTCAAAAATATCAAAACCAAACATATAATACTCTAACAGTAGAACTGTTTGAATTGTAGCAGCAAACTAATTAATACAGGCCTGACAAATATTGGTATATAAAAATACCAAATGTAAACATGGAAAACGTTCAAGTTTAAACTATAGCAGCAAAATAAGGCTCACAAATATATAAAATATAACAAGTAAACAAAAACACTCCTTCAAGTTTGAATTATAGCATTATATGACAACAACCAAAGTGCCGCAAACAATATATTTGGCAACAATGTCACGTTCACTCTCCTCCCTGTTTGCTTGTGTTGCGAACGCAAAGCGTCGTCCAATTGACGAAAAATATTGCCGTAAAGAGTGTGATTTGCGACACAACAAAATAAACGATAGAGCATAATATGAAACGCTAGACGTTTTTTTATCGTCACACGATATATATCGTCATATTGCCCAGCCCTACGTCAGAGGCAAAAATGAAACATTTCCTATTGCTTTCATCTCCATTCTCATGGCACATACATATGAATAAAGCAGGACAGTGGGGCTGCATCAGATTTCACTCTATCATGATCAGTGGCTGAATCCAAAGAAGAGGAGAGAGAGAGAGAAAATAGATTTGGCAGGCAGGGGGGAGGAGAGGTCCTCTGGGTAATAGGTTCACAGAGAGGGAGCGTGTGCAGCCCCAGCCGCCATGTCATTTGCAGGCCATTTACACACGGCACAGAAACCAGACGTCGGCAGAGCATCTGGCCAAACAGAGGTCCCCACCTTCACAGACCTGACAAGTTACCAGATTGATAACCCCAGAAGTGTGAAATGCAGCTATGGAGCATTTGTAGGAGGCTCCATTAGAGACCGCTAAAATGTCCCCGTATCGACCCAGTGACCAGAAGGGTCCAGGGGAACATGGAGACAATCCTCAACCTTAAGGACAGTGGGCCATTTTCTCCTGTGAGTTCAGACAGCCATTTTAGCTCCAACGATCCTTACAGTACAGCGGAGAGTCCCACTGTGCAACGTATCAGTAACCTAGTAACACTTCTGGGGTCTCTGAAGCACAGTCCAATCAAGTGTGTCATGTTTTACTGGTCTCCGAGATATGACTTGAGCAGTGTTGACTACAATTAAGTCAGAACGTGCAGCTAGCCGAGACAGGGCTGCATTTCTGCACCAGTTGTATCGCCAGATTTATTACGCAGGCTAATTTGTCAGTTGAAATAAAATGTTACAGCGTAGACACATATTGTTCCTGGCAGTAGCTATCGACCACACAGCTACCACTGCAAAGCTTCAGATTTAGGCCAAGATCTGCTTCTTAGTGGCCTTAAAACTGTTTTTTTCCCCCCTCACATGTACAGACACAATTTTTCCAAGTTTGAGTTTTGGGCCAGTAACCTGAATACCCAAGCCGAGAAGGTAAACAAAAAAACAAAAACAAAAAAAAGACAAAAAATATGTTGGTCGATGTGCCCTCGAGCAAGACACTTAACACAAATTCGCTCCAGGGGCACCGTACTACTGTGGCTGACCATGTAAAACAACATTTCATAGCACCTATCCGGTGTATTTGATTTATTAGGATCCCCATTAGCCGACGCTAGTGGCAATAGCATGTCTTACGTGGGTCCGACAATACTTCACAATTTACATACATTTAAAAACATTAACATGTATTGTGTGTGTGCGTATCTAGCAGTTACACATACATGTCAGTCATACACACAACAAGTAGGTCACATGTACCCCTTTTCCACCAAAGCATTTTGAGAGCCGGTGGCTACTCGCAAACCAGTTCTTTGTGTTTCGACAGCCAAAGAACCGGTTCTCGGCCAGGAAAATTGGTTCCAAAGCGGCACCAACTCTTTGCTGGACTAGAACCGTTCTTTTACCACGTCATGCTTACGTCGGGGGCTGGGGGCGGGGTTATTGTGACCAACAACACGACGGGAGCTAAGCTAAGACGTATGGCGACGTACACAGTGACGTAACAACGTCGTTCGCTGGGCTCTCTAGTCAGTGGAAAAACAAACAGGTTCTAAGAAGGTTCGCAAGTTGAACCAACTTTAGATTTGTTCTGGACCTGGGAACTGTGAAAAGATCCCTGGTGGCATGTCTGGTGGGGTAAGTGTGTGTGTGTGTGTGTGTGTGTGTGTGTGTGTGTGTGTGTGTGTGTGTGTGTGTGTGTGTGTGTGTGTGTGTGTGTGTGTGTGTGTGTGTGTGTGTGTGTCAGTGCTGTTTGTAAGTTAACTACAAATGAATGTTTCTTATAAAAACAAGAAGTGATGCAGTCAGTCTTTCCTCAACTATTAGCCAAGAGAGACTGGCATGTATAGTAATAATACTCTGATTACAATGAAGAGCAAGATGTGCCGCTCTGTTCTGGGCCTGCTGCAGCTTAACTACGTCTTTCTTTGCTGCGCTTGACCATATGACTGGACAATAATCAAGACAAAACTACAGCCTGCATGACTTGCTTTGTGGAGTTTGGTGTCAAAAAGGCAGAGCATCGCTTTATTACGGACAGACCCCCATCTTTACAACCATTGAATCTATACATTTTGACCATGTCCTCAACTTGTTCATTACCAGATTCTGCTGAGGTCTAGAACTTAGGGAATGATTTGTACCAAATACAATGCTCTTAGTTTTAGAGATGTTCAGGACCAGTTTATTACTGGCCACCCATTCCAAAACTGACTGCAACTCTTTGTTAAGGGTCTCTTTGTTGACTTCATTAGCTGTGGTTGCTGATGTGTATATGGTTGAATCATCAGCATACATGGACGCACATGCTTTGTTTAATGCCAGTGGCATGTCATTGGTAAAAAATAGAAGAGGGCCTAGAGAGTTGCCCTGCGGTACACCACACGTTTGACATTAGAGAAGTTTCCATTAAAGAAAACCCTTTGAGTTTTATTATATAGACCGCTCTAAATTCATGATATGGCAGAGGTTGAAGAGCCATAACACATACTTGTTCTCAACATTAGGTTATGGTCAATAATATCAAAGGCTACACTGAAATCTAACACTACAGCTCCTACAATCTTCTTATCATCAATTTATTTCAACCAATCATCAGTCATTTGTGTCAGTACATGCTGAGTGCCCTCCTCTATAAGCATGTTGTTAATTTGTTTACAAGGAAATAACTTTGTATTTGGTCAAACACCATTTTTTGCAATAGGTTGATAAGAGCTGGCGGTCGGCTGTTAGAACCAGTGAAGGCCACTTTACCACTCTTGGGTAGCAATATTACTTTGGCTTCCCTGCAGGCCTGAAGACAAACACCTTCCTCAAGACTAAAATATTATATTAAAGATATGACAGAGAGGAGTGGCCATAGAGTCAGCTACAATCCTAAATTGTCAATGCCAGAAGGTTTGTCATTATTACTTTACAAAATTCTAATGCTTTTCTTTCATTACTTGTTTTTTAATGCATGAATACGATGGTTCATTGTTGGCATTTCCTGCCAAAGTTAACCCACTTTTCCAACGAATTAATCATAAAAATAATTGGAAATGTCAAATAGTTTCGTGATGAATAAGCCATATGATTCAATAAAAGACAGAGTTGAATTTGTCTTTCTGCCTATCATTTAATTTAAAGTACTCCAAAGTCATATCATTGATCTTGGCTTCATAATACAGTTTCTTAATTTTGTAGAGTTTAGTCACATAATTTCTCAAGTTGCATTAAGTCCGCCAGTCAGATGTGCAGCAAGACTTGTTAGCCACTCCCTTTGCCCCATCTCACTCAACCATACAGTTTTTCAATTCCTTATCAATCTATGGAGCCTTAACAGTTCTAACAGTCAGTATGTGACAAAAATAAATAAAAAATGCAAATTATAATACACACATTTAAGCTGTCTCTAATTACAGTGGGGAGAACAAGTATTTGATACACTGCCGATTTTGCAGGTTTTCCCACTTACAAAGCATGTATAAGTCTGAAATTAGGTACTCTTCAACTGTGAGTGACGGAATCTAAAACAAAAATCCAGAAAATCACATTGTATGATTTTTAAGTAATTAATTTGCATTTTATTGCATGACATAAGTATTTGATACATCAGAAAAGCAGAACTTAATATTTGGTACAGAAACCTTTGTTTGCAATTACAGAGATCATACTTTTCCTGTAGTTCTTTACCAGGTTTGCACACACTGCAGCAGGGATTTTGGCCCACTCCTCCATACAGACCTTCTCCAGATCCTTCAGGTTTCGGGGCTGTCGCTGGGCAATACGGACTTTCAGCTCCCTCCAAACATTTTCTATTGGGTTCGGGTCTGGAGACTGGCTAGGCCACTCCAGGACCTTGAGATGCTTCTTACGGAGCCACTCCTTAGTTGCCCTGGCTGTATGTTTCGGGTCGTTGTCATGCTGGAAGACCCAGCCACGACCCATCTTCAATGCTCTTACTGAGGGAAGGAGGTTGTTGGCCAAGATCTCGCGATACATGGCCCCATCCATCCTCCCCTCAATACGGTGCAGTCGTCCTGTCCCCTTTGCAGAAAAGCATCCCAAAAGAATGATGTTTCCACCTCCATGCTTCACGGTTGGGATGGTGTTCTTGGGGTTGTACTCATCCTTCTTCTTCCTCCAAACACGGCGAGTGGAGTTTAGACCAAAAAGCTCTATTTTTGTCTCATCAGACCACATGACCTTCTCCCATTCCTCCTCTGGATCATCCAGATGGTCATTGGCAAACTTCAGACGGGCCTGGACATGCGCTGGCTTGAGCAGGGGGACCTTGCGTGCGCTGCAGGATTTTAATCCATGACGGCATAGTGTGTTACTAATGGTTTTCTTTGAGACTGTGGTCCCAGCTCTCTTCAGGTCATTGAACAGGTCCTGCCGTGTAGTTCTGGGCTGATCCCTCACCTTCCTCATGATCATTGATGCCCCACGAGGTGAGATCTTGCATGGTGCCCCAGACCAAGGGAGATTGACCGTCATCTTGAACTTCTTCCGTTTAATAATAATTGCGCCAACAGTTGTTGCCTTCTCACCCAAGCGGCTTGCCTATTGTCCTGTAGCCCATCTCAGCCTTGTGCAGGTCTACAATTTTATCCCTGATGTCCTTACACAGCTCTCTGGTCTTGGCCATTGTGGAGAGGTTGGTGTCTGTTTGATTGAGTGTGTGGACAGGTGTCTTTTATACAGGTAACGAGTTCAAACAGGTGCAGTTAATACAGGTAATGAGTGGAGAACAGGAGGGCTTCTTAAAGAAAAACTAACAGGTCTGTGAGAGCCGGAATTCTTACTGGTTGGTAGGTGATCAAATACTTATTTCATGCAATAAAATGCAAATTAATTATTTAAAAATCATACAATGTGATTTTCTGGATTTTTGTTTTAGATTCCGTCTCTCACAGTTGAAGTGTACCTATGATAAAAATTACAGACCTCTACATGCTTTGTAAGTAGGAAAACCTGCAAAATCGGCAGTGTATCAAATATATATATATACATACAGACTGCAACTCTTTGTTAAGGGTTTCAGTGACTTCATTAGCTGTGATTGCTGATGCGTATATGGTTGAATCATCAGCATACATGGACACACATGCTTTGTTTAATGCCATGCTATGTACCGCCCATATATATATCAACAAAATTAAGATACTGCTTGTCTAGTGGTGACTGAAGTGGCTCCTTACCATAGAGACTGTGCTATTAAACTCTCAGAGCTGCCATGGACAGTGAAGATACACAACTGTAAAATATGCATTACTACATATGCATAGGATGTTGCTGCTGTAAATCTTGTCATATCACTAGATAGTTAAATTACAAATTGAGGATTGGCGTGCTATGCAATGTTTTATGATTAAGATCCCATTATAATTAACATCCCTCTTCTCTTTATCTAAACAGTACATAAGCTTATCTTGACCTTTCTCCATTACCTTTGGCCGTGGAAAACTCCCCAGTTTCCCATGCATACAGGGAATGACCAAAGTACTTCAATATTTCAACAGCCAAATTCCTCTGATGAGATTAGGGGTTCGTAAATGCTGTTTTTCATAACAGGCCCCTCTCGACTATGACTTTTGTACCGCCCATGTGAGGGTTTCCTAAGGCATTGGACTGTACAGGGCATTTCTATGTAAAGAGCACCAACATGTGAAGTTCATAGCAGCACTTCATAGGAGCACAAGTTCATAGGAGCAAAGTCTTTGATCTCTGGTCAAACAGATGGGAAAGCAGTCTTAGAAAACATCTAGCAGAAGAAGTCTTAAAAAGTAGCCTATTAGAGGGGCCTCCCGAGTGGCACAGCAGTCTTAGGCACTGCATCGCCGTGCTGATGCACCACTATATCCTGGAGTTCGATTGATCCCAGACTGTGTCACAGCCGGCATTGACTGGGAGCCCCTAACCCTTTTACATACACACAGTGCCTTCGGAAAGTCTTCAGGCCCTTTGACTTTTTACACATACCTTACAGCCCGTCAGCCAGTCAATCTACACACAATACTCCATAATGAAAAAGCAAAAATAGGTTAAGAAATGTTTCCTAATTTATTAAAAAGAAAAACCTGAAATATTACATTTACTTAAGTATTCAGACCCTTTACTCAGTACTTTGTTGAAACAACTTTGGCAGCCATTACAGCATTGAGTCTTCTTGGGTATGATGCTACAAGCTTGGCACACCTGTATTTGGGGAGTTTCTCCCATTCTTCTCTGCAGATCCTCTCAAGCTCTGTCAGGTTAGATGGGGAGCGTTGCTGCACAGCTATTTTCAGGTCTCTCCAGAGATGTTCGATCGGGTGGGCCACTCAAGGACATTCAGAGACTTGTCCCGAAGCAACTCCTGCATTGTCTTGGCTGTGTGATTAGGGTCGTTGTCCTGTTGGAAGGTGAACCTTCGTCCCCAGTCTGAGGACCTGAGCACTCTGGAGCAGGCTTTCATCAAGGACCACTGCACTTTGCCTCGATCCTGACTATTCTCCCAGTCCCTACCACAATCCCCACAGCATAATGCTGCCACCACCATGCTTCACCGTAGGTATAGTGCCAATACAGTTCAATCTTGGTTTCATAAGACCAGAGAATCTTATTTCTCATGTTCAGAGTCTTTAGGTGTCTTTTAGTAAACTCCAAGTGGGCTGTCATGTGCCTTTTACTGAGGAGAGTCTTCCGTCTGTCCACTCTACCATAAAGGCCTGATTGGTGGAGTGCTCCCTGACTAAGGGCCTTCTCCCCCGATTGCTCAGTTTGGCAGAACGGCCAGCTCTAGGAAGAGTCATGGTGGTTCCAAACTTCTTCCATTTAAGAATGATGGAGGCCACTGTGTTCTTGGAGACCTTCAATGCTGCAGAAATGTTTTGGTACCCTTCCCCAGATCTGTGCCTCGACACAATCCTGTCTCTGAGCTCTAAGGACAATTCCTTCGACTTCATGGCTTGGATTTTACTCTGACATGCACAGTCAACTCTGGGACCTTATATAGACAGGTGTGTGCCTTTCCAAATCATGTCCAATCATTTGAATTTACCACAGGTGGACTCCAATCAAGTCATAGAAACATCTCAAATATGTTCAATGGAAACAGGATGCACCTGAGCTCAACTTTGAATCTCATAGCAAAGGGTCTGAATACTTAAGGTATTTCTGTTTATTTATTTTTGCAAAAACTTTTTTTGATTTAATCAATTTTAGAATACGTCTGTAACATAACAAAATGTAGAAAAGTCAAGGGGTCTAAATAATTTCCGAAGGCACTGTATATAGCCTATTCGAAAATGATCAAAACACAAATTTGTTGAAGTAAAGAACCCTGTGAACTAATATCAAAATGCATTTCGCAGAAATCATTAGCCTTCTGTAAGTTAAATAAATATTGCCAAGTGTCTTGTCATTATGTTAGTGAAAACCCACATATCTTTAATAGTGTTCCAAAACTTTGGTACTTTTTTTGATACTAGAACACAAAAAAAACATTTGGTACTAGAATTTGTGTTACTTTTGGTACTTCTGTCAAATGTGTCTCACGGATCAAGAGAGTCTGGGCTGCATCATTTTTAGCTCCCCACTCATGCTGCACAGGAGTTAACACACTTGATGATATGACACGGCATGTAAAAATATTGAAAATGTTAATTACTGTTTGCAAAAAATGTCCATACAGGCTACAATTTACAATGCAAGAAGATACCGGCAGCTTCCAGCTTTGTTGGAAAAATTCCTTGCTAGCTTACTGCTAAAAACTAACATCAATTCACTACTATCGTTTTGGTATCAAGTATCATGATGATAACGAGTACTGTGATACATAAACTTCGACTAGGGAAGTATTTGACCCCAACTACATAGAGTAGCCAGCCTAATAGAAAAAGTAGCCAGGCCTTTCCGGGCTCCAATTTTTTAGCAGAACAAGCTCTGTTTTGGTTGCCTCTGGTACATTCTAATGCCTTGATTCCATCCGAAATACACAGTAAATGATTTAATACTTTATCGAGTTTACCTCCCAGATTGGTAAAATTAGTTGTGGTATGTGTAGGGATGGGCATTTGAAATGATTTCACTATTCAAATTATATATCTTTCTATTTTTTCTGATATCCGGATAGTCGAAATACACTGAGTGTCCAAAACATGACATGCTCTTTCCATGACATAGACTGACCAGGTGAATCCAGGTGAAAGCTATGATCCCTTATTGATGTCACTTGTTAAATCCACTTCAATCAGTGTAAGTGAAGGGGAGGAGACAGGTTAAAAGAAGGATTTTTAAGCCTGGAGACAATTGATACATGGATTGTAGGTGCTAGGCGCACCGGTCAAGAACTGCAGCGCTGCTGTGTTTTTCACGCTCAACAGTTTCCTGTGTGTATCAAGAATGGTCCACCAACCAAACAACATCCAGCCAACTTGACAACTGTGAGAAGCAGTAGGGTTAATTTGGGCCAGCATCCCTATGGAACACTTCTGTGTGTGGCATGGAGGGAGAGAGAGAAAGAAAGTAGCCAAACCGATGGCTGCAAAAAGTTTGTCTATCATACATCTGGTATTGCCGGTCTTTACTGCATCACATCGTTGTAAAGAAGCTGGCTAGCTACAGTAGGTAGCTAAAATAGCCAGCTTGCTAGCTAAAGTAGCAAGGCTAATTGAGGCTAGTTTGAGGTGTCCTTGTCTACAACAACTCCATTCATATGAAACCACAGTTTACCTGTTAGTTGATCATTGTAACCTACTTCTCATTTAGCCAACTAAATTCAGTAATTTTTATTCAATTTTGCATTGATTATTAATCTCCCAATTCACTTCCTACACATGGAGCCAAGAGCGCTGCTTTGATTGACCGACAATAACAACAAGTTACACGTGTGAAACTACTGGTGGGTCTTTTTTATGGAGAACACTCATAAAACTATTCAAATGTGATGGTCTATCCTTGTAGGCTATGTAGCAATGTCAAATAGATCATTTCCTTCTCAAAAATGAATACTTTCCTAAGTAATCGAATATTAACGTCCATTCGGATATTCTAATAACCGTGCCCATCCCTAGTATTGTGTAGAAAGACATGACTTTACAATTTAAATTACCGAAAATGTATGAATTCAGTGTGTTAGTTGTTTTGGATATCGTCTAGACCTATATGATCAGAACTATTTTCTAAGTGGAGAACATCAAACTTTTAACAGTAAACCTGTCTTCTCTTGAGATTAAAGTGTTATTTACAGTTTACTGCAAGATGAATTGCCACAATGATGTTCGTTCTTCTAATTATGCATTTTATTAAAACAAAAAAATAAAAAGGGTTAAATATAGCCATGTTTCTGATTTTACTGAAATGTATTTAAAATTATCATTATCATATTTGGACCAGAATGGTCTATTGTTCCTGCAGTGAGGATTCACAATCTTCATTGAATGTTTTCATAATTCATCTGCAGATAATTGCCAAAAAGCCTACCAGCATGTGAATTAGGGAGCCAAATGAAGGGCTCCCTGACGAGTCACTCAATTTAGCGCGTCACTGTCTGGCAAGTCCTGACATGGGCATCATATCCTAGGAAAATACAAACGAGATCTTTGGTTGAAATACATGTCCCGGTGTGATATCATGGACATGTAACTATGTTGTATGACTTATGAATTGCAAAGGGATATAGTCAGTTCGACACCTTTTATAAAACACTTGCTGTTCGGCCGCCAATCAAAGAACAGGAAATAGCCAAAGCGCCATGACTCTGTGTTTGGACATAGGAAACACGCAAAAGAAAATAAATGAATGTGCCAGAAAACAATAATTAGGCTAAGTGGATTTTGACACCTCGTTACCACTTACATTATATGGGATGACTAGCGAACGGAAACTTTTAAATGAAAAGTAGCAGTTAAGCAGAGGTGGAAAAAGTAGTTAGCGGCTGTTTAGCCAAGTGCCGGTGCTTAGGGAAAACACTGCTAGGGTCTACATTTCTCTAAAATATTCACTCTCCGACCGTCCAGCCAGACCTATTGCTAAACACTGGATTTTGCCAAACAGATTTGGAGCAAAACAGGAAGGGGCAAAGATCTGTCAGTTAGGCCTAAGTGAGAGATTCCAGTAATTGGTTATATAAAGAACAACCAGCAGTTGTCGGGGGGAATTAAGACAGTCAGTCAACATGAGAGGAGCGCTTTACACTCCGATACACACGATTAGGAGTGCAGGAGGCAGACAGAGACAGGGAAAGGCTTCCCATATATCCCGTTAGTCTGGCTTCCTCCACTGTAAATCCACTGGTCTGCAGCTCACTCTTCAGTTCACTTTAGCCCCAGCTCTCTAAATCACTAGGCTCTGTTTTGTCTGCAACATTATTGATACATTAAACACTTAAATGAAGTCAAGTGCAGGATGCCTCAGTCCTAAAGGACCAGTTTAGGCCTCCACTGATTTCCAAATGACCGTAATTCCATAAATCACCTTTAATAACTAGGGCCCATCCTCCGCACACCAGCTGTTGCTGCAGGAACAGCATAGAGCACAGTTCCCCTTGGCTGGCTCACACTGGGAAAGCTTAGCATTTAGGTCACACCCAGGAGAGAGAGTCAAGTTTAGAAGTTGTTTACAGTGGAATTTCTGGCATTTAAAATCAGCACAAAACAAAACCACAACCAACTGCCTGCTTGTCTTGACTGCATGTTATTGATGCAAGTTTAAGTCAAGCATTAGCAGGTGTTGAAATCATGTCGTGAACTTGGTCCTGTGCAAAGATTATCCAGTGCCTGATGACAGGACAAGGGATGGAACTGATAAGGATGTTTTTCACAACGGTGAAGTATCCAGCTTTACTGAATAACCTGAAAGGAATTTCCACAAAAAATACCCTGTACAACAACATTCCAAAATGCTGGTTGAAGGTCATCCTGTGGCTAGCCTACATAGAGGATAACATCAAAACGAAGGCCAAGAAACAACATCTCTGACAACAAACCACCCAGTTTTAATCACCTTGGATTATGACTTTTCTAGTCTACTCTACTTGCAACCACAATTGGTTCTTTGGCATTTGGAATGTTTGGAAGGCAACTTTTACTCTGAAGTAAAGTTGCCTTCCAGGTGGTGGCTTTATTCAAGTTTAACTAAATTTGTATACTTTTGCCAAAACCAAAAAAACACCATGAATAGTCTACCTCCAGGGATATTCATATGCTCTCCAACCCCGATCCCCGCAAATGCATTACACGCATGATCATGTGACAATGGGTGGTTTCCAAACATGCACATGCAAGACATGAAAATGAGAGCCAGCTGCCTGCATACCCAGCCTCGTCCAAGCCAATCTTTCCATGACCAAATGGTACAGGAGAACATACAGGCCCATGTCTGAGAGCATAAGGCACTCGTTAACCCAGCAAGCCTCCCTGCTGAACCGACCCATTCCAAACACTTCTCGTCATTGCTTTAAAAACGTCCCTTTTGTTCCCACGGAGGCCCACAAAGTGAGTCTGGAGGCATGAGAGCATGAGCACCCAATGTAGTTATTCTCCTAAGTAACAGAAAATCTGATCTCACAACCATTGACAACTAAATGTTTTAAAAAGTGTTCAATAGCCTAATAGAAACACAGATTAGGTATAATGAATGAAACAGTAATGCATCTGTATCAACAACACTTTGTATCCAACTGTCAAAATAGGCACCCAAATGTTCTCCTCCATCAAACTCTGTAAACAATATTACGGTCGCTAAATAAACCTACGCTCTACTATTATCACACACAATTAAACTGTCTGTTGTATGAATTTGTATTTGCTAGCAAGTTACAATCCTAGAACTGTTGGCTAAAGATCATGAATTCCACAAATTGATGGACATATGATAGGGGGGGGAAAAAACAGTTATGAGTATAATATGACTTGACTAGCTACTACCATCCACTTTGTTTGGCAAGGGTGAGGGAATGGAGCTGAAGTGAACTATGAAGAGGGTAATAGACTTTATGTTGAAAGAGGGCGGAAGTGGAGATTTATGTGAATAACCAGTCATTCAAAATGCTTCTATTATCAAAGCAGAGTCATTATAAGGTTGACCACACATTACAAGTTCATTTTCTTTACAGATGTATTAAATTACATTTGTTCACCATTTTTGTGCAGACTGAACCAAAATATAAACGCAACATGTAACCAATTGGTCCCATGTTTTATGAGCTGAAATAAAAGATCCCAGAAATGTTCCATACACACAAGAAGCGTATTTCTCTCAAATTTAGTGCACACATTTGTTTACATCCCTGTTAGTGAGTATTTCACCTTTGCCAAGATAATCCATCCACCGGACAGGTGTGGCACATCAAGAAGCTGATCAAACTGTATGATCATTACACAGGTGCACCTTGTGCTGGGGACAATAAAAGCCCACTCTTAAATGTGCAGATTTGTCACACAACACAATGCCACAGATGTCTCAAGTTGAGGAAGTATGCAATTGGTATGCTGCACCAGAGATGTTGCCAGATAATCTAATGTTAATTTCTCTGTTCATCCACCTCCAACGTCGTTTTAGAGAATTTGGCAGTACGTCCAAGTAGCCTCACACCACAGACCACATGTATGGCATCATGTGGGTGAGCGGTTTGCTGATGTCAACGTTGTGAACAGAGGGGTGGGGTTATGGTATGGGCAGGAATACGCTACAGACAACTAGGGTTGCAAAGGGTCGGAAACTTTCCGGTAAAGTTCTGGAATATTTCCGGAAAGTTTCCATGGGAATTTAAGCCGGGGAATTTGGGGAATTTTGCTTAAATTCATCAGAAAAGTTAGCTTATAACAGTGAACCTTTTTTATGGGATACACATAAGCCAATTATAGGTCTTGTGGCATATTTTGGAATGGAATTGCAACCCTCTGCATGCACAGTGCATTATTCCATCACATGAGCAGTGCACTCTTCCATCAAATGTACAGCTGATTCTCAAGATCTTGCACACTAATGAGATGATATTGACCCCACACTACTACACTGTCTAAGCCAAGGACTACATGCTTTCTGGTAAGTTCTTATTACAATACTGGGTGGTGTGAATATATTTTAAATGACATGCATGATTTTTTGTTAAATAGTAAATCATTTAGTAGTCTACAGCAAAGTGTGTTTAAATCATTTCTGACTTGTTAACAATTTCTGCCAGTTAGTTTTTGCTACCATGTGGGTTTTAGCATGCTTGAGCCTGCTAACTGAGTAGTGTTAATTCACCTGTTTCATTTTAAAACATGTATCTTACAAAGGAGTAATCTAACTGCTTAACTATTTATCTCTACATGGAATTGTATTTTTTGTTTTTTTTTACTCATTATTTTCTAATCTTTACAGGAAAATGCCAGGGGCACTATCTGATGTGTGGAGACATTTCACTGCAGCTAATGTAGAAGGAAAAGCTGTGTACATTTGCAAATACTGTGCCAAATCATATGTGAAGAATGCAACAAAGAAGCAGAATCATCTGGCCAAGTGCATAAAGTTCCCTCAGCGCTCACAACAAGCAACCTCTGACAGTCCCTCTACTTCTATTCGAGGTGAAAATGATGAATCAGACACCTTATCGATAGCAACAGCCCATGGTCCTCCTAGAATCAGAAGTTTCTTTGACTTCATGGAGGAACGTAGTCAGAGAAATGCTTATGAATGTCTTGCTCGAGCTGTGTATGCAACTGGTTCACCTCTGATGCTCACAGGCAATGTGTATTGGAAGAGATTTCTGAATGTTCTTCGCCCAGTATACACCCCTCCAACAAGACATGCTTTATCTACTAATTTGCTGGATGCAGAGTTCAACAGAGTTCAAGTGGAGGTCAAGCAAATCATAGAGAAAGCCGACTGTATTGCAGTCCTCAACCAGTATTCTACAAGAGCACAGACACAAGGGACAACAGACACACAGGTCTCTACATTGCAGATGAGCTGAAGGCATTCAATGACCTTGGAACAAAGAAGGTATTTGCACTGGTAACAGATAATGCTGCGAACATGAAGGCTGCTTAGTCTAAAGTGGAGGAGTTCTACCCTCACATCACACCCATTGGCTGTGCTGCTCATGCATTGAATCTGCTCCTCAAGGACATCATGGCACTGAAAACAATGCATACCCTCTACAAGAGAGCCAAGGAAAATGGTTAGGTATGTGAAGGGCCATCAAGTTATAGCAGCAATCTACCTCACCAAGCAAAGTGAGAAGAATAAGAGCATCACATTGAAGCTGCCCAACAACACCCGTTGGGGTGGTGTTGTCATCATGTTTGACAGTCTCCTGGAGGGGGAAGGAGTCTCTCCAAGAAAAGGCCATATCACAGTCTGCCAATATGGCCAGCCCCATCAATAGGATCCTCCTGGATTATGTATTTTGGGAGAGAGTGGTAAGCAGCCTGAAACCTATAGCAGTAGCCATTGCACGTATTGAGGGAGACAATGCCATCCTGTCTGATGTTCAGACTCTGCTTGCAGATATAAGAGAAGAAATCCGTACTACCCTACCCACTTCACTGTTGCTCCAAGCAGAGGAAACCGCAGTTCTGAAATACATCAAAAAGCATGAAGACTTCTGCCTGAAGCCCATACACACCGCAGCGTACACGTTGGACCACAAGTATGCTGGCAAGAGCATCCTGTCTGGTGCAGAGATCAACAAGGCCTATGGTGTCGTCACTACCGTGTCTCGCCACCTTGGCCTGGATGAGGGCAAGGTTCTTGGCAGTCTGGCGAAGTACACTTCCAAGCAAGGGCTTTGGGATGGAGATGCAATATGGCAGTCGTGCCAACATAGATCCACAAAGTCCCTTCCACCAGGTGGCTGTTGAGATGAGGCTCTTTCCCCTGTTGCCTCCATCATCCTCTAAATCCCATCAACATCAGCCGCCTCAGAGCGCAACTGGTACTTGTTTGGGAACACACACACACACACACACACACACACACACACACACACACACACACACACACACACACACACACACACACACACCAAAGCACGCAACAGGCTAACCAATACAAGGGTTGAGAAATTGGTGGCCATTTGGGCAAATTTGAGGCTGACAATGAGCCATCCTCAACAAGGTTGGAAAATGACAGGGAAGATGAGGCCTCAGAGTCTGATGTTCAAGAGGTGGACATTGAGGTGGTCCAGGAAGCTTTAGTTTCTAGACAACCAAAGCTTTAGTTTCTAGACCCTAATTTTGGGAGATGCGATTGATCATTGGGGATCATTCAATATTCCCTTTCTTTTGTTGTTCAGTGAAATCATCCCATGTGAAGAGTCAACTCAATTAATTAATTTGTAACTACATTTTTATTTTTATTTTCTATTGGAAGGATTTAATCATTCGCAATTATGTCTACTCATGATAAGGTTGAAAGGTTTATGTTTCTATCTCCATATGATATGGTAAATATATCCAATGCAAAAAACATATACATTTAAATCGTATTAATCTTCATTTGCACATATTTCCATTAATTCCCATATATTCCCGTAAGTTTCCACCTCTGATTATTCCCCAAGATGTGCAACCCTACAGACAATGAACACAATTACATTTTATGTCTGAAGAATTTCTGTACCAAACTGTCAGAAAAGCTCATCTGGGTGCTCATGGTCCTCACCAGTGTCTTGACTACAGTAAGGCTTCTCCATTCTGAGGCCCATTATTGTGCCATTCATCCGGCACCATCACCTCATGTTTCAACATGATAATGCACAACCCCATTTCGCAAAGGATCTGTACACAATTCCTGGAAGCTGAAAATGTCCCTGTTCTTCCATGGCCTGCATACTCAGCAGACATGACACTGATTGAGCATGTTTGGGATGCTCTGGATCGACGGGTACAACAGCGGGTTCCGTTTCCTTCCAATATCCAGCAACTTCGCACAGCCATTGAAAAGGAGTGGGACAACATTCCACAGGCCACAATCAACAGCCTGATCAACTCTATGCAAAAGAGATGTGTATCGCTGCATGAGGCAAATGGTGGTCACACCAGATACTGACTGGTTTTCTGATCCACACCCCAATCTTTTTATTAAGGTATCTGTGACCAAGAGATGCATAGATTCCAGTCATGTGAAATACATAGATTAGGGCCAAATGATTATATATCAATTGACTGATTTCCTTATATGAACTATAACTCAATTAAATCTTTGAAATAGTTGCATGTTGTGTATATATTTTTTATTCAGTGTAGATGAGACAGTTCAAGATCCCTGTTCTGCTCTGTGAGCTTCAATATTTTGAAGGGTCTTTGAGGAGTGAGTAGGCCATTATGATAAGCTGCAAAATGGGTTAACGTCTGATATCCTTAGAGTGACAATCAAATAAAACTAATTGGAGAGTTTACAACTGAACAAAAAGGTCATGTTCATTTGAGAACGCAGACAAATTACAGGCATATCCCCATCCCCTCTTGATTGTAGAATTCTGTGATTAATCAACATTGACACCAGTTCATCTTGAATAATAGTTTTAAGTTAACAATTAAAACAAGTTTAAACAATTCACTTCAGGTATTGGAGTGGGATGGCATTGTGGACAGCCCAAATACAGAAATGAGCCCCAAGGACCCATCTACAGGTAGTTTATCTTGGTTCATCATCTCAGAGCCCTCCGTCGCACGCAGAAAATATGTAACCTTGAAAAGCATAGAACACCATTCTAGCCAAACATGTAGCTAGCTAGCATTTGTAAACAAAAGGTGTAGAATACTGTTCAAACGTCGGCATTAGCTACAGTCAGAGTGCCTTGGACCCTGTTGCTAATCTGGCACCCCAAGCCACCTAGTGGATATACACTACACAAGGCAGACTTCCTCTCTGGGTGGAACGCAATGACGACGTGGACAAAAGCCTGCGCTTCTCAAAAAAAGAATAAAATAGGACTCTGCCCAGGCACACGCACCCACATTGTTCGACGGCGTGAGGTCTGTAGAGACCCTTAGACCCACCCATCTCTTTAAGAATTCATGTGAACACGTGACTGTGGCTATGTTCCAAAGCAATGAGGTAGTGCTTAAAAAACAAAGTTGCATTTCAAGATTAAAATATTTTATTAACTTCAAGTAGGAAAAACTTCACACACAAACAAATAAAGACTTGGGTAAAAACATGATCTAGACCTATGCTTATATCATGAGATCCTTTGAGTGACTTTGGTTAAGGTTTTGTTATGATATGAACAAAGGAATCTACCCTGAGAACCTATTTCTGTCCTGCCTGTTGGAGCAGGACATGTAATGTTCATGGCCTTCTCATTGCAAAAGTAATGATCTTCTCAAAAATATGTGTTTGCCAGATTGTGTCCAGTCCAGGGGATGCTTGCTCTCTGGAAGAAAGGACGTCAACACTGCAGAGCTGCTGAAATCTGGTTCCATCGGAGCGAAAGCTCCTTGGCCACAACAACTAGTCTGCCGACTGTTCTGGCTCTGGCTCAAACCATCGGTTTCCGGACCAATCAGACGGCCCTGAATGTGTTCGCATTCAGTGAAGGTTCGGGGAGGTAGTCAGATCCAGACTCATTGTGGAGAAGAAAATAACGTCTGTGGCCGTGGCGTAGCGTTTGGCCGGAGCATGTAGTCTGGGTAGCCAGGCAACAACACCACCAGGCTCCAGACAATTGAAGTTGTAAAAGACGAAAGCATACAACAATAGAAAAGACATTAAAACCTTGCATACTAGGAATAACATTCACTGACCTCCAAGTTCAAGCAATAAATACTAAGACAAAATACCTGAAGCAGGGTGGGGAAATTAACACCAGCCACCAGCCAAGTTGTAGATTTTGGCGTTGGCGGTTGTCACACAGAGCATTTGGGAGCATTTTTTTCCCCAACCCAAAGCCCCCAAAAAACATACATATTTGAGTGCGTGTCCGCTCTGGAAAAGAGAATCTCAATGCTACGGTGGTGAAAGCAAGGTGGGGTACAGTGTTCTGTGACTGATCTTTTTTCAACAAAAAAAATGAGTGGCAGGTTCTTCTTATGCTGAAAGAAAAATTCCAGAAAATAGGTTAGAATTAAAAGATGAATAGATTGTTATTGCCTGTTGACTGCTACAGCTGTACTAAACTTCACCAGCTAAAACACAAGCCCTGTACTCAACCTGCTTCCAGCCAAACAATGGCAATGCTAACAACTGATTTAGCGAACATTTAACTCCAGATAGCTAAATGAAATTATATTAATCTAGCTAGCCAGTTAAAAAAACAACATAGATGGCTATTTAGCCATCATTTCATTGTGGCTTGCTACGTAGCAAACTTAACCTGTGTGTCTATACCACCTAGCTAACACGGGTTAGCATTTGCACCAGAGTGGCTATTTTCAATCTTTAAACATAAAATGACAAAAACCACACAGATTATCATCATGTCATGAATGGTTTAGCACATCAGCAATAAAGTTAGCTAGCTAGCTAGCAAGAATTCTGTCCAGTTAGCTACCTGTATGCAATCGTTTACCTACACAGCAATAGCTAGTAATGAAAACTACTATGATACTGTGTGAGCTAGCTAATAAAGTATGCACTTGAAGCTAGCAAGTTATTTAACTGTAGATTCTTACCTGCGTAGCTATGGCAATGGATTATGATTCATCACGGCAGACAAACACTTTCAAAATAACCTTCCCACTCGGCATCAACCAGATGACGATTTCATATAACCGACAATTATGGACAATAACCATGACCTACCACCATAATCGTCCCGGCCCCCTCATTATCTCAATTAATCATGGCTGGGCAAGATTCTGTACTTTCTCCATGGCTGAACATTTTATTAAATTTTTCTTCATTATTACATATCACGTACGAGTTTGTTATTAAGGCAGACGAAAGGCATAAAAACACATTATTTTTTAAAGAAAAAAGAAATGCCCCAGATAAGTTAAGGCATTACATATGGGTCAACTGTAGACAGGTGCCACGTCTGAAATCTGCCTTGCCAACCACTTATTAAAAACTAGCCTACATACGGTGTACTAATCATACAACATACTATTTAGAACATACTCTTTAGTAAAAATGTATGCAGTAAGCAACACGTATGAACATACTAGGCTCACCCATACTGAAAATGAGTCATCTGAGCAATTACGTTTTTTTCCTTCATTTTGGTACATCTCGTCCCCTTATCTGATTATTAGTCTTTTATCAGCTGCTGTCAAACACATGTGGGTCTAAAAAGACGATTAGCCATTCTTCCTCAATAGCATGCAGTGAATTCATACTAGATGAAAAGCTGAAATGAGTATGACATCCTGGCATTCAAAGGATACAATTTTTTAAATTTCACATTCTAGAAAACATTCTATTTTCGCATATCCAAATGGCCAACGCAAGTACGGACCTATCGGGACACGGTCCTTCTCCATCAAAGTTATTTTTAGAAACAAGCTCAAAACATGTAGAAGGTCAGGGAAAAAAACTGACAGCCCTATAAAGATGTATCCACTAACATTTATATTCCTCTCAATGCCAACCTGCCAAGGTAGTTAGATTAAGATTTTGTAGTCCATAATCTAGCCAAATGAAGAGAATTGATATAAGCCTCCACTGAACCAGAATGTTAATTCACCAGAACTACAGAGATTGGCTTGTATCTGATATCTTGTTAAACAAGTGTAGTGATTTACACAGTGTACAAAACATTAAGAACACCTTCCTAATATTGACCCTACGGCTTCTCACAGTTGTGTCAAGTTGGCTGGATGTCGTGGGTGGTGGACAACTCTTGATAGACAAGGGAAACTGTTGAGCAAGAAAAACACAGCCACCCGCAGTTCTTGACACACTCAAACCGGTGCACCTGACACCTACTACCATTCTCTGCATTGATATAATATGTTATTAGCCCAGGCTTACTGATGTCAAAGTAAGGTTTCCTGTTTGAAAGATGGAACATTTTCAAATTACATTGCAAACTATAACCAGAAGGAAAAGTTGATCATGCTTAGGCTACTTCACTTCACACTGCCTGAGCTATTTTTCAATCTCATTCAGCAATTCTATTAAGAAGTAGTGTTTCCCGTATAGGGTAAATCCATTTGAATTCAATCACATTTTGACAGCATCCCTTTTGATTAAAAATAAACTTTCAGGAGAAAAAGGTGATAAAGTTAAGCCATTTAGCATACCCCACAATACCATGGAGTCAAACAACTTTGATTAGGTAAAAAAAATTAAAAATATATTTTTTTAAACCATTAACAATTATGTGTAAGGTCCCTCAGTCGAGCAGTTAATTTCAAGCACAGATTGAACTACAAAGACCAGGGAGGTTTTCCAACGCCTCGGAAAGAAGGGGACCTATTGGTAAGATAGGTTAAAAAAATCTATAATAAAGACAATGAATATCCCTTTGATTATTAATTACACTTTCGATGGTGTATCAATACACCCAGTCACTATAAAGATACAGGCATCGCTCCTAATTTAGTTGCAAAGAGGAAGGAAACCACTCAGGGATTTCACCATGAGGCCAATGGTGATTTTAAACCAGTTACAGAGTTAAATGGCTGTGATAGGAAAAAACTGAGGATGGATCAACAACAACATTGTAGTTACTACTCCACAATACTAACCTAAACGACAGAGTGAAAAGAAGGAAGTCTGTACAGAATAAAAATATTCCAAAACATGCATCCTGTTTGCAATAAGGCACTAAAGTAATACTGCAAAAAAGTGTGGCAAAGAAATTAACTTTTACCTTTTTTTTTTACCTTTATTTAACTAGGCAAAGTCCTGAATAGAAAACATTATGTTTGGGGCAAATCCAACAACACATCACTGAGTACTACTCTTTATATTTTCAAGCATGGTGGTGGCTGCATCATGGGTACGCTTGTCTTGGGCAAGGACTAGGGAGATTTTTAGGATAAAAAGGAAAGGAATAAGCACAAGCAAAACCCTAGAGGAAAACCTGGTTCAGTCTGCTTTCAAACAGACACTGGGAGACATACTCACCTATCAGCAGGATAATAACCTAAAAACGCAGCCAATTATACACTTACCAAGCTGACATTGAATGTTCCCGAGTGGCCTAGTTAAAGTTCTGACTTATATCAGCTTGAAAATCTATGGGAAGAGTTGAAAATGATCAACAACCGATTTGACAGAGCTTGAAGAATATTGTACAATCCAGGATTGCAAAACTCTTAAGACTTAACCAGAAAGAGGCAAGGCTGTAATCACTGCCAAAGGGGAATCTAACATCTATTGACTAAGGCGGTTGAATACTTATCTACTCAAAATACAGTATATTAAATGTTTTACATTACATTAAAATGTTACAATTCTTCTTCCACTTTGACAGAGTATTTTGTGTAGATCTTGGACAAAAAAATGACAATTACATCCATTTGAATCCCACTTTGTAACAACAATTTGGAAAAAGTCAAGGGGTGTGAATACTTGTATATTTCTAAAACAGATATTCCCATTCAAGTCAACATTCTCTGAAGTGTGGACCTCCAACCATCTTTCTGGAACCATTTGAAAGATGAAAAGTATCCCCTCTCATTCTAGAACATTTATCAGTGTAAATGCACAAAGAATTTGGGGAATTTTGCTTAAATTCATCAACAAAAAGTTTGCTTATAACAGTGAACCTTTTTTGTGGGATACACAAGGAAATTCTAGGTCTTGTGGCATATTTTGGTTAAACTATCCCCAATTAAATGGAATTGCAACCGTGCATTCTTCCATCCCATACAGCTGATTCTCAAGATCTTGCACACTACTACACTGTCTGAGCAAAGGACTACATGCTTTCTGGTAAGTTTTGATTACAATACTGGGTGGGGTGACATACATGATTTTTTGTTAACTAGTAAATAGTAGCCTACAGCAAAGTGTGTTTAAATAATTTCTAACTTGTTAACAATCGGTTGGTTAGTTTTTGCTACAATGTGGGTTTTAGCATGCTTGAGCCTGCTAACTGAGGAGTGTTAATTCACCTGTTTCCATACATATTTAATTTTAAAACATTTATCTTACAAAGGAGTTGTTTAATCTAGCTGCTTAACTATTTATCTGTACGTGGAACTGTATTTGGTTTTCTTTTACAATTTTTTTTGTAATCTTTACAGGAAAATGCCACAGGCATTATCTGATATGTGGAGACATTTCACTGCAGCTAATGTAGAAGGAAAAGCTGTGTACATTTGAAAATACTGTGCCAAATCATGTGAAGAATACAACAAAGATGCAGAATCATTTGCCAAGTGCATAAAGTTCCCTCAGCACTCACAACAAGCAACCTCTGACAAAAGTCCCTCTACTTCTATTCGAGGTGAAAATGATGAATCAGACACTTTATCGATAGCAACAGCTCATGGTCCTCCTGGAATCAGAAGTGTTTTTGACTGAATGGAGGAATGTAGTCAGAGAAATGCTGATGAATGTCTTGCTCGAGCTGAGTCTCTCCAAGAAATGGCCATATCAGTCTGCCGATATGGACAGCCACATCAAGAGGATACTCCTGGATGATGTATTTTGGGATAGAGTGGTAAACAGCCTGAAACCTATAGCAGTAGACATTGCACGGATTGAGGGAGACAATACCATCCTGTCTGATGTTCAGACTCTGCTTGCAGATGTAAGAGAAGTGGGCAGGGCGTACTGCCCTGCCCACTTCACTGTTGCTCCAAGCAGAGGAAACTGCAGTTCTGAATTACATCAAAAATCGTGAAGCCTTCTGCCTGAAGCCCATACATGCCGCAGCGTACATGTTGGACCCCAAGTATGCTGGCAAGAGCATTCTGTCTAGTGGCTAGGATGAGGGCAAGGTTCTTGGCAATCTGGCGAAGTACACTTCCAAGCAAGGGCTTTGGGATGGAGATGCAATATGGCAGTCGTGCCAACCTATCTCATCAGCCACCTGGTGGAAGGGACTGGTCGAGGCAAATTTATGGTGAAATGATTGTCTTTCCACTTCCGTATTATGGCCCCAACAGTGCTCACTGGAACATTCAGAAGCTTAGAAATGTGCCTATAACCAATGCCATCATTATGTTTTGCAACAATTAGGTTGTGAATGTCTTGAGACAGCTCTTTGCTTTTACCCATAATGAGATGTGTCTTGTGTGACACCTTGCCAATGAGACCTTTTTGTAGGCCATCAGTTGGGACTAAACCAGCTGATATTAATTTGCACTGACAGGTGTCTGGATTGCTTTTTAATTACTGATAGTTTTCAGCTGTTGTCTTGGCTTTCCATGCCTTTTTGAACCTCCCTTTCTTCATGTGTTCAATACTTTTGCCCTGTGTCATTTCACATTATTACACATAACTTAATTTCTGAACGTATTTGTTTTGGTTTCTTTGTATGTATGGATTACTTGGGTTGTTACCAACATCTGGTGAAACTTTCATGTCAATAGCACCTTTGGAAATATATTTACTGAGAAATGGTGACGTGTTCAATACTTATTTCACCTGCTGTATATAGTGAAGACATCAGAACTATGACATAACACATATGGAATCATGTAGTAACCAAGAAAGTGTTAAACAAATCTAAATATATTTTATATTTGAGATTCTTCAAAGTAGCCACCCTTTGCCTTGATGACAGCTTTGCACACTCATGGCATTCTCTCAACCAGCTTCATGAGGACAGCCACAGGAATGGAAGACCCAGAAATACCTCTGCTGCAGAGGATAAGTTCATTAGAGTTAGCAAAGCTGTCATCAAGGCAAAAGGGTGGCAATTTGAAGAATCTCAAATATAAATTATATTTTGTATAGCCAGTGCAAAAAACATCTACATTTAAATGGTATTCATTTTAATTTGTATATAATTCCGTTAATTCCCATATAGTCCCGTTAATTCCCATGGAAAGTTCTCACCTCTGAATATTCCCCAAAATGTGCAACCCTATGCAAGATACCTCGTTTTCATATGTCGGGTTCATTGTTCATTTGTAATCTATTATTTTTCTGGGTGAGTAACATGGGTCTGAATTCGGTAAAAACCAATCTCCTGGTGGTGTTTAATTTCATTAACTCTAGCTCAGTTAGCTCCAGTCCCTGCCCCGATGCACTTGTCCCGGCACTGCTGTTCGCTTTGAACACACCAACTGTGTCATTGCGTTTTGGTACACCAGAAGTACATTCATTTCCAATGGAACGCTGTGTTTGCCTTGCAGCATTGCGTTACAGAGGCGGTGTGTTCAAAGCGATAGGCTTAAGTTATGTTTTAGAAACAACTTGTGTTTTAAGTGTAGGAGCCAGTAACAAAATAAGTCTTCCCTGATTCCATTACTCCACACTTTCAACAGTTCTCACAGAACATTGTGTTGCTAGTTTTGTCCCTCCTTATTGCTGCGCAAACCAGCAAAATTGTTTGGACTTGTCTGGCAGGGAAATGAATTTTCTGCTAAAACAAGTGAGTTGTGGTCCACACTACATCTTAGTATTTCAATAAATTACATCCCTAATTAAAAATATCAACACAAGAAGGGAATTGTGGTGTGTGGCAAAGATGCACTAGTAGGCACTTCGCTCTCCAGAATGTGCCCACTTTCTCGCTAATTCGTGCACATTCATGAAGTGAATCGTTTGCTCTGATTTGTAATGTTGATTTTTTATAGTTTGCAAGAGCACGCATAGTACCTGGCCTTTTGCACAAATGTAGGCCTATAAAATTTCCCATTTGGGGATGTCTGATATTAGGCCTATTTCTGATTGTCTTAACCCATCACCAATTATGAGCTGCAGAGCTTCTCAAAGTATTTTCTTTGTCACCTCACACAGAAAGTCAAGTGTTTTACATCCATTGCGAATGACAAAAGACAATCTTTCCAACACTCCTTCTCCATAGGCCTAAGTAACCACCGCATATTGCTGATCCCATATCTCCAGTGGAAATGTCATCAAATTGGCTACCTGAACACTTCTCCCTTGCGCAAATACAGATGTGTCTGTTCCGAGTTTATTGGCACAGGAAACGGTGTGCCCAGTTGAAACAATGTTGCAAGTTCGCTATTACGAGAGCTCAACCAAGACAGAGAGAGAGGCAGAGGAGAGAGATGAATGCTATTGACTGAACCAACTGCCATTAGAAGGAAAATGTGATTTATAAAGGATATATATTTTCATCAGGATATTTTCTTCAAATAGGCTATAATTTCTGATCTGATCGGTATTTCACATATTTTCAGACAGATACAAGGTCGGTGGCCACCTAGTGTGATCGGACCAGGGATCTGAAGGTCAACTACAGAATTTTGGATCCGACCTGTTCGGATCTCGGGTAATCGAAATCGGGTATATCCATGAAGACCTCTACTCCTTAGTCACTTGAATTTGTGAAGTAACCCCTCTCGAAATATGTAGACCCTTTTCTTTTTCTGAGGAGGTGGATCGGTAGCAGCTTATCTTCTTCAGGTTGATCATTTCTTTATTTGTTTTTTTGTTAAAGCTTAAAATTCTGCCACGTTTCGTTGTTGTTATAGCTAACTTGCTAGCTAATGCCATATAGCTGACAGAAAGGGTGAACGTTTCCCACAGTACTGAGGGAAAGTTTGTGCGGAAAGGGAATGGTTGTGCCTGGCATATGATTGGTTTAATTAGCTACATTTAAAACATCTGTAGCATTACGATTGGTTATGTTTTTTAAACAATGTACGGGGCTCCCAAAATAAAAGTACTGGTCGCACAGCAAAATGTTTAGTCGCACACTAGAGCCCTGATTACAAGATTAAAATAGAATGTGAAGAAGTCGCTGTCAAAGTTAGCCAAATTATCAGGTTATGTTCATTTCACATTCCCGTTTTTGAAAGGATTGACAGTTTAAGGATCAACAGTTTCTATATGGGTATTTCTATCTAAAAGGTTGCATGAGCAGCGACGTGAAGTTCATAGGAGAATGTTAAATGAAAGCTAAGAGTCAATATTTTTTAGAAATTGTGGCATATATAAATGTTTCAACCATTTCCATCCTAAAAATGTTTAATAAGGAAAGGCTTTGACTTCTGCTCAAAGAGATATAAAAAATCTACCACTTATATTTAGATTTGGAGAAATTATTTGCCTTCTGTAAATTTAAGAAACATTGCCTTGTAATTCTGTCACCAAAAACCCACATGCTGTATCTTTAAGATTCCCTCATGAGGGAAGTTCACAGTGAGTTAAGGTAGACCTAACAATTAGGCCTAGTTATAGTGTTTATACTGATATCATGTTTATGATATATTAAGTGATTAATATAGTGTAATTCCGTTACCAAATCAATACCCTCTTTACATGTACTGTGACAAGCATCCTCACCCACTGAGGACCGACCGACACCGGACGTCCATTGACGTTGAAATTTGGTCAGTCCGCCCTGGCTGGACCAAATCTAAACCAATCATAGACGTCTATGTTTCACAAGTTTGGACAGCACAGCACAGTAGAGAACAGAGCAGTAAAGTACAGTATAACGCACTGTATTTTACTATGCTCAACAGTCCAAATGTGGTCTTGGTTGGGGACAGAGATTATTGCAATAATAGCCTGTGTGTAGAATAATACCCAAATATGCAAAATAAGGATATTGTATACTTCTACCTTCGTGTACCTATTCAGGATATATGAAGAGAATGATATTCATATCCATAATTATGTATTTCTGTATAGTACAGATCAGGGACCCATGATGTAATTCTGTTACTGGAATTCCGTTACCAAATATAAATCCATTTCACCTACAAATAAATGTCAAACTCAAGGTGTCATGTCATAGTTGACACCCCATTCTTTCTGCAGACATCTTTTAATCGTTATTCTTAGCAGACATTTAAGAGTTTTTGGAAAATGTGGTTGCGTGAAAAAACTGAGGGAGACTGTTACCAAACTTGACCTCTGCACAGTTCTTCCAGTAAATGTGTGTGTGAAATGTTCTGTTTAAATTGTTCAAAGTAGTCCTTGTGCATAGAGTTGTATGGTTTGTTAAACTTTGTAAGCTGGTTTTTGTTTGGAATTAGCTTGAATCTAAGTCAAAGCGTCATTCCGTTACTGTGGAATCGCCCTTGTGTAATTTTACTTGGGGCAACAGAAAGTACTCCTTTATTTCACTATGTCAAGTGAAGTACATGCATTGACTCCAGTACTTAATTGGCTCATGACGGCCTCATCTCATTGTAGACCAAAGATCCTCCAATCAGCACTTAGCGCACATGATGTTTACACCTTTTTTAACAAGATGGCAGCATTGTGACGCGACACTTCCCGGTACTAACATGCCATTCATTGGAATCCATTCAAAACTGACAAAATCCTTATACGTCAATGGCTTTAGCTAACTAGCCTCAGCATGACTTCATCACTTAGGCCTATTAGCATAGTTTCTAAAAGAATAAGGCCTCATTTAACAAATCCACACTAATTGCTAGCAGATGGGCTTGACTAGTCAGTAACTAATGCATTTGAAGAAACTCCATAGCAGGGCTATTCAACTATATTCTTACAGGCGCCAGATGTATATAAAAAAATTAAATTAAAAAAAAGACAAAAAAAAGTGGATTGCAGAGGCCGGACATTTTCCACATGCAAATATTCTTTGGAGGAAATGAATAAAAAAAGTAAACGCACACACACCAATAAAGCACTTTTCTTGAAATTAAATGATCAAGTTAATTAGGAAAGAAGGAGGGTGATCAACCAACGTGAGCCAAGGTGCAACCAACATATTTGATAATAATTGAAAAGGAAAAGGCATAATTAGGTCATTTTAAAATAATCTGAAAACTAAGCATCTCAATAAATAACAAAGATATGTCAAATCAGAGGAAAGTCCACATACGTGTTCCTGAGAGTCGTAGCTTTCAGGAATTGGGTCATAATATTTTGAACCTTAAACCATTCAAATGCTAGAGTCAAATTCATATGAAGAAAAAAATAATCAGCATGCCACATACAGTAGGTGCTAGAAACCGCTAAAACCAGCTAGAAACACAATAGTGCATGTAACTTTGGCACTGAGCGTCAAATTTTGGCAGGGATTTTTTAACAGATATTTTATTAATGTTAAGAATTGAGCAAAAGGACCATACTAAATTAATAAATAAAACGGGCCAGATCTAGCCAAACTCTTTCCTACTACCATCATTGGCAGGCCATATGCTATCCTTCAGACACTGGTGTAACTTTACAGTGAGTGTGTGGAAAAGCTATGGAGACTGGCATTTGGTTAACCCATAGCTTTGATTGCAAATGAGTAAGCTGAAAAGACACTGTTTGCACCATTGCAATTTTGCCTAGCATGAAAAAGTTTTGTTCTATCGATCACAGTCATCCTAGCCAGGGACATAACCAAAATAATCCAGAGTCCCACATTAAACTGTAAACAAAGCTACTTCTCTGTCAAGAGGGCACTCAATCTTATTGATTCATTCAGCTGCCTGATCGCTCTCTCAGTATCTTCAGCCCTGCGTATTATGGAGAAACAGTATTAACTGAGGAGAGCAGGACAATATTCATTGTCATAGTGATGATGTGCATTCAAAAGGAAAATGGGTCTGACAAACTCTTAAAAGACCCTCGTGTAATCTAGAGGAGAAATAGCCTACAGTCCAACCCGGTCAAACGCTCAAGACACTTGCCTTTACTCCACCCACCAGAGAAAATAGGCCTGAACACAAAATTGGAACACGATAGCAAATTGCTCCAGGAATGTGTTTAAGAATGACATTTAAACCAGACACACACTGAGGCTGAACTGAAAATGAGAGTGGTCAGTTCCGTGGTGTGTCAATCAAAAATGTAAAAGGTCATGACTCCCAGTGTTCACCACAGACCAGAATGACATCATAGGGCCTGGGCTTACATAATCACCCACCTGCCAGCCATCACGTACAATTCCAGAAGGGTCTTGATTGGCTATGGCAATGGAACAGGAGCAGTGTGACAGTCCCTACTCGGACCATTATTGATGGGACTGCAAGGTGGCAGAAGAGATACTGAAAGTGTCCGGACACTGTCACAGAAAGGCTTGGCATCTCCCTTTCATTCTCTTCCATTCCCTCTCAGTCTCCCTTCTTTCCTCAACACTGTGTTCTCCAAAAAAAAAGACGCAGGGTTCAGCAGGCAGTCAGGAGAAAGAGTAGAAGAACACTTTAAATTAATTCCCCCGGAGCTGAGTAGTATGACCAGCCTTCAAAACGCAACTCAATTTAAATGGCTTAAAAACAGAGATAAATGAGTGGGTGGAGGATAAAACCAAATAAGTCCTCCGGTTATGCTCAGAGAGCGACAGTAAGGCAAACACTCAATATTGTAGAATTTGTAGACTGGTCTATCAAGGCAAGCATGAGTGCTCTTAATTTCCTAGCATTACCAACGATGGTTAAAAGTGTCAATCACTGACGGCGTTAATAGTATAGGGCTCCCAATTGGTGCAGTGGTCTAAGACACTGCATCTCAGTTCTAGAGGTGTCACTACACACAACCTGGTTAGAATCCAGACTGTATCACAACCGGCAGTGATTGGGAGTCCCATAGGGCGGTGCACAATTGGCCCAGCGTCGTACGAGTTTGGCCGTTTGTAAATAAGAATTTGTTCTTAACCGACTTGTCTAGTTAAATAAAGGTTAAATAAATAAATACAAATAAAATAGTTGAATTATTTTGAATTAACACCCAGTCACTTGCACAGTAGTACCATTATGCATTCAGAAAGGACTCTGAAAGCTCTCCTAGGCCACTCTAGAAGGTTATGTTAGGGACTCTGAATAGATTGAAACACAAAGCTTCATTAGGGGCCGATTTATTCAAAGGCTGTTCTTACCAGTCCCCTGAGGATAAACACGATCATTATGTGGTTGTTCCGTGACCTCAAGACCACTTGTTTGACAAATGATTTCAATGTGTAGCCAAATGGAAGTCCCGTGCTAGCCGACACGCGATTCACCCCCACCTATTCCTGACTATCAAAGCCTACTGGTTTCGTTAAGAGCGGTGTTATGCAAAGGTATGTTTGCAAGCAGGAAAAAAAAAAAAAAGCAAAATGGGATGTTCTAAGTCCACAACAATGCTTAAACCACATCAGGGGAATATTTTTGAGGTCTAGCAGAAATGGGAGAAATCTTGATTTATGTTTTAATTCCGGTGAGCACTAGCCAGACAGTTGTGTTTGGCTAGTGTGTTTCTGTAGTGCACTTGTAATGGAGTTTTCAAAACAAATGGCCACTGGATTGAAGTAAATAATCATGATTCTGTCAGGTAGGCATAGGCTAGTTTGGCAAAAACAGTTAGGGCTACCATTAGTATCGCTAACGGCTACACAAAGTTGTAGACATATAGGCCCTACGCGCAGTGCACACAGCAGGGCTCGACATTCAGGTAAATTTGCCAGTGGCACACCAGGCCAGTGCCAAATGAAAGCTACTGGCCCGAATGGAACAAAATACTGTCCGGGTCAAGCTCTGACAGGAAAGTGGATGGCGCGTGCATCATTTCAATAGCAGGTGATTTTAATGTGGGCATTGCCTGACTAAATTAGACAGCATGCTCCCGACACAAACACAGTAATGAAATCTGTCCATGTGGGTGCTAGTCAGTCTTGCCATTTGAGACGTTGAGGAGTTACTGAGGGGTTATTGTATCATGTTTTAAAATGAGAAAGCGACCAAAAACCTGCTTCCCTTTATAATGGAACGCTTTGTATGGAAAACCAAGTTGAAGCTAACATTCAAAAAGGGGTCTCGCTCACAGCACATGGTTTTACTGCAACACCCTTCAATAGAAACTGTGGGGGGGAAAAAAAACAAAACAGGTACATCTCATAAATATTTTGCAGAAATGAAATCACGATATAATTATACTGGAGCAGTAGAACTTCTAAATCAGCTTACCATAACTTCAAGACTTTTTAAATACCTAGTTTGCATACCCATTCTTGCCTTAGCATTTACTGGTAAAATGGAACATATTTCCTACCGTTTTTTTCTTACACCTGCCGCTGTCGGTCTTCAGTGAGATTCTCCACGCAACAACCAGCTGTTTAAGAGCTGGAACTAGAGAAAGCACTGTAGCACCCCCGCCATCACACAAAAACAGCCCATTATAAATTGTAATCTAGGTCAGATGGGCATCGTTTGAAAGCTTATTCTATTACCAACATGCTAGATAAGTTATGAAATATGATTAAACAGGGTTAAGCTTTCACAGGGCAATTAATAGAACAATGGTAATTTTGGTGCACATAGAAAGGAGTAGGGTTGGGCGATATACCGTATGCCGGGGTATTTCGAAATACATATTTGTACTTCTTAAAGCCATACCTCCTGCACTAGTTAATAGATAAAGCAGATTGCCTTCTTCAATTCGCCTGTTACACTTGTATGAAATTCAATATTAACGTTTGCCAGCTATTAAGTTAACTATCTACGATTTGCCTTCTCTCCAGCTGGGTTTTGCTTACATTAGCAAAGTGGCTAACATTAGCATGCTTCTTGGTAACAGCTGCAGAGACAATCTCCTCCTGGATTAATATCCCTGCTGTCTAATATTTGTTTTATGCTTGCTACAAACTGTGTTTTTTAGATACTTGCATAACTTTATAAGATGGGTTTTCTGTCTTAGTAGTAAAAGTTTGCACATGCTCATTAGCATTTATCTAGCATCAGAAATGGGGATTCCTTAGTACTTGTTGGTAAGTGGCGCTTCGGGGGCATTTTTTACGTAAAAAAAATAAAATAGTTCCCCTCTGTGTGCACTGCCGGTAATACCACCCAACCCTAGAAAGGAGTCATGTATGCATTTAGGTGCGTGTTCCGTGGCAAATTTCTTCACAATAGACAATGGGCTCATTCTGTTCAGAACAACCTAAGGCATGACGCCATGTCATCTTGTAACTAACTGTACATCAAAACACAGTGATGATAATAAAAAGAATACTGGCCCTGGAAAGCGAATGACAGAGCTGAGCAAGTAGCCTATAATGACCTACCATCCACACACAAATAATTACATTTTAAAAGATGCGAAAAATGCATAATTATGTAATCACTCAATTGTGAATGAAGAACAGGGCAGGCCATTTTATTGTATTGGTATATTATAATCTCAAAATCGTATGGACCATATATCAGTCCACCTAATCCAAACAGTCGTATCAGTCTACTCTGGCCTACTTGAAGTAGGCTACACAGTGAGAGTGTGGGTAATTGTACATGTTGAACAGCTTTCAATATCTGGGAAAAGATCCACATCGGGCAGCAGGTGAGAAAGTGTCAGAGAATGTGGTGATGAGGAACCTTAAATTGGCAAAGGGGAGAAATGTCACCATGGACAATTTCTTCACTTCACTGTCATTGACCTGCACCATGAACAAAGTGAGACAGAAGCTCCCTCCCTCTGCGCAAAATAAGGCACCGGCACAGCCGTTGTACTCCACAATGGTGCCGTGTCAAGAGGACAGGGTCGCAATAAAAGAGAATACCAGAGACTACTACGCACTACAACCAAACAAAAGGTATGTGAAAGCGTGTCAAGCAAGTGAAAGATTTCTGTCCACTGTTAGGACAAGGGATAACAGCTAAATGTAATCCAACTGATGCCATTGCGTGAAGATGCACACAATGTAAGCACGATCTTACAATAGTTGACGATTTTTTTACTTCTGTCATGTCGACACATTACATTATAAATGCCAGTATTGCCTTTGTGCAGATTTGTATTATTTATCAAGGCCACTTGGCACTTATGTTTAGGCTACTGATGTTTTCATCATTTGAGCGTCTTGCTGACCATGCATCTTGGTGGTTGGGGGAATTGATTTTATTTAGTCATTATTAAGAAAAAGCTTTTACCGTGTTCCAACACATAGGCTTTCTGTTTCATTGTTGTAACAAAGGCACTCTATGAATAAAATTGATTGAACACTTGAACGTGTGTTTACATATAGCCTACAGTAACATAAACTAATGAAAATGCTCTTGTGTTATTTGTAATAAAATAAAAATCGTATTGTAAATGTTACCCAAGGCCTTTATAAACACAATCAAATGATTATTTTTGCAATAGCATATAGGAAATGTATTAATTACACTGTTAGAATGTTGCAGTCAGAGTGACTGCTAATTAGCTTGAAAAGGGGTCCCTCGAGGCACAGAGGCTCTAGTGTTAAACCACATCAGGAGACCACTTTTGAGGTCTGGGAACAATGATTAAAAAAAAAAAACTGGGGAGGGTGTAGTTGCCTTTCAATTCAAGTAGGCACCTAGAAAGAGACCATTGTGTTTGGCTTGCAGTGTTTTTTGTACTGTACAATGTACAGTGCAGGCTACATGTGATTGCAGAGATGGCAAAACAAATTGATACGAATCATCGTGATATTTTCCCAGTTAAGCCTACTTTTTAGTCAACATCTAATTGGGATGGTTTTTGAGGAAAGCTTTTAGAAATGTTCATTCAAACAGTGCATGATGACTGAATTGCGCATCGCAAAGATTTAACCAAGACTTCGGACGAAACTTTAATACCTGGTCTGCATACCCATTGCTGTTTGAATAAATCTTGATACAAAAAAATGTAAGCAAATTGTGAGCGTTACCAGCTACATTGTTTTCACTGGCACGCTAGCGACCAATAAAAAATTGTGGTCGCACTACCAAGTCAAAGGGTCGCACTACCAAGTCAAAGTGTTTTGGTAGCAGTTTTGAGCTTTATCTCAACGTCTCATCTTTCAAAATACGTCAAGTCCTCTTAATTTACAGCATTTCCCTCACACCGACAACATGAGGGAAACCTATTGTTGCGTGTGGTGCTCAAGTTCAGAACGGTTTTACATCTACTGCATTCCAATTTAGGCACTTATCAGTGGGGCTGGGAATTGCCAGGGACAACACGATACTATCATGATACTTTGGTGCTGATACAATATTTATTACGAATCTCCCGATTCTATATGTATTGTGATTCAATACTGTGATTTTATTTTGATTCGATGTTTCAAACATATTGCTCACAATAGGTCTGCTGCAGAGGTGAAAGTGAAAGCCATGAGAAAACAAGTTCTGACCAGTTGTGGAAATAAAAGTGCTCAAAACAAAATGAGCTCCCTATTTAAAAAGAAAAATGGAGAACAAGCTATGAAGGAAAAATACTGGAGCTTCGTTGCAGGTACAGCCAACAAACGCAAGATTAATATTGCAATATTATCAAACGATACGATATATTGTGAAAAATAATGATCTCCGCCATCACTACTTATCAGTGTCAAATCTGCCATTTTCAACCTTAGTCCCCAAAATTAGTGCCTAGCCATGCTAGCATGTAATTACGTTCCACCAATCACGAGGAAGTGTGATGTAAACAAGTTATCATATTACCAAATCACCAAGTATTCCCCACACTTGGGGCATTCTGCACGTTCAGCTTCAGCAGGCAGAGCCTTCTTGCCACTGGCTCACGAAAGTTCTGCTCTAATTGTTAAGTACCTCATCTGTTCTTAGTTTGTTTTCCGTTCTAATATTTGTTTTGTCAACTTTTCAGCCAGTTAAGTAGGCTACCGGAGTTTTGTAACTTTTTCAACCTTGGCTTAGTGTTAGCGCGCTAGATGACTGACTGAGTCTAGACTGTGCTGTTGTGTGAATTTCAACTTGCCTGGAGCCTTCCTCCGATCGCCGGCTTGTTGAATGTTGCCGTTGTCTTTTATGCCCTCTGGCCATCTACTTTGGATTGATTACCCCTCACTATATTGCTATTGGATTATTTAAGACATTTCCCCTCGGGGATCAATAAAGTATCTTATCCTCACCGACTCTCCCTCAGCCGGGTGAAACGGCCTCTCCCTCTTTAGCCGCCTCTCCCTCTGTTATTACTTCAGAATTCTGATTGGTTCTGATCAGATTAACGTAATATGGAGAAAGATTGAAAAGTGAGTTTCAAACTTTGCATTGGGACTTTTGATGCATATACAGTGGGGAGAACAAGTATTTGATAACCTGCAAAATCGGCAGTGTTTCCCCACTTACAAAGCATGTAGAAGTCTGTAATTTTTATCATAGGTACACTTCAACTGTGAGAGACGGAATCTAAAACAAAAATCCAGAAAATCACATTGAATGATTTTTAAATAATTAATTAGCATTTTATTGCATGACATAAGTATTTGATCACCTACCAACCAGTAAGAATTCCGACACTCACAGACCTGTTAGTTTTTCTTTAAGAAGCCCTCCTGTTCTCCACTCATTACCTGTATTAACTGCACCTGTTTGAACTCGTTACCTGTATAAAAGACACTTGTCCACACACTCAAACAGACTCCAACCTCTCCACAATGGCCAAGACCAGAGAGCTGTGTAAGGACATCAGGGATAAAATTGTAGACCTGCACAAGGCTGGGATGGGCAACAGGACAATAGGCAAGCAGCTTGGTGAGAAGGCAACAACTGTTGGCGCAATTATTAGAAAATGGAAGAAGTTCAAGATGACGGTCAATCTCCCTCGGTCTGGGGCACCATGCAAGATCTCACCTCGTTTGGCATCAATGATCATGAGGAAGGTGAGGGATCAGCCCAGAACTACACGGCAGGACCTGGTCAATGACCTGAAGAGAGCTGGGACCACAGTCTCAAAGAAAACCATTAGTAACACACTACGCCGTCATGGATTAAAATCCTGCAGCGCACGCAAGGTCCCCCTGCTCAAGCCAGCGCATGTCCAGGCCCGTCTGAAGTTTGCCAATGACCATCTGGATGATCCAGAGGAGGAATGGGAGAAGGTCATGTGGTCTGATGAGACAAAAATATAGCTTTTTGGTCTAAACTCCACTCGCCGTGTTTGGAGGAAGAAGACGGATGAGTACAACCCCAAGAACACCATCCCAACCGTGAAGCATGGAGGTGGAAACATTCTTTGGGGATGCTTTTCTGCAAAGTGGACAGGACGACCGCACCGTATTGAGGGGAGGATGGATGGGGCCATGTTGACCAACAACCTCCTTCCCTCAGTAAGAGCATTGAAGATGGGTCGTGGCTGGGTCTTCCAGCATGACAACGACCCGAAACACACAGCCAGGGCAACTAAGGAGTGGCTCCGTAAGAAGCATCTCAAGGTCCTGGAGTAGCCTAGCCAGTCTCCAGACCTGAACCCAATAGAAAATCTTTGGAGGGGGCTGAAAGTCCGTATTGCCCAGCGACAGCCCCGAAACCTGAAGAATCTGTATGGAGGAGTGGGCCAAAATCCCTGCTGCAGTGTGTGATAACCTGGTCAAGAACTACAGGAAACGTATAATCTCTGTAATTGCAAACAAAGGTTTCTGTACCAAATATTAAGTTCTGCTTTTGTGATGTATCAAATACTTATGTCATGCAATAAAATGCAAATTAATTACTTAAAAATCATACAATGTGATTTTCTGGATTTTTGTTTTAGATTCCGTCTCTCACAGTTGAAGTGTACCTATGATAAAAATTACAGACTTCTACATGCTTTGTAAGTGTGAAAACCTGCAAAATCGGCAGTGTATCAAATACTTGTTCTCCCCACTGTATATACTAATGCAAATCCATATGTTATATCTGGTTATGCTACCTCCCTTTAAGCACAGGGGCATACAGGTTAGCACTGCTAAGGCAAGAGCAAGAGACCTCCAGACGAAAATTGTAGACTACTTAAAGCACAAAGGAAACAGGTTTCAGACACCTAGACGGCAATGATGTAATTGTGATATAGTTCAATAAAATGTTACGAAAATGGTTTGTCAAAAGTACTCAAACATGAACAACCACGGAATATAAGAAAATGGCCTAGGCTTAAATGCCCCAAAAAGGTTAATCCATTCCACCTTGCCAAGTCCTTAAAATGTCTTAAGTGAAAAACAGATCAATATGCATTTGCAGCTTTAAGATAAAAGCACAAAGGTGTTTTCAAAGTCCTCTTTAAAAGAACCATTCTCAGTTCTCTTTAAAGTGAACTCTGGGGTAAAAAAATAAAAAAATGGAAATACTGTTCTCTTTGCATTCACACTTGCCAGTTCACTTCAAAATGTTTGTGTTCTGAGTCGTCTTTGCATTCATGTTTAGAAAATAACCAAGATCTTTTTCCAACATTTACTCAATGCACTCTGGGTAAATAAATGCAAAGTGCAGGACAAGCCATACTATCAGAACCTGTTATTGGACAGCCACGGATGTCACCACATTTTGGAAGCTAATAGTTTGTTTTTAGTTACAAAATCAGACTTACTAATTATAATATTTACATGTAAAAATTACCGGTAACAGGTTAAATGGCAGAATAATAATTGCAGATTAAATTGAAAATATCATACTCAAAATTGTACCGACAACCTGCACATCTTTTTTTTGTTTGTAGAACAAATGTGAGGGGCTACGGCAGGGGAAAGGGTGTTGCAGTAGCTTATACTGCTTGGTGTGGAAATAATGATAAGTGAACCTGGAGAGCTGTGTTCACATTGCACTAAAAAAAGGGAAACGAACCACAGACTTCAAAGTGAACCGAACTCAGACCATCTCTTGAGATGTCTCAGTTCGGTTTGCGTCTGGGCTCTTTTGAGGGGTCCGAGTCCCTTTGGCGTGTTCACACTGCACAAACAATTCAATTGGCTGAAAGGGAACAAGTGTGAAAACACCCTGAAACACAGAAAGAACACACAACTATGTGTTCATTTGGCATCTCTTTAGTCTACTAAATGACTCATCTAAAGCCTGGTAAGAACAAAATGAACAATTCTGCTATTTTGAATGTGTGCAATCTTACCATCACCTTTAAATACACGTAAGAAACCAGGCTAACTGACGTAGACCTAGCTTAAATCATGAATGAACGCACAGTCCTAGCCAAATGAATAATGACACATACGCGTCCTATAGACTACTGCTCAACAGGCTCACTTTTCTTTCTGGCTCAGATATTACATAAAAATGTCACCGCCTAGCACACGTCATAACACATCACGAACCATTGTACATCATGCAGAACACATCGGAAATCATGTCATGATTATGCCTCCGCTTTATATACGCTTTAGGAATGCTTTATGAACTGTTACATTTAATGGGCATCGTGAAACTTCTGAGTTTAGAACTATCTCAGCTCTTGCCCTTTTCTGGGATCTCAGGCAGTCCCCTTGAGCACATAAATCCTGTCTGGTTTGATGGCTTCGATCCTCTGCGAAAGGTATACTATCAGTAGCACAGTTTAATCTTCAGTACCAACGACGTGTAGAGGCACGACCCTTAATACATTCCTGATTATGTCCTGCTCACTCTGTTCAAATCAACATCGAAATTATCCAATATGTGACAGAGACAGAATATACCACAGAGTAGGCCTATCACTTGTAGGCCTATCACTTGTAGGCCTATCACTTGTAGGCCTATCACTTGACAAATGTATCAGAAGGGAAACCGTTAGGGGATCATCTTTCTGCCATCCCTTTTAAGCCCTAGTTAAACATCCAAAAAATGTCTCCATCGCTTAGCCTCAAGCATTTTCTATGAATATCAGAGTTTAGATTAGGACTAGGCCAAGATAAAAAAAAAAATCCCGTAGGCCTAAAACAGGACTGAGAATCCCCATAATTCGACAACTTGACGTCTCACTTCCCAACAATATTTCCCCTTTGTAGCCTATAGGTTTTAGGCCTAGGCCTATGGCTATGTGACAGCCTAAAGTACACAAAATACCAATTTTATTGGTCCATATTATTGAAAAGTATTGATTATTCTCTCATTCTTTTTATTGGTGAGAAAGGGTTTTTTGGAGCTGGGAGGCCATGGAGGTATTGAGTCACAAAACTGCTGGCGCACCTCAACTTTTTTTATTACGCATATAGACCTAATGCTTCTTTGAGCATTTGTTCTATCAAAGTTAAAATGGCAAATACAATAAAATGGCGAGCCACATACAAAACAAATTAACCACTGTCCCATAGGCCAGTACCATACAACGTAATGCATGGCTGTCATAACAAGTAGAGGATTTTTACTGCTGTTAGCATTAGGCAAGGCCTACATTCTGTCATGCAAACACTGTTTTAAATTCTCTGTTCACTGGGGAAGTCCCGTGGGAAATGGAAAGGAGCTTGCTTTTTGTCAAAGTCTTTGTAAATGAAAGCTTCTCAAATGGCATTGTTTATCCTCACTACTAGGATGTATGGGAATTGCTAGTCTGATTGCGGGCACTGGAAGATTTCTCAACTAGGTTAGCAGTGAGAAAATGTGTCACGGCACGGGAATGCCAGTTTCTAGGCTTTTTGCCTGTCAACAACTCCTGCCAGTATGCTGTTTGCAAATCAAAACGCACAAGCGTCATCTAGAAATCCACTATCTGCAAACTATTTGATTGCATATCACCCTACGTATCCTAATAATTTCAATAACCCTTCATGTAGGCTTTCTCAAGAGCCTGTTTCTTTCGGTTGAGTATGCAGAATTTCACTCCCCAGTTAGCGCAGCGCTGCAGTGAAAACTTAATCTTTCAAATAAGGTCTTCTCAAAAGGCCTTTGTGGGCATTGGCAACGCCAATAGAATGCTAGTCTGATTACACTGATATAGTATTTATCCTTCTCATCTTAAATTCAATTTGCTGTG
This sequence comes from Thymallus thymallus, assembly GCA_023634145.1. NCBI lineage: Eukaryota > Metazoa > Chordata > Actinopteri > Salmoniformes > Salmonidae > Thymallus > Thymallus thymallus. The sequence goes on from CM042413.1 coordinate 8,378,087, forward strand.
ACTAATGGATTGGAGATATACAAGCCTGGGGTTGCTTTTCTCCGAGTCGTTTTCTACCTCAGGTAACCCAAAAGGGAAAGGATATCTGGTACAATCTTTTTTGCCTCGTTCAGAGCCAGCGATTCAGGGAATTGTTTTTGACAAGAGAACAGAGAATTTCGGAGCTAACACCAGGGCTTAGCAGGGAAATTTGGGTAGCAGAAGCCTTTATGGACAACACTAAAACTGAGCTGACAGGCAGATCTCAGATAACAAAACCATAGACAAAAGGAGGCTCAGCACTGGCCTGCCATTCCTCAGAATGGGGCCCAACAGATATGCAGTGAGATTGGGCAATTTCAGTTGCCTTGTTCCTCTGAAAACATATCTCCTCTTCCAAAGCCCACTTGGGTCTCAGCCAAGAGGCAGTATGTCAAAGGGAGTGACATAGCAGACCTTCATCCTAACATCACAGGCATCAGAGGCCTTGTTCTGCACGACTTCAGTGATTTCAATCAGATCATAGGTCTCAACTAAAATAAATGAGGTCATGAACTGGCAAAACAGCGTAATGTAGCCAATCATATGTCTGATGACACCTCAAGATGACATTTTCAACAACTTACAACTCCATAACTAGCCCACTTATGTCCCTATATGCATTGCGATTCGATAATGCAATTTTATTCCAATTTGATGTTCCAACCATATTCGCTCCCGAGTGGCGCAGCGGTCTAAGGCACTGCATCTCAGTGCAACAGGAGTCACTACAGACCCTGGTTTGATCCCGGGCTGTATCACAACTGGCCGTGATCAAGAGTGCCATAGGGCGGCGCACAATTGGCCCAACGTCGTCCGGGTTAGGGGTGGGTTTGGCCGGGGTAGGCCGTCATTGTAAATAAGAATTTGTTCTTAACTGGCTTGCCTAGTTAAATATTTTTTAATGTAACCTTTATTTAACTAGGCAAGTCAGTTAAGAACAAATTCAGTTGTGATAGTCTGAATTCGAACCCCCTCCAAAAAATGTACAGCCTACAATTACCAGCTCGGAGGTATGACATGGTGACCATAACAAGCCCAGTTGTTTGTAGTTAATTGAATTGCTGACGAGAATGAAAATGACAGAGTAATCCAAGAGAGCAAACAAAACATTTTGACCGACAGACAGACACTTTATTGATCCCCGAGGGGAAATTACTTTGTCAAGGCCAGGTGCAAAATGATATACACAAAAGACAGATACAAGATACATAGTGTGGCAGTATGAAAAAGTACTGACAGCTCTCAGGGGAACTGTTATAAAATATTTGCCAATCAGCATTGAGCTAAACTGATGGTCTGGAGCAAAAAAAAGGGTCATGAGAAGCCAGTTTGGATGTGGCTTCACACCAATCAAATCAAAAGCAAAACATAATTGACATAAAAAAAATAACTTCAGTTGTTGTTGAATCCCGTAGTTGTCTTCAGGTGGATAGCTTCATTTTTATTTTTGGGGGGATTTTAAAACATCTACCTGCGGTGAAGCCGCTCAACATTTACATTACATTGAGTCATCTAGCAGACACTCACATCCAGAGCGACGCACAAGAGCAACCAGGGCACATTGATGGATCTCCCACCAATTCAAATCGGGGACACGAACCAGGGACCTCTCGGCCACCGGCCCAAGCTCCCAACCGACAGGCCACCAACCATCTAAGATCCCCCACAGTTCCCCTGAGAGCTGTCAGTTCCGAAACCCCCCACATTGATCATCCTTGAGATGTTTCTACAACTTGATTGGAGTCCACACATTAGTCTATATAAAAGGTCCCACAGTTGACAGTGCATGTCAGAGCAAAAACCGAGCCATGAGGTCGAAGGAATTGTCAGTAGGGACAGGATTGTGTCGAGGCACAGATCTGGGGAAGGGTACCAAAACATTTATGGAGCATTGAAGGTCCCCAAGATCACAGTGTCCATCATTCTTAAATGGAAGAAGTTTGGAACCACCAAGACTCTTCCTAGAGCCCGGCCAAACTGAGACATCGGTGGAGGAGGGCCTTGGTCAGGGAGATGCCCAAGAACCCGATGGTCAATGACAGAGCTCCAGAGTTAGTGGGAGACTAGTCAGGATCGTGGGAAAGATGAACGGCGCGAAGTACAGACAGATCCTTGGTAAAAATCTCCTCGAGAGCACTCAGGACCTCAGACTGGGACGAAGGTTCACCTTCCAACAGGACAACGAGCCTAAGCACACAGCCAAGACAACGCAGGAGTGGCTTCGGGACAAGTCTCAATGTCCTTGAGTGGCCCAGCCAGAGCCCGGACTTGAACCTAATCTAACATCTCTGGAGAGACCTGAAAATAGCTGTGCAGCGATGCTCCCCATCCAACCTGACAGAGCCTGAGAGGATCTGCAGAGAAGAATGGGAGAAACTCCCCAAATACAGGTGTGCCAAGCTTGTTGCGTAATACCCAAAAAGACTTGAGGCTGTAATTGCTGCCAAAGGTGCTTCAACATAGTACTGAGTAAAGGATCTGAATACTTAAGTAAAGGTAATATTTCAGTTTATTTGTAATACATTTGCTAAAATGCCTAGAAACCTGTTTTTGCTTTTAGAATAAGGCTGTAACGTAACAAAATGTGGAAAAAGTAAAGCGATCTGAATACTTTCCGAATGCACTGTATCTTTCAACTATGCGGTGATCTAATTGAACAGAATCCACAGTTTGCGAGTTGAAGATAAATACTTTTATGACCAGGTCTCTCCAAATCACCCAAGAATGCTATTTCTAGGGTACATTTTAGATTAAAATTATGCTTTCTCAGCCATTCCTGAACCTGAGACCAGAAACCGGCTACCTGTCGGCAATACTAGAACAAATGGTTTATTGATTCTGTATCCTCCCAACAAAATCTGCAGAGCTGCGATGATTGTATACCCAAAATATTCAACATTTTGTTGGTGGCAAGAAGTCTGTACAATAATTTTAGCTGAAAAGCATAAAGTCTTGAATATATCAACTCATACAATCCCAAAGCCCTTGCTTGGAAGTGTACTTCACCAGACTGCCAAGAACCTTGCCCTCATCCAGGCCAAGGTGGCGAGACACGGTAGTGATGACACCATAGGACTTGTTGATCTCTGCACCAGACAGGATGTTTTTGCCAGCATACTTGGGGTCCAACATGTACGCTGCGGTGTGTATGGGCTCCAGGCAGAAGTCTTCATGCTTTTTGATGTATTTCAGAACTCCTGCTTGGAGCAGCAGTGAAGTGGGCAGGGCAGTACAGATTTCTTCTCTTACATCTGCAAGCAGAGTCTGAACATCAGACAGGATGGCATTGTCTCCCTCAATCCGTGCAATGGCTACTGCTATAGGTTTCAGGAGTTTCAGACCGCTTACCACTCTCACCCAAAATATATAATCAAGGAGGATCCTCTTGATGGGACTGTGCATATCAGCAGACTGTGATATGGCCATTTCTTGGAGAGTCTCATGCCCCTCCAGGAGACTGTAAAACATGATGACAACACCTCCCCAGCATACTTAACCATTTCCTTGGCTCTGTTGAAGAGTGTATCCATTGTTTTCAGTGGCATGATGTCCTTGAGGAGATTCAATGCATGAGCAGCACAGCCAATGGGGTAGGACTCTTCCACTTTAGAACAAGCAGCCTTCATGTTCGCAGGATTGTCGGTCACCAGTGCAAATACCTTCTGTGGTCCAAGATCATTGATGACTGCCTTCAGCTCATCTGCAATGTAGAGACCGGTGTGTCTGTTGTCCCTTGTGTCTGTGCTCTTGTAGAATACTGTTTGTGGGGTAGAGATGATGTAGTTAATTATTCCTTGCCCACAAACATTTGACCACCCATCTGAGATGATTGCAATACAGTCGGCTTTCTCTATGATTTGCTTGACCTCCACTTGAACTCTGCATCCAGCAAATGAGTAGATAAAGCATGTCTGGTTGGAGGGGTGTATGCTGGGCAAAGAACATTCAGAAATCTCTTCCAATACACATTGCCTGTGAGCATCAGAGGTGAACCAGTTGCATACACAGCTCGAGCAAGACATTCATAAGCATTTCTCTGACTACGTTCCTCTGTTGAGTTTTTAAAAATTCTGATTCTAGGAGGACCATGAGCTGTTGCTATCGATAAGGTGTCTGATTCATCACAATAGAAGTAGAGGGACTTTTGTCAGAGGTTGCTTGTTGTGAGCGCTGAGGGAACTTTATGCACTTGGCCAGATGATTCTGCATCTTTGTTGCATTCTTCACATATGATTTGGCACAGTATTTGCAAATGTACACAGCTTTTCCTTCTACATTAGCTGCAGTGAAATGTCTCCACACATCAGATAGTGCCAGTGGCATTTTCCTGTAAAGATTAGACAAATAGTTAAGCAGTTAGATTAAACAACTCTTTGTAAGATAAATGTTTTAAAATTATACATGTATGGAAACAGGTGAATTAACACTGCTCAGTAGGCTCAAGCAAGCTAAAACCCACATGGTAGCAAAAACTAAGTAGCAGAAATTGTTAACAAGTTAGAAATTATTTAAAACACAATTTGCTGTAGGCTACTATTTACTAGTCAACAAAAAAATTATGTATGTCATATAAAATATATTCACCCCACCCAGTATTGTAATCAAAACTTACCAGAAAGCATGTAGTCCTTGGTTCAGACAGTGTAGCAGTGTGGGCTCAATAGCATCTCATTAGTGTGCAAGATTTGTACATGTGATGGAAGAGTGCACTGCACATGTGATGGAAGAATGCACTGTGCATGCAGAGGGTTGCAATTCCATTGAATTGGGGATAGTTTAACCAAAATATGCAACAAGACCTAGAATTGCCTTATGTGTATGCCACAAAAAAGGATCACTGTTATAAGCAAACTATAAGCAAATTCCCAAAATTCCCGGGCTTAAATTCCCATGGAAAATATCTTTACCAGAACATTTCCGACCCTTTGCAACCCTATTTTAGACGGACACAGCTCACAGCTTTTTCTTAACTGATGAAGATTGAATTGAATTACCTCTGAAGGTACATTTAAAGTTAAACCAAACAATAAGGGGATTTGCTGAACCTTTATTGTACTGGAAAAATTAAGTTGTAAATGTAAATTTTGTCTTAGTTAAGAACAAATTGTCCTCCAGTTCTGTAAGAGTTATGTGAAGGCCAATTAGATGATGGTCCGATCTCATTATGCCTCCCATCAATACTTTAACCATTGATGCAAGAGAGATAAGAGACAAGAAAGTAATCAAGATGACTAGCCTGATTAAGTCTCCTCCATGTATATCTCACTACGTCAGGGTTTTTTAGTCTCTAAATAGACACTATTTCTAATCTGTCCATAATATTTGTGATCTCCTTAAGGGCATGAGGATGATAGTTTGTAGTGATTTTCTTTACGGTTCATTGAGGTACTTAACGCTGCGTTAAAGTCTCCCACCATAATGATTAGAAAGTTTGTTGCCTTGAAGTTTAATAGATTGGTATAAATATTTTCAAAGAAGTGTGGATCTTCCTGATTTGGACCATATAGATTAATGAGCCAAATCTTTCATATTCAAAAGGGTCCACCTTCCTTGCAGATCATTCCCGTTTCCACATTCAGATCGACATTTTTGTTAATTAGTATCATCACACCTTTTGATATCTTTATTCCATGACAGAAAATTATTTCACCGCCCCATTCCTTTTTCCACACAACTTAAAGATGCAGAGTGAGTCTCCTGTAAACAGTATATGTTATATGACTTTCTTTTAGCCACATAAAGACTGATCGTCTTTTCTTATAATCTGCTAAACCGTTACAATTATAAGTCGATATACTTATTTCACTCCTTACCATAACTAGATACTATTCTCAGTCTAAATTTACCATAATTAGTGTTTGTAAAATACTGCAATAGGAGGTATCATGACAGTCAAAAGTTTTTATATTCCCTTGCCTGTGAGCCATTACCACAGATATTAGGATAATAAATGACAAATGTGTATAGATCTGAGTAGGTTGATGTGTGTGATATTGGATGTGATTTAGTGAAAGTTTGTATAACGCCTGAATAAGAGTAAGACTATAATGTGTGATGTCTAAATAGATAATAACCCGGCCAATTTGCATGGTTGAGTGTCTGTGTGCAATATGAGGCGAGTGTAGCCTTAATATTCAGGATGATAGTTGTAATCCATATTGTATCGATATCATAGTTGCATTAAACATCATTTTCATAGAAAAACACATCCCAGCATTTCCATAGTAATTGACGTTTCACGTGATTATGAAAGCGAGATCCCGTACAAGATGTTATTATTCCCCAACATCCTTGTTCTGCTATCTTCCCATTGCTTGTTGTAAACATAGACAAACATGTAGACAAAGACATACAAAAGATAGACAAAAACATATTAAATAAATAGGAAGTTCGACAATAGAGGAGAGAGAGGAGAAGAGAGAGAGAACCAATGTGTATGCGTCTGTGTGTGTAAACGAGCGTGTAACTGAGTGCGTGTGTGTCCGGTGGATAGCTAGCTAGTTAAAATGTTCCCTTTCCTAAATAAGCCATGGATGGAGATAGGGATAGGGACTTGTGGTTTTACTTAATTCTCCGTATTGGACAATAATTATAACAGCGACTCTGACGCACGGAAGTTCAATATGTAGCCTGATGTAGTATGCTAATGTTAACTAGCTGGCTCATTAATGCCCATGAAAGGAGGTTAGGCTAGCAAGCAAGCATTTTAGCCAGGTAGTCCAGGACAACAAAACCTAAGTGTCTATTGTATGACAGAGTCAAAGACCGTTCTGTCAACATGAAAGAGAGGAGGAAGGCATTGGCGTTTCTCTACAAGTTGGGTGAGTAAACATGTTTTTCCTACTTGCACGAACACACATAGAAATCAGAAACATGGGACAGCCACATCATATTTAACATGTTGGACTAAAATGTTTTTGAAATTGTGCTGGAATAGTGGAGGCAGCTCCTGTTTTCTTGTGACAACTATCTGTGGTTCTAAAACAATAGTTGTTTAGTAGTCTGCTTGACCATGCTGTCATTTATCTGAGAAATATATATACAAACACTGTATCTCATATAGGGCACCAACTTGATGTTGCACTTTGTTATTTTTTGCCTATACAAGTATGTACCCTGTTTATTTAAAATAAAGAAGGCAAAGCACCTACAGGTTGTCAAAGCTAAGAAGTTTAAATTTTGGTATTGTCACAAAAAAACGGATTGGCTCAAATGCATTAAGAAGGAAAGGAATTCAACAAATTTAATTGAAATGCATTCAGGTGTCATCAAGGAAAAGGGTGGCTACTTTGAAGGATCTCAAATACTAAATATATTTTGATTTGTTTAACACTTTTTGGTTAGTACATGATTTCATATGTGTTATTTCATAGTTTTGATGTCTTTACTATTATTCTACAATGTAGAAAATAGTTTTTAAAAAAGACATAAAAACCTGGAATGAGTTGGTGTGTCCAAACTTGTGACTGGTACTGTGTGTGTGTGTGTGTGTGTACTGTAAAAAAAAACAACAACATGTAAAACCATGTTAAAAGTTAATTTATGAAATAATGGTTTGTTACATGCAGTATGTTTTGTGGACTTAACCAGACAGATGTTGCTCTACGGTGTGGTTGGAACGCATTAAGAAGGAAATTCCACAAATTAACAAGGCACACCTGTTAATTGAAATGCCTTCCAGGTGACTACCCCATGAAGCTGGTTGAGAGAATGCCAAGAGTGTGAAAAGCTGTCATCAAGGCAAAGGGTGGTTACTTTGAAAAATCTCAAATATAAAATATATTTTCATTTGTTTAACACTTTTTTGGTTACTACATGATTCCATATGTTATTTCATAGTGTTGATGTCTTTACTATTATTCTACAATGTAGAAAATAGTTTGTTTTTTTTAATAAAGAAAAACCCTGGGTAGGTGTGTAGGTGTGTCCAAACTTTTGACTGGCACTGTGTGTGTATATATATATATATATATATATATATATATATATATATATATATATATATATATAGAAATAATGGTTTGTTACATGCAGTATGTTTTGTGGACTTAACCAGACAGATGTTGCTATACGTTTTTTGATGAAATAAAGGTGTGGTTGAATTTATTCTGCCGCTGTCTTCTTATTGTCTTGGCCTATATATCATGGTGGCAAGGCATATGAACTAACAGGTTATACAGCAAACAACACATAGGTTGTAATAAGGCTTTTTCTTTTTCTGGCTTGGCTTCCCCAGTGATTTTACCCACGCACCGCCACTGTAACAACTGTGAGAGTGCCACAAACCCAGCTGCCGTAGCCAATGGTAAAACATAAAAAATAAGCCATATTCTTGGGGGAGCAGTTATTAGTCACTTATCAATGCCAGGTTCGTTACACTAGGTCTATGAGTGTGGCACAAACTCAGGTCACCAAGGACAGCCAATCTGAAACCATAAGCACTGCTACAATGAAGCTAGTTCCCTTGGGAGAGTCAGGTTTGTAACAACAACCAGATTGCCTTGCATTGTTATGACAAAAATATTGCATTGAATAAAATGTGATGTTGGTTGATTGCGATTTCACCACGCCTCTTGACTCGAGTCATCCAATCAAATATAGAGATGTCTGAAGGAGACTAAAAGGAACATGTTCAGTAGTCTGGGAACCCACTTACCCTGGCCCTTCTAGCGTCAGGTAGCATGGCTGTCCAGGCAAATACTGTGACATATGGTCTGACACACTGCATATAAGTACGCTTTTTGCAAAAGGCTGAGCCAACCTACTAAAAGCCCACACTAGTTTGGTTTATAATAGACACCCTGTTAGCCAACTAATGTTAACTAATGTTGGATAACAATATCATCAAGTCACTTCCTAGGGAAACAGATGACAAGTGTACACAAGCATTGAAATAAAATAGCCATACTAGCAAATTGAAAGGAATAATAGCTATATGAGCTGCTAATGTTAACAATTAACGTTACTCTTTAAATGGCTAATTTACCACTAACTGCTACAACGTCCTCATCGGAGTCCAAGCTGAGAACAGATGGCGGCTAAACGTTATTCCCTCAAATGCACACATTGCATTAGGCATTTCATAATGTCTCCTTCTTAGGATAATTTGCTAGCTACGGCTAACGCCAGTTAATACAATTTTAGGACAAGAGCCGAATAAACGTATGGGTGCTTGTGTTGAAATAGCTGCTCCTCCTGGGTCTTCAGACAAAGAGGGGGGTTTCGCCGAAGCGATGCATGAAAGCAGTGGTTAGCCTTTAAAGCTAAGTGCTAGCGGACTACCGCTCCTTCCAGGTTAGCATTAGCTAAGGAAGCTAGCTCACGCGCTAGTTACGTCCCGCGTTTCTAAAGCAACGTTATTGGAAGAAGAAGAAGAAGAAAAAAATGTTCCCACACTACAAGACACGTAATGTTGTTAACTTACCCCTCTTGTCAACACCAATCCAACGAATGTTTATGTACACTCCATAGATCCGGATAGTAAAGGTAAAAACCACTTTGATGACCCACCCCCCCCCCCCGACGTACTAAAATACACAGACAAAATTTTAATCAACGTTCTCCCAAGAAATCCAACAGCAGAGAAAAGGAAATGCCAATTCAGTAGACTGCAGCCATCATCACACGTTTGGATCCTGTTGAAAATTGAAATATACCGGTTACGATGGGTATTTCAAATTAAGTTTCAAGCCTGGTTGGGAATAAAGCACATCCTTTATGTAGTCCGAATTGTACAATCCGATATTCCGGTGGTTTCCACCAGTTTTATTACTGGACTTGATTTCGCTGAATCTCTAATATCCTAATGGCTGTTTATCTTTCAATGCTGAGGGGAGCGAATACAATGTAACCAACAAGCAGAACGAGACACTTGCAAGTTCAGGAAGGAGCGCCTCGTGGACTGAACCGCTAGGGGAGGTACACTACCAGCTGAGAAGAACCGGAACTGGATTCTGGAGGGGATTGGGGCTGTTAGGCGAATGAGTCTCCAATGCCTTAGATAATTTGATTATTGGCATGACAGGAACAATATGGTTTATTGTAAATACGTGGCAGCAAAAAGAGGGATAGCCACATGATTGATATTTGACTGTCAGAATGCACACGTGTATGTTGTGCTTGACGTGAGATAACAAGACTACTCTACTAAATATTTGGTTGAAATACAAATAACAATAAATAATATACAAATATTGATGTCTGATTTTTTTACAACTTGATACAATATTATCCAGATATGAGATTGTTTCAAATAAATTCACAAAAAAAAAAATATTTCAGAATTCTGTTTCAACTGCATAGATTTTATGCAAGTGCAATTGTGTCTGTGTTTATTTCCTCGGGTCGAGAGTACAGCTATGGATACCAAGGATTGTGTAAAATACCAAAAACAGTACAAATCAAATTTGACATTTTATTTGTCACATGCTTCGTAAACAACAGGTGTAGACTAACAGTGAAATGCTTACAGGCCCCTCCCAACAATGCAGAGGGGAAAAAGATAAATAATAGAGAAATAATAACACAAGGAATAAATACACAATGAGTAACGATAACTTGACTATATACAGGGTACCAGTACTGAGCCGATGTGCAGGTACGAGGTAATTGAGATATATATATATATATAACAGACCATAAATGTCTCAATTTCCTTGGAAAGCTGTGAGTTTTATTATATGATACAATATCTGTACTTGTCTAAGTCCTGTCATCAACTGATTTCAGCCAGTGTATGGCTGTGGATTGACTGCACTGTTTGAATGGAATGTTGGCATATTGGCAGTTAATTTGAAAAATGTATAATAATAATCATCATCAGTCATAATATATTTCATTTGTATAGCACTTTTCATTACAAAGCTCTACTGAGAAAAAAATATACATATTTATATACAATAAAAACAACATACATTTAGAATCAAGGCAAGTAAAATACTGGTAACACTTTCCTTGACACCCAGCTTCATAACATGGTCATAACCCATATATTTACACCTGTTGTGACATATATTGTGTTATTCTATGGCTGGTTATGACACCTATATAAGAGTGTCAAAACCCACATTTATTCAAACGTGTTTTTTCCCTGCCAAGAAGTTTCCATTCATTTGAAAGTTTGTTTCTTAAGTCCTTTCTTGTTGTTGTAATGAATTATTTACAGTCATGTTTGTTTTCAGCATATTTTAAGTAACTTTATGACACTGTCAAGAAGCATTATGACCATCCTGTGTCACTATCACATACATGCCCTTATGTCAGTCATCAGTCAAAAAGAGGGTGTCTTATCCTACTCCTGAAATCTGCTCCTGCATTCACCCAGTCATCAGAAACAGAGCATCAATATGTGCACAATTACAATTTTAATTGAATATGGTCAATTTCAGAAACTGTTATATAACATAAACATACGGTTGACAAATAGGCTATGGTGTAATGGAATGTTTTGCTTTGTGTGGTAGGTTTTGACACTCTTATGTAGGTGTCATAACCAGCCATAAAATAACGCAATATATGTCAAAACAGGTCTACATATGTGTCATGACAGTGTTATAACCATATTATGACAAGTTATGTCAGCTGTTATGTCATAGTATGACATGGTTATGACTGTGTCTTAACGTGTTATGACGCTGGGTGTCAAGTAAAGTGTTACCAAAATAGAAGGCTCAGTCCCCCATAGTTCGGAGACGTGTCTTGGGAACTTGACTAGCGTGTGGCTAGCGGAGTGGCTAGCGGAGAGTGCGGGGTGGTTCGCTGATTGAGATTAAGTCGCTGATGTAGGTGGGGCTCAATTCATTCAAGGTTTTAAATACAAGCATGAGAATTTTGAAGTTGATCTTGTAGTTTACCGGTAGCCAGTGGAGTTAGGCCAAGATCGGGGTTATGTGGTCTGGCCAGGACCCTAGCAGCACTGTTATGGATTAGTTGGAGCCTCTATAGTGATTTGGCTGGGAGGCCCCCAAACAGCGCATTGCCGTAGTTGATCCGAGAGAAGATGAGGGTGTGGATGAGTTTCTCTGCATCTGGCTGGGAGAGTGATGGTATGACCCGGGCAATGTTTTTAAGATGGAAACATTTTGTTTTACATATTTGTTTTATGTGGGCATCGAAGGACAGAGAAGGTTGACTCCTAGGTTGGAGATGACACAGGACAGGTGGATGGCCTGGCTATTGATTGTAGGGCAAATGTTTCCAGCACTGGTGACCTGCTTCAGTGTCCCAATAAGCATAGCATTAGTCTTGCTGCTCTTCAACTAGAGGAATTATCTTTCAGCCATACCCTGACGCCCTCTAGACAGCTGCTGAGTTTTGATAAGGCAGAGATCGTGTCCGGTTTGATGTTAATGTAGACCTGGGTATTTTCAGCATAGCAGTGGAAATTGATGTTATAATCTCTGAGGATTTGGCCGAGAGGAAGCATGCAAGTTAAAAACAGGTTAGGCTCCAGCACTGACCCCTGTGGGACACCGCATGTGACTGCAGACTCCTCTGATCTGGACTCTCCAATAGTGATGTATTGCTTCCTGTTGGAGAAGTAGGAGGAGAACCAGTTTAGAGCTGTTCCAGAGACAGCAGTATGCTCTCTGAAACGCCACAGGAGGATGATGTGGTTTACGGTGTCAAAAGCAGCACTGAGATCTAAGAGGAGCTGAATGCTAGGAGATCCTTAAAAAGCAGCCAGACTGGAAAACCTTGTACAACTGATTAGATGACAGATGCAATTGAAGCTGGTTTGCAACCACTTTCCCTTTTTTTTATGATAATGGAATCATTCCTCTTAAACTGTCTGGCTAGCTAGCTAACAAACATACAGTGCAGATACATTCTTAAAATACATTATTTTACACAATATCATATCACAGCAATGGCAAACCATAGTTGACCAACTCCCTGACCGAAATGGCTGACCTTTATCGCATCATAAGAAGGTTCATGTGCATTCTAGTATTCAAATTCCAAATTCTATGGGGAATCATCTCTGCGTCTCTCTTGAGGCAGCGGGCACAGAGAGGCCAGTTGAAACTGAATTAATGGGATAATTTTCACACAGTGAGGGCAGCATTCAGGGCCATCACTCCATCTTCTCATCACCTCCTCCACTCTGTGCACACTGCACTCATGCTGGCTTACGATTCATCCGCACACACAAGAACAGCTTCCATTTTGAAGAAGGCAGAGCTAGTTTTTCTTTTTTTTTTTCATTCTTTTTTCTGCCTTTTTTGTTTTCTCCTCTCCCCCCCCCCCCCCTCCTCTTACCTTGGTTTGAGTGCTGAACAGCAGACTATACAGCGAGGGAACAGAGATTGGAAGCTTCAAGCTGCGCTGTCTGTCAGGCACACAGGGCTGCAGTCCTAAATTACCAGGCTGTATCAGGAGCACACATTTCCCTTGCTTACAGTTGTAAATCAGTCATTAGGGTGACAGATCTATGAGCTTGATTCAAGACCGCGACGGCTCAGATGCTTGAACGTGACACATTGTGCCTGGTGAGGAGAACGGGATCAGATAAATCAACACGCATATTGAAGAAAAGAAGCCGCTCGGATCACCTGTGTGTGGGTGTGTGTGTGTGTGCGTGTGCAAGTAGAACAAACTCACCCTACTTGTAGAGAAGTTGCTGAAACGGTCTATCACTGTCGTAGTACATACTTTTAGTTTTTGTTGTCCTAGTGTGAGTGTTGATGAAGGAGAGAACCAGGCGCAGGATAGGAGCTTGACTAGAGTATTTATTAAGACAAGAACGCTAAACAAGCGTGAGTCCTCAAAACAAAATGAACTGCAGAGCACAGTACAAAACACAGGACAAGCCTGGTACAAAAGACGGTTAACAATACCGTAGAAATAAAACACGCTCTTAGATACAGAGTAAGAACTAGATACTCAAAGAGCGAGAGAGAGAGAGAGAGAGTCGCAAAACAACAACACAGAGGAAACAACGACGAACACTGGGGAAGGAGTAAGCGGAACCTATATACACACACATAATGAACTAATGGGGCCCAGGTGTGTAACTGGGGAAAAAACAAAAACCAGACCAGGAATGGGAATCAGGGGGCGATGGCAGCTAGAAGGCCGGTGACATCGACCGCTGGAAGTGCAGCAAACCAGAGGGAGGTGTAGAGGCAGAGGGAGACGTGACACCTAGGCTACCTGGCTAAAATGCTTGCTCCCTAGCCTAACTTCCTTTCATGGGCAACGATGTGTCAGGCCTAGTTAACAATAATACATCTAGCTACATATTGAACTTCCATCCTCTCAGGCCAGGGGCACAATGTATGAATTTGTGGTTGGATAAGAATCACTGTTATAATCTTTGGCCAGTATGGAGAATTAAGTAAAACCACAAGTCCAAATCCCTATCTCCATCATTGGTTAATTTAGGAAAGGGCCAATTTTAGCCAGCTAGCTATCCACCAGAGGACAACGACACAACGAGATGCAACAATTCAAGTTTTTCTGTAAATTATGTTCTGCTCTTGATGTGAAGCCAAATCCAAACTGGCTTCCCTTTTTTTTGGTGCGCCAGGATCATTCGCAATTGAGCTCACTCTGTTTAGCTCAACGCTGATTGGCAATTTAAAAAAAAATTGTATCAAGGGAGAACAAATGCTCGCTGGCTTCCCTTGCATTCAACGCCACGGGCGGCAAAAATGTCATACTCTTTTTGACTAGACAGCATCAGATAGATGGGCTACACACTCGGATGCTTTCTCCGGGGAAATAAATTCGAATTGAAGGAAAATTATGAAACGTACAGAGATGAAAGATTTTATGTTTTTTGCTTTTTTTCTTGGTACATTTTTTGGCAAAGCCTGTCTTCCCTTAGCATACATGAGTACACGTTACTGAAGGTTTGGGCAACACGTTTCTCCATAGAGTTAAACTCAGACAAAACACAGACAGCGCATCTCTCCCATTTGACACATCAAAGTAGCCCAATAAATTTTCCTGAATAAAGCCCTGACCATCCACATACATGATGATAACTAACAACTGCTAGTGACAGCTGATGTGTGGTTTCATTTGCTGCGTCAACCGCTCTTTAAATCTCACTTTTAATGGCTGGTGCGATGGAAGCTATCAAATCATTCTGAATTGATTTCGGCATCCCAGAGAATACAGTAGAAACTTCCATAAGTAAAGCATTGTAACGTGCAATTACCTCTGCAAGCTCATTGTTTTCACCCTTGTTAATTGTAAACAATGAGCCATTGTTAACAATTACAATTCTCAGGACGAAGCAACGTGCCCCCTAGTAAAAGCCAACTCTTACATGCCCAAAAATGCAGTATCCCTGTTTCTTCTTACCTTCTTGTTGTGTTGTGCAGTTTGAATATGCAGAACTTTGTCCATTACATGATCGATGTGGCTTTTCCCCAGAAGTTTGAGTCTGATGTAGTCAATGAATGGGGTTCTTCAACAAAAAAATCCACTACGTTGTCATTAGCATTAGCTAGCAGTGTTGCCAATTTAGCAACTTTGTCGCTATATTTAGCTATACTTAACAAAAATAGGAACGCAACATGTAAAGTGTTGGTCCTATGTTTCATGAGCATTTCTCCACAGATATGGCATATCAAGAAGCTGATTAAACAGGTTGACCATTACCACCCACTCTAAAATGTGCAGTTATGTCACACAACACGAATGTGACAGATGTCTCATGTTTTGACGGAGCGTACAATTGGCATGCTAACTGCAGGAATGTCCACCAGAGTTATTGCCAGAGAATGTAATATTAATTTCTCTACCATAAGCCATCAATGTCATTTTAGAAAATTTGTCAGTACGTCAGTCCCTCCTGAGGTCCATTGTCGTGCCATTAATCCAACCCCATCACCTCATCTTTAAGCATGATAATGCACGGCCGTATGTTGCAAGGATCTGTACACAATTCCTGGATGCATACTCACCAGATGTCACCCATTGAGCATGTTTGGGATGCTCTGGATTGATGTGTACGACAGTGTGTTCCAGCGAATATCCAGCAACTTCGCAAAGCCATTGAAGAGGAGTGGAACAACATTCCACAGGCCACAATCAACCGCCTGATCAACTCTATGCGAAGAAGATGTGTCACACCAGATATTGACTGGTTTTCTGATCGACGCCCCTCCCTTTTTTTTAAAGGTATCTGTGACCAACAGATGCATATCTGTATTCTCAGTCATTAAATCCATATATTAGGGCCTAATGAGTTTATTTACATTTACTGATTTCCTTATATGAACTGTAACTCAGTACAATCTTTTAAATTGCTGCATGTTGCTCTTATATTTTTGTTCAGTGTAGTTTTCAGACCCCTCCAGCAACTTTTCATGCTGCCTTTGGGGAGTTTTCAATAGCGATTCTCACAGAAAAATAGTTTGCAACACTGTTAGCTAGCCATTCTGGCTGTGAAAATGGCTTTATTGTAGCTAGATAGATAGATAGATAGATAGATAGATAGATAGATAGATAGATAGATAGATAGATAGATAGATAGATAGATAGATAGATAGATAGATATATAGATAGATAGATAGATAGATAGATAGATAGATAGATAGATAGATAGATAGATAGATAGATAGATAGATAGATACTTTATTGCTCCCCCGGGGGGGAAATGTCATTGTCAAGCAGCTACAACAAAACACAGGGCAGGTGCAAAATGCCACAACGAAAGTACACAAAAGACAGATACACGGTACACGATACATAGAGCAGACAGATACACGGTACACGATACATAGAGCAAAGCTACTTCTAGCTAGCTACTTCTACTGAAGTTAGCAGTGAAAATTGAAATAAATGGCACAACCTTGACTCAAAAAAGGTATAAAACAAGAAAACAATATATAATCTACCTCCTTCATCTCCTGTAGTTTGAAGAAACTATTTTGAATTGAATAATATAAAAAAAAAGCAAAACTATCACTATCTCAATCTAAACAACAATGTCACCAAATCAACAAGCTTCTCAATCACACGTGTAGTACTAGGTTAATTCTCTGATACTAGTACAACATGTAAGTTCATACTGCAAAAGCTGGTTGATTGGTTGAAGGACCTCTGGAAGTCGTCATAATTACCATGTAGGTCTATGGAAGGGGGTGAGGAGCATGAGCCTCCTAGGTTTTGTATTGAAGTCAATGTAGCCAGAGGAGTACGGAAAATAGCTGTCCTCCGGCTACACCATGGTACTACCCTAGAGATTGCTGTTGAGACTACTGTAGGCCTTCATTGCAAAACAGTGTGTTTAAATCAAGTATGTGCTGACATATATTTAGTATAGTAAACTTTTTCATTATTTTTAAGAAATTCACTGAGTAAGATGGTTCTCCCCTTTCTACACTGAGGAGCCTCCACTGACACGCACACACATTTTGTTATTCTATCCTAACCACTAACCCTAAACCTAACCCTAACCTTAACCCATGACCTAGCTCCTGACCCTAACCCTAAACCTATCCATTAACCCTAATTCTAACCCTAACTCTAACGTATTAAACTAAGCATAGGTAATTTGATAATGTGGAAATGTTGATGTTGAAAAGGTGTTGGAATAGTGGAGGCAACTCCTGCTTTCTTTGGAACTTGCAGTAACTCTCTGTGGTTCTAAATAAATGGTTTAGCTCTCCTCCAGGAGACTCACTTATCAGAAGAGGAGCACAAAAAGCTTAAACATGAATGAGCAGGGGCGCATCTTGTCATCCCCCCCCCCACCCAGTGAAAGTTGCTCCCCTGGAAATAAGTAGGTCAGACTTTTTCTTCTCTCACTCCTCCTCAAAAATAAATGGTGTTTGTATACTGGTTAATAAGAGGTTGTATTTTACATAGAAAAACAAGGTAACTGATTCAGAGGGTCGGTTTGTTATTTTTCAGTGCCTATTATTTGGCATAAATTTTGCTTTTGATAATATAAAGTACCAGTAAAGAATTTGGACACACCTACTCATTCAATGGTTTTTCTTTATTTTTGTACTATTTTCTGCATTGCAGAATAATAGTGAAGACATCAAAACTATGAAATAACACATATGGAATCATACAGTAACCCAAAAATTTTTAAACATATACAAATATATTTTATATCTGAGATTCTTCAAAGTAGCTACCCTTTGCCTTGATGACAGCATTGCACACTCTTGGCATATATACTGTATATACTGAACAAAAATATAAACGCGACATGTAAAGTGTTTCATGAACTGAAATAAAAGATCTTAGAAATGATCCATATGCACAAAAAGCATATTTCTCTAAAATGTTGTGCACAAATTTGTTTACATCCCTGTCAGTGAGGATTTCTCATTTGCCAAGATAATCCATCCACCTGACAGGTTATCAAGAAGCTGATTAAACAGCATGATCATTACACAG
Source organism: Thymallus thymallus (assembly GCA_023634145.1). Classification (NCBI taxonomy): domain Eukaryota; kingdom Metazoa; phylum Chordata; class Actinopteri; order Salmoniformes; family Salmonidae; genus Thymallus; species Thymallus thymallus. Next base: position 8,396,477 of record CM042413.1, read on the forward strand.
GTGCACCTTGTGCTGGGGACAATAAAAGGCAACTCTAAAATGTGCAGTTTTGTCACACAAGAATGTGGAGCGGGAAATTGGCATGATGACTGCAGGAATGTCCACCAGAGCTGTTGCCAGATAATTTAATGTTAATTTCTCTACCACAAGTATGTCCAACCGTCTGATGCGCTACAAGTAAGTATTCCACTCAGGTAAAACAGCATAGCAGTCCTACACACTCACTGCTTTTGGAAATGTTACTGACAGTTGCAACAGTCACCTGACATGCATGGCTCTTCCGCACAGGACCGCTTGTTCCGATAGCGATGTTGATTGTTGCGTATCCCCAGACCTTAAGCATCCGTCCATTCAGGTAAAATAACATTTAAATTGCATGTACTTAGAAGGTAAACTGACACCATTACACAGTAGGGAATTGGTTACAGAAGGGACTTGAACTCTCAACCTTTGTGGCGAAAGGTAATTGCAATGATCACTTAGCCATCCTGGAAGTTGGCAGGTTTTTAGGTAAAATGTGAATGTAGGTCCTCAACAGGCCAGATATCTGGGGGTGGTGTTTAAATATCCACTGTGAAACAGAGACTCATACGGTCACATTGTCTAAAAACTTGGTATGTATGGCTCTGCCAGGATCGAACACCCAACCTTCTGACACAACAGCAACTCTTACAACAAGACTACAGGGTAGGCTCAATACCAGAGTACAGGTTGATGACAGAGGTGCAAGCCGACAAAAGAGTTTCTGTTGGCTGGCTTCTCGTCTGTTTTATTTTTCACCTCCTGCATTTGTCAACTTCCTGTTCCACTGTCTGTTTGTTAGTGATCTGCCTTCCTTCATGCTAACACTATGGCTATTAGCCTCCTTCTGACCTGGGTATATGTTGTGCTTACAGGGAGACAACGCAAGTGGAGACAACACAGATGGACAAGGCAGGGACATCATCAATCAAGACGGAGGACAGGGAGGGGGAGAAATGGCTAAATCTATCCAAATGTAAAAATGACAGAAGATTAGTCTCTGCTCTCAATACTCTGCTATGCTCTAAGACACACAACCACCAAGATAGCTCTCAGTGATTTATTAGACATTATAAATCACAACGGTCTCTACAGGTTTATGAAGTCTTTTGACTGTAATGACACTTTTGAAATCCCGGACAAATAGTGGAAATGTTCACTATCTACCAATACATCCAGAGACTACTCACTATTACATTCAGCACAGAATCAAAACAAGATATGGAAAAGGTTTTTGGAAGAAATGTCAAGGGGCTACAAACTCTCTAACAAATGTGAAAAAAAGAAGAGTGTGTTTTTACTTGGGTTTCCTGTTGCACGGAACACTACATCAAGGGAGGTTTTTCTCCTTGGAGAGTCAGAAGTTACTTACAAAGAACCATGTACATTTTACCATAGAGCGTTTGTTAATGGGAATCGCATTCATTCCAAAACAGGAAGTACCTTATCGAAACAAGTAAACCATGTAGTGGTCACACAACATGGGTCAGTGGGGATGGTCAGGTCTTTTGTTGACGTTGGCAGTGAAGTGGGCTAAGCTAAATAATTACATTAAATATGTTATTGTACTTACCTGCAGGATGCACAATAAGAGACCTAGAGACAGGAGGCACTGCCTCTGGGATTCTTAATGATATTGGCGTTTCAAATTAGGTTCAGTTAATGAAATGCATAGACATCCGTACCACCTGTGTTTACCTGAAAGACATCCCAGGTGTACAAGGGAACTACATCTGTTTACAGCCCAACAAGTGGGAGGTAGACTGAGAAAGGGTTGAACTGCTTAACTTTATCATTTAATACATTTCTCACATCTGCTGAGTTGAAATGTCTGATATTGCACTATATTTCAAAAGTCTATTTTCTCTGTTGTAACAACAAACCGTATCTAAAATCCTATAGTTAACTTGAAATTGCCATATTCCTGCTGGAATGTACTTGGTCCAGCAGGTATTGCCATATCCTGTATGAATATCATAATCCTGCAAGTTTAAGTCCTGCAGGATTCCTGCAGAAATGTACTTTGCTGTGCAGGATTTTCAAAATTTGTGCAGGAGTCCTGTAAGAGCATCAATGACTTTTCCATAAGGATTTTGTCAAGCCTACAGGATTCCTGCAGGACAACTGCCCAATTCCTTCACAAAGGGTCAAGTGTTTAGTAAGGGTATGGAAAACACTATATAAAGCTACTACATGTAAACGAACAATGGAGTTCCAATTCAAAGTACCAATTTTTTTTTATAAGCCCTAATAAAATTTATAAAATTAACAAAGAAATTTCCGCTATGTGTTGGAGACAGTGTGGAAAAATAGGTACTTTATCTCAGATATTTTGGCAATGTCTGTCACGATGTGGGTGTGGGAATGACCAAGGTGAAGCGCAGGGATAGTAGTTCGACATATTTATTATACTATGTAAGAATGTACTTTACTATGTATAACAAGACAAAATGACGAACTACTGAAACACAAAAACACGAATTGACGCACACTTACTTTTCACCGTGACATGCGAAATATACGACAACGACCCACACCAGAGTGAATGACAGACTAACATATATAGGATCCCTAATTAGAGACAATGCGGTGCAGCTCCTCTAATTAAGGATCCAACCCAAAACCCACGCAGAAACAGAAACGAAAGACACTGTCAGACTCTAACCATAGCTACATAGAGAAGCAAATAGGCTTCTCTATGGCCAGAGCCTGACAATGTCTGAAAATCCAGTGTTTTGGTCTGAAATTCTCTATGTTATACATGACATCACAGGTATTATTATTCAACCAGACGCATGTCATCTCCTCCTAGGTATTGTTCCTGTGGATACACTCCACTCCACTTAAATTGATAGATTATATTTTAGCAGCAGCAAGGAAATGTGTAACAAAATGCTGGAAAAATGAACATGAACCGTCAAAAGAAATGTGGGAACTTGTTGACATGGAGAGAATTACATCATTCTTGCAACATAGACAGCATAGGTATGAAGACGTCTGGTCAGAGTTCCTGACATATCATACTATAGTTTTATTCTGTAACTTTTTGTTTCTGTTATTTTTCTGATGTTGCTTTATCCATATTGTATGTTTGCTCAATACAGACAAATTGTACCCTTAACATGAGAATTGGGGAACGTTCTCTAAAGTTGTGGGAACGTTTGTAGTTAGCTGGGAACTCTCTCCTGATATGAACTGAAGCCATGTCTCATGTGCCCTCTCATTCACTGGCACATTGAATGTTTCCTCTCCAAGCACTGTGAGTGGGCCTGTCAATTTTCCCTCATTACTGTATGTAGAGTATGATGGTATAAAGGTCAGCCATCTTGGTCAGGGAGTTGGTCAACCATGGTTTGCCAGTGCTGTGATAAGATGAAATAAAATAATGAATTTGAAAAAATGTATCCGCACTAATTTAATTTTAATCCTTGCTTGGATTAACTCATTCTTAGTTATTTAGTGTAACCTTGTAATCGTTTTCGTCCTGCCATCAGTGGAAGAGTTGATCTTTTCTCTAACACATCCACCATGATGAACCTGTCCTGCACTCATGCCTCATACCCTCATTCAATCACTGCTGTTATCCCTTCTCAACACTATATAAGTAGCCCTCCCCATAATATTATACTATAAATATCTTTGTTAAATGTTTAAGGTAAAAATTATTTTTGAAATGCTTTGTCGTCTCCCCGTGCGGTCCGCACCTATAACCTGGGTCGTCCATCTTCCTAAATGTTTCAAGTCACCAACCTCCACGTGTTTGTGTGTTTGTGTGTGTGTGTGTGTGGGTTTGCAGAGGCGGATTTGCCATCTGGGCTGGACCATTTTTTTGTTGGGTGGGCTGGTCGAAATTGACACACACATAATGATCCTGTAACCTTAATCTTCACAGTTGACATAGTTCGCTGAAGTGAGGGCAGATCTTGCCAGTTTTAATGCCATCAGAAAAGCCTTGTTAATGAGCAGGCTGTCCAAGGTCCCATGCCTCAGCGATAGTGTTAGTGCTCACTCAGTGTGTGTTAGAGGCTAATGGCGGGGGGCAGCACACTGTTATTAGAGAGACACCAGCCAACAGCTGCAGGAAAGGGAGAACCAGTGCTTATTACAGGCGTGTCATGCTATTTGTCATACAGCAGTGCAGAGATAACCTCGTGTTTACGCGCCTCCTGTAAGGTGGGAGGAAAACCAGGAAGGAGGGGGGGATGATACTCGCTCTTTACACTCCACAGACATATTCTGAGCTGGTTATCTGGGCAACAAGGATATGATAATGTTGCCTTTGACATGACAGAGGGAATCATCTTGGCGGCTCTGCAAGGCAGCGGGCTCAGGGAGGCCAGGGGAAACTGAATTAATGGGATCATTTTTATACAGTGAGGCCTGCAGTCAGGGCCGACACTCCATTTTCTCATTGCCTCTTCCGCTCTGTGCACACTGCACTCACTCTGGCTTACTATTCATCCACACACAGGAACGGCTTCCATTTTGTAGAAGGCAGGGATCGTTTTTTTTCTTCCTCTCTCGTTCTGCCTTTCTGTCTGCTCTCTCTCTCTCTCTCTCTCTCTCTCTCTCTCTCTCTCTCTCTCTCACACACACACACTCCTCTCTCCCTGGTTTGAGTGGTAAACAGCAGACGGCATAGCGAGGGAATAGAGATCACTGTTGATTTGCTCACAGAGCCACGCTGTCTGTCAGGCACACAGGGCTGCAGTCCTAAATTACCAGGCTGTATCAGGAGCACACATTTCCCTTGCTTACAGTTGTAAATCAGTCATTAGGGTGACAGATCTATGAGCTTGATTCAAGACCGCGACGGCTCAAATGCTTGAACGTGACACATTGTGCCTGGTGAGGAGAACGGGATCAGATAAATCAACACGATCATTGAAGAAAAGAAGCCGCTCGGCTCACCTGTGTAGGAGCATGTGGGTGTGTGTGTGTGTGTGTGTGTGTGTGTGTGTGTGTATGTTTGTGCTTGCTTGCATGCTGTGTGCGTACGTGCGTGTGTGTACAGTGGGGTCCGAAATTATTGACACCCTTGATAAAGATTTGTAAAAATGACTGTAAAATAAAGCTATATTGTATGTTAAAAGAAAAAGCGATTTTATATTATTTTATACTAATACAATTGCTCATAGAAACATTTTGTTTAACAAGTAATATACTGTATATATATATATATATTTTTTTTAAGGTAGGGTTATAAAATTATTGACACCCCTGTTTTCAATACCTTTCAATACCTCACCTTGCGAGGACAACTGCACTGAGCCTTTTTCAAAAACTATTTTATGAGTTGGAGAAAACATTGGGAAGGATCTTAGACCATTCCTCCATCCAGAATCCTTCCAGATCCTTGATAACCTTCGTCTGCTCTTATGGAGTGCCCTCTTCAATTGAAACCACAGATTTTCAATGGGTTTCAAGTCCGGAGACTGAGATGGCCATTGCAAAATGTTGATTTTGTGGCCAATTAACATTACTTTGTGGATTTTGATGGGTGATTGGGGTTGTTGTCTTGCTGGAAGATCCACTTTTGGCCAAGTTTCAGCCTCCTGACAGAGGCAACCAGGTTTTTGGATATAATGTCATGGTACTGGGTAAAGTTTAAGATGTAATTGACCAGTCACTGGTGTGACGAATCCCCCTTGATTACTGTGCATGATTCAGCCCATGTGCTCTTAATTTAGCGTATGTTTATTGCTTGAATTATTGAGTAATGTGTTTGGCTTCTTGTTTTCCCCTATTACCTATGTTTCATTGTTTTGAGGCCTCCGAGGGAAAGCGACGTTTGTTTGGAGGCTGTGGCAGAGCTCCTTTGAAGCCTTTGTTTTGCCATAGAGGAAGAGGCGAAGCGAGAGGGATAACTAAGCCCAAAATCTGTGTTCTCTAGCAGGCCTTTTTTTTAGCTCACCAAGTGAGTGTTTGTATGGAGGTCAATGAGAGAGTGTCGAATGTGTTTGCAGTATACAGTGCATTCTTAAAGTATTCAGACCCCTTGACCTTTTCTAGATTTTGTTACATTACAGATTAAATAGTTTTTTTCCCACATCAATCTACACACGTTACCCCACAATGACAAAGAGAACATTTTTGCAAATGTATTCAAATAAACTGTTTTAAATATCACACTTACATAAGTATTCATACCCTTTACTCAGTACTTTGTTGCTGCACCTATGGCAGCGATTACAGCCTCAAGTCTTAGGTGTGACGCTACAAGCTTGGCACACCTGTATTTGGGGAGTTTCTCTGATTCTTCTCTGCAGATCCACTCAAGTTCTGTCAGGTTGGATGAGGAGAGTAGCTGCACAGCTATTTTCAGGTCTCTCCAGAGATGTTCGATTGGGTTAAATTCTGGGCTCTGGTTGGGCCACTCAAGGACATTCAGAGACTTGTCTCGAAGCCAACTCCTGCGTTGTCTTGGCTGTGTGCTTAGGGTCGTTGTCCTTATTTCTTAAACAAATTTGATGTGACTGTTAGCTTTTTTTAGCTGTTGTTGGCTAAAATCCACATTATACTCTGGGGTAGTGATAGAACCCTCAAGGTTCTTTGTCTTCATTAGATTAACATAGAGAACCTTTTTCAGTAAAGGGTTCTCTAATCTCGTCCAAAGTACAAAAAGGTTATACATAGAACCCCAAAGAACCCTTTTTTCTAAGAGTGTAGGGTTGTGTAGCCGGATCTATGGTACTGAATTGTTGTGTATAGTCACAGCCATTATCGGCCAAGGAGACACTTTGTGTAGTCAGATTCATGGTACTGAACTGAGTTTAGTCAGGGTCTCAGCCAGGGTGTGACATTAATATAAAATATAATTTCCCAATCTTTTGTAGCATACAATATAGTATTTGAATGATATATTCTATAAAGTCATTTCTGCTCATCTTTACTGTGTGTGTGTACGTGTGTGTGAATACATGCATGCAAGGCAGTGTGTGTGTCTTACCCCTGATTACATTTTTAATCAATGCCCGTCTCATCGCGAGCTAGGGAAGTGAGGAGCGGAATTTACATTTTCATTTGATTCCCCTCTCTGGTCCGTCTGGCTCTCGCTATGCTAATTAATCAGTCATTCTAATGAGCTGTTAAAGGGAGATGGAAGAGTAATGAGGGGGGATAAAAGGAGAGCCAGCCTCCTGGTTTTCTCCCTGCCTTTGTGTCATCTGTGCCGCATTATCATGGTAAACCGACAATGCCGTGTACGGAGCTAGTGCATCCTTAGCTAGCTACACATTGCAGTTGTTCCTTTTCTCTTATCTCTGAATTTGACAGAGAAGGGCAACAAAGAACAGGATGCCAGAAATGGCGTGTGATTCGCAATGGGAAAAGACAAGAAGGGCTGCGTCCCAAAATGGCACTCTATTCCCCTCTATAGTGCACTGCTTTTGACCAGGGCCCTGGGGCAAGAATACAAGCATGAAGCCGCGCATCAAATGGTGGTCGCCAGGCAGTGAGGGCTCTAGGCTTTGGTGTTGTTGTCATACCTTTTGAGAGCAACTGATGTCACAAATGAAAGAGGAGCTTCTCACACAACCTGTATGCTTAAATAGATTGCCGCTGCATACTCACCGTCATGCATAGTTACCACTCCTCACAAAGACACACACACACACACGCACCAAAACACACACTAGTATGACAAAACAAACACTTCCTGGTACACACTGCCATTTTCCGAACTCTCATGTTAAGCACAGTATATCCCCACACAGTCCCCCCCCCCCCCCCCCCCCCCCCCGACACCATGATGCACAACCCCTAGCAGGTTACATTCAGGTCAGAGAGTGAATTGCGTAATGCGCCTGCAGCCATTGTGGCGGAGGAGTGCTTACCATCTTGTTCCCTCGTTCATCATATTTGGAGTAAATCATCAATAATAAATGTTGACAGAAACCTGCAGGGAATCCACTTAAACGATTGGAAAGGTGGATCTCCTCAGACCCCTTGACTTTTTCCACATGTTGTTACATTACAGCCTTATTCTAAAATTGATTAAATAAAATGTAAAAAAAAAAAAACATAAGTATTTACATAAGGTCTCCTTTGCTAGGAGACTCAAAATTGAGCTCAGGTGCATCCTGTTTCCATTGATTGGAGTCCACCTGTGGTAAATTCAATTGATTGGACATGATTTGGAAAGGCACACACCTGTCTATATAAAGGTCCCAAAGTTGACAGTGCATGTCAAAGCAAAAACCAAGCCATGAGGTCAAAGGATTTGTCTGTAGAGCTCCGAGACAGGATTGTCTGTAGATTTGAAGGTCCCCAATAACACAGTGGCCTCCATCATTCTTAAATGGAAGAGGTTTGGAACTACTACTATTGGTCAGGGTGGTGACCAAGAACCCGATGGTCACTCTGACAGAGCTCCAGAGTTCCTTTGTGGAGATGGGAGTAGCTTCCAGAAGGACAACCATCTCTGCAGCACTCTACCAATCAGGCCTTTATGGTAGAGTGGCCAGACTGAAGCCACTCGTCAGTAAAAGGCACATGACAGCCTGCTTGGAGTTTGCCAAAAGTAATCTAAAGACTCTCAGACCATGATAAACAAGATTTTCTGGTCTGATGAAACAAAGATTGAACCCTTTGGCCTGAATGCCAAGCGTCATGTCTGGAGGAAACCTGGCACCATCCCTACGGTGAATTATGGTTGTGGCAGCAGGGATTTCTTTCAGCGGCAGGGACTGGGAGACTAGTCAGCATAGAGGCAAAGATGAACAGAGCAAAGTACAGAGAGATCCTTGATGAAACCTGCTCCAGAGCTCTAAGGACCTCAGACTGGGGCGACGGTTCACCTTCCAACAGGACAATGACCCTAAGCGCACAGCAAAGACAACGCAGGAGTGGCTTCGGGAGAAGTCTCTGAATTTCCTTGAGTGGCCCAGCCAGAGCCCGGACTTGAACCCGATCAAACATCTCTGGAGAGACCTGAAAATAGCTGTGCAGCAACACTCCCCATCCAACCTGACAGAGCTTGAGAGGATCTGCAGAGAAAAATGGGAGAAACTTCCCAAATACAGGTGTGCCAAGCTTCTAGCGTCATACCCAAGAAGACTCAAGGTTGTAATGACTGCCAAAGGTGCTTCAACAAAGTCCTGAGTAAAGGGTGCCAAAAAAAATCATTGTTTTTACTTTGTCATTATGAGGTATTGTGTGTAGATAAAACAAAATATTTAATCAATTTTAGAATAAGGCTGTAACATAACAAAATGTGGAAAAAGACAAGGGGTCTGAATACTTTCCGAATGCAATATATATATATATATATATATATATATATATATATATATATATATATTATAAAACACACACACACACACACACACACACCACTGTTCTGTTCACCATTGAAAAATGAAATTACTAGGACAGTTCTAGGGAAAGTACTTACATTAAATAATTGACTAACTCATCAGCACCACCTTGCAAGAGAATTCTGGGGAGAACCTGCCTGTAGTGGGAACATGTGGTGTGTTTTAGCACTGGGGAGGGAGAGGAAGAGGAGGATGAGGATGAGGGAGGAGAGGAGGTGTATGAACACAGGCCATTGATTTATTCGCTTGACCTTCTTATTCACTGTAAAGAGTGAGAGTCGTTCGGTTGTGGTAGTAGGGGGACGGCCCACGGCACGTAAACGTAGGGAATTTGTTTTCATTTTCTGGCTGTGGCAAGCAAGTCTAGCATGAAGGGAAATTACTTTTGCCTTGTGCCTGCGGCCCCACAGTGTGGTGTCGCCTCCTTCCGGTGCAGTGTTTACAGTACCCTGGTCCACATGACCGATAGCAGCGCAGTGTTCTGCCCCGGAGTGCAGAATGTGTGCTCTGGTTTGCCAAATAGCAGCTGCCCTCGACAGGCAGACCTGTCTACTCAACAGCTGGCGGCACTCAAAGCTAGCTCGGCTGCCGAGGCCCTGAGTACAGGCTCAAACTCACATACACACTACACACATGCACACACACGCATGCACAAACACATACACTCACACACACACACACACACACACACACACACACACACACACACACACACACACACACACACACACACACACACACACACACACACACACACTCATACAGACTACACACACATTCAAAAGTGAAACTTTGTCCCCTACCCTGTCCCTGTTCTGAGAGAGCTGTCAACAGAGGTGTCCAAGTATGTCAACAGCACAGGTGGCTAATGGACCTCTCTCTCCCACAACACACAGGCCACTGTCTGGAGTCCTAACAAGCATGAACATGTGCACTGACACACAAAGGAGTTGGATGGGGTGACAGAGAGACAGAGAGAGAGAGAACGAGAATGAGAGAGAAAGAGACAGAATGTGGCTGGGAGTTGAACAGCCTTCTGTTTATGAAGGGAAAAGCAAGGCAGTGCGAGAGACGACCTTTGCCAGAGGATGAACCCGGCCTTCCTATCAACACCACCACCAAAGTTCCCAGGAACCTCATTCCCCCACCCAGGACCCACCATCTGTGCCTCAACCCCATGCAGCAGCCTGTTCCACTGGGGAGAGAGAGAGTGACAGTGTGATATCCACACTAAAGCCCCCAGCCTGGAAGAACCGGAGGTTCAAAAGTTCATCCAGTTTCAGTTTCCCCTCAGAGAGCCGGCAACCTACCAACAGTCCTCCACTAGCACAATAACAGCATGACCAAACCGGGCGGCAACTCCCCTGTGGCAAGAGGACAGGCACGGGTGATGAACCTGTGCTGTTAATTTGGTTGTTCCATTGTTTGTTCCATACAGTGGGAAGATAGGCCTGGGAGTGGGAAGATAGGCCTGGGAGTGGGAACAGCAGTTTGGGAAAACTGAATCGGTTGTTTTTGTTTTGTGTCATTCAATAAAAGCAAGGTCATAAGAACATGTTTCTGCCACAAAGTATTTGTTTCAATTAGATGACGCTATTATGTTATTACACTACTGCACCCAAACACTTTATCAGTATCTGTCTGTTGAGAGATTTATTCTGAATAGTAATGAGGAATTTGTGGATATTGTGGAATGAAGAACAGAATGTGAAGACTCCCTTATGCCTGACTCCCAAATTAAACCCTAAACCATTTGGGATGCAACCTATATATCAATGTGACAGTCATACAGGAAACCAAGGAGAGAAAGGAATTCTGATAATGTGCCACATAGTTCTCAAACCGTGGGGAATCAAAAACAGATCAGCCAGTGTCTGTTTTCACTTGCAGAAAATATCGGACATATGAGGAAGAGAGGAGAGCGACTTCATAGTCTTTGAAGAACCCGATATTAACACATCAAACAGCTTCTGTCTTCTGTCAGTAGGCTTGCAGCAAATGTTACGCAAGCCGTAAAACTATTTCCAATCACAAATCCTGCTCACTCTTTTCTTCCCCCACCAAGCTAACTCAATTTCCACATCTTTAATGCTTGCAGTGGGAGGTGAAAATACCTTTTGGGATTTCTTCTCTCCCCACTTCTTCCAAACCTAATCCCAGTATATTGGCGACATTTCCTGCTGTACAACTCGGTTGACATTTCGTCCCGCGTGCAACAGGCCTCACTCGTTCTCTCAGAATGTTGCTGTAGTAGAGGTGGGAGGAGAGCTGGGAGTGGAGAGGAGGGGGGTTGTCAGAAGCAGACTCCGTACCGACTGAAGTAGAGTAGGGTTTTTTAACTCACTCGACAGAAGGTGATTTGAAAGCTGCAGGAGTGAGAGCAGACTGTGGCTGTTGAGTGTTGGATGTTAGATGGATGGTCCCTGTTTGATCGCTATTGTTCACCGGCCTTCAACATTTCTCTTCGCCACACGCACACACACACTGTGCAGAGAGAGGCGGGGTTTCTCGTTCAAATACTTGTTTCGATGTATCACTTGTGGGGTTCGCTAGGGCTTCCTACTCTCTCAGAAATACCTATCAAAGCACATTTTGGAGACAGACAGGTAGAGTGGCGAATGTGGTGAGACCCTCACTTCCATAAAAGGAGCCACTCTCCCGCCCTCTGGTTATTCTTGTTTCTCTTCCACACAGGAAGTGTCACTACTCTAGCTCTATGTCGACTGGATACCTGGTTAGAAGCAAACTGTGAAGGATATCGCTGCCGAGCGTAGGCCATCAGACTCTGTCGACAGGTTGAGTACTAACCGGAAGATTCAAGTAGAAATTCATTGGTAACTAGTATCACTTCTAGCTTTTGAGACTCAGTTAGCCCACGCTGCAAGGCTAACTTGGCCAACTTGCTGAGAGGCAAACTAACCTCGCAATAATACCCTACCTGCAACATGGTAGCATTGCTAGCTCCCTTCTCTGGTCTAGTTAACCTACGTTCACCCGTTGTGTTAACTAGACTGACCCTCAGCCTTCACGGCACCGTCAGTCGCGGGAGCACTCTTTCTGAAGGCTTACGCGGTCACTCAGTTTCCTTCAGCCAGCACTGAGCTAGCCACGGCACACATTCACCACGAGGTAGCTCCTAGTTAGCTAACGCCCAAGGAAAGCTAATCAAACCAGCATTAGTACCTGCAAACAGTAATATTGCTATATCCTTTCTCTAGTCTAGTTTAACTCATGTTCATTAGTTTGTGTTAACTAGAACGACTGGCTAGCCTCATGGCTCTGCGGTCATGGGGGAATACCTGTCCGAAGTTTAACTGCCCCCACGCGGTTCCCTTCAGCTAACACTATGCTAGCTACAGCATACCTTAGCTACGAGGTAGTTGCTAGTGTAACCAACTTCATATAGCAACCCAGAAGAACGACACATGGACACCCACACTTAAAGTTGACTTTAATCTTATCTGCAGTAAAATATATCAAACAGTGATGACAGGCATTGACAGGATGGTCAAAGCCACATGTTCACTGGTTGGATAGGATACAATCTATCTTTTAGATAGGAGCTATAGTAATAATACATGCCCTCAATGTGAATCGACATCAATCCATAAATACAGAGCACAAGTTCAGAACACTTTTTATATAAACCTTTATAAGGTAGTAATAAAATAAACATTCACTTATTAATATTTAATTAAAGAACCCTTGGATTACCAATAAATCACCTGCTAGCAATAGCTAGGGTGACATTACAGTGCACTGACCGATGGTGCTAGCTAAGCCATCAAACACTCAGTTAACTTGTCGAAATAGGCTTTAAATACATTAACGACAACATCAATATACAGTATACATAGTCACATTTGCTAATGACTTTGGGATATATGAAGCAATTTCCAAAAGACACTATTGTCTTAAACATTTTTAGTTTTTATGTACAGAGGAAGTAGACACGAACCTGCTCTTAGAATGTCTCTCTCGGACTGAAGAGTAGGCGGACCAACTTTCATTAAAGGAAAATAATATAAAAAAAGGTAAGTCTGAAGACACATCTCGTATTGCCAGCCTTAGTGAATGGTTTCACTCATTACTCTGCTTGCAAACAGCGGTGTTCTTTGATTTTACATTGCACACAGTGCGAGTGAGGTTGATGGAAACTCTACATTTGGGAATAGAATGCCAGCCCCCTTATGCACACTTTCTGATTTTACAGTTGGTGCATTTTTTGTGGTGGAGAAGTAGTGTGACAATAAAGATTGTTCCTCCCTACTCTCTGTTTCCCATCCTATGCTCCTTGGAGGATCTTTTGGATGGAGACAAGGTTCATCTTTGCCGCTTCCACGGCCTGCCAAGGCCCCGACAGTGATACAGTTTATCCATAACTATTGAGTAGTCTCTAAGGAGGGCACATCGCCTACGCCCAGTCTCTAAGCTTTTAGCTCATCCTGGGACGCGTCTATTGTGCTTAAAATCCTTTCACAGATGCTATCTTCCTCCTTATTTTGCTAAATTACTTGGCGTCCCTAAGCGTATGGATGGACTGTGCTCTACCAGCTACTGTTTGCACCCACAGTCAGCCCAGGGGTTTTTCATGTACCTGGCCCAGGTCAACTTTTTCCCTTTGTCGCACCTTGGAGCATATGGCTTTTCGCCTGTCACCTTCCCTAGAAGAGTGTCCCCATTGTTGTCCAATACACGCGGTCGCATGTACTTGGATTGTGGGAAAACTCACAAGGGTGTTGTGCTCTTCACTCATTTGGGCAACCACCCTCGGTGGGCCCTTCTTTTTGAGACTTTATCCTGCCAGTAAACATGGGGACCACGTAATACATCCAAACAAGTATTTAAAAGAGAACGTAAGGTTAACCCCGGTTCTCTGATAATATATTAGTGAAATGTATCACTGCATTCCCCTGCTCGCAAGAGCGTGAGGAAGAGAAGGCTGCTTGAGAATAACCAGAGGGCGGGAGAGTGGCTCCTTTTATGGAAGTGAGGGTCTCGCCACTCTTCCTGTCTGTCTCCAACAGACACTTTTGATAGGTACTTCCGAGATAACTCATATTATCAGAGGACTGGGGTTACGCAAGTAACCATAAGTTTCCCATTGGTTTCCCCCCCAGTCATCTCTTTCTGAAGAAGAACACCCTCCTTCTCCAAACCTAACCTCCTCAGCCACCCAGGAATGAGGCACCGTTGTGCTGGAACATTCTCTCAGCCTCTCTCTGCCTTTCATTATTATTTTGCTTTCTGTATGAGAGGTTGTGTTAGCGATTGATGATTCCCTGTGTTGCATATTCATAAATTCATAGTCTTTGGAGAAGACTGGGGGGAATATATTTTGTGTCTGACAGAAATGTGTGATTTAGAAAAAAAAGGTAAATATTTGTTTGCTGTAGACACAAACACTCACACAGTGCTTAATGGGACCACTTTTCATTGTGTTGATGATGATGCGTTGAAGCTGTTGATCTGTACTGGCAGGTAATTGAGAGTAGCCGTTGACAAAATATGTAAGCGCATGCTGTGTCTCCCACGCTCCCACACACACACTTTTCTCCCCCAACCAGGTATTATTTATACACCTTTCAAACCAAGGCGTTTTGCCGCCAACTTTAGCATGCCGTAGTGCCGCCAACTTTTTGCTGACCACAAAGCCTGTACTTTTATTTCCGCCAACCTAGTCATGATTGTGGTATTATGTTGAAAAGTCCCACCAACCACTCAGTATAAATGTCCCTAAATGTCCCATGCTTTGGCATGCATTAAATCATGAACATTCTATTATTGTTGTTCTCCAACATCAAACTTGTCCTTGTCATTATGAAAAAGTATAAACAAAACAGCAGTCTGCATGCAGCAGCCTGGTCCAAATACCAACATTACCTGCTCTATTTCTTGCACGACAAACCCATAAATATATTTAGGATATGTAAGTCTAGCAAGCCAGGCAACTAAAAGTAACTTTCTAGAGAATGTTTTGGTTTTGCTAACTTGGCTATATAGCTAGCTGGCTAGCAAGCTCATATAATTACCAGAAAATATCTGACAACGTTTTGAGTTTAACTGTAGGGGCCCTTCAATTTCTTTAAGAAAAACATTTGTCAACGATGATGTACCAAAAAAACAAAGGCAAAACTTTATTTAACAGTGCAAAGCATACATTTATATATCATATATTTCATAAAATCCTGGAATTGGTCTGAGCTGGTGTTGAGGGGACCCTTGCCCTGGGACTTGCGGCTGCGCTGCTGGTTGGCTACTGGCGGAGGGTGGGAGTGGGACCAGGGTCCTCAAAATGATTATTCATTTATTTATTTAGTAATTTGTTAGTTTAAAACTACTTTTGGTATCTTACTTATAGGCTACTTTAAACAGTACCACAACAACATGAAAAATATTAGCTAGCTAACAAAGTTACATTCAGGTGAAATTTGTTTAGAAAGCACAAGTCAGGTGAGCAAAAACACAAGGATCGAAAGAAGAAGGTTTATCCTGTGCATCCTGTGTTCCACATACAACCTACCGAGACGATGGCATGGAAAATCCAACCACTGCTGCTAATGCTAGCGCTAGCCTTTTCCTGACCATGTCTATTGAGGAAGTTGTGCATTTCCGAGTTAGCCATGGATCTCAACACTGACGCAGTCCTACCATTCATTCCTCATTGCCAACGACATGTACCGATCATATCCAAATCTGACCCTTCTCCATAGAATCTACAAAACCATTGCCATCAGCAGTGCCAGTGTAGAGCAAAGTTTTAGCCACCTGAAGCTCATCAAGAGCTATTTGTGTGCATGCATGAATGAGGCTAGACTATCCATCCTCAATTTGCTTTGTACTTAGCGGGACACAGGCATTGACAAAGTGGTTGGCAAGTTTGCCAACGTGAAGGAGAGGAGGATGACGTTTCGAAATGGAACCTTGATTTGTACATAGTTCGGTGTGATTGTTATTTTTTTGTTTGGAATGGATGATGATGGAATTAACAAATGGACTAGACTACATCAAACTAACACATGGCTGAAACATCCTTTTTAATTGGTCTTTGGTTAAGACTAAAGCGGTCACAATGTTATTACAGGCCCTCTTGCTCATCACCTCTCGACACCTATAGGCAGGCCGTGTGTGTGTGTGTGTGTGAGACACTGCCTGCCTGCCTTATGTGTTGCTTACGCTGTGCCTGTTTTGTAGTTGGAGACTACTTTATCTTTGAATGTAGGCTTATTTTTCTGCTAAATGGGCGCTTCATGTGCTGTGATAAATGGTTTTGATCAGGGGTGTCAAACTCCTTCCATGGAGTGCCGAGTGTCTGCAGATTTTTGATTTTCCTTTTCAATTAAGACCTAGCCAATCAGTTGAGGGGAGTTCCTTACAAATTATATATATATATTTACCTTTATTTTGACAGGGAAGACATATTGAGTCTCTTTTCCAAATTCGCATTGTATAATACAACATAAAAAACACATTAAACACTATATACAGCGGGTGAAATAAGTATTGAACACGTCACCATTTTTCTCAGTAAATATATTTCCAAAGGTGCTATTGACATGAAATGTTCACCAGATGTTGGTAACAAGTAATCCATACATACAAAGAAACCAAAACAAATAAGTTCAGAAATTAAGTTATGTGTAATAATGTGAAATGACACAGGGAAAAAGTATTGAACACACTTACTGAAATGTATTTAATACTTTGTACAAAAGCCTTTGTTGGTAATGACAGCTTCAAGATGCCTCCTGTCTGGAGAAACTAGTCGCATGCATTGCTCTGGTGTGATTTTGTCCCATTCTTCCACACAGTCTTCAAATCTTGAAGGTTCCGTGGGCCTCTTTTATGAATCTTGATCTTCAGTTCTTTCCATAGATTTTCAATGGGATTTAAATCAGGTGATTGGCTGGGCCATTCTAGCAGCTTTATTTTGTTTCTTTGAAACCAATTGAGAGTTTCCTTGGCTGTGTGTTTGGGATCATTGTCTTGCTGAAATGTCCACCCTCATTTCATCTTCATCATCCTGGTAGATGGCAGCAGATTTTTGTCAAGAATGTCTCGGTAAATTTGCCCATTCATCCTTCCTTCAATTATGTGAAGTTTGCCAGTACCATTTGCTGAGAAGCAGCCCCAAACCACGATGTTCCCACCTCCAAACTTCACTGTTGGTATGGTGTTTTTAGGGTGATGTGCAGTGCCATTTCTCCTCCAAACATGGTGTGTATTATGACATCCAAACAGTTCAATTTTGCTCTCATCTGACCACACTATATTCTCCCAGTATTTCACTGGCTTTTCCAAATGTTGTGCAGCAAACTTTAAACGAGCTTCAACATGATGTTCCCACCTCCAAACTTCACTGTTGGTATGGTGTTTTTAGGGTGATGTGCAGTGCCATTTCTCCTCCAAACATGGTGTGTATTATGACATCCAAACAGTTCAATTTTGCTCTCATCTGACCACACTATATTCTCCCAGTATTTCACTGGCTTTTCCAAATGTTGTGCAGCTGTGAGGGCTTGGTTGTGATAAGGCCTCTTACTCCCACCTAGGGGAGGAAGAGAGGCACACAACCAAGTCCTCACACTCCTATTAGGGAGATTATCATCCCCAATCAGAGACAGCTGTCTAGCGTTGTCTCTGATTGGGGATAGTATTTAGCCTCCACACACAGCCACCTGTGTGTGGATCATTGTTCGTTTGTGTTTGTCTGCACTGCCTGCAGCTAACCACGTAAGTCACAGTGTCTTGTTTGTAGTCTCGTTTTGTTTATTTCTCTCCTTTTGTATTTTCGTGCTTCGTGATTCCAACTCCGAAAATAAAAAGGATGACTCTTCACCAGCGCTCTGTCTACCGTCCCTTATCTAATGCGCACCGTGACAGAATGATCCACCACCCTGGGACACAACGGAAAGAGACACTGGTAGACGTCCTCCACAGTATGGGGAAATTATCAAAGGAGGAGGTATACTATTATCATGCGGTGGAGGAAGGCTGGGGTCCGGAGCAGTCGAGGCGCCGACGACGGAGGACACGTCACCGGGCTAGAACTGAGGACCAGCCTGGAGCCCAGAAAACCCCTCAAACTGATTTGGGGGGGGGGGCTATGGGTGTGGTCGGGGATCGAGGAAGAAGAGCCCCGACCACTGCACTCGTGGGGGTTCCAGGAGGAGCCCCTACAGCCGTGGGAGCAGGAGTACAGAGAAGAGTCGGAGGAAGACGACGACGATGTGCTTCTGTTCCCTCACTCGTGGGGGTTCCCGGAGGAACCCTCACAGGATGGGGATTGGCGGTGGAGTAGGCACGACAGGGACAGTCGTGCTCCAGCGCCAGTTCCCAGTCCGGTGCCTCCAGCGCCGGTCCAGAGTCGGAGGAGGAGGAGACCGACTCTGCGCACCAAACCATAGGTGCGCAACACTAGCCCGGTGCGTCCCGTACCAGCTAAACGCACCAACCCAACGGTGCGTTTCCCCAGCCCGGTACGGCCCGCGCCTGCTCCACGCACCAGCCAAACGGTGCGTTTCCCCAGCCCGGCGCGACCCGTGCCAGCTCCACGCACCAGCCCTATGGTGCGTTTCCACAGCCCGGTACGGCCCGCGCCTGCTCCACGCACTAGCCAAACGGTGCGTTTCCCCAGCCCGGCGCGACCCGTGCCAGCGCCTCGCATCAGACCACTGGTGCGTTTCCCCAGTCCTGTACGCCCCGTGCCTACTCCTCGCACGGAGGCTACAACGACGGTCGCCAGCACAGCTCTGTGGTTGGAGACCATCTCTGCGTCGGTGCCCAGGGTGGGCACGACGTTCAGTCCCGCTGTGGAGCAGGAGCTCCATAGCGTGTCAGTGCCCAGTCTGGGGCCGACAGCCAGCCCAACCACAGGGCTGGAAACCCTCTCTGCGTCGGTGCCCAGGGTGGGCACGACGTTCAGCCCCGCTGTGGAGCAGGAGCTCCATAGCGCGTCGGTGCCCAGTCTGGGGCCGACAGCCAGCCCAACCACAGGGCTGGAAACCCTCTCTGCGTCGGTGCCCAGGGTGGGCACGACGTTCAGCCCCGCTGTGGAGCAGGAGCTCCATAGCGTGTCGGTGCCCAGTCTGGGGCCGACAGCCAGACCAGCTGCAGGACTGAGGACCACCACTGCGTCGGTGCCCAGGGTGGGCACGGCGTCCAACCCGAGACCTCCGGTGAGGGTCAACTGCCCGAGGCCTCCGGTGAAGGTCAGCTGCCCGAAACCTCCGGCTAAGGTCAGCAGCCCGAGACCTCCGGAGAAGGTCAACAGCCCGAGACCTCCAGTGAAGGTCAGCAGCCCGAGGCCTCCAGTGAAGGTCAGCAGCCCGAGGCCTCCAGTGAAGGTCAGCAGCCCGAGGCCTCCAGTGAAGGTCAGCAGCCCGAGGCCTCCAGCGAAGGTGAGCGCCCCGCCACCTCCAGCGAAGGTGAGCGCCCCGAGGCCTCCAGCGAAAGTGAGCGCCCCGAGGCCTCCAGCGAAGGTGAGCGCCCCGCCACCTCCAGTGAAGGTCAGCGCCCCCCCACCTCCAGCGAAGGTCAGCGCCCCGCCACCTCCAGCGAAGGTCAGCGTTCCGCCACCTCCAGCGAAGGTCAGCGTTCCGCCACCTCCAGCGAAGGTCAGCGTTCCGCCACCTCCAGCGAAGGTCAGCGTTCCGCCACCTCCAGCGAAGGTCAGCAGCCCGGAGCCTCCAGCCACAGCTCAAGGCCTGGAGCCCCCTCCACCGGTGCCCAGTCCAGGGCCGGTCGTCTGCTTCGCTCCAGTGCCGGAGCAGTCCGCTCCACCGGTGCCCAGTCCGGGGCCGGTCGTCTGCTTCGCTCCAGTGCCGGAGCAGTCCGCTCCACCGGTGCCCAGTCCGGGGCCGGTCGTCTGCGTCGCTTCAGTGCCGGAGCAGTCCGCTCCACCGGTGCCCAGTCCGGGGCCGGTCGTTTACGTCGCTCCAGTGCCGGAGCAGTCCGCTCCACCGGTGCCCAGTCCGGGGCCGGTCGTCTGCGCCGCTCCAGTGCCGGAGCAGTCCGCTCCACCGGTGCCCAGTCCGGGGCCGGTCGTCTACGTCGCTCCATTGACGGAGCAGTCCGCTCCACCGGTGCCCAGTCCGGGGCCGGTCATCTGCGTCGCTCCAGTGCCGGAGCAATCCGCTCCACCGGTGCCCAGTCCGGGGCCGGTTGTCAGCCCCTCTCCAGGGTCGAGGGCTCCCGCACCAGGGTCCAGACAGGACTTGGTGAATGGCGGGAGTACTGAGGGGGGAACCACCGCGCCGGGGTCCGGACCGGACCGGGCGTGCAACGGAGAGGTAGGAGGGAAGCTACTCTCACAGCCTGTGCCACGCCCGGAACCGGAACCGGAGCCCCCACCATCAACCACCTCAGTACCCCGCCATGTCCCCCCTAGTTTTGGACATTTTTTCTTTCAGGAGAGGGGGGATTGTATGTGTGCGATCGGGAGTCCGCACCTTAGGGGGGGGGTACTGTGAGGGCTTGGTTGTGATAAGGCCTCTTACTCCCACCTAGGGGAGGAAGAGAGGCACACAACCAAGTCCTCACACTCCTATTAGGGAGATTATCATCCCCAATCAGAGACAGCTGTCTAGCGTTGTCTCTGATTGGGGATAGTATTTAGCCTCCACACACAGCCACCTGTGTGTGGATCATTGTTCGTTTGTGTTTGTCTGCACTGCCTGCAGCTAACCACGTAAGTCACAGTGTCTTGTTTGTAGTCTCGTTTTGTTTATTTCTCTCCTTTTGTATTTTCGTGCTTCGTGATTCCAACTCCGAAAATAAAAAGGATGACTCTTCACCAGCGCTCTGTCTACCGTCCCTTATCTAATGCGCACCGTGACAGCAGCAAACTTTAAACGAGCTTCAATATGCTTTTTTTTCAGCAATGGAGTCTTGCGTGGTGAGCGTGCATACAGGCCATGGCGGTGGAGTGCATTACTTACTGTTTTCTTTGAGACAACAGTACCTGCTAATTGCAGGTCTTTTTGAAGCTCTCCACAATTGGTCCTTGGCTCTTGGACAACTCTTCTGATTATTCTTTTCACTCCTCTGTCAGAAATCTTGCGAGGAGCACCTGGTCGAGGCAAATTTATGGTGAAATGATTGTCTTTCCACTTCCGTATTATGGCCCCAACAGTGCTCACTGGAACATTCAGAAGCTTAGAAATGTGCCTATAACCAATGCCATCATTATGTTTTGCAACAATTAGGTTGCGAAGGTCTTGAGACAGCTCTTTGCTTTTACCCATCATGAGATGTGTCTTGTGTGACACCTTGGCAATGAGACCTTTTTGTAGGCCATCAGTTGGGACTGAACCAGCTGATATTAATTTGCACTGATAGGGGGCTGGATTGCTTTTTAATTACTGATAGTTTTCAGCTGTTGTCTTGGCTTTCCATGCCTTTTTGCACCTCCCTTTCTTCATGTGTTCAATACTTTTTCCCTGTGTCATTTCACATTATTACACATAACTTAATTTCTGAACTTATTTGTTTTGGTTTCTTTGTATGTATGGATTACTTGGGTTGTTACCAACATCTGGTGAAAATGTCATGTCAATAGCACCTTTGGAAATATATTTATTTGGTGACGTGTTCAATACTTATTTCACCCGCTGTATACAGTGCATTCGGAAAGTATTCAGACCCCTTGACTTTTTCCACATTTTGTTACGTTACAGCCTTCTTCTAAAAATGATTAAATACATTTTCCTCATCAATCTACACACAATAGCCCGTAATGACAGAAGCAAAAAAATTATAATTTTTTGCACATTTATTACAAATAAAAAACAGAAATACCTTGTTTACATAAGTATTCAGACCCTTAGCTATGAGGCTCAAAATCGAGCTCAGGTGCATCCTGTTTCCATTGATCATCCTTGAGATGTTTCTACAACTTGATGTCCTGTGTTAAATTCAATTGATTTGACATGTTTTGGAAAGACACACACCTGTGGTCAGAGCAAAAACCAAGCCATGACGTTCCAAGGAATAGTCTGTAGAGCTCAGAGACAGTATTGTGTAACCCCAAAAAGTGTTAAACAAATCAAAATATAGTTTATATTTGAGATTCTTCATATAGCCACCCTTTGCCTTGATGACAGCTTTGCACACTCCTGGCATTCCCTCAACCACCTGGAATGCTTTTCCATCAGTCTTGAAGGAGTTCCCACATATGCTGACCACTTGTTGGCTGCTTTTCCATCACTGCGGTCCGACTCATCCCAAACCATCTAAATTTGTTTGAGGTTGGAACCAAAAATCTCAAATTTGGACTCCAGACCAAAGGACACATTTCCACCAGTCTAATGTCCATTGCTTGTGTTTCTTGGCCCAAGCAAGTCTCTTCTTATTATTGGTGTCCTTTAGTAGTGGTTTCTTTGCAGCAATTCAAGCATGAACGCCTGATTCACACAGTCTCCTCTGAACAGTTGATGTTGAGATGTGTCTGTTACTTGAACTCTGTGAAGAATTTATTTGGGCTGCAATCTGAGGCTGGTAACTCTAATGAACTCATCCTCTGCAGCAGAGGTATTTCTGGGTCTTCCATTCCTGTGGCGGTCCTCGTGAAGCTGGTTGAGAGAATGCCATGAGTGTGTAAAGCTGTCATCAAGGCAAAGGGTGGCTACTTTGAAGAATCTCAAATATATTTTGATTTATTTAACCCTTTTTTGGTTACTATGTGTTATGTCATAGTTTTGATGTCTTCACTTTTATTCTACAAGGTAAAAAATGGTGCAAATGAAGAAAAACCCTTGAATGAGTAATATTCCAAACTTTTGGCCACCAGTGTATGTAAATGTGTTATTTCAGTACATTCAGTACATTTCAGTACAAAATTATAAAAACTAGTTTTTGCTTTGTCATTATGGGTTATTGTGTGTATATTGATGAGAAAAACCCCCTCTTTATCACAACTCAGACAGAGACCCAAATGCAGACGCAGGAGGCAGGTAGGTCCTGGTATTAAGCCGGAACAGAGGACAGGTCAAGGGCGGGCTCAGAAACTGGGATGGGGGTAACCGAGGGGTGTTGTGCAGCCTTCAAGCACTGGGCATGGCAAAAGGGGCTCCATCCCTTGATGGAACCCGTAGTCCAATCGATGAAAGGGTTATGCCGTTGAAGCCAGGAATGGCCCAGAACCACTGGCACGTGAGGGGAACTGATGAGTAAAAACCGGATGGATTCACTATGGTTGCCAGAGATGCGTAGAACCACTGGAACAGTACAAAGTGTCACCTTGCCAATGGACCGGCCGTCCAAGGCTCTGGCCTCTATAGCAGTGGAGAGGTTTTGGGTGGAAATGCCCAGCTGCTGGACTAGGGCGGAGTCAATGAAGCTCTCGTCAGCCCCAGAATCAATAAGAACTCTGATGGTCTCGGATAGGGTTCCCCACCGGAGGATAGCATGAATTGGGGCATGGGTCGGAGGAGACCAGGGGGTCTCTGTTTGGCCCACCAGCACACCCGCTCTTACTGATGAGCCTGCTCTTTTACTGGGCAGGTAGAGATGTAATGGCCTGAAGTGCCACAATACAAACAGCTACGGCTGTTGATTCTCCTCTCCCTTTCCGCCGGGCTTATTCTGGCCCTTCCTAATTCCATAGGCTCTGATGTATCCACCTCGGGCGCTTTCGGATAATTCCGGGACGGTTCGTCCCCGCCCCTAACCTCTCGGAGGCCGGAAGACCGGTAACTTCCGGGTTGCGAAGGATGTGAGGGGGCTGATCTTCTCTCTCGGTTCCTGTCCCGTATACGGCTATCTATCCGCATAGAAAGGTTTATGAGAGAGTCGAGATCGGGGGGCAGTTCCCGGGCTGCTAGCTCATCTTTAATAATGTCCGACAACCCATTAAGAAAAGCGTCAAAAAGAGCGTCAGAATTCCACAAGCTATCGGCGGCCAGAGTGCGGAAGTCCACTGCATAATCCGAAACGCTACGAGAGCCCTGCCGCAGTCGCAGGAGTTTACGAGCTGCCTCTCTCCCAGAAATCGGTGAATCAAAAACCTTCTTAACTTCGGCCACGAAGGAGTCCAGGCTGGAACAGATGGGTGTTTGTCGTTCCCACACCGCCGTAGCCCAGGCTCCTGCCCTCCCGGACATAAGAGCGACGATGTATGCTACCTTAGCACGATCCGAGTGGAACGAGGAGGGTTGCAGCTCGAAGATCAACGAACACTGCGATAGGAACGAACGACAGGTTCCCGGATCTCCAGAGTACCGCTCAGGAGGAGGTAAGCTGGGTTCCCGAGAGGCTCAGTGGGCTATCGGCGAAACAGTGTTAGTCGCGAGGGTACTGGTATCAGGGGCAGGCGCCGCTGTAGTAGGCTGTCCCACTGACAATCCCCGAAGCTGCTCCATCAGCGAGTTGTAGGTCTGATCATGGTGGTCAGAAATAGTTTGAAGTCCCTCCATGACACGTTGTAGGAGGTCTTCATGTCTCCCAATAGCAGCTCCCTGAAGGGAGAGAGCGCTCCGGAGGTTGTCAGAATCTGCTGGGTCTGTCATGGCCAGTTCGTACTATCACAACTCAGACAGAGACCCAAATGCAGACGCAGGAGGCAGGTAGAATGTCAAGTATGTATTTACTTTACAAAATCGGAAGGCTATATCTCGTTGTCGTAGGCAGGCAAATGATTTGGTACACAGGCGTTCAGAGGTACAGAGACGGCAGGCAGGAATCAGGTTGTGTAAACAGGCAGGGGTACGGTAACAGGAGAACTAAACAGACAGCAGGTTTTACTAGGAATGCGGGCACGACCTGGTGAAACACACAAGACGAACTGGCAACCAGACCAATGAACAGATACAGATTAAATACACAAGGAATAAGGGAACATAGGAAACACCTGGTAGAGGAGGAGCCAGGGAGAACAGGTGAACGGAATTAGGGTATGACACTCTTGAATCCATTTTAGAATAAGGCTGTAACGTAACAAGATGTTGAAAAAGTCAATGGGTCTGAATTCTTTCCGAATGCACTGTATATACAGTACCAGTCAAAAGTTTGGACACACCTATTCATTGCATTGATTTTCTTTATTTTTACTATTTACTACATTGTGGAATAATAGTGAAGACATCAAAACTATGAAATAAGATAGATAGATAGATAGATAGATAGATAGATAGATAGATAGATAGATAGATAGATAGATAGATAGATAGATAGATAGATAGATAGATAGATAGATAGATAGATAGGTACTTACTTTATTGATCCCCCGGGGGAGAAATTTCATTGTCAAGCAGCTACAACAAAACACAGGGCAGGTGCAAAATGCCACAACGAAAGTACACAAAAAACAGATACACGGTACATGATACATAGAGCGGCAGTATGAAAAAGTATAGAAATACAAGATATCTGGAGTGCAAAAAATAAAAGCTATAAAAGAGACATTGCATAGTATGAGTGGTTGGCTGAATATGTACACTATACATTGGTGGATGTTGGATGGTTAACTATACTATACAGGTTGATGGCAGAGAAATACTTCAGTAGCTAAAAAAGCGTATGATATGAGCGAGGGTAATAATAGTTTACTTAATAGACAGACTGGGTAAATGAACAGGTAAGTGAACATTTTGCATGGTTAAATTAGCTGTACAGTTAGGTATACAGTTATATTTACAGATAAGTGAATACTTGCGTGGTTACGCAAACTGTACAGGTAAATGACAGGAAGAGATACTTTAATAGCTAAATGTGTGTATGATATCATTTGGGGTAATAATAGTAATTCCCTTAAAATACAGTCCATAGTGCGCAGGGTTTAATTACAGACAACTGCATGTATTGCACATTTGATATACTAA
This sequence comes from Thymallus thymallus, assembly GCA_023634145.1. NCBI lineage: Eukaryota > Metazoa > Chordata > Actinopteri > Salmoniformes > Salmonidae > Thymallus > Thymallus thymallus. The sequence goes on from CM042413.1 coordinate 8,422,632, forward strand.
AAGCAATGAGAAAAGGTGCAACTGGCAGGATACTAATATGCATTCCTGAGTGCCTACGTAGGTTAAGTCCAATAATTACTTACAATATTGCATGTGATGTGATATAACAACTGTACATGAGTATGTATATACAGACCTGTATGAATAAATAGGTCCTGAGTGGATCAGTGCTGACGGACCAGAGTTACTCACGGATGGATGCATAATTGTTAAACTAGGTCCTAGCACCCCAACAGTTCCAGATCTATGTTGCCGACGGCACGGCACCCCGGTGAGGCATTATATAGTCTAATAGCTGCCGGCAGGAAGGACCTCCTGTAGCGCTCTCTGGCACACCGTGGTGGGATCAGTCTGTGACTGAAAGTGCTCCTCTGCGTCATAACCATAGCGTGCAGAGGGTGGGTGACGTTGTCCATGATGGCCAGCAGTTTGGCCAGGATCCGTCTCTCCACCACCTCCTCTAGAGTGTCAAGGCTCATCCCCAGGACAGAGTTAGCCTTCCTGATCAGCTTATTTACCCGAGAAGCATCACCGGCTTTGATGTTTGCTCCCCAGCACACCACTGCAAAAAAGATGGCACTGGCCACCACAGACTGGTAGAAGGTATGCAGTAGTTTACTGCACACGTTGAAGGACCTGAGCCTCCTCAGAAAGTAGAGTCGGCTCTGGCCCTTTTTGTACAGGGCCCCGGTGTTACCGGCCCATTTCAGCCTGTTGTCCATATGGACTCCCAGGAACTTGTATGACCCAACCATTTCCACATCCATCCCCTGTATAGGGACTGCAGTCAGTTGTGCCTTGGTTCTCCTGAAGTCCACCACCATCTCCTTTGTTTTGCTGATGTTGAGCTGAAGGTGGTTCTGCTCACATCACAACACAAAGTCACTGATTGTGCTCCTGTACTCCTCCTCCTGCCCACACCTGATGCACCCTACAATAGCAGAGTCATCCGAGAACTTCTGTAGGTGGCATGTTTCAGAGTTATATCTGAAGTCTGAGGTGTAGAGGGTGAACAGGAAGGGGGACAGGACCGTTCCCTGGGGGGCCCCTGTGTTGCTAACTGCCTGTTCTGACACACAGCTCTGTAGTCGCACAAATTGTGGCCTACCGGTCAGGTAGTCCGTGACCCAGGAGACTAAGGGTGCTTCCACTTTCATCCTCCTAATCTTCTCACCCAGTAGCAGGGGCTGAATGGTATTGAAGGCACTGGAGAAGTCAAAAAACATAACCCTCACAGTGCAACCTGCGTTGTCCAGGTGAGAGTAGGTCCTCTGCAGAAGGTAGATGATTGCATCATCCACCCCGATGTTGCGCTGGTATGCAAACTGCAGGGGGTCCATTGATGAACACACCCGGGGTCTGAGGTGGGCGAGGACTAACCTTTCCAGGGTCACATATGGAAATCATGTTGTAACTAAAAAAGTGTTAAACAAATCAAAATATAGATGCAGAATAGGTGAAAGGATGATCTCCGCATGGGTGGTTCCCACCGTGACGCATGGAGAAGGAGGTGTGATGGTGTGGGGGTGTTTTGCTTGTGAGTGTCAGTGATTTATTTAGAATTCAAGGCACACTTAACCAGCATGGCTACCACAGCATTCTGCAGCGATACGCCATCCCATCTGATTTGCGCTTAGTGGAACTATCATTTGTTTTTCAACAGGACAATGACCCAACACACCTCCAGGCTGTGTAATGGATATTTGACCAAGAAGGAGAGTGATGGAGTGCTGCATCAGATGACCTATCCTCCTCAATTACCCAACCATTGAGATGGTTTTTGGATGAGCTGGACCGCAGAGTGAAGGAAAAGCAGCCAACAAGTGCTCAGCAAATGTAGGAACTCCTACAAGACTGTTGGAAAAGCATTCCAGGTGAAGCTGGTTGAGAGAATGCCAAGTGTGCAAAGTTGTCATCAAGGCGACAGGTTTTTTCACCTTGTCAGCTCGGGTATTCGAACCAGTGACCTTTTGTTTACTGGCCCAACGCTCTAACTGCTAGGCTCCCTGCCGCCCTAAATCAATCTTGTGAACGGGTTAGGCAACTCAGGTGTCTATACTTCAACAGAAAAGTTAGATAAGACAGAAGTTTATGAAGTAGGGCCTTGTAAACAAAAAGAGCGTAATGTAGAGATCTACGGGTCTTTAGTCCAGCCAACATTTTGATACAGGATATGGTGATGAGTATCAAAACTGTCGCCTGTAACAAAATGAAGGGCACTATGGTAGATGGCATCCAAAGGTTTTAGAGTAGTAGCAGCAGCACTTCGTCAAATCCATATCAATCCAAATGTCTCAGTATTTATATGCAGGAACGCGTTCGATTAGAGAACCATTTCTTACGTTTAAATGTAAAAACAACATGCATTTCGTTTTGCCCGTATTAAGCACAAGTTTTAAATCAGCAAGGGAATCCTGCATAGCTATAACATCTGACTGTAGTTTGACACAGTCGGGGCAATAGCATACATAATAGTATAATCCGCATATAGTTGAAGTTTACGATTTTTAACAGATTGACCAATGATGTTTATATAAATAGTGAAGAGAACTGGTCCCAAAATCAACCCCTGTGGTACACCTTTAGGTACTTCACGAAATTCAGACTTAAACCCATCGATCACGATGGCATAAATTTCTGTCGCTAAGGTAATCATGAAACCAAGGACAGGCGTCAGAGCTCAGGCCTTTCGAGAACAACTTATTCAATAAAATAGCATAATCAAGCTTTTGACACGTCCACAAACAAAGCAGCACATTTAATTTGTGTGTCTAAAGCATTGACAAGATCATTAACAACTAAAGTGGTTGCTGTAATAGTGCTATGCCCAGGGCTAAACCCTGATTGGTTCACATTCAAAATACATTTCTCAGATAAAAGGATTAGCTAGACAAGGAAGACTTTGAAATGGGGGTGATAATGATTAAGATCACTACTATCTCCTCCTCTTAAGGATTGGCAGCACAAGAGCTGATCTCCATACTTTTGGAATATTTCCTGATAGCAATGTGGGTTAAAATGCCAACAATGATGTGCTCTGCACACTTAAGCAGACCAGGATAACATTTGTTGGCCCCTGTGGATTCTTGTTGTCTATTGCTAGCAAAGCATCCAGGACTTATCTTTCTTTAAATAGCATAGAAGAAAGTGACCTTAATTCATCAATCAAGTAAAAGGGAGGAATGAAAACCCGCAGACATTCGGGCCCTCTGTGGAATGAGTTTGACACGTGTGGTTTTGATGAATTTCTGCTTTGGTTCTGCTGTCCATGGTGCTGACTACCTGCGGAGCTCTCATGCCCGCTGCTCTTTGTAGAGCGACGTGCACTGTCCTTGGTGCTGAAACATTGTATAGCTATTCGCGGCCGACTGGCAACTTGTTTTCTTTTTTTTTTGGTGTCTTTTAAAAATTCGTGTCTGGCAAAGTGATACACTATATTTCTCTGTCAGTGGAGGCTGCTGAGGGGAGGACAGCTTATAATAACAGTTGAAACGGAGCTAATGGATTGGCCTCAAACGCATAGAAACCATGTGTTTGATACCATTCCACTGATTCCGCTCCACGAGCCCGTCCTCTCCAGTTAAGATGACACCAAACTCCCGTGTCCTGTATGCTTTATTGGAAACAGGCTTGCATGGCTCAATATATGATGATGTCTAATTTTCTATTATGATAGGCCATATCAGCTATCCTTTTTAAAATTATTTGGCCCCTCTTTGCTGATACATTTGGCAATGTTCAACTTCAATTCACTGGCACTATGTAAAATAACTTAGCTATACTCATTGATAGCCTAAATCTATACTTTAATATATATTTTGTTGAATTTACTAGGCATTGCAAGACAAGACATTGTGATAGGCTATAGATTACCAAGAAATAGCCTATGCGCATGGTCCCAAATGTCTATCTGCCTGCCCCTCCTCTCTCCCCCTCGCTGGCTCTCCTGCTCTTACTCTTCTCTAAGAAAGATGCGAGTTTGTTCAGTCTTCGATCTGTTGTGTGTAGAATAGCTAAGCCTATATATTGCAAGTACAAGAAATTGTGAGATACAGCATTGTGATATATACAGTGGGGAGTATTTGATACACTGCCGATTTTGCAGGTTTTCACACTTACAAAGCATGTAGAAGTCTGTAATTTTTACCATAGGTACTCTTCAACTGTGAGTGACGGAATCTAAAACAAAAATCCAGAAAATCACATTGTATGATTTTTAAGTAATTAATTTGCATTTTATTACATGACATAAGTATTTGATACATCAGAAAAAAATAACTTAATATTTGGTACAGAAACCTTTGTTTGCAATTACAGAGATCATACGTTTCCTGTAGTTCTTGACCAGGTTTTCACACACTGCAGCAGGGATTTTGGCCCACTCCTCCATACAGATCCTTCAGGTTTCGGGGCTGTCGCTGGGCAATACGGACTTTCAGCTCCCTCCAAAGATTTTCTATTGGGTTCAGGTCTGGAGACTGGCTAGGCCACTCCAGGACCTTGAGATGCTTCTTACGGAGCCACTCCTTTGTTGCCCTGGCTGTGTGTTTCGGGTCGTTGTCATGCTGGAAGACCCAGCCACGACCCATCTTCAATGCTCTTACTGAGGGAAGGAGGTTGTTGGCCAAGATCTCGTGATAAATGGCCCCAAGATCTCGTGATACATGGCCCCATCCATCCTCCCCTCAATACGGTGCAGTCGTCCTGTCCCCTTTGCAGAAAAGCATCCCCAAAGAATGATGTTTCCACCTCCATGCTTCACGGTCGGGATGGTGTTCTTGGGGTTGTACTCATCCTTCTTCTTCCTCCAAACATGGCGAGTGGAGTTTAGACCAAAAAGCTCTATTTTTGTCTCATCAGACCACATGACCTTCTCCCATTCCTCCTCTGGATCATCCAGATGGTCATTGGCAAACTTCAGACGGGCCTGGACATGCGCTGGCTTGAGCAGGGGGACCTTGCGTGCGCTGCAGGATTTTAATCCATGACGGCGTAGTGTGTTACTAATGGTTTTCTTTGAGACTGTGGTCCCAGCTCTCTTCAGGTCATTGGCCAGGTCCTGCCGTGTAGTTCTGGGCTGATCCCTCACCTTCCTCATGATCATTGATGCCCCATGAGGTGAGATCTTGCATGGTGCCCCAGACCGAGGGAGATTTACCGTCATCTTGAACTTCTTCCATTTTCTAATAATTGCGCCAACAGTTGTTGCCTTCTCACCAAGCTGCTTGCCTATTGTCCTGTAGCCCATACCAGCCTTGTGCAGGTCTACAATTTTATCCCTGATGTCCTTACACAGCTCTCTGGTCTTGGCCATTGTGGAGAGGTTGGAGTCTGTTTGATTGAATGTGTGGACAAGTGTCTTTTATACAGGTAACAAGTTCAAACAGGTGCAGTTAATGCAGGCAATGAGTGGAGAACAGGAGGGCTTCTTAAAGAAAAACTAACAGGTCTGTGAGAGCCGGAATTCTTACTGGTTGGTAGGTGATCAAATACTTATGTCATGCAATAAAATGCAAATGAATTATTTAAAAATCATACAATGTGATTTTCTGCATTTTTGTTTTAGATTCCGTCTCTCACAGTTGAAGTGTACCTATGATAAAAATTACAGACCTCTACATGTTTTGTAAGTCGGAAAACCTTCAAAATCGGCAGTGTATCAAATACTTGTTCTCCCCACTGTATATACAACTTTTGATGACCAATGTACGGTTCTTACTCTGTCTGCCTGGTGGCCGACCTGCCTACCTATACCTGGCTGTGCCCCTCCCTTCTCTCTCCCACGCTAGCTCTCTTTTTTTGCTGTGAAAGACGCAAGAGTTTCTGTTCTTGGAAGTAGACTACGGCAACTACGTCTCCTCCATTGCAAATATACTGAATCTTAGGAGTCAATTCGTAGTGGAATCAAAACTTGACAGAAATGGGAGTCGGCAGCAGGAGTCGATGGGGAAGGAGTTGAGGAATTTATTATTCTGGAGTCGACTCCCCACCACTAATTGTCTCAAGTGTTTATCCAACTGATTCTCTGGGCTGCGTCCCAAAGGGCTCTCGATTTTGACAAAAAAAGTGCACTATGTAGGGAATAGGGTGCCCTTTGGGTGCCGTGACTCATCTGTGGATTAATCAGAATGTAAGCAGCATGTTAAGAAAGTATGATATAGATTAAAAATCAATCCCATTTTACATGAAGTCTTAACATCTTCAGTTATTTTAGAGATCATTTTTATCCTCACACATATAGGCCTAATAATGCATTCTGTAAGCTAGCGTCAAACACACATTGGGGGGTTGGAGGGAGAGTGCTGGGAGGCAAAGGGAGTGGGTGTTTTACGGTTCTTCTGCTCCTAAGCCTCTTGGTTTGAAGGGAGTGTTGGGTGGAAGGGGTAGGAATGGTTCCCATGCAAGACTCATTCTAAACACAATCCTATTACAGACAGCAATGCACAAGGAAAGAAAAACCTCACTCTAGTATAAGCTCCTTCAGCTTCCTCTCTGTGACTAAAGAACACGTCAAACTAACATCCAGGGGTCACTCGCCTCTTTCACCTTCAACTAGAACCTTTCAATTCCATTTTAACATCATTTCACCATCTCCCGTTTCTCATTGAAGTGGAAAAATGACCTTAATAAAAAGCAGACATATTGAGATGGTGATGTGGCTCCCGCAGGCTGGAAGCAGGAGGCCATGAAAGGAGCGGAGAAGCCGAGTGCCTCTCACTGGGTATTCACTCTGTCTCACACACACACACACAGGGGGCTGCCCACCCCGTCACACAGGGGCTGGTCTGACATAAATCTTGGTGCCAGCTGCATTTGGCAGCTCTCCTTGTGGCTCCGGATAATGGAGAGTGAAGAGAGTTAGATAATGGAGAGTGAAGAGAGTTACGGCCCTTTTGATCAGCAGATCTCACTGAACTGAGAGACTGTGGGTGCGTCCCAAATGGCACAATATTCCCTATATAGTGCACTACTTTGACCAGGGCCCATTCGGCTCTGGTCAAAAGTAGTGCACTATGTAGGGAATAGGGTGCCATTTGGGACTCAACCTGTGAGAGTGGAGGAATTCCACACTTACATGGTCCCGACCAACTGCGGGATTCAATCTGGAACTGCTCTCAGATCAGTGTTATTTATAACCGGGTATAGCTTTTTGAGCTGTCTGAAATACAGGACAATCTTTTATATTCAGGATGGGGAGAAAAGTATGAATACAATATAATAGCTTAAGGCATTCTGTTCCTTAAGAGAAAAAATAGAAGTATTCTGTTCAGTTCGTTTGGGTTCTGTTCTGTTCCATTCTATTATATTCAGATGGTTTGAGTCACAAAGGTCCATTCTAGAGCCTTGATCAGACCACCGAGACTGTCGGCTGCGGCACTTCTTTGCACCTACTGTATATCCAATGTCCGGAGTCAATCTTTTTTTGTGGACACATAGCACAGTTCATTGGCTGTTAACCTGGTTAAAATACAGCATGGACAGGCCAGAAGTTGGCAGTAGCATTGCTTTCTTAAGCTTTGCTTCCATTGGCATGTCCATGCTAGATAGCCACAACTAGATAACTAGCTAGCAGGATGGAGAAATAATTAAATTCACTCTCCATTATACCACAGAGATATACTGCCGCACTGTGTATCATGTATCGTTTATCTGTCTTTTGTGTATTTTCGTTCTGGCATTTTGCACCTGCCCAGTGTTTTTTCGTAGCTGCTTGACAAAGAAATTCCCCCTCAGGGATCAATAAAGTATCTATCTATCTATCTATCTATCTATCTATCTATCTATCTATCTATCTATCTATCTATCTATCTATCTATCTATCTATCTATCTATCTATCTATCTATCTATCTATCTATCTATCTATCTATCTATCTATCTCTGTTATACCATACTGGCAGATTGCTTGCTAGCTAAACGTTTAGCATTGTCATTCGTTATCTCAAGCCATAGTCAATTATTATGATAACCTTTCATCTGTGACTTGGTACTGCACTGGCTTTCAGCAGAATAGTCAGCTTGCTTCATGAAATTCATTGTGATTTAATAATGTTACTAACTACAGTGGCTAGATGCAGTGGTAAGAAAAAGTATGTGAACCCTTTGGAATTACCTGGATTTCTGCATAAATTGGTCATAAAATTCGTTCTGCTCTTCATCTAAGTCACAACAATAGCCGAGCACAAATAATTTTATACAAAATTTAAACATTCACAGCGTAAGTTGGAAAAAGTATGTGAACCCCTAGGCTAATGACTTCTCCAAAAGCTAATTAGAGTCAGGAGTCAGCTAACCTGGAGTCCAATCAATGAGACGAGATTGGAGATAAAAAAATCACATTCACACTCTGCTATTCACAAGAAGCATTTCCTGATGTGAACCATGCCTCTGACAAAAGAGACCTAAGATGAAGAATTGTTGACTTGCATAAACTTGGAAAGGGTTACAAAAATATCTCTAAAAGCCTTGTTGTTCGTCGGTCCACGGTTTGACAAATGGTCTATAAATGGAGAAAGTTCCGCACTGTTGCTACTCTCCCTAGCAGTGGCCGTCCTGCAAAGATGACTGCAAGAGCACAGCGGAGAATTCTTAAGGAGGTTAAGAAGAATCAGCTAAAGACTTACAGAAATCTCTGGAACATGCTAACATCTCTGTTGATGAGTCTATGGTACGTAAAATACTAAACAAGAATGGTGTTCATGGGAGGACACCACAAAAGATGCCACTGCTATCCAAAAAAACATTGTTGCACATCTGAAATTCGCAAAAGAGCACCTGGATGTTCCACAGTGCTACTGGCAAAATATTCTGTGGACAGATGAAACTAAAGTTGAGTTGTTTGGAAGGAACACACAACACTATGTGTGGAGAAAAAAGGCACAGCACACCAACATCAAAACCTCATCCCAACTGTAAAGTATGGTGGAGGGAGCATCATGGTTTGGGGCTGCCTCAGGGCCTGGACAGCTTGCTATCATCAACGGAAAGATGAATTCCCAAGTTTATCAAGACATTTTGCAGGAGAATGTAAGCCTCTGTCCACCAATTGAAGCTCAACAGAAGTTGGGTGATGCAACAGGACAACAACCCAAAACACAGAAGTAAATCAACAACAGAATGGCTTCAACAAAAGAAAATATGCCTACCCGATTGAGATGCTGTGGCATGACCTCAAAAGAGCGTTTCACACCAGACATCCCAAGAATATTTTTCTTGCCACTGTAGCTATAGGAGCAAGCATTTAATATCCCATTCATTTCAAATTTGGTGTGATGCTCAGCTAGCAAGTTAGCTAATAGACAACTTAAGAAATGTTGTTCCTTCAAGCACAAAAAGTCTCCTTTTCAGATCATTTTTCACCTGATTTACTTTACGAAAGGCACATCTCATTACTAGTAGGGAAGTCGAATGAAATGGCACAGATGATTCCAGGCGGTGTCTCTATAAAAGTAGTATTGGTATTGTATAGATACCATGGTATTGTGCAGATGTAAGATCTTAATTTGAGCCAGTTTGCTACAGCAGGAAAATCCTTCAGCAACAAGAAATGTGAATTATTATAATGAATGAACATTTTTGTAGGGGTGATACAAAGAATATCAAGGTTTGCAGGAAAGTTCTCCTGAAACAGGGTGTTCAAATTAAGATCCTACATCCTACTGTACTTAATCAAGTAAAAACTGCTGAATGAGTCCTAAAACGTGCAAAAAGGTGCTGTGATTGTTTGATTTTTATGATATACCAGAAATCACCAATAACAACAATAACAGCATCGGAGGGGATCTTCGTGGGCTATACTCAGCCTTGTTTGAGGGTAGTAGGTTGGTGGTCTGTTGATATCCCTCTGGTGGTGTTGGGGCTGCCTTGGCAGAGAGGGTGGGGTTATATCCTGCCTGGTTGGCCCTGTCCGAGGGTATTGTCAGACGGGGCCACAGTGTCTCCCGACCCCCACTGTCTCAGCCTCCAGTATCTATGCTGCAACAGTCTACGGGGCTAGGGTCAGTCTGTTATATCTGGTGTTATTCTCCTGTCTTATCCGGTGTCCTGTGTGAATTTAAGTATGTTCCCTCTAATTATCTCTCCCTCTCCCTCTCCTCCTGGAGGACCTGAACCCTAGGACCATGCTTCAGGACTACCTGGCCAGATGACTCCTTGATGTCCCAAGTCCACCTGGTTGTGCTGCTGCACACAAGACGGCAGGCAGGCTCAGGGTCAGGGCAGGCAGAGTTTGGTAATCCAGAGTAGTGGGGCAAAGGTACAAGACGGCAGGCAGGCTCAGGGTCAGGGCAGGCAGAGTTTGGTAATCCAGAGTAGTGGGGCAAAGGTACATGACGGCAGTCAGGGTCAGGGCAGGCAGAGTAAAGGTCAACATCGGGAAACCAATAAGAAAACAGGCACTTTAGAGAGACAGGAGTAAAGGGGGGAAAACGCTGGTAGGCTTGATAAACAAAACGAACTGGAAACAGCCAGACATAAAACACAGGTTAAAGTACCCAGAGGATAATGAGGAAGATGGGTGGAGACAATCACAAAGACAGGTGAAACAGATCAGGGCATGACAGCCATGTATTGTTATAATCTCCACCTGGCACAGCCAGAAGGGGCCACCCATCAGAGCCTGGTTCCTCTCTAGGTTTTTGCCTTTCTAGGGAGTTTTTCCTAGCCATCTGCATTGCTTGCTGTTTGGGGTTTTACGCTGGGTTTCTGTATAACACTTTGTGCCATTGGCTGATGTAAAAAGGGCTTTATAAATACATTTGATTGATTTTGTTCTCTATTGTTCCTCAAGCTAGGGGGGAAGCTGATAACCACACAGAACCACATCAGACCATCAGATCAATCCTTGGTTTGCAGTTGTGTCTAAAAAACACTATTTTCCCCAAAAAGATATTGCCTTTAACATCCCTTTGATATTAAATGTAGAAATTGTGCACAAATATTGAATTTTAAAAGCCTGTGATATTATTAAATAAATCAAATTTATTGTGTGAATAAAGACTATAGTGCCAAAACTCCCTTCATGTACCTTTGGTGGCTTCTAGAAGATTTTAACCCCTTTAACCCCAACATTTCTCCAAGTTTTCACCGTCAATGTAAAGCCCTAGATATTTTGATGCTTTGACAAAGTCATTTCTGTGATGATCTGACTGAGGCCAGGCCCCAGAATCCTACAAGAGGGAGTGGAAGTGCCACAGTTGGGTCATCACATCAGGAGTGGGTTGTTGGTGATCCCCAATTGGAGACAGCTGTCCAGAGTTGTCTCTAATTGGGGATGCTATACAAACGCTCCACAATCCACCTGCGTTGTGGATCGTTTCGTGTTATGACTGTAGTGTTGCAGCACGTAAGTCATTTTTGCTTTACTCTTCTTTTGATTATTGTTTTGCTCTTTAATAGTTAATAGTAAGAGAATTCAATATAATAAAAGGAATGTCTCTACCAGAACGCTCCGCTCTTCGTCCCATTATTATGCAATGTGACAGAATGATCCACCCCCACGGGACACAGCGGATAACAACTGTGGGAAATATCCTCCTCGGAAAGGGGAGAACTCCCGAGGAGGAATTCTCCCATGAGCGTTCGACGGGAGAGAGCTGGTGTCCGGAGCAGAGGCGCCGTCGTAAAGGAAAGGGACGACGGGCTAGAAAGGCGAAGGACCAGCCTGGAGCCCAGAAGAAACCCCAAGCTAATTTTGGGGGGGGCTATGGGGGTGGTCGGGGATCGATGGTGAAGAGCCCCGGCCACTGCACTCGTGGGGGATCCAGGAGGAGCCCCTACAGCCATGGGAGCAGAGGTACAGAGAGGAGTCGGAGGAAGACGACGACTATGTGCCTTTGTTCCCTCACTGTAGTCCTCACAGGAAGGGGATTGGCGATGGAGAGAAGAAGATCGGGGCAGTCGCAGCCCTCCAACGCCAGTCCCCAACCCGGAGCCCCCAGCGTCGGCCCACAGCCCGGCACAGTCCGTGCCGACTTCGCGCACCACACCATCGGTGCGCAGCCAGAGCCCGGAGAGGCGGAATGAGGAAGATCGCATACCTCTTCGTATGCCCACGATCTACAATCGTGAGAAACCTGAGGGGTTCTATGAGGAGTCAAAGGAGGAACAGAGGAGGTGGTGGAGAGCCTGGGTGGCTCTTCCCCTGGAACCCTGAGCCTCCAGTGAAGGTCAGCAACCCTGAGCCTCCAGTGAAGGTCAGCAACCCTGAGCCTCCAGTGAAGGTCAGCAACCCTGAGCCTCCAGTGAAGGTCAGCAACCCTGAGCCTCCAGTGAAGGTCAGCTACCCGGAACCTCCAGTGAAGGTCAGCAACCCGGAACCTCCAGTGAAGGTCAGCAACCCGGAACCTCCAGTGAAGGTCAGCAACACGGAACCTCCAGTGAAGGTCAGCAACACGGAACCTCCAGTGAAGGTCAGCAACACGGAACCTCCAGTGAAGGTCAGCAACACGGAGCCTCCAGAGAAGGTCCGCAGCCCTGCGCCTCCAGAGAAGGTCCGCAGCCCGGCGCCTCCAGAGAAGGTCCGCAGCCCGGCGCCTCCAGAGAAGGTCCGCAGCCCGGCGCCTCCAGAGAAGGTCCGCAGCCCGGAGCCTCCAGAGAAGGTCCGCAGCCCGGAGCCTCCAGAGAAGGTCCGCAGCCCGGAGCCTCCAGAGAAGGTCCGCAGCACGGAGCCTCCAGAGAAGGTCCGCAGCCCGGAGCCTCCAGAGAAGGTCAGTAACCCGGAGCCTCCAGAGAAGGTCAGTAACCCGGAACCTCCAGTGAAGGTCAGCAACACGGAACCTCCAGAGAAGGTCCGCAGCCCGGAGCCTCCAGAGAAGGTCAGTAACCCGGAACCTCCAGTGAAGGTCCGCAGCCCGGAGCCTCCAGAGAAGGTCAGTAACCCGGAACCTCCAGTGAAGGTCAGCAACACGGAACCTCCAGAGAAGGTCCGCAGCCCGGAGCCTCCAGAGAAGGTCAGTAACCCGGAACCTCCAGTGAAGGTCCGCAGCCCGGAGCCTCCAGAGAAGGTCCGCAGCCCGGAGCCTCCAGAGAAGGTCAGTAACCCGGAGCCTCCAGAGAAGGTCAGTAACCCAGAACCTCCAGTGAAGGTCAGCAACACGGAACCTCCAGAGAAGGTCCGCAGCCCGGAGCCTCCAGCGAGGGTCCGCAGCCCGGAGCCTCCAGCGAGGGTCAGCAGCCCGGAGCCTCCAGCGAAGGTCAGCCGCCCGGAGCCTCCAGCGAAGGTCAGCCGCCCTGAAACTCCACCGGTGCCCAGTCCGGGGCCGGTCGTCCGCTCTACTCCCATACTAGAGCAGTCCGCTCCAACGGACTTCAGCCTCCCTCCAGGGTCGGGTGCTCCCACACCAGGGTCCAGACAGGACTTGGTGCATAGCGGGAGTACGGAGGGGGGGTCCATCGCGCCGGGGTCCAGACAGGACTGGGCGTACAAAGGGGAGGCAAGGAGGAAGCTGCCGGCAATGCATACGCCACACCTGAGGCCGGAGCCGGAGCCCCCACCAACAACAATCTCCCCAGTAATCCGCAAGTCCCCCCTCTTTCTTTTTTTTGTATTTTGGACTTTGTGGTTCTTGGTTGGGGGGAGGTATCACGGTCAGGAGCCCGCGCCTTGGTTGGGGGGTACTGTGATGATCTGACTGAGGCCAGGCCCCAGAATCCTACAAGAGGGAGTGGAAGTGCCACAGTTGGGTCATCACATCAGGAGTGGGTTGTTGGTGATCCCCAATTGGAGACAGCTGTCCAGAGTTGTCTCTAATTGGGGATGCTATACAAACGCTCCACAATCCACCTGCGTTGTGGATCATTGTTTCGTGTTATGACTGTAGTGTTGCAGCACGTAAGTCATTTTTGCTTTACTCTCCTTTTGATTATTGTTTTGCTCTTTAATAGTTAATAGTAAGAGAATTCAATATAATAAAAGGAATGTCTCTACCAGAACGCTCCGCTCTTCCTCCCATTATTATGCAATGTGACAATTTCTGAAGAGGATTATATATTTTTTGTGATTAGTGATTCATTTTAAGGTAAAACAAAACCTTTCCCTCATTTTAAGGTCAATCCTGTTATGTGAACTGAACTCTCGTTATAATATGGTAAAACTATTCCTTTTGAAATATTTATTTTGAAATCATAATATTTTGAAATCGTAGTGTAAAAGCAGGTAAGCTGGTTTTAGTCTTTTTAGCAATTTTCTGGTGTTTTGTGGTGGAAAACTGAGCGGGTCGTCACCCTGTTACGGTCAACCATGTTATTTTAATTGCCACTTAATAGGCACTTTCCACTGGGCAAAGTTCAACGTCCTATTTTTAATTACATTTGTTTGAGTTGTCAACTAACATGAATTCAATGTGAAATCAACAACAAAAATGTAGGTAAAAAGTTTGGTGAAAAAATGCCTTTCATTGATAACTTTTTGCAAATCCAATTAGTTTTCCACGTTGATTCAATGTCATCACATTGATTTTGGGGGTTGAAATTATGTGGAAACACAGTTGATTCAACCAGTTTTTGACTAGTGTGTTAACATAAAAATAAAACAAATTGTTTTAACCTCTTGAGATGTAATAACATGTTTATGACATAGAACATGTGCTGTTTATGACCAAATGTTAAAATGTGGTGGAATCCCAAAATATCCACCAAGTTACACTACTCAAAAGGCACCCCACAGGCACACACTGGTTAGGAAAATGCAGCATTTTACCGGACATTTGAGACATTTACTGGGCCCATATGCAGTGGGTGTATAATCTGATTAGAGCGTCCACCCACAGTGCTCAGAAGGACAGAAATTACATTTAGATTATGATAATTCATATTAACAGAACATGCAAGGCCAGGATGCAACGATGTACTTCTTATCGAATTCTGATGTGCACTTTTAAGATGTTATAATAACTGTCCACATTTACTTTTCCTCAGCCAACAAGACGAGTAACGAACAGCAAAATCACAAGCCTATGTCAATATACTAACACCCATAGTATAACCTTTTACCTATTCTATTGGTCAGCTTGTTGTGAAAGAAATAGCCCATTCTAAACAGACTCTGGGACAGTTGTCGGACGATAGATCCCAAATTCATACATCCAGTAGGCCTAGGCTACATATATTTTTTTAAGCAATGAGTCTGATGCAGCAGACCAGATTACTCACCTTGTACTGGACAATGATTTTTTCTTTAACGAGTTGGAGGCAAAGGATTTTCCCAAATCACCGTAATTCGCATGAGAAAGAGATGGAGATATTGGGGACGGGGTGCCTTGTAAGGATCCGACGACGAGTGGGTAATCTGCCTCTACCATCAGTCCTATTAGCCAACATACAATCATTGGACAGTGTACATTCCTGAGTGAGTACAATGTACGATCATGAATATCCTACCAACGGGACAGTAAAAACTGTAATATCTTATGTTTCACCGAGTCGTGGCTGAACGACGACATGGATAACATACAGCTGGCGGGATATACGATATATAAATAGTAAAGTAAAGTACAGATACCCCCCAAAACTACTTAAGTAGTACTTTAAAGTATTGTTACTTAAGTACTTTACACCACTTTGTATGAGTGTGATAAATAAGACACATAACTAATATTTTGTACAAGGGCCAATTTAATTCCACAAAATTATGCAAATGAACCTATAGACCGATAAACATGACCAGTCAAATGTATTTCCATCGACTGGTGCTTCCATCAATGAATAGGATAAAAAGTATTATTTCGTAATTTTATGGGCACAGGGCAGGACCCAGATGCAGACACAGGAGGCAGATGGTTTGAGCTCCGATATTTATTATAACAAAAGGGGTAGGCAAAAGGCAGGTCGGATACAGGCGAGAGTTCATAAACCAGGTCAGAGTCCAAACAGTACAGGGCGTTAGGCAGGCTCGGGCTCAGGACAGGCAAGGGTTCATAAACCGGGTCAGAGTCTAAACGGTACAGGGCCTTAGGCAGGCTCGAGGTCAGGACAGGCTGAATGGTCAGGCAAGTGGGCTCAGTGTCAGGACAGGCAAGGGTCAGAACCAGGAAGACTAGGAAAAACAGAGACTGGGAAAAATAGGAGCTGAGAGAAAAATGCTGGTTGACTTGGCAAACAAGACAAACTGACACAGAGAGTCAGAAAACACAGGTATAAATACACAGGAGATAATGAGCTACACCTGGAGGGGGTGGAGACAAGCACAAGGACAGGTAAAACAGATCAGGGCGTGATTGTACCCCCTCTCTAGGGGTGCCACCTGGCGTCCTACCTGGGCACATACTTGGTTGACCGGGGTGCCGGCGGTGGAAGTCGGCGATGAGGGCTGGATCCAGGATGTCTCTAGCGGGGACCCAGCATCTCTCCTCCGGGCCGTAATCTTCCCAGTCAACCAGGTACTGGAAACCCCTGCCCTGTGGTCAAACACCCAGGAGGCGTTTTAGTGTGTATGCCGGATGGCCATCGATGACACGGGGAGGAGGGGTGGGCCTGGAGACAGAAGACAAAGGGCTGTGAGACACGGGCTTAATCCTAAACAAATGGAACGTAGGGTGAATACGAAGGGTAAGGGGTAACAAAAGACAGACAGCAGTGGAACTAAGGACTCTAGAGATGGGGAAAGGACCAATGAAACGGGGGGAAAGTTTGCAGGACTCCACCCGAAGGGGTAGGTCTCGCGTGGAAAGCCATACCCTCTGCCCAATGCGATAGCGGGGAGCCGGAGTCCGGCGGCGGTCCGCTTGTCGACGATACCTGTAGTTGGTCTTGAGAAGTGCCGCCCGAGCTCTTCTCTAGGTACGTCGACAGTGGCGGACGAACATCTGGGCCGAGGGTATGTTGACTTCCTGCTCTTGTTGTGGGAAGAGTGGAGGCTGATACCCCATGGAGCACTTGAAAGGGGAGAGTCCCATGGCTGAACAGGGAAGAGTGATCCAGGCATACTCCACCCAGACCAGTTGTCGGCTCCAGGTAGTGGGGGTTGGTCGAGACAAGGTATCTTAAGGTGGTTTCCAGGTCCTGGTTAGCTCGTTCCAATTGGCCATTGGATCGTGGATGGAATCTGGAGGACAGGCTGGGCGACGACTCAATTAGGGTGCAGAACGCCTTCCAGAACTGAGATGAGAACTGAGGACCCCGGTCAGAGACCATGTCCACCGGGAGTCCATGGATCCGGAAGACTTGCTGCACCATGAGCTGGGCCGTCTCTTTGGCAGAGGGTAGTTTGGGGAGAGGGATGAACTTGGCGGCCTTGTGAAACCGATCCACTACTGTCAGAATGATGGTGTTGCCATCAGACGGATGGAGCCCAGTGACGCAGCAGAACTGTATAGGCGAGAGAGGGCATTAGGTTTCACATTTTTGGTCCCTGGGCGGTTAGAAATGGTGAAATTGAATCGTGTGAATAACAGCCAACCGGGCCTGCATGGAGTTAAGGCGCTTGGCTGTGCGGAGATGTTCCAAATTCATATGATCTGTCCAAACCAAAAATAGATGCTCAGCTCCTTCCAGCCAGTGCCTCCACTCCTCCAGTGCCATCTTGAACGCCAGGAGTTCTCGGTTACCTACGTTGTAGTTCCTTTCTGCACAGGGATGGAGCTTTTGGTCCTGGGTAGATCGCTGGGACAGGATGGCCCCCACTCCAACATCAGAAGCATCGACCTCTACCACAAATTGACGGGATGGGTCCGGATGGACGAGGATGGGGGCTATAGTGAACCGATCCTTCAGGTCCACAAAGGCTCTGTCCACAGCTGGGGACCATGCGAACGGTACTTTGGGTGAGGTGAGTGCAGAGAGGGGGGCCGCCAGGGTGCTGTGGCCCCGAATGAAATGCCGGTAGAAATGAGTAAACCCCAGGAAACGTTGTAGCTGCACCCTGGACGTAGGTTGAGGCCAATCCACCACTGCTTTTACCTTTTCAGGGTCCATCTGGACATTGTAGAGCGGTGGAACTCACACTTCTCAGCTTTAACAAACAACTGGTTTTCCAGGAGGCGCTGGAACGGCCATCCAGTGCTCTAGCATCCATAGGAACAGAGAGAAGTTGAGTGGGAATACCTAATTCAGAAACTAGGGTAGCATCCATAAAACTCTCATATATCCCAGAGTCAATGAGCACCCTGAGACTTAGACTGGTCTCCCCACAGCAGGATCACAAAAAAGGGAGTGCGGGTGATGGGAATTAGAGGATTCCCAGTCTGACTGACCAGAGTACTTGTACCCACTAAAGAAAAAGGTTTCTTAACAGGGCAGGTGGCTATATAATGTCCAGCACCACCACAGTACAGACAACAATTGGAGCTCATCCTTCGTGAGCGTTCCCTAAGCGATAATCTTGCTCATCCCGATTGCATAGGCTCAGGAGTAACCAACTCATCCGTCGCCGATGATTCTCGAGGGAATTCTGGTGGCTTCGGCTCTTCTCGGAAGTGCATACTTCCGAGAATTCCTTTAGACGTGAGGACGCAGCAGCAGATGAACAAGTGTTCCCGAGACCCGACCTCCTCTCACACCGGCGTTCTCGTAGGCGCCCATCAATCCAATTAGTATCATTGTCTGTACGTTTGTTTATACCATGTGTAATTGTGTTATTGTTTTGGGTTTTTTATTGTCACACAAACTGCCTTCTGCATGTCAGTCCAGTCTGTCCACGTCATACTGTCTCATGGGGGATGGGAGGATGAGAAAGCAAGAGCGAGGGAGGAATAAGGACAGAGGGAGGGCATGGTGATAAAAAGAGGACCACTGAATGGACACGGTGACCTCATCGTGGCTTGGGGTCAAGTGAGGGGGGATGGGGGACATCAGAAGACACGAGTCTGGCGAGAAAATGCCTGGAGGTGTGTGTGTGTGTGTGTGTGTGCGCTTGTGTATGTGTGTGTACATGGTGGACGAGGTCTTTAATAAGGTGTTACACTCAGGGTAAAACATGACCTTCAGCTCACCACAATCCTGCACAGACAAAGAAGACTCTAATCTGGGTTTTCTCTCTTCACCCAGGGGGATATCATATTGGCTCCATGAAGGGAGAGGGAGAGGGGGAAGATTGGCCACACACACACACACCGCCAGGCTTCACGTCCACCTCCGGCCGAAATGAGAAATAGAAGATTTAATGAAAGCCTTCACTGCGGTTCCGACACCGCTGGGCAAAATCAATTCAAGATCTGTCCCATAGATCCTGCTTCTTGAAATATTACACACATGAGCCTGATTGCTTTTCTACACTATGTGTGTGTGTGTGCGTGTGCATGCGTGTGTGTACATTCCTGAGTGTGTACACACACTCTTCTCCTCCCCTGATCCACTTACCAGTACTTTCTGGAAAGGAGGATTTGTCAATGTGGCTAAATGAGATGGCTCATTGACTCAGACATAGGGGAGAGATCCCTCCGAGCTCTGCCTGCACTAAAGCCATTTGTTCTTGTTCCACTGTAATGTTAAACAAATACACACTCTCTCCTAGGAGATATCACACTGTAAGAGCTAGCGCCACTAGCTACCTGTGACAACACGTTGTGCTAAATCAACACCTTTCTTGTGTAAATATGCCTCATCACAATGGTTTGGGGTGAGTGGAAACTTGTAAAGTATGCACGAAGAAAGGTACTTGTAGACTTCTTTTATGACAAAGCCAATTTGTCTACCACTCCAAATACAGTTGAATGTTAGAATTCTGAGTAGCTAATCTCTGGAGAAAGAGATTAAGGCATGAAACCCACCGAGAATCTGACTGCCGATAAACTGCCGATAGGTAGTTGTCACACTAGGAGGCCGTTCCTTCTCTTGCTTGAACAAAACACGTACCTGCATACCGATCCGGGCTGACAAGATAAAAACCTTTCATTCTCAAATCAAATCAAATTGTATTGGTCACATACACATGTTTAGCAGATGTTAATGTGGGTGTAGCGAAATGCTTGTGCTTCTAGTTCCGACAGTGCAGTAATATCTAACAGTAATATCTAACAATTACACAACATATACCCAATACACACAAATCTAAGTAAGGAATGAATTAGGCCTATATACTACATATGGATGAGCGCCATGGACTAAGATACAGTAAAATAGTATTGAATACAGTATATACATATGAGATGAGTAACGCAAGATATGTAAACATTATTAAGTGACTAAGATACCGAAGGATAGTATAGAGTACAGTATATATTGTACATATGAGATGAGTGATGCCAGATACTGTATATAAACATGATTAAAGTGACTAGTGTTACATACCATAAAGTGACCAGTGATTTCTAGTCTGTGCCTTTAGGCAGCAGCCTCTAATGTGCTAGTGATGGCTGTTTAGCTGTCTGATGGCCTTGAGATTATAAGGGCACAGGGCGAGACTCAGATGCAGACACAGGAGGCAGATGGTTTGAGCTCTGATATTTATTAAGGCACAAGGGGTCGGCAAAAGGCAGGTCAGGGACAGGCAAGAGTTCATAAACCAGATCAGAGTACAGACAGTACAGGGCGTTAGACAGGCTCGAGGTCAGGACAGACAGGGGTTCAGTAACCAGGTCCGAGGCCAAACGGTACAGGGCGGTAGGCAGTCTCAAGGTCAGGGAGGGCTCAGTGTCAGGACAGGCAAGGGTCGGAACCAGGAGGACTAAGAAAAACAAGGACTGGGAAAAATAGGAGCTGAGAGACAAAACGCTGGTTGACTTGGCTAACAAGACGAACTGGCACAGAGAGACAGAAAACACAGGTAGAAATACACAGGGGGTAGAGACAAGGACAAGGACAGGTGAAACAGGTAAGGGTGTGACAGAGATAGAAGCTGTTTTTCAGTCTCTCTGTCCCAGCTTTGATGCACCTGTACCGACCTTGCCTTCTGGATGACAGCGGGGTGGCTCGGGTGGTTGATGTCCTTGATGACATTTTTGGCCTTCCTATGACATCGGGTGCTGTAGATGTCCTGGAGGACGGGTAGTTTGCCCCCGGTAATGTGTTGGACAGACCGCACCACCCTCTGGTGCAGTTGCCATACCAGGTGGTGATACAGCCCGACAGGATGCTTTCAATTGTGCATCTGTAAAGTTTTGTGTGGATTTTAGGTGGATTTTAGGTGGATTTTTAGATTTGAGGTTGAAGAGGCTCTGTGGCGCCTTCTTCACCACACTGTCCATTTCAGTTTATCAGTGATGTGTACGCCAAGGAAGTTTTCCACCTTCTCCACTGCGGTCCCATCAATGTGGATAGGAGGTGCACCATCTGCTGTTTCCTGAAGTCCACGATCATCTCCTTTGTTTTTTTGACGTTGAGTGAGAGGTTGTTTTCCTGGCACCACACTCCCAGAGCCCTCACCTCCTCCCTGTAGACTGTCTTGTCATTGTTGGTAATCAAGCCTACTACTGTTGTGTCGTCTGCAAACTTGATCATTGAGTTGGAGGCGTGCTTGGCCACGCAGTCATGGGTAAACAGGGAGTACAGGAGTGGGCTGAAAACGCACCCTTGTGGGGCCCCATGTTGAGGAACAGCATAGTGGAGGTGTAGTTACTTTCACCACCTGCTGGTGGCCCATCGTGAAGTCCAGGACCCTGTTGCACAGGGCGGGGTTCAGACCCAGGGCCTCAAGCTTAATGATGAGCTTGGAGGGTTCTACGGTGTTGAATGCTGAGCTGTAGTCAATAAAAAGCATTCTTACATAGGTATTCCTCTTGTCCAGAAAGGGCAATGTGCAGAGTGATGGCAATTGCATCATCTGTGGATCTATTGGGGCGGTAAGCAAATTGAAGTGGGTCTAGGGTGGCAGGTAAGGTATAGGGGATATGATCCTTGACTAGTCTCTCAAAGCACTTCATGATGACAGAGGTGAGTGCTACAGGGCGATAGTCATTAAGTTCAGTTACCTTTGCCTTCTTGGGTACAGGAACAATGGTGGCCATCTTGAAGCATGTGGGTACAGCAGACAGGGATAGGAGTAGATTGAATATGCTTGTGAACACACCAGCCAGTTGGTCTGCGCATGCTCTGACGTCTGGGCCGGCAGCCTTGCGAGTGTTAACACATTTAAATGTTTTACTCACGTCGGCCACGGTGAAGGAGAGCCCACAGTCCTTGGTAGGGGGCCACGTCGGTGGCACTGTGTTATCCTCAAAGCGGGCAAAGAATGCATTTAGCCTGTCCGGAAGCAAGACGTCGGTCTCGGCAACGTGGTTGTTTTTCCTTTTATAATCCGTAATAGTCTGTAGTCCCTGCCACATACGTCTCGTGTCTGAGCCGTTGAAATGCCACTCCACTTGATCTACCTTTCCCCGGGTGCCGAAAACGTAGATGACAGTTAAGGCAGAACCGCGCACCTCTCTGAGTCAGAGTGGTTGGGTTAAATGCGGAAGAAATATTTCAGTTGAATGCATTCCGTTGTACAACTGACTAGTACACCCCTCTTCCTTTCCTTACCGTTTTTACTTGTAGAATCGCTCGGCAGTGGCCGACAACCTGACTTTGAGCCAATTGAGAGAACAAACCTCCACGTGGGGGCATAGACGTGGGAAATAGGGGTGTTGAAGGAGCTCTAGCACCCCCTGAAAAAAATAAATATATATATACAAAAATAATAACGTAATTACAAATCACAAAATGAATGAACTAGGCCTTTATTGCTCCTGTATGAGCAGACAAAAATACTCCTCAGCAAGAGGCATTAGAAGAAGACAAAAAACGCATTTGTTGTGTCATCATAGTGGTCTCTGATTGGTGGTCATCATTTGTTGTGTCATCATAGTGGTCTCTGATTGGTGGTCATCATTTGTTGTGTCATCATAGTGGTCTCTGATTGGTGGTCATCATTTGTTGTGTCATCATAGTGGTCTCTGATTGGTGGTCATCATTTGTTGTGTCATCATAGTGGTCTCTGATTGGTGGTCATCATTTGTTGTGTCATCATAGTGGTCTCTGACTTGTGGTCATCATTTGTTGTGTCATCATAGTGGTCTCTGACTTGTGGTCATCATTTGTTGTGTCATCATAGTGGTCTCTGACTTGTGGTCAGACTCGTGGAACAAACTTAAACTTGCTCCTTCTTTCAATGCAGAATTTAATAAATTTTTAAAAATGGTAACAGTTACAGTTCTTTTGTTATCAAATTACACATTTTCCAACCCTGTGTGTGTGTCAATGCGTGTGCATGTGCATGTGGTATTTGTGTTACCTGCTCAGGTTTCTGTGAATTGTGACACCTTGTGTACGCTGCGGGGCAACACTGTGATGGCAACACTGTGATGGGAACCCGCCTTAAATCTGATTGGTTGGCGTAAAGATCGTTCCGATTGACTGGCTGTGTTGTCTCTGTGTGTGAGAGAAGAAGATAGAGTGGTGTGTTACTTGTGTGTGTGTGTTTCAGTGAGGTTGGAATGTGTGCGAGGCAGAGGGGAAAGAGAGAGAGACAGTGAGAGAGAGCAGAAGGCCTGGCAAGCGTGTGAACTGTCAGTTAACGCCCACACTGTTTGTCTAAGGGATGGGAATTGTACCAGGCAGGGGAGATACAAGGCTCTCTATGGTTCACAGTCAGCTTATATTTAGGAGGAACCACAATGCAAGCTGGAACAGATATTTCCACCCAACAGTGTCTGCATCCCAAATGGCGTCCGGTTCCTTACGTAGAACCAAACAAAAGTTCTGGGATGAGTTGCCATTTCGGATGCAGCCAGTATCTGAGGAAAAACAGGCTTTGAATGTATGTTTTGTCTAAGATGTTATTATTTTTCCCAGACTTTCACTGTAGTGCTTTCTGTGTGTACATACACTAAATTACCAAAAGTATGTGGACACCTGCTCATTGAAAATCTCATACTTAAATCATGGGCATTAATACGGAGTTGGTCCCCCTTTTGCCAGGCTATCCAGGCTGTATCACAACCGGCGCACAATTGGCCCAGCGTCGTCCGAGTTTGGCCGGTGTAGTCCGTCATTGTAAATAAGAATTTGTTCTTAACTGACTTCCCTAGTTAAATAAAGGTTAAATAATTTATTTTTAAATATTCTGGGAAGGCTTTCCACTAGATGTTGAGGACTTTCTTCCATTCAGCCACAAGAGCATTAGTGAGGTTGGGCACTAATGTTGGGCGATTAGGCCTGGCTCGTAGTTGGTGTTCTAATTCAACCCAAAGATGTTCGATGGGGTTGAGGTCAGGGCTCTGTGCAGGCCAGTCAATTTCTTCCACACCGATCTCAACAAACCATTTCTGTACGGACCTCGCTTTGTGCACAGGGGCATTGTCATGCTGAAACAGGAAAGGGCATTCCCGAAAATGTTGACACAAACTTGGAAGCACAGAATTGTCTAGAATGTAATTGTATGCTGTGCCTTCCTTCACTGGAACTAAGGGGCCTAGCCCGAACAGATCCAGAACAATATTCCTCCTCCACCAAACTTTACAGTTGCCACTATACATTTGGGCAGGTAGCGCTCTCCTGGCGTCTGACAATCCCAGATTCGTCAATTTAGACTGCCAGATGGTGAAGCGTGATTCATCACTCCAGATAACGTGTTTCACTGCTCCAGAGTCCAATGCTGGTGAGCTTTACATCACTCCAGCCAATGCTTGCCATTGCGCATGGTGATCTTAGGCTTGTGTGCAGCTACTCAGTAAACAGTTATTGTGCTGACGTTGCTTCCAGAGGCAGTTTGGATCTCGGTAGTGAGTGAGGTCCCGTTCTGTGAGCTTGTGTGGCCTACCACTTCACGGCTGAGCCGTTGTTGCTCCTAGACGTTTCCACTTCACAATAACAGCACTTACATTTGACCAGGGCAGCTCTAGCAAGGCAGACATTTTGACAAACTGACTTGTTGGAAAGGTGGTATCCTATGACGGTGCCACATTGAAAGTCACTGAGCTGTTCAATTAGGCCATTCTACTGCCAATGTTTGTCTATGGAGATTGCATGGCTCTGTGCTAGATTTGATACGCCTGTTAGCAACGGGTGTAGTTGAAATAACCAAATCCACTAATTTGAAGGGGTGTCCACATACTTTTGTACATATAATTTAGATGATTTTGTCCTTGGGTGTTTACATGTGATATTGATAATTTGGAAAGTAGATTTTTAAAAAATGCGCACTCAAGTTGGTACACAGAGCCCCTGTGTACCAACTATTTATGTTAATGTGAGCTCTAGTGTTATTTGTTCCATCAGGAGTGTGACACTTAAGACATGGGGCGACAAACTCTGCATCATTCAAGGCTGTTGTTTTGTGAGTAGGTGTTAAAGTTCACAGTTAGCCGGAGCCCTGGCCCAGTGAGACATGAGTGCCGGACCGGAGGTGGAAACAGAGAAGTATAAACCTTTTGGGTCAAACACTGGGGTGAATCCTCATTGGAGCCCAGAGAGAGAGAGAAAAAAACAAAAAAGAAGTTGTGGTCAGGAGTCCTCAGGCTGACTATAGCTCCTGTACTGAGCCCTCGTGGGCCCAGCTAGTTAGTTAGTCTCTCTCTCTCTCTCTCTCTCTCTCTCTCTCTCTCTCTCTCTGTCTCTGTCTCTCTCTCTCTCTCTCTCTCTCTGGCCATTTATTTCTCTTTGTCTTTCTGTCTCTCTCATTCCATTTCTTTCTTTTTATATTTCTCTCTCTCTCTCTCTCTTCGGGAAATACGGAAGCATTCCACACTCATACTCTCCCTCTGTCTCCCACCCCTCTCCTACTCTCCTTTCCCTCCCTCTCTCTCTCTCTCTGATGCTTTTTATATATTACGAGCAGCGCTGCAGTGCTGTGGGCCAGCCTGCCATGCCTATGTGGTCAGTGGTTAGGGGAGAGTGAATTTATTAACAAGGGAGATGGGCCCCGCTCATGTTATCATTAGTATTCTATTGTTGGCATGGCTCCACTGATGCTGTGCTGCACAGAGAGGCTTCCTAGGTGATTCGGTCAACAGTAGGGATTCTTCAATGAAGTGGCTGTTGTCGTTCAACGAGAGACGACAAGTTTTCATTCAGATCCTGTCACTTGAGAAGTACAGCACCAAAACAGATTAGTTAGATGTATTATTGAGTGACTAAGAACTCCTCGGTAAAAACGTCGACATTAATGACAGATTTCTTGATTTATCTTAGATTAATTCAGATTTTTCAAGGAAATGCCTTTTTAAGGGAGTATGCGAGTATTCGCTTCGCCTAGCCAAGTTCTGCTAGGAGTAAACTGAACCTAGTATTAGGACACCTTTACACATTCAGAAACATACATGATACAGTGATCTCTAAAAGTATTGAGACAGTGGCACATTTTTATTGTTATTTAGGCTCTGTACTCCAACACTTTGGATTTGAAATTATGCAATGTATAGTGCAGACTGTCAGCGTTAATTTGAGGGTATTTTCATCCGGATCGGGTAAACCACACTTTTTGTACATAGCCTCCCACCCTGTTTTAGGGGACCAAAATAATTGAGACAAATTCTTATATGTGTATTAAAGTAATCAAAGGCTTAGTATTTAGTCCCATATTCCTAGCAAGCAATGATTACACCAAGCTTGTTTCTCTATGCTGGATGCATTAGCTGTTTTTTTTAGATTGTGTTTCAGATTATTTTGTGCCCAATAGAAGTTTGTGTAGTCACAAGCTTGATGTAATCATTGCGTGCTAGGAATATGGGAGGAAATACTAAACTTTTGACTACTTTAATACACATAAGTGAATTTGTCCCAATATTTTTGGTCCCCTAAAATGGGGACTATGTACAAAAAGTGCTGTAATTTCTAAATGATGTGGATGAAAATACCCTAAAATAAAAGCTGACAGTCTGCACCTCATAGTCATTGTATCATTTCAAATCCAAAGTGATGGAGCACAGAGCCAACTTGTGTCACTGCCCCAATACTTTCAGAGCTCACTGTATGTAACAACCCCCCCCCCCCCCCCCCCCCCTCTCGCTCTCTCTCTCTCTTTCTTTCAGGGCAAGAACAGGAAATAGATTATGTAAGTTCCAGGTGGTAGCGCTTGTCAGCTGTGTTTGCTATCTGTCCGGTCACATTAAGATGCTGGAAGTACAGTGGGGAGAACAAGTATTTGATACACTGCCGATTTTGCAGGTTTTCCCACTTACAAATCATGTAGAAGTCTGTCATTTTTATCATAGGTACTCTTCAACTATGAGTGACGGAATCTAAAACAAAAATTCAGAAAATCACATTGTATGATTTTTAAGTAATTAATTTGCATTTTATTGCATGACATAAGTATTTGATACATCAGAAAAGCAGAACTTAATATTTGGTACAGAAACCTTTGTTTGCAATTACAGAGATCATACGTTTCCTGTAGTTCTTGACCAGGTTTGCACACACTGCAGCAGGGATTTTGGCCCACTCCTCCATACAGACCTTCTCCAGATCCTTCAGGTTTCAGGGCTGTCGCTGGGCAATACGGACTTTCAGCTCCCTCCAAAGATTTTCTATTGGGTTCAGGTCTGGAGACTGGCTAGGCCACTCCAGGACCTTGAGATGCTTCTTACGGAGCCACTCCTTAGTTGCCCTGGCTGTGTGTTTCGGGTCGTTGTCATGCTGGAAGACCCAGCCACGACCCATCTTCAATGCTCTTACTGAGGGAAGGAGGTTGTTGGCCAAGATCTCGCGATACATGGCCCCATCCATCCTCCCCTCAATACGGTACAGTCGTCCTGTCCCCTTTGCAGAAAAGCATCCCCAAAGAATTATGTTTCCACCTCCATGTTTCATGGTTGGGATGGTGTTCTTGGGGTTGTACTCATCCTTCTTCCTCCAAACACGGCGAGTGGAGTTTAGACCAAAAAGCTCTATTTTTGTCTCATCAGACCACATGACCTTCTCCCAGTCCTCCTCTGGATCATCCAGATGGTCATTGGCAAACTTCAGACGGGCCTGGACATGCGCTGGCTTGAGCAGGGGGACCTTGCGTGCGCTGCAGGATTTTTATCCATGACGGCGTAGTGTGTTACTAATGGTTTTCTTTGAGACTGTGGTCCCAGCTCTCTTCAGGTCATTGACCAGGTCCTGCCGTGTAGTTCTGGGCTGATCCCTCACCTTCCTCATGATCATTGATGCCCCACGAGGTGATATCTTGCATGGTTACCCAGACCGAGGGAGATTGACTGTCATCTTGAACTTCTTCCATTTTCTAATAATTGCACCAACAGTTGTTGCCTTCTCACCAAGCTGCTTGCCTATTGTCCTGTAGCCCATCCCAACCTTGTGCAGGTCTACAATTTTATCCCTGATGTCCATACACAGCTCTCTGGTCTTGGCCATTGTGGAGAGGTTGGAGTCTGTTTGATTGATTGTGTGGACAGGTGTCTTTTATACAGGTAACAAGTTCAAACAGGTGCAGTTAATACAGGTAATGAGTGGAGAACAGGAGGGCTTCTTAAAGAAAAACTAACAGGTCTGTGAGAGCCGGAATTCTTACTGGTTGGTAGGTGATCAAATACTTGTCATGCAATAAAATGCAAATTAATTATTTAAAATGTGATTTTCTGGATTTTTTTTTAGATTCCGTCTCTCACAGTTGAAGTGTACCTATGATAAAAATTACAGACCTCTACATGCTTTGTAAGTAGGAAAACCTGCAAAATCGGCAGTGTATCAAATACTTAGGAGAGCACTGTATAAGCAGTGCTCTCCTAGCCCCCTAGTTCTGAGCCCCTCTAGTCCTGGTAGATACACTAACATGCACATACGTGCGCACGTACATGTATTTGAACCTTTATTTGAACAAGAAGTTATATTGAGACCCATGTCTCTTTTACGAAGGAGCCCTGTAGACGTGCACATGGGTGTGGACACACACACACACACACACACACACACGCACACACACACACGCGCACACTCACACACGCACACACGCGCACACACACCCTTACCTAGCAGGAGTCCTCTCAGCCCCATAGTGTCAGCCCAAGACAGCACAGAACAACATTGCATTTAATAATAATGACTGTATTTCCTGGAGACAGTGTTCAAACATGACTATGCCAACAGTTGGAATAAAACGCTCTCGAACGTGCCTCATTGCCTAGGGGAGCAAGGCAACACCCACATAATGCTCATTAATGGGTATATTGAAAGAGCGAAATGGGTCGGCAGGCGAACAAAAACATATGTTTGTGGCCACAGCAACAAGCTGGATTTATTAGTTCCATCACAGTGGGCTCTGATGGGGTTGCCGGTGACCTAAAATGGCCACCAATTTGTCACTGCTGTTTATTGCTCTGTCTTCGTGCCCTTGTGTGAGGTTCTGTGGGACCCGACAACAAGACAACATGGTCTAAAGGTGAAAAGGTCATACGTTATCTAATAGAGATGCAGGAAACAGTAGCAGAAAAATAAATAAAAAAACTGACACATTAAATTATATGATTTTACAAGATTGCACTCTCTCACTACATGTGATTTTGAATAAACAATTTAAACACTGGAAAAACAAACATAAAAATGACTAACACTATCATAACATCTACAGAGCTGTCAGAAAGTATTCATACCCATTGACTTATTCCACAGCCTGAATTCAAAATTTGTTTAATATAATAATAATAATAATAATATTAATAATAATTTCCACTCATCTACTCACAATACCCCATAATGACAAAGTGATTTTTTTGTTGATTACATTATAGCAAATGTATCTAAAATCAAAGTCTGGACACACCTACTCATTCAAGGGTTTTTTCTTTATTTGTACTATTTTCTACATTGTAGAATGAAAGTGAAGACATCAAAACTATGAAATAACACATATGGAATAATGTAGTAATCAAGAAAGTGTTAAACAAATCAACAAATATTTTATATTTTAGATTCTTCAATGACGTATCATGACGTCTGACGAGTATACACTTGCAGGGGCGATGGAAGAAGGAATGATTTTTAAATGGACCGCCCTTGCCCAGAAATTAGTCACTCGTTCATCCCACGATGATTGTGTTTTCAGCCACCGATTGGTACGTCAAATCTTTTCCTAACTATTTTGCAATCTATCTGGCACAGCTAGTGCATATTTTGGAATATTTGTATTCTGTACAGGCTTCCTTCTTTTTACTCAATCATTTAAGTTAGTATTGCAGAGTAAATCCAATGTTGTTGATCCATCCTCAGTTCTCTCCTATCACAGCCATTAAACTCTGTAACTGTTTTAAAGTCACCATTGGACTAGGTGCCCTTCTTAGCAAAGCATTGGAAAACCTCCCTGGTCTTTGTGGTTGAATCTGTCTTTGAAATTCACTGCACGACTGAAGGACCTTACGGTAATTGTATGTGTGGGATACAGATGAAAATCATGTTAAACACTATTATTGCACAGAGTACATGCAACATTTTACTCCTAAATGTATTTAGGCTTGCCATAACAAAGGGGTTGAACTGAATGTCTTATTGACTGAAGACATTTCAGCTTGTATTAATATGTAAACATTTCTAAAAACATAATTCCACTTTGATATTATGGGGTATTGTGTGTAAATGTAATCAATTTTAAATTTAGGCTGTAACACAACAACATGTGGAAAAAGTCAAGGGGTCTGAATACTTTCTGAAGGCACTGTATATGAGATTTAAAGGCAACAATCTCTATAAGTGACTTAGCAATCGTTTTACTGTCCATTCCACTGGCTCACAACGTTTTCACTTCTTCATTAGAGGAGAGGTTATGTTTACCTTCTCCTCTCATTGACCTTGCGTAAATGGCTGCTCCATTCCTGATAGCCTTGATGTGTTGAAAAATACCAGGGGCAACAGTTTACCTTCTCCTCTCATAGGGCGCTACCATGACCCTTGAGCCCAGCCACACAGAGGTGCGCATGATGGACAGCTGCCTTACACCCTGAGAGGAGGTAGAAAAATAACTAATGTGGATTCACTCTAAACATTCCATCCCAGCAAGGGAGTGCAGCCGTGAACCCGATTCAGACCAGAAAGCAACCTCACCATATGCTGAGCAGATTCAGAGAACATAAAGACAGAGGGAGAGAGATGGTTGTTGATGTACTGTATATATTATTATTGTTGCTCAAACATGTTTTTCATTTATATCATACTTCATAAACATTGCTTCGGCAACAGTGGCAACCATCCATTCATACCAATAAAGCATGTATTGAATTGAATTGAATTGAGAGAGCGAGGGAGTAATGGGGTCTGTGCACTGAGAACGCAGTCTATCCGCATTTCTCCGTCTCTGTATGTTCAACGAGGCAAGGCTTCAGCATGTTGCATTGGGGGCTGGGGGAAGTTAGATCCCAGAGCTGCAAAGAGATTAATGTATGGGAATAATACCAAGTGTTGTTGGGGAACGTTTTTTGGGAGACTCAACATTACTGAAAAACCAAAATTTCACATGTGGCAAATCACATGATTTCACATGAGACATTTCCACATGTTTTGCGCATGTGAAACCAAGTGTTTTTGGAACACTTTACATGTGATGATATTTCACATGAAGTATCACATGTGGATTCACATTTTTATGAGGATGCCCAGGTGATGCCCTGCAAACAAATGTTTTAAATTATGCTACACGCTCAGTGCTTTTAACATACTGTGTTTTGAACTTACACATTTATACAGTAATTATTATTCAACATGTCCTTGCCTGGGATTTGAACTCCACAACCTCTTGATCTTCCTGCTATGCCACTATGTCTGTGTCAGTAATTGATTTCACCTGTATTCCTACACTTTAGACTTCAAAATAAAAGGTACCTTCAGAGGTACACATAGGAACTCACATGCTAATGGTCGGTACCTATTAGGGTACATGTGCGGCTAACCCATTTTTCTACCCAATATATTATTAATATTAAATACTATAAAGCTGCATTCGTAATCATGTGGGAGGTGGGAATTTACCATCTGTGAAGTCATAAATACCAGTTGGATGCATTCACATGCTTTGAAATCGTTGGGAAAAACACCAATTGTCTAATGGCCAACAAGCTGCATCAACCGTAAATGTAAAGTACAGCTATTATACTTGTAAACATATTGATTGATTGATTCCTCTAAATAATATTTTGTTGTTACATTTCTTAGTGGGGGACATCAGAGGTTAGCATGTGGGAGAAGTTGGAGCACAGGGATGATAGATGCGTTTCCACTAGTAATTACCAGTTGGAGGGGGGTTCAAGTGGATTTTTCCCAGTCGTATGTGGTAAAATCACACTCCCACTTGGTTACGAATGCTGCATTAGATAAACTTATTACTGCACCTTGAAATGTAGGTGGGGGAAATGTGCTGGCGGGTGCTCATTAGCATATTTGGGGGCATGGTCTAAAATATGTTTTATTTGTGCCAATCGTCAATGTACCAGTTTATGTGTCAGTAGTGATGGGAAACTGAAGGCTTCTGCCAAATTGTGCGGAAAAATTGATAATTACTGGGAGCTTCATTATGTGTTCACAATGCACATTTGCTGGTCAGCAATAAATAGCAGTGTGTGATTATCCGATAGACGTTTTTCATCAAAACTCTGGTTGTTGGCTTTAGTAGCTTATAATCAGTTGGAATGCCAGGTACATCATGCTTCCCTTTTCTGCCTTCAAGTTGACTATTTTTCAAAAACTGAAACGAAGAAAGCAACGGAACCACAGCAAAATCTGTAAAATCTCACATTTTGCAACACACGGTTTGAAAAAGCACTTGATCAACCGAAGCTTTGAACGTCATTGATGACGCACTTCTGAGAAAATGATACACGCATTGGCACACTGCTTCAAAGTTAGCTGCTTAGTGATTTCGACACATGCCTCTGAGATTCGGTATCAAACGTAACATCACTAATGGTCAGTTCTGCAATCTTTGTAAGAACTTGTGACAATGCATTTTCCAGGAGCTGGTTCACAGGAAGTTAATGTTTAATTTTAAATAACTTAACTGTCAACAACTTGATTCTGGCCAGCTTTTAGGAATTCTTGGCCATATCTCTTTCACGCTGGTGGTGTAGCTGCCCTGTAGCGGGGTATTTCAGTTTACTAGCGACCAAGAGGTTATGAGTCCAAATCCCATTTAAGGTTAAGTACCACTTGTGATCACAGTAGAAGATTTTACAGTAATTTAAATCAGAATACAGCAGCATACTGTCATTTTATAGAAATAACACCTTCAAGTTGTTGTCTGTATTTACTTTATTTTTACTGCTACTTTAGTGCAGAAATGTATTCTTGCTAATTTACATTAAGTCTACAGATCTGGTGGCGCAGCAGGAACTTCAGGTAGCTAGCAACAAGGGGTTGTGAGTTCAAATCAAATCACATTTTATTGGTCACATGCACATGTTTAGCAGACGTTATTGCGGGTGCAGCGAAATGCTTGTATTGTGGTCGGAAGCGCCGTATGGATGTTGTGACAATTGCGGAGCCTCCAGAGGCACGCAGAGCCCAAATTGAGCTCCATAACGCATCGCTGTGCGCCTCTCAAATTTTGTAACAATTTGGAGGGCTCCGTATAGCTCCGTACTCAAATGAATCCTGAGAGATGAATGTTGCAAATATCCTATATAATGTAGTGTATATCACTACAACCAGTGTAGCTCACTAAAACCTGTCTTGGTGTCAAGGTCTGTATTCTCACATTTGTATCTGTACGGCTCACTACAGTCAATGCAGCACTTATGCTAACAATGGCAAGCTAGTAACAATGCTAAGAATTGCTAGCTAGTAACTTGAGGACACTAGATGCTCACATAAAAAAGTACTATAGTATACTATGGTATAGATACTATAGTATTCACTGTAGTGCTTTTGCAGACTAAAGTCAGTATTTACAGTAGTATTCTGTAGTATACTGTAGTATTTATGTAGTTAACTATAGTATAAATACTTTAGTAAAAGAAAACTGTAGAATGTACCACAGTAATTAATGTAGTGTTTTCACAGATTGTGATATACTGTGGTATTTACTGTAGTGTATCTGCTGACTGTAGTATACTATAGTTTTTACTATTGTGTTTTATTATCTTTCAGGAAACTTATTGGAGAAAAACTAAAAGAGCACATTTTCCATAACCTGTAGGTAGGACTGGAGTCTGAATGAATAGTTCAGAGCTCCTGCTCTTTTTTTATAACCTGTAGGGACAATACATGGCCTATATGGTCTATATTTATGGGTGATATGGAGGAGGGGAATGGGCAGGGTTTATGCAAATGAGATACTGTATTATTTATTATAGTTAAAAAAGTATATTGTTTTTGCAGATTTTGCAGACATTACTGTAATATTTACTAGTGTTTCTTTTGGTGAATACTACTGTAGTACCACACATGACCGAGGAATAATACAGTGTGTATATATAGTATATAGTATTCTACAGTAAACTGTAGTATTCTTTAATGTGGGTGAATCAAGAAGAGGTTACAACAACTTAAGCGGGTTACAGTGTCAGGCTCTGGCCATAGAGAAGCTTTGCTTCTCTATATTTCCATGGTCAGAGTCTGGCAGATCTATTATTTCTACTTCTGTGTGGTGTTGTGTGTGGGATCCCTAATTAGAGGCAGCTGCTATGCATTACCTCTAATTAGGGATCCTACTTATATGTCTGTGTTCCACTCCCTTGGCGTGGTTCATTGTTGTATGTTGTCCCGTGTTCGTGCTACGTGTGTTTCATATTATATTGCATATTTGTTATTTTGTATAGTTCGATGTCCAGTATAGTTTATTAGTTTAATAAACGATGTCGAACTATCGCTACGCTGCGCCTTGGTCTCTCTACACACCCGAACGTGACAGAATGAATCACCACCAGACCAAGCAGCGTAAATCGGGAGCAAAGGAGGAGAAGAGAGGACAGCGATGGAATCGAGGAAAAGGAGGTAAAGGAGCCCGTAGTCAACCCCAGGAAAATTTCGGGGGGGGGGGCTATGGGGGTGGTCTGGTTTTGAAGAGGACAAGCCAGTACCACTCTCCATCTGGAATACGCTGAAGCCAAAATACAAGTGGGGGGCGCAAAGCAAGATGGAAGAGAGAGATTTAGAGGCATATTATGGAGGCATATTAGAGGAGATGAGGCAAAAGGAGGAATATTTGGAGAAATATTTTGGAGAAGTTCTGGAGGAAATGTGGGAGAGAGCAGAGGAGGTTGAAGAGGAAATGTCGGAATGGAACAGTCCGTGTCCAGTTGCCTACTCCACTCCCGTGAAAGAGCAGTCCGCTCTACCGGTGCCCAGTCGGGGTCCGGTCGTCTGCTCTACTCCAATGCCAGAACAGTCCGCTCCACCGGTGCCCAGTCCGGGTCCGGCCGGACTGGGCCCAGTCCGGCCGGACCCGGACTGGCCGTCTGCTACACTCCAGTGCCAGAGCGGTCCGCTCCACCGGTGCCCAGTCCGGGTCCGGCCGTCTGCTACACTCCAGTGCCAGAGTAGTCCGCTCCACCGGTGCCCAGTCCGGGTCCGGCCGTCTGCTACACTCCAGTGCCAGAGCAGTCCGCTCCACCGGTGCCCAGTCCGGTTCCAGCCGTCTACTACACTCCAGTGCGCGTCTCCAGTCCGGTACGTCATGTGCCTGCTCCCCGCACTCGCCCCAAGGTGCGTGTCATCAGTCCGGTGCCATCAGTGCCGACTCCACGCACAAGGCTTCCAGTGCGCCTCTCCAGTCTGGTACGTTCTGTGCCTGCTCCCCGCACTCGCCCTGTAGTGCGTGTCACTAGTCAGGTGCCACCTGTGCCGGTTTCACGCACCAGGCTTCCAGTGCGCCTCTCCAGTCCGGTATGTCCTGTGCCTGCTCCCCGCACTCGCCCTAAAGTGCGTGTTATTAGTCCGGTGCCACCAGTGCCGACTCCACGCACTAGGCTTCCAGTGCGCGTCTCCAGTCCGGTACGTCCTGTGCCTGCTCCCCGCACTCGCCCTGAGGTGCGTGTCATTAGTCCGGTGCCACCAGTGCCGACTCCACGCACCAGGCTTCAAGTGCGCGTCTCCAGTCAGGTACGTCCTGTGCCTGCTCCCCGCACTCGCCCTGAGGTGCGTGTCATTAGTCCGGTGCCACCAGTGCCGACTCCACGCACCAGGCTTCCAGTGCGCGTCTCTAGTCCGGTACGTCCCGTGCCGACTCCCCGCACTCGACCTCCAGTGCGTGTGCCCAGCCAGGTTCCTCCAGTGCCGGCTCCATGCACCAGACCGCCGGTGCGCCTCCCCAGCCCGGAGCCTCCCGTGATGGTCGACAGCCCGGAGCCTCCCGTGATGGTCGACAGCCCGGAGCCTCCCGTGATGGTCGACAGCCATGAGCCTCCCGTGATGGTCGACAGCCCGGAGCCTCCCGTGATGGCCGACAGCCCGGAGCCTCCCGTGATGGTTACATGGCCGGAGTCGCCTGCCACACCGGTGCCCAGTCCTGGCCCGGTTATTTGCCCCGCTCCATGGCCTGAGTCTTTTCCCCCACCGGTGCCATTTTTAGGACCGGTTGTTTACCTCTTTGAAAGGCCGGAGTCGCCTGCCACACCGGTGCTCAGTCCTGGCCCGGTTATTTGCCCCGCTCCATGGCCTGAGCCTTTTGCCCCACTATTGTTATTTCCAGGACTGGTGGGTTGCCCCTTTACATGGCCGGAGTCGCCTGCCACACCGGTGCTCAGTCCTGGCCCGGTTATTTGCCCCGCTCCATGGCCTGAGCCTTTTGCCCCACCATGGTCATTTCCAGGACCAGTGGGTTGCCCCTTTGAAAGGCCGGAGTCGCCTGCCACACCGGTGCTCAGTCCTGGCCCGGTTATTTGCCCCGCTCCATGGCCTGAGCCTTTTGCCCCACTATTGTTATTTCCAGGACCGGTGGGTTGCCCCTTTACATGGCCGGAGTCGCCTGCCACACCGGTGCTCAGTCCTGGCCCGGTTATTTGCCCCGCTCCATGGCCTGAGCCTTTTGTCCCACCATGGTCATTTCCAGGACCAGTGGGTTGCCCCTTTAAATGGCCTGAGTCGCCTGCCACACCAGTGCCCAGTCCGGGCCCAGTAGGAATGAGGAGGAAAATATCCACTTCGCCGGGGCCGGAACCGCCACCTGCGATGGTTATTTTGTGATGTTTTTCCTCCCTGACCCTTCCCTCATGTTTTTGTGTTTGTTTTCTTGCGGCCGGGGGTCCGCGCCTTTGAGGGGGGGTACTGTCAGGCTCTGGCCATAGAGAAGCTTTGCTTCTCTATATTTCTATGGTCAGAGTCTGGCAGATCTATTATTTCTACTTCTGTGTGGTGTTGTGTGTGGGATCCCTAATTAGAGGCAGCTGCTATGCATTACCTCTAATTAGGGATCCTACTTATATGTCTGTGTTCCACTCCCTTGGCGTGGTTCATTGTTGTATGTTGTCCCGTGTTCGTGCTACGTGTGTTTCATATTATATTGCATATTTGTTATTTTGTATAGTTCGATGTCCAGTATAGTTTATTAGTTTAATAAACGATGTCGAACTATCGCTACGCTGCGCCTTGGTCTCTCTACACACCCGAACGTGACATACAGTGGGTTATGGACTGAGGGTAAAGGTTTTAGGGGGAGGACTTTTTGGCAAGGAAACAGCTTGACTTGGTGTAGAAGTACATGTTACTTTGTAGGTCCCCTGTGGTGTTTTTCACTGCGCTGACAGGGGAACGTGACAGGAGTCCAGTTAGATGGAAGTGTTTCATGAAAGAAGGGAAGACAAATATGTAGAAAACACATAGCAGCTCTGAACTGGCAGGCTTATCAGAGAGAAACACTGGACCACCTACAGAGAGAGAGATACTTTATTTTTTGTCTTTCTTCAATGCACAAAATAGCTATTGATCATACACACCCTTAAGGCGTGCAGAGACCAACCCTGTAAAATATTAACACCAGGTCTGTTGCCATAATCAATGAAAGTATTTCAAGGAAAAATATTAAGAAGACACAATCTTTCCTGGTAACATGGCAAACAGCCACATTACTCAGTCACTTCTGAGCCATGTTTTCAGTCTTCTCAGGGCACTGAAGCTTCTCTCAGCCTCAGCAAAAAGTAGAAGTCTTACAAAGGTGCGAGCAGGGGCTGTATGTGCAGTTAGACTCTAGCATGGCTAGCTGCACCTGCAACGCCCTGAGCTCCAACTCTGGGTACTGTCTGACCACACCATCCATTTCTCCAGAGAGGAGCAGCTTTTCCAACTTCTGGAGTGTGTGGAGCCCCCCCCCGTACACTTTTAGTATCTAAGATGTGAAGTACTGCATTCTGTAGTATGATTCTGCAGTATCATGGAAATGCCTGACTGTTTGAAAAAGCCTCCTAATTCATGTACCAAATCCAAACTCTCCATCAATAAGTATAGAATATTGCATAACTGGCAAATATGTAAATATTTACACATTTTCTTTAAACTGAAAGATTGCTGGATCGAATCTCTGAGCTGACAAGGTAAAGATCTGTTGTTCTGCCCCTGAACATGGCAGTTAACCCACTGTTCCTAGGCTGTCATTGAAAATCAGAATTTGTTCTTAACTGACTTGCCTAGTTGAATAAAGGTTAAAAAAATGGTACACAAGCAGCTGTTTGATGCTTCACTCCTTTCCTGTTGTGGCATCTGGAAGCCTTACCCTGCCTAGCCAAATATTTGATGCCCCCCACAATCTTCTATAGGTTTTTCTCTGGCCTCTTTCTGCTGTTGTTTTTTTGCATGTGATAGTTTTATATTCACAGGCTGTGCTCCATTCTCATGCAAGTATGTGGTGAAAGTTATTTTGTGGCTCTGAGAGCCTTGGTGATTGGCAAACCTTTCAATGTTTTCTTCCAGGTATTAAACCCAGTAGTCACAAAAGATCCTGCCATCTTACTGGCAATGCATTTCTTTCCTGCTCAAAATGTCTTTGAACAGTAAAAACAAAGCACACCCTTTATTGTTGAGCTGTAATGGAGCTAAGGGTTCTCCTTAAACACCTCCTGAAAATACAACGTCCTCGATGACAGGCATTGAGATGCTACAAACTTTACCAGGTCTCCAACCTCCTCCCCTCTCATCTCTAACTCCCTCATAGTCTGCACCTCCTAAAATACAAAAAAGTTATGTTCTTATAACTGTGCCAGTTGAGCTAACATATACTTATTCATAATCAGTTACAATTACAAAAATTTCCCATATTTGAGTCTTACTTGATACATGAAAAATCACACAGCACTACAGTTGGTGATAATACTGTCATGCTTACAGTAAAAATAATGCATTTGCAGTGAGTTGCTCTATCAACAATAACACTTGACCAGGACTATATGATTAATTCAAGCTATGCACATTGTAAATGTAGGGGCTAGTTCTGTCTCATGGTTTATAACCTGGGTGCAAAAGTAGATAATATGTGATGATTGATGAAGGCAGATGTCACGCCATGATCTGTTTCACCTGTCCTTGTCCTTGTCTCCACCCCCTCCAGGTGTCGCTCATTACCCCCTGTATATTTCTACCTGTGTTTTCTGTCTCTCTGTGCCAGTTCGTCTTGTTAGCCAAGTCAACCAGCGTTTTGTCTCTCAGCTCCTATTTTTCCCAGTCCTTGTTTTTCTTAGTCCTCCTGGTTCTGACCCTTGCCTGTCCTGACACTGAGCCTGCCTCCCTGACCATTTCTTCCTGCCCTGACCTTGAGACTGCCTGCCGCCCTGTACCGTTTGGACTCGGACCTGGTTACTGAACCCCTGTCCGTCCTGACCTCGAGCCTGCCTGTTCCATTGTACTACTCGGACTCTATCTGGATGATGAACTATTGCCTGTCCCTGACCTGCTCTTATTCCCTTTATAATAATCAATATCGGAGCTCAAACCATCTGCCTCCTGTGTCTGCATCTGGGTCTTGCCTTGTATCGTCATAGCAGAACAGAACCTGGCTGACGTTTTTCCTCCTGACCCTCACAAACTTTTACAGATGCACCATTGAGAGCATACTGTTGCGCTGTATCACTGCCTGGTACGCAACCGCGGGGCTCTGCAAAGGGTGGTGCCGTCAGCCTAACGCATCACCGGGAGCACACTGCCTTCCATTCAGAACATCTACTGCACCGGGCGTCACATGAAGGCCAAGACGCTCATCAAGGACGTCAGCCACCCGAGCCATGGCCTATTCACCCCGCTATCATCCAGAAGGCGAGGTCAGTACAGGTGCATCAAAGGTGGGACAGAGAGACTGAAAAACAGCTTCTATCTCAAGACCATCAGACTGTTAAATAGCAATCACTAGCCGGCCTCCACCCAGTACCCTGCCCTGAACTTAGTCCCTGTCACTAGCCGACTACCACCTGGTTACTCAGCTGCTGCCCTACTCGTTTTACTGTGGATATAGATACTTTTGTACCTTTCCTCAAACATCTTCACACGGTCCTTTGCTGTTGTTCTGGGATTGATTTGCACTTTTTGAACCAAAGTACATTCATATCTAGGAGACAGAACACGTCTCCTTCCTGAGCGGTATGATGGCTGTGTGGTCCCATGGTGTTTGTACTTGCGTACGGTTGTTTGTACAGATGAACGTGGTACCTTCAGGCATTTGGAAATTGCTCCCAAGGATGAACCAGACTTGTGGAGGACTACAATTTCATTTCTGAGGTCTTGGCTGATTTCTTTTGATTAACCCATGATGTTGAGAAAAGAAGCACGGAGTTTGAAGGTAGGCCTTGAAATACATCCACAGGTACACCTCCAATTGACTAATTATGTCAATTAGCTTATCAGAAGCATCTAAAGCCATGACATCATTTTCTGGAATTTTCCAAGCTTTTTAAAGGCACAGTCAACTTAGTGTATGTTAACTTCTGACCTACTGGAATTGTGATATAGTGAATTATACTTTTGTTGGAAGAATTACTTGTGTCATGCACAAAGAAGATGTCCTAACCGACTTGCCAAAACTATATAGTTTGTTAACATGAAATCTGTGGAGTGGTTGAAAAATGAGTTTTAATGACTTCAACCTAAGTGTATGTAAACTTCCGACTTCAACTGTAGGTATTCCTTTATGGATAGTGTGATGCCTAAGACTATGCTTTACTGGCAGTCATTAGCGGCCTATCTTATTTATTTTTCTTTTTTTGGGTTGGAATAAAACAGGATATAATGAGGACTACATGAAATATGTCTTACATGTAATGGACATAAAGAACAGGTCTTGTGATATATAGGTCGTTATCTATTTTTATTTTATTTTATTTTTCAAACAAATTGATCCAATGAACTGAGCAGGCTGGGCTGACATGCTTAAAGCCTTGCTAGGACTTTCTAAATATGAGCATGCATTTATAAGATTGTGCTGTTATTATTTCTATTTATATGATCAATTATTGTTATTATATTGTAATATATATTTTTTTATGACTATTTTCCATGTTATTTGGTTAGTTCTCTTGAAAAGCACCCTCATAGATATGCAATACACCTATGGGGCTTTGAATGTGTTAGTGAAGGGTGGCGTTATTAAATTATGTTATCATGGGACTGCCCATATTTCCCTCTGCCTTTGGACGCAAAGGTGGGTCATGAGTCATGGAGAGGGTCTGATGGTCTTAGTGACAACAGACCTAGATGGGGGGGGGGGGGGGGGGGGGGTTTAGTGGGTGTAATATTAGGACAATTGGAGATTTACAAAGTTGGAGCTACAGTATGCTTAATAGTGCAAATATTATGGTACAGCTAGTATATGTACACTTAATCATCATGGTGCTTTTTAATGGTAAGTTTAGAAATACTGGGTGTGGTAAGTTTAATTGAAATTTGGGTATCATTATGGTAAGTGGGGAAAAAAGTATAGCCAGTTATAATTGTAATGCCTTAGCAGATCATAATAAAATAAGATACATTTTTACCTGGCTAAAAGAGAAGGAATATAATATCTATTGTTTACAGGAAACTCACTCTACAAATATAGACGAGGTTGGGTGGGAAAAGGACTGGGAGGGAGAAATATACTTTTGTCATGGGAAAGAAACTCAAAAGGGGGGATTATACTAATTAATACAAATTTTGATCCAAATGTGCAAACTGTGCAAACAGATCCTCAAGGAAGATGGATTATTTTAAATATGCTATTGGACCAATAACAGATCTGGC
The DNA here is from genome assembly GCA_023634145.1 of Thymallus thymallus. NCBI lineage: Eukaryota > Metazoa > Chordata > Actinopteri > Salmoniformes > Salmonidae > Thymallus > Thymallus thymallus. Next base: position 8,464,597 of record CM042413.1, read on the forward strand.
TAATTAATCTATATGGGCCAAATAACGATGATCCACACTTTTTTTGAAAATATATATAATAATCTATTGAGCTCAGAAGCAATGAATGAATCTATTATTATGGTGGGAGTTTATAATACAGTATTAAGTACCTCAATGAATCGAAAAGGAAATCACATTACAAACTATCACCCACAAGCACTTAAGGAGATCACAAATATCATGGATACATTAGAACTAGTGGATATATGGAGCCTGAAAAACCCTGACTTGGTGAGATTTACATGGATTAGGCTTTAAAAAAAGCAGTTTAGATCAAAAGAGATTAGATTAATAAAGGAAAATCAAGTTGATTGTAATGGAAAGTGTACTATAGAGGCACAAAATACGTTAGAGGAAAAACAAAAAGATTTGGAGGTACTTATTCAAGAACGATCAAGTGTAATGTATTATTAAAATAAAGCGAATTGGATGGAAAATAGTGAACAATGCACAAAATGTTTCTTGAATCTTTAACATAGAAATACTACCAAAAATAATTTACAGAAACTCATTTCAAAATGGTGGAGTCATCCATGATTCACCAAATTACATTTTGAAATAGGAAGCTAAATATTTTAAGCATATGTTTTATTTTCAGTCTCCTCCATTTCCACTGAATGCTGATGAACTGTAAGGATTTATTTCCTAATAATAATAATAATAATAATGTAAAATTAACACATTTACAGAAAGATCTGTGTGAAGGCCAACTTACGGAAGAGTAACTTTGAGGCAATTCAATCTTTTCAGTCTGGAAAAACACCAGGGCTTGATGGTATACCAGTAGAGGTATATCAGACCTTTTTTTGATATACTCAAAGATCCATTATCAGCATGTTTTAATTACTCCTATAAAAATGGTAGACTTTCAGGTACTCAGCAAGAAGGTCTGATTTCATTACTACTAAAACAGGATAAAGTACGACTAGAATTTATATATAAACGCCTGGATTACTTTAATGTACAGTGGGGAGAACAAGTATTTGATACACTGCCGATTTTGCAGGTTTTCCCACTTACAAAGCATGTAGAAGTCTGTAATTTTTATCATAGATACTCTTCAACTGTGAGTGACGGAATCTAAAATAAAAATCTAGAAAATCACATTGTATGATTTTTAAGTAATTAATTTGCATTTTATTGCATGACATAAGTATTTGATACATCAGAAAAGCAGAACTTAATATTTGGTACAGAAACCTTTTTTTGCAATTACAGAGATCATACGTTTCCTGTAGTTCTTGACCAGGTTTGCACACACTGCAGCAGGGATTTTGGCACACTCCTCCATCCAGATCCTTCAGGTTTCGGGGCTGTCGTTGGGCAATACGGACTTTCGGCTCCCTCCAAAGATTTTCTATTGGGTCCAGGTCTGGAGACTGGCTAGGCCACTCCAGGACCTTGAGATGCTTCTTACGGAGCCACTCCTTAGTTGCCCTGGCTGTGTGTTTCGGGTCGTTGTCATGCTGGAAGACCCAGCCACGACCCATCTTCAATGCTCTTACTGAGGGAAGGAGGTTGTTGGCCAAGATCTCGCGATACATGGCCCCATACATCCTCCCCTCAATACGGTGCAGTCGTCCTGTCCCCTTTGCAGAAAAGCATCCCCAAAGAATGATGTTTCCACCTCCATGCTTCACGTTTGGGATGGTGTTCTTGGGGTTGTACTCATCCTTCTTCTTCCTCCAAACACGGCGAGTGGAGTTTAGACCAAAAAGCTCTATTTTTGTCTCATCAGACCGCATGACCTTCTCCCATTCCTCCTCTGGATCATCCAGATGTTCATTGGCAAACGTCAGACGGGCCTGGACATGCGCTGGCTTGAGCAGGGGGACCTTGGGTGCGCTGCAGGATTTTAATCCATGACGGCGTAGTGTGTTACTAATGGTTTTCTTTGAGACTGTGGTCCCAGCTCTCTTCAGGTCATTGACCAGGTCCTGCCGTGTAGTTCTGGGCTGATCCCTCACCTTCCTCATGATCATTGATGCCCCACGAGGTGAGATCTTGCATGGTGCCCCAGACCGAGGGAGATTGACCGTCATCTTGAACTTCTTCCATTTTCTAATAATTGCGCCAACAGTTGTTGCCTTCTCACCAAGCTGCTTGCCTATTGTCCTGTAGCCCATCCCAGCCTTGTGCAGGTCTACAATTTTATCCCTGATGTCCATACACAGCTGTTTGATTGAGTGTGTGGAGTCTGTTTGATTGAGTGTGTGGACTGGTGTCTTTTATACAGGTAACGAGTTCAAACAGGTGTAGTTAATACAGGTAATGAGTGGAGAACAGGAGGGATTCTTAAAGAAAAACTAACCGGTCTGTGAGAGCCGGTATTCTTACTGGTTGGTAGGTGATCAAATACTTATGTCATGCAATAAAATGCAAATATTATTTTTTTAAATCATACAATGTGATTTTCTGGATTTTTGTTTTAGATTCCGTCTCTTACAGTTGAAGTGTACCTATGATAAAAATTACAGACCTCTACATGCTTTGTAAGTAGGAAAACCTGCAAAATCGGCAGTGTATCAAATACTTGTTCTCCCCACTGTATGTGTATCTCTTATACAATGGGTTAAAGTTATGTACAGCAACCCCAGATGTAAAATAGTAAATAATGGTTACTTCTCAGAAATTATTGAGCTTTTAAGAGGAGTAAAACAAGGCTGTCCGTTGTCTCCATATCTATTTATTATGGCCATTGAAATGCTAGCTATTGAAATAAGATCCAACAGGAACATCAAGGGGTTAGAAATCCAGGGTATAAAATCAAAAAAGTGTCAATGCATGCCGATGACTCAATCTGGATCCCTGCACAGTCTCAAGATCTTGATCACTTTTCTAGCCTCTCTGGACAAAAACCAAATTATGACAAGTGTACAATATTACGTATTGGATCATTAAAATACACAGTGTTTACACTACCTTGTAGTTTACCAATAAAATGGGCAGATGGTGAAGTAGATGTACTTGGTATTCACATCTCAAAAAATATAAATTAACTTACCACAATCAATTTTTGCAAAAATAGATACGATTCTGCAACCATGGAGAGGTAAATAAAAATCACATTGATTAACTCTCTGGTCCTATCACAGTTGACTTACTTACTAATGGCACTGCCTACTCCAGATGACTCATTTTTTAAATCATATGAGCAAAAGATATTTAATTTTATTTGGAATGAAAATTAAACGTGCTTATTTATATAGTGAATATGAGTTTGGGGGGCTAAAATTATTAAATATTAAAGCTTAAAAACCTTTCACTAAAAGCTTCACTCATACATAAATGATTCTTAAACCCAAAATGGTTCTCCAGTAGATTATTAAGAAAAGCTCATCCTTTGTTCAAAAATTGCCTTTTTGCCTTTTGTTCAAAGTATCACCCTTTCTTAAACAAGCCATACAAAGTTAGTTACAATTTCAGTTTTATCCTCCAGAAAAGATAGAACAAATATTACAACAAATGTTATGGTTAAACTCAAATGTACTGATGAATAAAAAAAAAAATCTTTATGAAAACAATGTTTAAAAATTGTATTATATTTAATAATGATATTATGAATAGAAACGGAGGCATTATGTCACATATGCAGCTATCGAAAATATATGGGAATGTATGCTCAATCCAAACTTACAACCAACTGATATCAGCATTACCAAAAAATGGAGGCGGCAAGTGGAAAAGGGAGAAGGTAGGGAACTGGTTTGCCTGCCATAAATTAAAGATAAAAATTGGCTGAAAGGAATTGGTATAAATATAAAAATATACCAGTTTCATTTGAGGACAAAAATGTTGACAGTTACGCCATACAGGATGCAAAATAAATGTGAAGAAATTTTTGATGTTTCGATTCCATGGCACATGGTTTATGAACTGGTACAAAAAACAACACTTTAAATTAGTAATTTAATTAATAATTTAAATTATTATACAATCTCAGCTCTGTAGATTTTGTTGTGAAGAGACATAATATCTTGATAATTTATTCTGGCAATGCCCCTATGTAGCTTGTTTCTGGTCACAGGTTCAGGAATGGTTACAAAAATCACAATATTCACTTAAAATTAACCTTACAAATAGCAGTATTGAAAGATTTGGAAAGCCGTAGTCAATCAATAAATAATATAATAATACTTGTTTTCATTTTTAGCTCACAATCTGTGGACACTATATGATTAGAAAGGTTCAAAATGTATGTAAAACATCACAGCACAATTGAAAAATGTATGGCACATGGAAACCAAACAAGGATGGTCTACAGTGAAAGGTGGGATGGGCTGAGAGGCTGAGGGGCGGGATTAAAGATTTTCTTTGGTAATGTATTATTGTCATGTGACTGCTTTATATAAAAGTACCATGTATGTAAAGTGTATACAGTGGGGCAAAAAAGTATTTAGTCAGCCACCAATTGTGGAAGTTCTCCCACTTAAAAAGATGAGAGGCCTGTAATTTTCATCATAGGTACACTTCAAATATGAGAGACAAAATGAGAAAAAACATTCCAGAAAATCACATTGTAGGATTTTTACTGAATTTATTTGCAAATTATGGTGGAAAATAAGTATTTGGTCAATAACAAAAGTGTATCTCAATACTTTGTTATATAACCTTTATTGGCAATGACAGAGGTCAAACGTTTTCTGTAAGTCTTCACAAGGTTTTCACACACTGTTGCTGGTATTTTGGCCCATTCCTCCATGCAGATCTCCTCTAGAGCAGTGATGTTTCGGGGCTGTCGCTGGGCAACACGGACTTTCAACTCCCTCCAAAGATTTTCTATGGGGTTGAGATCTGGAGACTGGCTAGGCCACTCCAGGACCTTGAAATGCTTCTTACGAAGCCACTCCTTCGTTGCCCGGTGGGTGTGTTTGGGATCATTGTCATGCTGAAAGACCCAGCCACGTTTCATCTTCAATGCCCTTGCTGATGGAAGGAGGTTTTCACTGAAAATCTCACGATACATGGCCCCATTCATTCTTTCCTTTACACGGATCAGTCGTCCTGGTCCCTTTTCAGAAAAACATCCCCAAAGCATGATGTTTCCACCCCCATGCTTCACAGTAGGTATGGTGTTCTTTGGATGCAACTCAGCATTCTTTCTCCTCCAAACACGACGTGTTGAGTTTTTACCAAAAAGTTATATTTTGGTTTCATCTGACCATATGACATTCTCCCAATCCTCTTCTGGATCATCCAAATGCTCTCTAGCAAACTTCAGACGTGCCTGGACATGTACTGGTTTAAGCAGGGGGACACGTCTGGCACTGCAGGATTTGAGTCCCTGGCGGCGTAGTGTGTTACTGATGGTAGCCTTTGTTACTTTGGTCCCAGCTCTCTGCAGGTCATTCACTAGGTCCCCCCGTGTGGTTCTGAGATTTTTGCTCACCGTTCTTGTGATCATTTTGACCCCATGGGGTGAGATCTTGCATGGAGCCCCAGATCGAGGGAGATTATCAGTGGTCTTGTATGTCTTCCATTTCCTAATAATTGCTCCCACAGTTGATTTCTTCACACCAAGCTGCTTACCTATTGCAGATTCATTCTTCCCAGCCTGGTGCAGGTCTACACTTTTGTTTCTGCTGTCCTTTGACAGCTCTTTGGTCTTGGCTCTTTGGTCTTGGCCATAGTGGAGTTTGGAGTGTGACTGTTTGAGGTTGTGGACAGTTGTCTTTTATACTGATAACAAGTTCAAACAGGTGCCATTAATACAGGTAACGAGTGGAGGACAGAGGAGCCTCTTAAAGAAGAAGTTATAGGTCTGTGAGAGCCAGAAATCTTGCTTGTTTGTAGGTGACCAAATACTTATTTTCCACCATAATTTGCAAATAAATTCATTAAAAATCCTACAATGTGATTTTCTGGATTTTCTTTCTCATTTTGTCTCTCATAGTTGAACTGTACCTATGATGAAAATTACAGGCCTCTCTCATCTTTTTAAGTGGGAGAACTTGCACAATTGGTGGCTGACTAAATACTTTTTTGCCCCACTGTATGTAAAATGTATGTATACGTAGCAGAAAAGCTGTAAAAAAACATGTGTCCTCCGAAGAGGTGGGGTGGTGGAGGGGTTAATAAAAAATACAGTTTTTGGGAAGGCACAAAAATTGTTTGTCGAGATCGGTGTGGAAGAACTTGAGGCTCTTGTGGCTGAATGGAAGCAAGTCCCCGCAGCAATGTTCCAACATTGTCACGGTTAGTATTAATGGGACGATATACGGAGCGCTGGTGAAGTGTCATCCTTTTTATTTTATGAGTTGGTATCACGAGGCATAAAATAACAAAGGAGAGTATAATAAAAAATAACAAACACGATTACAACAAAAACACGGTGACTTACTTTGTATGCTGCTGGCAGTGCAGACAAACAAAAGAACAATGATCCACACACAGGTGGCTGTGTGTGGATCCTATATACTATCCCCAATCAGAGACAACGCTATACAGCTGTCTCTGATTGGGGATGATCATCTCCCTAGATAGGGTGTGATGACTTGGTTGTGTGCCTCTCTCCTCCCCTAGGTGGGAGTAAGAGGCCTTACCACAACCAAGCCATCACAGTACCCCCCCCCAAGGTGCGGACTCCCGATCGCACACACAACAAAAAGTCCCCCCTCTCCTGAAAAAAAAAATTGTCCAAAATTCTAGGGGGGACATGGCGGAGTACTGAGGTGGTTGCTGGTGGGGGCTCCGGTTCCGGTTCCGGGCGTGGCACAGGCTGTGAGAGTAGCTTCTCTCCTACCTTTCCGTTGCACGCCCGGTCCGGTCCGGACCCCGGCGCGGTGGTTCCCCCCTCAGTACTCCCGCCAGTCACCAAGTCCTGTCTGGACCCTGGTGCGGGAGCCCTCGACCCTGGAGAGGGGCTGACAACCGGCCCCGGACTGGGCACCGGTGGAGCAGACTGCTCCGGCACTGGAGCGACGCAGATGACCGGCCCCGGACTGGGCGCCGGTGGAGCGGACTGCTCCATCTCTGGAGCGACGTAGACGACCGGCCCCGGACTGGGCACTGGTGGAGCGGATTGCTCCAGCACTGGAGTGACGCAGACGACCGGCCCCGGACTGGGCACCGGTGGAGCGGACTGCTCCGTTACTGGAGCGACGTAGACGACCGGCCCCGGACTGGGCACCGGTGGAGGAGGCTCCAGGCCTTGAGCTGTGGCTGGAGGCTCCGGAACGCTGACCCTCGCTGGAGGTGGCGTGGCGCTGACCTTCGCTGGAGGTGGCGTGGCGCTGACCTTCGCTGGAGGTGGCGTGGCGCTGACCTTCGCTGGAGGTGGCGTGGCGCTGACCTTCGCTGGAGGTGGCGTGGCGCTGACCTTCGCTGGAGGTGGCGTGGTGCTGACCTTCGCTGGAGGTGGCGTGGCGCTGACCTTCGCTGGAGGTGGCGTGGCGCTGACCTTCGCTGGAGGTGGCGTGGCGCTGACCCTCGCTGGAGGCCTCGGGCTGCTGACCCTCACTGGAGGCCTCGGGCTGCTGACCCTCACTGGAGGCCTCGGGCTGCTGACCTTCACTGGAGGCCTCGGGCTGCTGACCTTCACTGGAGGCCTCGGGCTGCTGACCTTCACTGGAGGCCTCGGGCTGCTGACCTTCACTGGAGGCCTCGGGCTGCTGACCTTCACTGGAGGCCTCGGGCTGCTGACCTTCACTGGAGGCCTCGGGCTGCTGACCTTCACTGGAGGCCTCGGGCAGCTGACCTTCACTGGAGGCCTCGGGCAGCTGACCTTCACTGGAGGCCTCGGGCTGCTGACCTTCTCCGGAGGTCTCGGGCTGCTGACCTTCACAGGAGGCCTCAGGCTGCTGACCTTTACAGGAGACCTCAGGCTACTGACCGTCACAGGAGGCCTCGGGCTGCTGACCTTCTCCGGAGACCTCAGGCTGGATGCCGTGCCCACCCTGGGCACCGACGCAAAGGTGGTCTTCAGCCCTGCAGCTGGTCTGGCTGTCGGCCCCAGACTGGGCACCGACACGCTATGGAGCTCCTGCTCCACAGCGGGACTGAACGTCGTGCCCACCCTGGGCACCGACGCAGAGATGGTCTTCCGCCCTGCAGCTGGTCTGGCTGTCGGCCCCAGACTGGGCACCGACACGCTATGGAGCTCCTGCTCCACAGCGGGGCTGAACATCGTGCCCACCCCGGGCACCGACGCAGAGATGGTTTCCAGCCCTCTGGTTGGGCTGGCTGTCGGCCCCACACTGGGCACCGACGTGCTATGGAGCTCCTGCTCCACAGCGGGGCTGAACGTCGTGCCCACCCTGGGCACCGACGCAGAGAGGGTTTCCAGCCCTGTGGTTGGGCTGGCTGTCGGCCCCAGACTGGGCACCGACACGCTATGAAGCTCCTGCTCCACAGCGGGGCTGAACGTCGTGCCCACCCTGGGCACCGACGCAGAGAGGGTTTCCAGCCCTGTGGTTGGGCTGGCTGTCGGCCCCACTCTGGGCACCGACGTGCTATGGAGCTCCTGCTCCACAGCGGGGCTGAACGTCGTGCCCACCCTGGGCAACGACGCAGAGAGGGTTTCCAGCCCTGTGGTTGGGCTGGCTGTCGGCCCCACTCTGGGCACCGACGCAGAGATGGTCTCTAACCACAGAGCTGTGCTGTCGACCCTCGCTGTAGGCTCCGTGTGAGGAGTAGGCACGGGGCGTACAGGACTGGGGAAACGCACCAGTGATCTGATGCGAGGCGCTGGCACGGGTCGCACCGGGCTGGGGAAACGCACCGTTGGGTTGGTGCGTTTTGCTGGCACGGGTCGCGCCGGGCTGGGGAAACGCACCGTTGGTCTGGTGCGCGTAGCAGGCGCGGGCCGTACCGGGCTGGGGAAACGCACCGTTGGGTTGGTGCGTTTTGCTGGTACGGGTCGCACCGGGCTAGTGTTGCGCACCGATGGTGTGGTGCGCTGAGTCGGTCTCCTCTTCCTCCGACTCTGGACCGGCGCTGGAGGCACCGGACTGGGAACTGGCGCTGGAGCACGACTGTCCCTGTCGTGCCTACTCCACCGCCAATCCCCATCCTGTGAGGGTTCTTCCGGGAACCCCCACGAGTGAGGGAACAGAAGCACATCGTCGTCGTCTTCCTCCGACTCCTCTATGTACTCCCGCTCCCATGGCTGTAGGGGCTCCTCCTGGAACCCCCACGAGTGCAGTGGTCGGGGCTCTTCTCCCTCGATCCCCGACCACCCCCATAGCCCCCCCCCAAAATCCGTTTGAGGGGTTTTCTGGGCTCCAGGCTGGTCCTCAACCCTAGCCCGGTGACGTGTCCTCCGTCTCCGGCGCCTCGGCTGCTCCGGACCCCAGCCTTCCTCCACTGAGCGATAATAGGAGTGTTCCTCCTCGGTAATTTTCCCCATACCGAGGAGGATATCTCCTAATGTAATCCCCCGTTGCGTCCCAGGGTGGTGGATCATTCTGTCACAGTTAGTATTAATGGGACGATATACGGAGCGCTGGTGAAGTGTCATCCTTTTTATTTTATGAGTTGGTATCACGAGGCATAAAATAACAAAGGAGAGTATAATAAAAAATAACAAACACGATTACAACAAAAACACGGTGACTTACTTTGTATGCTGCTGGCAGTGCAGACAAACAAAAGAACAATGATCCACACACAGGTGGCTGTGTGTGGATCCTATATACTATCCCCAATCAGAGACAACGCTATACAGCTGTCTCTGATTGGGGATGATCATCTCCCTAGATAGGGTGTGATGACTTGGTTGTGTGCCTCTCTCCTCCCCTAGGTGGGAGTAAGAGGCCTTACCACAACCAAGCCATCACAAACATCTAGTGGAAAGCCTTCCTAGAAGAGTGGAGGCTGTTATAGCAGCAAAGGGGGGACTCCATATTAATGCCCATGATTTTGGAATGAGATGTTCGACGAGCAGGTGTCCACATACCTTTGGTCATGTAGTGTGTATATATACAGTATATATAGATATTTATACTCCGGACTCTGACATTGCTCGTACTAATATTTAAATATTTCTTAATTCAACTGTTTTACTTTTAGATATGTGTGTATTTTTGTGTATTGTTAGATATTACTTTACTGTTGGAGCTTGGAACACAAGCATTTCACTACAAAATTTTATTTGATTTCAAAACAATTACATTGTGCGTTCCCATCAAATTAAGTGCTTTATTACCTTATCATAATACAGTTTCTACATATTGTGTTGTTTAATTTCTACTGTAGATCACTGTATTTATGTATGGAGCATAATGTATTCTGTGTGTATTCCATTATACCCGCGGACACGCAAAGTACTGATTTCATAACCTTTATAGTGTTATACTCAATGGTGCTTATTTAGTTAAATGTTTCTATTAGTTTTGTAAAACAATGATAATACTAAAGAAGTATTAGCTTGTGTTGTGTCATTTGATGCTGCCCTGCCTTATCATGACCATTGCATTGTCCTGTGTATTCATTTGTTCTGTTTAGCTCTGCCTTGCCCGGAACCCTTGTGGAGTTCCTTCAGTTACTGTTATTATTATGTTACTTCATTGTTACTTCATCCTGATATTTTATTGTAATTCTTAATAATTCCTCTTTATTCTGTACTTTCAGAAACCATACACACAGTATTGAACATAACTTGCCAACATCATAACTGGAACTGGACATCTTTCTTGAGCGAAGATTGAGGACAGCTTTTGCATGCTAGCATCCTACTGTTTGGAGAGGGAGTAGGGATGATGAGGGAGTGGGGAGGTGGGTGAGATATTGTCAATATAATTGCATAATGAAACTGTATTTGATTTGTATGGGAACTGTAGGTGCTTCTACATCTGCATTGCTTGCTCTTTTTTGGTTTTAGGCTGGGTTTTATAGTCATTTCTATTAGCTAATTCATATTATGGTTTCTATCAGCCAATACTTAGCTAAATATGATTGCTTGTGTTGGCTCACTTTCCTCAGTTAGCGCTAGGACAAATGTAGCCTACATTTTCCGATTTGCATTAGAATTGTGTTATGCTGTTGATACTTCTGTGAATGTCTGAACAATGCATCCAAATATAAACTGCTCACATTGAGTACATAATGTTGTAAAGACTGTGTTTGTGCAAAAGGTTTCTGTGAAAATACACTCAGCTCAAACACTGACTGTTGGGTGAATCTTAACTAGACTTTCTAACGAAGTGTTCTAATCACACCGGTTTGAGCGTATGAAGAGCGTTCATATGCACAGCATTGATAGATTCTGCAAAATGTCCTAGTTATCTTGGTGATTTAATCTACTTCAAAGCTGCAATATGTAACTTTTTGTATATTTTTATGTTTAAAATCTCCAATAAGTCGATAGTGGTCATCCAATGTGATGCAACAGTAACAATATTGCGCCTGCCTGAGAAATTGGTTTTCATTTTCCTTGTCAGGTTGGATTTTTCCCACCAGATTTTGTGGGGTGCACAATAAGTGATGTGTTTGCCGTCAGTGAGGAGGCGGTGTGATAGTTAGCTAGCTGAACCAATAGCAAACACTTCGCTAGCGGAAATAGCTAGCGTAGAGACATGGCAGACGCAAGGGGCAAACTACCTGACCCAGCAGCAACTACTCCTCCATCTAAGCCAAAGAAACAGATACATTTGGAGCAGACAGGGAAAGCAATAGAGCCCGGCCAAGACGAGAGTAAACCTTGGATTTGTGTTTACACAGTGAAGAGAACTAAGGGAGATCATAACCGACCCAGAGTTAGATTTTTTTCTGCTGAAAAGGTAAGACATAGCTAGCTAGATAATACACTGAGTATACCAAACATTAGGAACACCTTCCTAATATTGAGTTGCTCCCCCTGCTTTTGCCCTCAGAACAGCCTCAATTCGTCGGGCATGAACTCTACAAGGTTTTGAAAGCGTTCCACAGGGATGCTGGCCCATGTTGTCTCCAATTCTCCCCACAGTTGTGTCAAGTTGGCTGGATGTCCTTTGGGTGGTCGACCATTCTTGATACACACAGGAAACTGTTGAGCCTGTAAAACCCAGCAGCGTTGCAGTACTTGACAGAAACGTGTGCGCCTGGTACCTACTACCATACTAGCCTGGCTTGCTGACATTTACAGTGAAATCAGAAAGTATTCACACCCCTTGACTTTTAATGTGGAATTATGATTTTCTAAATTGTTATAAATTAATAAAATCTAAAGCTGAAAAGTCTGAAGTCAAGAAGTTTTCGACCCCTTTGTTATGGTAAATATTTTCCGATGATTCCAATGATTCACAAAGGGCCCCTATTGGTAGATGGGTACAAATAAAAAAAGCAGACATTGAATATCCCTTTAAGCATGGTGAAATTATTAATTAAGCTTTGGATGGTGTATCAATACACCCAGTCACTGCAAAGATACAGGCGTCCTTCATAACACAGTTGCCCGGAGAGGAAGGATACGGCTCGATTTAACGATTTAACCATGAGGCCAATGGTGACTTTAAAACAGTTACAGTTTAATGGCTGTGATAGGAGAAAACTGAGGATGGATCAACAACATTGTAGTTACTCCACAATACTAACCTAAATGACTGAGTGAAAAGAAAGGAGCCTGTACAGAATACAAATATTCCAAAACATACATCCTGTTTGCAATAAGGCACAAAAGTAAAACTGCAAAACATTTGGCAAAGAAATCAACTTCATATCCTGAATACAAAGCATTATGTTTGGGGCAAATCCAACACAACAAATCACTGAGTACCAATCTTCATATTTTCAAGCATAGTGGTGGCTGCATCATGTTATGGGTATGTTTGTCATTGGCAAGGCCTAGGGAGTTTTTTTAGGACTAAAAGAAACGGAATAGAGCCAAGCACAGGCAAAATCCTAGGGGAAAACCTGGTTCAGTCTGTTCAATCAACCTCTATTTTTTGAGAACCCTAGAGGTCATCAAAGGGGGAGACACTCTAGACCCAAACTGTTATAGACCTAGATCCATCCTGCCCTGCCTTTCTAAAGTCTTCGGAAGTGGTCAGATCACTGACCACTTCGAATCCCATCGTACCTTCTTTGCTATGCAATCTGGTTTCCGAGCTGGTCATAGGTGCACCTCAGCCATGCTCAAGGTACTAAACGATATCATAACCGCCATCGATAAAAGACAGTACTGTGCAGCCGTCTTCATCGACCTGGCCAAGGCTTTCGACTCTGTCAATCACTGCATTCTTATCGGCAGACTCAACAGCCTTGGTTTCTCAAGTGACTACCTTGCCTGGTTCTCCAACTACTTCTCAGATAGAGTTCAGTGTGTCAAATCGGAGGGCCTGTTGTCCGGTCCTCTGGCAGTCTCTATGGAGGTGCCACAGGGTTCAATTCTTGGGCCAACCCTATTCTTTATATACATCAACGATGTCGCTCTCGCTGCTGGTGACTCTCTGATCCATCTCTACGCAGACAACACCATTCTGTATACATCTGGCCCCTCTTTGGACACTGTGTTAACTAACCTTCAAACAAGCTTCAATGCCATACAACACTCCTTCCGTGGCCTCCAACTGCTCTTAAATGCTAGTAAAACTAAATGCATGCTTTTCAATCGAACGCTGCCCGCACCCGCCCACCGGACTATCATCACTACTCTCGACGGGTCTGACTTGGACGTGGACACCTACAAATACCTAGGCGTCTGGTTAGACTGTAAACTCTCCTTCCAGACTCACATTAACCATCTCCAATCCAAAATTCAATCTAGAATCGGCTTCCTATTCCGCAACAAAGCCTCCTTTACTCATGCTGCCAAACATGCCCTTGTAAAACTGACAATCCTACCGATCCTTGACTTCGGTGATGTCATTTACAAAACTCCCTCCAACACTCGACTCAGCAAATTGGATGTAATCTATCACAGTGCCATCCGTTTTGTTACCAAAGCCCCATATACTACCCACCACTGCGACCTGTATGCTCTCGTAGGCTGGGTCTCACTATATATTCGTCGCCAAACCCACTGGCTCCAGGTCATCTATAAATCTTTATTAGGCAAATCCCCGCCCTATCTCAGCTCACTGGTCACCATAGCAACACCCACCCGTAGCATGCGCTACAGCAGGTATATTTCACTGGTCACCCCCAAAGCCAACACCTCCTTTGGCCGCAATTCCTTCCAGTTCTCTGCTGCCAATGACTGGAACTAATTCCAAAAATCCTTGAAGCTAGAGGTTCCAAAATCCCACACTAACTTTAAGCATCAGCTGTCAGAGCTGCTTATCGATCACTGCACCTGTATATAGCCATTCTGTAAATAGCCCACCCTACTACCTCCTCCCCATATTTATTATTTTTGCTAATTTTGCACTCCAGTATCTCTATTTGCACATCATCATTCGCACATCTATCAGTCCAGTGTTAATTTGTAATTTTTTTCGCCACTATGGCCTATTTATTGTCCTACCTTCCTAACCTTATTACATTTTGCACTACATTTGCACGCTCTGAATATAGATTCTCTATTGTGTTATTGACTGTACATTTGTTTACTCCCATGTGTAACTCTGTGTTGTTTTTGTCGCACTGCTTTGCTTTGTCTTGGCCAGGTCGCAGTTGTAAATGAGAACTTGTTCTCAACTGGCCTACCTGGTTAAATAAAGATGAAATAAAATAAATAAAAGTGTTCCAAAAAATATAGAGTACATTTAGAAAGTATTCAGACTCCTTGACTTTTTCACATTTTATTGCGTTACAGCCTTATTCTAAAATTGATTAAATTATATTTTTTACACACAATACCTCATGATGACAAAGCAAATGTATACACAGTTCACCCCCCCCCCCCCCCCCCCGAGATATCACATTTACAGTACATAAGTATTCAGACCCTTTACTCAGTACTTTGTTGAACCACCTATAGCAGCAATTACAGCCTCAACTCTTCTTGGGTATGACGCTACAAGCTTGGCACACCTGTATTTGGGGAGTTTCTCCCATTCTTCTCAGTAGATCCTCTCAAGCTTTGTCTGGTTGGATGGGAAGCATCACAGCACAGCTATTTTCTGGTCTCTCCAGAGATGTTCGATCGGGTTCAAGTCTGGGCCCTGGCTGGGCCACTCAAGGACATTCAGAGACTTGTCCAGAAGCCACTCCTGCGTTGTCTTGGCTGTGTGCTTAGGGTCGTTGTCCTGTTAGAAGGTAAACTTTCACCCCAGTCGGAGGTCCTGAGCACTCTGGAGCAGGTTATCAAGGATCTCTCCGTACTTTGCTCCGTTCATCTTTCCTTTGATCCTGACTAGTCTCCCAGTCCCTGCCGCTGAAAAACTTCCCCACAGCATTATGCTTCCACCATGTTTCACCGTAGGGATGGTGCCAGGTTTCCTCCAGACGTGATATTTGAAATTCAGGACAAAGAGTTCAATCTTGGTTTCATCAGACCAAAGAATATTGTTTCTCATGGACTGAGAGTTCTTTAGTAACCTTTTGGCAAACTCCAAGCGGGCTGCCATGTGTCCTGCGAGTGCCGTGTACTACCTCTGTTAGCAAGATGGTATTTTTACCAAAAGTGTAGTAAGTGTGAAGAGGCTCTAATACCAGTCCACTTTAGTTCAGCAGAACACTCCACTCCCACTTCTACTCACACACAATTGGCCTCAGTGAGGAGGAATGGGGGAGGGGTGGATATCTGGGAGCTATGCAGAGAGGCTGATGAATATTCTCAGAATGGGAATGCAAAGAAATTGATATGATTGAAAACGATACAGGCCCCATGACCAAATTACATGACTAATACAGCTGTGAAACGGAAACAGGAGCAGCTAGCTAGAACGACTTAAAGAGCTAAGCTATCGTTTTTGAGAGTTCTTCTCGTTATTCTTTGCACCATGTCAGTAATGATATGCGATGCGACCCCTCTAGGCTTTCTGTGTTATTTAGACACTGAGTTAATGAGTAAATAAGAGATTACTGTGGTGGAATTGATTATCATGTGCAAAGCAGAGGTTGATTCAAATGAAAGGCTTTAGATGGTAATACTCCTCTTAGCTGGTGGACAAGTGGGATTGGTGCTCGGTCTCTATGGAAACTCATTATGGACGACACAGCTAGCCCTTGTTGCGCAATTTAACATAAATGAATTTAACATAAACTGTAATCGGTTGGACATTTCGAAGAGACCACACGCAAACACAGGCGAAGTCACACACACATTCAAAGAGTGCGACAACTAAGGTCTGCAGAGACCTCATATTCCCCATGGGACACAAACTGGTTAACTACATCAACATTGTTTCCATGTCAGTTATAAAAAATATAGATATTTTTTTCCTTCTGTTGACGTTGAATCAATGTGGACAATTTATTGGATTTGAAAGAAGTCATCAACATAAAGTATTTTCAGGACTTTTGGTATTTTTTTTACCCAACTTTGAACTTAAATCTAATGACATGGTTAAAAACAATTAATAATTCACGTTAATTGACAACTTAATCAACTGTAAACCAAAACTAGATGTTGTAAATGTACTCTAAATACAGGTTAATCTCTTATACACACAATGTGCTACCAGGAACCTGGGATTACCATATCAGTGCAGTGTGGCTGGGTGGGTGGATGCGTCTGAACTGACAGCGAGCATGTGTGTGCATGTGTGACCATGCGTGAGAGAGAGAGTGAGAGAGACAGAGAGGGAGAGAGAGAGAGAGAAAGAAAGAGAGAGATGGGGGGAAAGTATAAAACTGACAGTCAGTGTTAATGGTGCTCTGTTCCTTCCTCTGCACGCCTCCACACAGAGCAGGTTTGAGGTCAGGCAATGTGAGCCTTTGTTGCCGGGAGGCAGGAAGGCAGAGCTTGCTTAATGATCAGCCCAAATGCAATGATGCTCTCTGGGGAACAACAGAAGCCATGAGGCCCCTCTGCTGCAAGGACAAGAGGAGATGTCTGTATGTGTGTGTGTGTGTGTGTGTGTGTGTGTGTGTGTGTGTGTGTGTGTGTGTGTGTGTGTGTGTGTGTGTGTTTGCATATGCGTGTGTGAATGAGGGAGTAAGATACTAACAGAGAAACGTGTGGTTATGAAGATGTAATTATGGGGATAATTCTGTGTTAATACCAGGGGTGTAGGCACGCACTGGGGAGCCAGGCGCACCCAATCAGATTGAGCAAAAACATGTAGATATTATTATTAATGCTTTCCTTGTCAGTGTTCCAAACGGGACATTATTTGTATTTTTACCTAAACACAGTACTTGACTGGCAGGAGCTCACTGGAACTGAGTACCGCGTATAGAAGAGGATGTTGGAGAATTTGCCAAGTTATTTGATATATAGTGATTTCATCTGGATGATCCAGAGGAGGAATGGGAGAAGGTCATGTGGTCTGATGAGACAAAAATAGAGCTTTTTGGTCTAAACTCCACTCGCCGTGTTTGGAGGAAGAAGAAGGATGAGTACAACCCCAAGAACACCATCCCAACCGTGAAGCATGGAGGTGGAAACATCATTCTTTGGGGATGCTTTTCTGCAAAGGAGACAGGACGACTGCACCGTATTGAGGGGAGGATGGATGGGGCCATGTATCGCGAGATCTTGGCCAACAACCTCCTTCCCTCAGTAAGAGCATTGAAGATGGGTCGTGGCTGGGTCTTCCAGCATGACAACGACCCGAAACACACAGCCAGGGCAACTAAGGAGTGGCTCCGTAAGAAGAATCTCAAGGTCCTGGAGTGGCCTATCCAGTCTCCAGACCAGAACCCAATAGAAAATGTTTGGAGGGAGCTGAAAGTCCGTATTGCCCAGCGACAGCCCCGAAACCTGAAGGATCTGGAGAAGGTCTGTATGGAGGAGTGGGCCAAAATCCCTGCTGCAGTGTGTGAAAACCTGGTCAAGAACTACATGAAACGTATGATCTCTGTAATTGCAAACAGAGGTTTCTGTACCAAATATTAAGTTCTGCTTTTCTGATGTATCAAATACTTATGTCATGCAATAAAATGCAAATTAATTACTTAAAAATCATACAATGTGATTTTCTGGATTTTTGTTTTAGATTCCGTCACTCACAGTTGAAGAGTACCTATGATAAAAATGACAGACTTCTACATGCTTTGTAAGTGGGAAAACCTGCAAAATCGGCAGTGTATCAAATACTTGTTCTCCCCACTGTATATAAATAAATATAAAAGGGGGTGCAACGCAATATTAGGAAGGAGTTCCTAAAGTTCTGTACACTCCATGTAACATATGTATTGTATATACTTTCGCCAAATAAAGTCAACCATGGATGTTTTGTGTCATTATATGGATTATTATTATTATTGCTAAACATCATTAATAAAAGGGTTAAAAAATGAACCCATACCTCCACAAAAAGGTTGCTCTAAGACCCTTTTCAAAAAGGTTCCCCCACAGTGGCAACTCAAAAAGGTTCTACAATTAACCTATTCTTCTTAGGTTGTATGTGAGTCGCATGTTAAATGCAAGAGTCATGGATTTACGTAAGCCTACAAGACTTTTGGGTCTGTAATGCAAAATCACATGTTAGATGGTTTGTTGTGTGCGATCGATTACACTACAGTGTAGGGTAGGCTATGATCATTTGGGTAGGCTATGATAATTTAATGATGATTTGAGTGCCAACGTTTTGGCCCACGTACATTTTTGGTTTTCCATCAATCACCCACGCGTGCACTCTATGATGGAAAATAGTTGGAAATTGCCTTGATACCAATCTGGGGCTCTCAAGCCAATGTATTCCTCTTCTCATCCCCACCCCCTCCTTCTCTACATCCCTGAGTCCCTTTGACAGTCCCACTTCCATGAAAGCACCATAACAACACAATGTCGCCTCCATCTGAGGCTGCATCCCAAATGGCACCCTACACTCTTAGAAAAAAAGGTTCCAAAAGTGTTCTTCAGCTGTCCCGATAGGAGAACCCTTTTTTGCAACAAAAACGGGCTCCTCATGGGGACAGCTGAAGAACACTTTAAGGTTCTTGATAGCACCTTTTGTTTTTCTTAGAGTGTATTCCCTACACAGTGCACGACTATGGTCCTTGGTCAAAAGTAGGGCACTATGTAAGGAATAGGGTGCCATTTGGGATACTACCTAAATCACAGCCTTACCTGTCCATGTTTGGACACTCCAGTGCCACTGAGATGCACCCTGCTAAATCCATTTAGCCCTTGCTGGCTGCATGAGTGTGTGTGTGTGTGTGGGGGGGGGGGGTTTATGACAGTAGTCAGAATTTATTTTCTCTGTCAGTGAGATTCCACTGGTCACAAACTGGTTGAATCAACGTTGTTTCAACGTAATGTGACATAAAATCTATGTGGAAAATACATTAGATATGCAATAACTATTTTTTTTGTCAAATTTTAACCACAGATTATGTCATTATAGTAATCAATTTTCAACATAGACAAACCTAAAATATGTTCAATTTGTACCTTTGAAACAACGTCAGCTCTTCAACGTTATATCCTCAATAGATTGGGCAGCACCTCCTACTGGAAAGTTAATCTATCTACAGCTATCCATTTGGTCTCGCATTCAGTGTTCTAACTAACCCAACCATGTTTAGCTTTGATATTTGTCACTGATTA
Organism: Thymallus thymallus; assembly: GCA_023634145.1. Taxonomy (NCBI): domain Eukaryota; kingdom Metazoa; phylum Chordata; class Actinopteri; order Salmoniformes; family Salmonidae; genus Thymallus; species Thymallus thymallus. The sequence continues at coordinate 8,484,134 of CM042413.1, forward strand.
CTAACAATGTGCTATCGTGAGAATGACTATTGAGGAATCTCCACTTACTAACTAATTATATTCACTGTTGCTATCGAAGTCCTCCCAAAGGGTAAGTTTAACAGAGCAAATTAAATGGTTTAAAAGTATTATATCATCAATGCTACTATTTAGGTCTATATAACATTTGCGAAATCATCCACAGCTATTCTTTCAATTGTTCTTTCAATTCAACCCATGGTTCAACTAAAAATAGACAATACATATAGGCCTAGGCCTAGGGTTTCAAGCTTAGGTTGATTTCAAATTGAATCTACAAGGTAACATATTTTGGATTCATAACTACATAACAACCAAAAGTAAAATGTTAAAGAGCATGACTAAATTAAATCAAACTTTATTTTAAAGTGCTCCATGCATTTATAGTTTCCACTGAGCTGCTTTTAAACGATCCCCAATAGCTACAGTGCCTTCAGAAAGTATTCATACCCCTTGACTTACTCCACATTTTGTGTTACAGCCTGAATTCAAAACGGATTAAATATTGTTTTTTTTTCTCACCAATCTACACACAATACCCCATAATGACAAAGTGAAAACATGTTTTTAGAAATGTTGGCAAATTTATTGAAAATGAAATACAGAAATATCTAATTTATATACATCCACAGTCAATACTTTGTAGAATAACCTTTAGCAGCAATCACAGCTGTGAGTCTTGTAATTTAGAAGTCTCTAAGAGCGTTGCACACCTGGACTGTACAATATTTGCACATTATAATTTGTTTAATTCTTTAAGCTATAAATTGGCTGTTGGTCATTGTCAGGTGTTGCCATAGAAAACTAAGCCACTCAGGACATTCAATGTCATCTTGGTAAGCAACTCCAGTGTACTGTATATTTGGCCATGTGTTTTACGTTATTGTCCTGCTGAAAGGTGAATTTGTCTCCCAGTGTCTGGTGGAAAGCAGACTGAACCAGGTTTTCCTCTTAGCTCTATTGCGTTTCTTTGAATCTTAAAAAACTCCTTAGTTTCCTTTCTCTCTGCCAACTGGGTTAGGAAGGACACCTGTATATTTGTAGTGACTGGGTTTATTGATACATCCATAGCATAATTAATAACTTGACCATTATATTCAATGTCTACTTTTTACATTTTTACCCATCTATCAATAGGTACATTTCTTTGCGAGGCATTGGAAAACCTAACTGGTCATTGTAGTTGAATCTGTGTTTGAAATTCACTGCTCAACTGAGGGACCTAACAGATAATTGTATGTGTGCGGTACATAGATAGGTATCAATTCAAAAATAATGTTAAACATATTGCACACTGATTGATTCCATACAACTTAGTATGTGACTTGTTATTGTTACTCCTTGACTTATTTAGGCTTGCCATAACAAAGGGGTTGAATACTTATTGATTCAAGATATTTGAGCTTTTCATTTTTAATTATTTTGTAAACATTTCTAAAAACATAATTCCACTTTGACATTATGGGGTATTGTGGAGGCCAGTGACCAAAAATCTCAATTTAATACATTTTAAATTCAGGCTGTAACACAATAAACTGTGGAAGAAGTCAAGGGGTCTGAATACTTTCTGAAGGCACTGAATGTGCTTTTGTACTGAGAGCCGAGAGCCAGCTGAGTTAACAGAAATCTTTGTGTCTTGGACTAGCCTTTGAGACAGTCACTCTGCAATCTTTAATCAAAGGGAAAAACAGACCTCAATTACACCAACTCTTGACCTCTGACTCTTCGCCCTGATTGGCTAACGTCTCTCCCATCGATTCCACAGTGCTCCTGAATCATCTGTTGAAATGAAGGGCTTCTGTCATGCAACTTTATGAATTGCTAATTGATTGGCCCCTCCAGATTGTGATGTCTCCCTTCAAACAGGATAGAATGCCCACCAATCAATAGGAATCATCCGTCTGCTTCGACAAATTACTTTTTTTTCTCCTTTCAAACAAGGCCGTCTGCTAAATTGCTTCATGGATTAGTATGCCAGCGAGGAGCCACTTATTTGCTCTCTCTCTCGCTCTGTGTCTCTGCATTGTGTCTATTGACATTACTCATAAATGAGGTATTTAACGGAAATCCAATGGCTTGTGGGACTCACCGCAGTGAGTGATTTTGTTTACCTATGCAGCTCGGCAGGTAACGGCAAATTGTGTTAATATCTCCTGGAGACGTCTCAAGAATATATTGTAAATTAGATGCCCAGTTGGTTGAATGATGTTACCTTTGTTGTAGTAGGTAGTAAGTGCCAAGCGAACTGGTTTGTGTCAAGAACTGTAATGCTCAACAGGAGTTTTCATGCTCGACAGTTTCCTGTGTACATCAAGAATGGTCCACCACCCAAACTCGATATTAGGAAGGTGTTCGTAATGTTTTGTACACTCAATGTATGAAAGTGATCCTGATTGGACAGCATAAGAAGAACAAAATGAATTCATTGGCCATACCGGAAAAACTGCTACCAAGGAAAATGGAAAAGATCCACATCTCGGCTAACTCCTCTAAGAAGATACCTAATCTTCTCCACTTGAGTATGAATTCCCGACTTATCATGGGAAAGCAAACAGAGACAGTGGGGATGTTGGAGATGACAGTGTGTAATTGGCCGGGATTGAGAGTGAGTGTGCCGCTGATCCATTAAACGCCAGTGACGAGAACACCCCCTCGCTGAGCGGAGCTGGTTGGCATGCCGACGCCGTAGGCAGAGTGACATTGATCTGTCTGCCCACCTCCATCTGTCTCCATGACAGAGGGAGCCCAATTGTTCATAAACATTTTAATTGAGCAGCAGCTCGCTTCTCTGGTGCACGGCCTGAAACCAGGGCTATTAGAATTCACTGACGTTTTAGCTAACACAACCCTGGCTGCAGGATAGAGAACAAAAAAAGACACCCTTAAACGTAGACATATATTTACTAATGTAGTAGGCCTACTTAGGAATTATATGTCTGTTCCCCCAACAACCACTTGAAACTAGCATAGCACGATTTACTTTGACTACATATCCATAACATATTTATTACACATCTATAAGAATTTCATGAACGTGTTATAACAGGTTCTAACCTCATTATTAAATGTTAATGAAATACTGTATATCCATAGCATATATATATAGCGCATTCATGTCATGCTATGCAACAACTCATATTTTGGTACCTTAATAGATGCGTCATTACAATGACAGTGTAGTGTCACCATTATGGCTGTTCTCAAAAGTGTGTTTCTGTCATACCAGTGTTAGTGAATATGCAAAGAGGCTAAATTACATTTTGAAAAAGATGCTGATATACAGTGCATTCGGAAAGTATTCAGACCCCTTGACTTTTTCCACATTTTGTTATGTTACAGCCTTATTCTAAAATGTATGAATAAAACAAACAAAAAATCCTGATCAATCTACACACAATACCCCATAATGACAGTCAAAACAGGTTTACATAAGAATTCAGACCCTTTGCTATGAGACTCGAAATTGAGCTCAGGTGCATCCTGTTTCCATTGATCATCCTTGAGATGTTTCTACAACTTGAATGGAGTCCACCTGAGGTAAATTCAATTGATTAGACAATTGATTTGGAAAGGCACACACCTGTCTATATAAGGTCCCACAGTTGACAGTGCATGTCAGAGCAAAAACCAAGCCATGAGGTTGAAGGAATTGTCCGTAGAGCTCCGAGACAGGATTGTGTCGAGGCACAGATCTGGGGAAGGGTACCAAAATAATTCTGCAGCATTGAAGGTCCACAAGAACACAGTGGCCATGATTCTTACATGGAAGAGGTTTGGAACAACCAAGACTCTTTCTAGAGCTGGCAGCCCGGCCAAACTGAGCAATCAGGGGAGAAGGGCCTTGGTCAGGGAGGTGACCAAGAATTTGATGTTAACTCTGACAGAGCTCCAGAGTTCCACTGTGGAGATGGGAGAACCTTCCAGAAAGACAACCATCTCTGCAGCACTCCACCAATCAGGCCTTGTTTACACAATTTAATTGCAGTATTAATTCATAAAATAATTCAGTGACAGTCAAAATATAACTCTTCAATATGGATCAAGCAATCAGTATGACGTCATGCTCAAGGAATACTTAAAAAATAAACCAAATCGGTATGGTGTCATGCTCAAGACTTAAAGACATAGACTTAAACAACTAGTTGTCATTCACCATCAAGTAAAAAAACATACACATTCAATAACAGTCAATAACCGTTCGCAACCTTATACAAAGATGGGCATTTAATGGCACAGAGAGGGGTCAGATCTTCAATCTCAATTCACTTAAATGCACCAAATGTCACTGCCAGCAATAAAATGCAGGTATATTGTTTTCCTATCCATGGTATCCAGCTGCTCCTGGTGGATATGATAGACAGCAACATGGTTAAATCTGCTTTGTGCCATTGTTGAGTGCAGCCACGTCATCAACCTCCATGACAACCAAATTAATTCAGAATGCAGGAAACAATATTTGTTATTGCACTTGGGCTACAGTTAGCAACGTTGAGGACCCAGTTCCTTACAAAAATGTGTGGCAAACTTGGGGTGCCACAAAATCTTGCCAGAAGTTTGCAAACATTTGCCACTAGTGGTAAATCTGCGGCAAACCTTTGGCAAAAATAATATGTATTGCCACTAGTGGCAAACAGTTCGCCAGAGGTTTTTTTCTGACAGACAATTCTCTCAAGTTTCTATTTGAATCTGTGGCAAACCTGTTCACTAAATACTTTGTGCTCACAACATACTAAAATGTGAGAGGCCAGCCCAGATGACCAAGTGGCTGAACATCTGGTCTGCAAACCAGGTTATGGAGAACATGTCTGGCTACAACATAACACAATTTGAAGTCATATGGGGCAGAGTCTCACAAGCATTAGCAACAGCATTGGGTGTGGATACGGTGGGAACATGTGGATCTGAGCAAGTGTGGTGTCATTGATGTTTGTGGATATGTATGTAAATGTTAAGTTGTCTATTGTTTTTGTCAATGTATGTTTTTGTTTGTAAGAAAATAAAACAATGTAAAATGACAAAAAATGTAATTGTATTCTTTACTACAGATTGCTCAGGACTTCTACCCAGACTGCTTAGGGAAACTCACTGATCGTGGTCTTCAAAGACAAAAAACGTTGCTTTGCCAGCCGAGACTTTTAAATGACCCTGCTGGTAGTGCCTGAGATGCTCATTTATTTTTAGCCTGAAACAACCAAGTTATTCACTAAAGATTCTTCTCTCCAGATACACACTGTGACATCGCTTTAGGTGGTCCTCCCAAAACCAGTCTACAAGATAGGCAGGAAGACATTCCGACCAGAAAGATCTTCATTGACTTGCAGCCTGAAATTTTAAATAGTGTATAGGCATAGGGAGATTGATAGGGAAATTAGTTGATGGCATTTTGTAAACCTTGAATAATTGTGTGTGCATTACAACATTTGAAAGAGATGTACAGTATCTAATGCTTGGATAGTTTAAACTGAGCCACAGTTTTAATCCTACGCTTTAACTTGGATTTTTTTCACAAAATACTATTTGTTAGTTTGTCAACAAGTTAATAGGCTATTTACTGTAAAGTGAATTGTGTTTGGTTGTCAACACAACCAAGTATTAACATTTGAAGAACATTTATATTTTGTGCCAGCTTGTCTACAAATAAATAATTTATATGTTGGATCTACAGCTCAACCAAAAATCGAAGTTAAGTAATAGGACAACATCAAATTAAATTACATTATTGATTTGATTTAGTCCTATTCTTTAACTTTGGTTTTTGGTTGAGATGTAGATGTGAATCCAACATATGAAATATTAAGTTGAAGATAAATTACAAATCAACCAAAGATTGAAACCCTAGGTCATATGTATTGTCCATTTAAGCAATAAAGCACAGGGGGTGTGGTATATGGCCAATTTACCACGTCTAAGGGCTGTTCTTAGGCACGACGCATCGTGAGGTACCTTATTGCTATTATAAACTGGTTACCAACCTAATTAGAGCAGGAAAAATACATGTTTTGTCATATCCGTGGTATACGGTCTGGTATACCACGGCTGTCAGCCAATCAGCATTCAGGGCTTGTTTATAATTCTAGTTGAACACTGGGTTGAATTTAAAACAATAGCTTTTGATGACTTCGCAAATGCTAGATAGGACTAAATAGTATCATTGATCATATATGATTCTTAAAGTATAGTTACATTTAATTTGCTCTGTTAAAACTACACGTTGGAATGACTTCGATAACAGTGAATCTATTTAGTTATTAAGATATCTCTAAAAAATAATTCTCACGATAGCACATTAGTAGTAGTCAGAGACAAATATCAACGCTAAGAAGGATTTGGCTAAAACCCTGGATGGGAGGGAGACCAAATGGATAGCTGTAGATCGATTAACTCTCCAGTAGGAGGTACTGCCCTGCCTATATAACATTGAAGATCTAACATTGTTTCAAAGGTAAAAATTCAACATATACAAGGTTGATCTAAGCGGAAAATTGGTTACCATGATGACATCATCCTGTGGTTTACGTTGATAACTTTTTTCAAATCCAATGTATTTTCCACGTAGATTTCATGTCACAGTACATTGAAACATTACGTTGATACAACCAGTTTGTTCCCAGGCGGGTGCACGCCGAGGAACTCTGAGCTTTTGACCCTCCTCAACACTGCAGCCTTGTTGATGTGGATGGGGCGTCCTCTCTCTGCTGTCTCATGTAGTCCACCATCAGCTCCTTAATTTTGTTGAAGTTGAGGGAGAGCTTATTTTACTGGCACCACTCCGCCAGGGCTCTCACCTCCTCCCTGTAGGCTGTCTCGTCATTGTTGGTAATCAAGCCTATCACTTATGTTTTCGGCAAACTTGATGATTGAGTTGGAGACGTGCGTGGCCATGCAGTCATGGGTGAACAGGGAGTACAGGATGGGGCTGAGCACGCAAACCTGTGGGGCCACCGTGTTGAGGATCAGCATGGCAGAGGTGTTGTTGCCTACCTTTACCACCTGAGGTCGGCCCGTCAGGAAGTCTAGGACCCAGTTGCGAAGGGAGGGGTTCTGACTCAGGCCCTTGAGTTTAGTGATGAGCTTGGACGGCACTATGGTGTTTCTATGCCTGTGTGTTTCAGTCTGTGCTTATATACCTGTTTTTTTTTAATAGCCTGTACTTACAAGCCTGTATTTGTGACCTGTTCTCTGCAGCCTGTGCTCTCTGTAATGAACTGCTGCTCCACAGCCACCGACAAAGGTGAGAATGGCAGAGCTAAGCAGTTTGACTCCCACAAGCCATTCTTCCAGAAAGCCGCTCGATATTTAATAAATTATCCCCACCCGGCCGTCTATCTCTCAATCCCTGGCAACAAAGGAGACTACCAATGAGCCATCAGACCCCATTGATTACCCACTTTACACACACGCACACACACAATGTTCCTACTGTTGTGGGCATGGACATTAATGTAGAGAGCTGAATCATTATGGAGAGATTCTCTCTCTATCCTGAATAGGCACTCTTCCCTTCCCCCCTACTTAGAGATGGACTCAGGCAAAGCCAGCAGACTACTAAGTGATGGAGCACAGGGATGGAACATAGATTATTTTCTTTCAGTTAAAGAGCTACAGTAAATGGGTTAGTTGATTCAGTGCATTGCAAAGTGAAATAGCTCCGTTTAATCTTGTGTTTAACATTGTTATGGTACTCAAAAATGAAAGCAGTGTCTGATACATGATGATGCATTCACACAGATGTTGATCATGTAATTAGCAGTTGTTAACAAATTCTAACAAAACATGTTACTGGGAACAACACTCTTTGACCGAAGCTAGAAAACATCTGTTAAACCGAGCAGATATTTTTCTGTGTTTATTACTCAAGTGTTAAAGGTAGTAGCATCAGCTCACAACACAGCAGCTTTTGAAGACTCACATCCCCAAAAATGTAAAAGAGAATACGTGGGTGAACATTCTCTTGTTCTAATCTCTTAGTTCTTAGCTAGCCAGCCTTCAACCCCCCCATGCTTCCCTCCCCCATCTCTAGTAGGATGAGGTTGCTCCTAGACACTGATCTATGATCTGTTTTGTATTTTTGTATATCCTCCCAAAATGGTTATGGTTAGGTTTGGGGGAGGGCAAGTTGATCCTGGATCATGTACCAGACAACATCTACCCAGAGCATAGCTTCTAAAGTATGTCCACCACCCACCACCCATCTACCCAGAGCCTATCTTCCAAAGTACAGTATGTCCACCACCCACCACCCATCTCTATTGGTCCATCCATTCATCCAGCCATGGGGGGCTGAGGCCTGAGCAGTGCCCAGGTGGGGGAAGGATTATCCTGCCCAAGGCCCTGATCCACACAGACCCACACACTGTTTATCACAGCACAGCCTGAGGGTCTGCTATAGCTTTAGAATGGATTTAGAGAATACACACATGGGTTTGTGCACACACACACTTGCATGCAGGCACACACACACACACACACACACACACACACACACACACACACACACACACACACACAGTTTTTTAGGTTGGACCTTTTTGAGTTCCATGTAGAATCCTTTGTGGAAGCGGTTCTACATGGAACCAAAAAAGGGTTATACCTTTAACCAAAAGTGTTCTACCTGGAACCAAAAGGGGTCCTTCAAAGGGTTGTCCTATGGGGACAGCCGAAGAACCCCTTTTGGCTGTAGATAGCACCTTTTATTCTAAGAGTGTAGTCCTGTGCGAATCTAAATCCCTGTGTTTTGAGGGGAATTACCAAACACTACTACACGCAGTTTGAAACAGTAATGAATTTATGCATAAACCAAGGTGCTGTGAGCGTATTGTTACATGAATGAAACATCAACTTTTCAAGTTCCTACATTTATTGTGAAACAATTTGGCGGATATTATGCCAATGAATTGAGAAATCGCCAAATGTATCAGTTTAATTAAATGTCTGCATACAGTTCATGCTTCTTTTGTTGAACTGCGTTATTATTTAGACTTTCTCCGAACTAAAGGCCAATTGGGCTTTCCCTAGACAAGTTGGGCTTTCTCCAGGCTTCCGTCGTAACAGTCAATTCTGTAATAATTACAGGGGTCAGTTTGGTCAAACTAATCCCGTCTGAATGGTCTTCTGCAAAAACTGACATACTGTAATAATTACATAACCAACGTTCCCTTGTAATACTAGTCCCGTCCGCATTGGGCTATAATGTCATAGTAGTCATGCAAACATTGACAAGCGGAAGGTATTTATTTCCCATGGTGAATGTGCACACAGCTGGCGGGGAATGGCGCCTGTGCTTGTGTGTGATTATAGAGTTTAATGACAGCCCCACACATTTAAGGGGCTTAGCAGATGTGCTAATGCTTATCTTCTCCCAGCACTTTACGTTGAATAAATTGTGATTTGGAGTATGATTTCAATAAGGGGGAAAAAACAAATATTTTTGGCAGATACATGAAATCAGCTTATAGCAAACAAGAGGATAATTGCCTGTCAGTGAACAGAAGCCCCCCCTGGTCAAAAGTAGGTACTATATAGAGAATAGCGTGCCATTTGGGACCCATTCATTGTAGTGGAGGGCAGTGAGCTACAACACAACCGTAGAGCTCTTTGGCTCTGCTTGAAGTGTGGGCCAAGAGTGACACTGTATTAGGACCTGTGAGAAGGCCTGGGATTCATGGTGTGTAAATGGTGTCCAATTATCCTCCCTGCCACAGTGGTGTTGGTGATTGAATAGACCTGTGTGCTCCTGGGGAGTTTAATTGTATTGATATCAACAGAGAGTTAGAACAGAGCATCTGGACCCACTCCAAATACACCCAGGGGTCTCGGTATGGGGGCTGGGGAGAGGAGTTGTAAAGTGAGTGAGGAGTACGTTAGTCAAGTTAGTCTACACTTAGAAAAAAAGGTGCCATCTAGAACCAAAAAGGGTTCTACCTGGAACCAAAAAGGGTTCTCCTACGGGGCAAGCCGCAGAACCCTTTTGGATCCCTATACTGAGGGATCTATATTGAAGGATGTTTTGATACTCAATCTCCTGGTTTAAGTTTCCTCTTGGAATGTTTTTTTTTTTTTTGAATATGCTATTCTATTCTATTCCTATTTCACTGTATTTCACTAACTAGTGAATGCCAGGAAAGTGGTTAGATAAGTGATATCAAGGATTCCACAAAGATTCACAAATCAACCATCAAATCGAGGAAGGATGGGAGTACAGAAAGTAAGGACATTGTGAATAACTGTACTTTCTGTTCTCCCACATTAGCCCTATTTGCACGGGACTTGTATTACTAGAGAACGTTGGTTATGTAAGTATTACCCCAGCATGTCCGTTTTTTTCCAGTGGATGATTCGGACGGGATTAGATTTACCAAAACGGCCCCCTGTGATTATTTTTCTCTCTCTTTCAAAGTTGACATTATGATGGAAGCCTGGAGGCTGTTCTAGGCATGAAGATATTTCAACTAGTCTACACAAAAAAAGGTGCCATCTAGAACCTAAAAGGTTTCTTTGGCTGTCCACATAGGACAACACTTTAAAGAACCCTTTTTGGTTCCAATTAGAACCCTGCTGGGTTCCATGTAGAACCCTTTCCCCAGAGGCTTCTACACAGAACCCAAAAGAGTTCCACCTGGAACCAAAAAGGGTTCTCCTTCTCGGATAGCCCTTTTGGAACCCTTTTTTCTGAGGGTGTTAGTAAAGCCTAATAGTAGCTTTGAGTCAGGAGAAAGTCTAAATAATATCAATAAGAACCATAAACTGTAGGCTATGCAGACTCATCCACTTAATCTTTTAAAAGAGAAATAGGCACTGGGAAAGTTAATAGATAATTCATCGGTAGGCTATGTGCATAGCACTTTGTCTGAAGCATACATTTTTTCCCATGTTCTTACACAAACTGTGTGCAGTAACCACATTATTATCCATATATACAGTGTACATGCTCAGTCTATACATGGTAAGTGACCCATTCTGAGCGAGGGTGTAAATGGATGAACATGTAATTAACTCTTGATGACATTTTCCTATCCTATTTGAATAATGGTAATTTATGTAAGAGGAAAAACTCCACCTCAAGCCAGATATTTCTCGTCAAAATTCAGAAGGAGCAACTTATATCAGTCTTTATCCAAACCCACTTGCTGTGTTTGTCTTTGAAATTCAATTTGCTACCAGCCAGCACGACACAGTTGGTCTCTGTATCAATTTGCTGCAAGCACAATTTTCTCTCCACATTTCAGAGCTGATATTGGCTGTGAAGGGCAAAAAAATACTGTAGCATGAACAACGAAATGGCTTGCCTCAAACTATCACTCGCTTGATACCTTTCCTTCTCTCTCTCTCAATTCAATTCACAAAATGTGGAGCGTCTGTAGTATGTAGCAATGGCCCTGGTGTACTAGAGTCCTCTCACAAGAAACTAGACTTTCAATAAAATGCACCGTCTCACAACAGATAAGGCTTGGCGGGACAGTCTCTCAGCCAGCCAAGATTGTGTGAAGGGCTGTGTTTCTTTCCTTCAATTCACACTCTCTCTCGCCATCTCTCTCTCTTTCGCACACACTTAAAAGAAAAGAGTAGAGGGAAGGCAAGCTAGCCAGTTTTTAGAATCCTGGCTACCGTCCATTTTTGGGACTGGAGACCAAGAAGGGTACCATTAAACTTGACAGAGCGCATCAGGCTTACAGCCGACAGAGAGCGAACATTTCTCACGAAGTGCTTCACCCACGGAAACAAGGACATGTAGTTTAATTCAGCGGAGCACGCAGAAATATTCATTGACAGCCTGCCAGCTATGTGAGTGAGTTGAGTGGCCTACTGTCAAGTGTATAGTGATGTTAGTGTGATTACCTCAAAATTGGGACAATGTCAAATACAAGTTGAAGTTGACATAGAATTGCTTACGATATCTATTATTTTGACTAGCTGATTATAACCACTGTTTCATTATGTGACAGGCCTCCACACGAGAGCTGATTACTCGTTAGTTTTATTTGAGAAATGTTCAACGGTAGTCTGATTTATATTGACTCTTATTTTATAAAGCTTATAATTTGCAGCCTGTTATATTGGGATAACCAGCATGTAATAACCATGCAGACAGTTTTTTAGTGGGCACGTCTGTTATCCATAAACCTTTTTTTGGGCTTTGCTCATCCTGCCTATATTATTAAATAATTAGTTTAGCTTTCACAGTGGCCATGTCGGTTACATTGCAGCGTGGAATAGCGGAAGGCTATGACATACAAGTTTTCAGCAACACATTTTCTCAACCCAAAGGGTGATTGTGGTTTCTCTTTTAGGAGTTACATTTTTCTGCTCTAAGGAGACAGAGATATTGTCGGAGGTCCCATGTTTTCCAGATAGATAGTCGCTTCTTTTTCTCATGCAGTTTCCTTACTGATGGCTAATTTAATAACAGACACAACTCAGATGTATTACATACACCTTAAAGTTACATGGTCATGAATAGACTAAAATTAACACCTTTATGTGTAAAAAACAATACCATTGCATGCTAGCTTGGTCCTGATTCCATGGATACACAATAGATGATTATAGGTTTGAATCTCCATGATAATAAAATGATTGCATGATTAATGCCTAAGGAAATACATTTCCATGTGTCCTATCTGTGCTTAATCCCAAATAAACTAGCAGTCTTACTGAAACGTTCAGTGAACGTTTTAAAGCTGCAATATGTTTCGTACAGGTTTCCTCATGGTTCTATTTAAAGTCATGTTCTCAAATATTTCAGAGAACGTTAAAAAAACTTGTGACGATCAGAGAATGTTATAATGTTATTTAAAAACGTACATTTAAAAATGTACATTCTGTTCTCAGCATCAACAAAACTCACTCTATCCTCTATCCTGTTAAGTGTGTTCAGGTGTGTAGGCTGCGCCCACTAATTGGCTACACCTGATCTTAATGAGTGCTTGTTTCCTTTTAAATGGGGCTATTGTATTTAATATACAAACTTTCCTTAAGCAATGAGTGTCGCTGAGATAATTTTCATTAAATGTACGTGGCAAAAAAAAAGAGAGGGCAGGTATACTTCTAGTACAAGAGACCCCCCTGACTGACACCAAACATGAGAAGTATAGGAGACAGTGGGAAGGCCACGTGTTTTACTCCTCTTTCTCCTCAAACAGGAGAGGGGTAGCGATACTTATCAGTAAAAACATGCCATTTACCTTGTGTAACAGCTTTGCTTCCGTCCCTCTCCGAGCCCATACCTGGGATTGAACCAGGGACCCTCTGCACACATCGTCAACAGTCACCCTCGAAGCATCGTTACCCATCGCTCCACAAAAGCCGGGGAACAACTACTTCAAGGTCTCAGAGCAAGTGACGTCACCGATTGAAACGCTACTAGCGCGCACCGCTAACTAGCTAGCCTTTTCACACCTGTTACGCTTAGACAAATGTGTTAAAGATGAAGACGGTCGTAATGTGCTGATAAATGGGTTTTTATATGGAGAGCACATTCAGATTGGTTGTGTTTATGCTCCCAATGTTCATCAAAATGACTTCCATTCAAAATGATTATCTGACATGTCTTCTTACGCCTAAACAGTCCCTCATCACTAAAGAGTTGTATACAAAGGTTATTATAGTAAACAAAAAATGTTGTAAACTGAAATAATTATCTTTGACTGCAAAACTAACTAAAATAAAATATAACATGTCAATTGTTTTGTTATATTTGATTTTGTATTAGATTTTTTACTTTGTCAAAAACTCTAATGGGGTTTTCAAGTATTTTTATGTGTCAGAAGATGGCAGCCTGTGTGGAACCGAGATAAAAGGGAAAAACACAATCAACCTCAAAGTTAATCTGAACATCACTCACAAAGAACTTCAGGATAAAGAGGTATTACTTAGTTTTTTTAATTGGGTCAGGGTTCGACACCTGGTATCACATGAAACGTGGAAAATGTGTAGAATTGCAGGAAATGAGCTTTAAAAATACAAACTCTGCCAACAAAAAAGGGGGTGAACAGTTTGGGGTTGCAAGGTGGAGGTTTGTTACTACGCCGATACAATATCCATCCGGAGCTTTGCCACCTAGGAAATTTGTGACCAGACCATCTCAAATAGTACTTGAGTAGGCCTACAACAACAACTAGTAAATCAAGTCTGAAAACTAACTGAAATCAAATCTAAAAAAAGAATAGAAATAAAATAAAAAATACATAAATTATAATAACCTTGTTGTGTACTGAATTGTTTGATGCCTGGAGAGTACTTCACCCTAAAGATAGAGATTTTACATTTTCCTCCCATCAGAGTTTCTTGAGCATATATTATTTATATACCTCTAGGGGGAATGTTGGATTAGCCTCATACGAACCATCCTGATCTCGCGAGTTTAAATTCTGTTTCGCTACACGGATACAGTCTGGACACAACCATATTCAAACTGTTTGAGCCCTTTCCTCTCCTACCACAGTATGGCCGGACCAATCAGCATCCTCTGATAATCTGTGAGGTGGTTTAGTTGATGACGATTCCGAGAAGTACCTGTATTTGGTGCTGAAATAAAAAATCATAACAACAATGGCTGCTCTTGGTTGGCAGCAGTTATATGAGAACTGCAGGGCATAACTTAATTGAAAGCACAGCAAATAACTGTATTATGGAATTTTCTCTGTGGTTAAGATGTTTTTGCTCTTCTCGCTGATGCTGTGGAAGGAGTGGCTAGTGTTGGCCTCTATGTCTCCACGACCTCCCTGTGCTTTTAGCAATAGCAATAATGCCCCCATGCCATAATGACTATGTGAAACGGATACAGGACATAACAGCTAGTACATGAATTAGCACAAGCATTGCCTCATCAAGGTGATGAATACAGGTCCTAAACATGCACGCGCTCCCATAAAAGCAATACCGTCAGCCATGCCATAACGCAATACTGTGTGTAGATAATGAAGCAAAGATATCAGATAACACCTGAATGTGTGAGCATTCACCACAGCATTAAACGTTGCAACTTGAAACACACAAAGAACTAGTATGTAAGAGAAGTATTAAGAAAAAAATGCAAGCAGAAGAATTAATAACAGCGAAAACATGACTAGAATGAAGAGATCTCTACAATAGCGTATGTTAGAATAGATAGTCGCTAGAATAATACTACTAGAACGCAAGACAGACTGTCAGGGAGGGACTACCTATGTCAAAAACATAACACATGATAGAATAATCATGTGTTATTGGCTAATAATCAGCCTAACCTACAGCGTCAGATAATGATGAAGTAAATATAACTATGTGAATTAATTATCCCGTAAAATGTATGTAAATAGGGTGACTCATTGCAACAGTATGCTTACAATACTCTGGTAGCTCACAGCAGAAGCAGCAAGTTGTAGCTATACAAGCACACGTAAGTGAATGTATTTCTACCTTAAACTGTGTAAGAATAGGGTTCCAGACAATGACAATAGTCAGATAATTTGTACAAAATGTTAAGTGTGACTGCCGCCGCAAGTCACATTAACTGATGTGACTGAGATGACACCAGAAAATGTGTTGCTGATAGTGTGTGTGCCTTGCCTGTCTTGTGAGCTATGTGACACTTGCCCTCGAAGCCGGTGTTTGGAGGATATATTGGCATATCCTCCAAACACAGGCTTCGAGCGCATTATCACTTACAGTTGAAGTCAGAAGTTTACATACACTTAGGTTGAAGTCATTCAAACTCATTTTACAACCACTCCACTGATTTCATGTTAACAAACTATTGTTTCGGCAAGTCAGTTAGGACATCTACTTTGTGCATGACACAAGTAATTCTTCCAACAATTGTTTACAGACAGATTATTTCACTTATAATTCACTATATCACAATTCCAGTGGGTCAGAAGTTCACATACACTAAGTTGACTGTGCCTTTAAACAGCTTGGAAAATTCCAGAAAATGATGTCATGGCTTTAGAAGCTTCTGATAGGCTAATTGACATCATTTGAGTCAATTGGAGGTGTACCTGTGGATGTATTTCAAGGCCTACCTTCAAACTCAGTGCCTCTTTGCTCGACATCATGGGAAAATCAAAAGAAATCAGCCAAGACCTCATAAAAAAATGGTAGACCTCCACAAGTCTGGTTCATCCTTGGGAGCAATTTCCAAACGCCTGAAGGTACCACGTTTATCTGTACAAACAATAGCACAAAGATCGTACTTTTTGGAGAAATGTCCTCTGGTCTGATGAAATAAAAATTGAACTATTTGGCCATAATGACCATCGTTATGTTTGGAGGAAAAAGGGGGAGGCTTTCAAGCCGAAGAACACCATCCCAACCGTGAAGCACGGGAGTGGCAGCATCATGTTGTTGGGGTGCTTTGCTGGAGGAGGGACTGGTGCACTTCACAAAATAGATGGCATCATGAGGAAGGAACATTATGTGGATATATTGAAGAAACATCTCAAGACATCAGTCAGGAAGTTAAAGCTTGGTCGCAAATGGGTCTTCCAAATGGACAAAGACCTAATACATAAGCCTAAAGCCGACAAATAAAACCAGTAGAAAATATCCCAATGAAAATTCAGGTTCTTTCAATCGCATTAAATCGGTCTACTCCGCCTGCTTGCCTCCCTTTCTATCTGTCTTGACTTTAGATATTGCTAGTGAAGAGCAACATTGTATCAACTCAACAGGTTGGCGTGCTCCCTCAACATAATCAGGACAGAGAAACCACACATATGCTCATTGCTCACATTGAGCACTCCAAACAAAAGAAAATAAAAGAAATGGATGGTTTTGAAACAAACCAAATGTGTTTCTCACAAGTGTAGCACTCTGAGAATGAAAACGGTAAATGACAAATAAATAATGACGGGGATTAACTGTACATTTACTAGGCCCACTGGTTACATATGTAATGGGGAATTGATCAAAACAATCAAAGGGCAAATCATTCACACAATGAAACAATTAATGTGCAAGAATTGATGAGAGAGCTGAGCGAATGCTGAGTGCGGGATAGCTGAGTGCATGCATTCTGGAGAGAGACGCCCATATCTTCACCACTCCCCCCTTCCCTTCTTCTTGTCTCAAGATTCTAATTATACTCAAGACACATTATCTTCACACATTTTAGATGCTTTCCACTGACAGCTGCAACTCAATAATCATCTAGGCCTATTGCCATGCTGTCAGGCTCTGGCCATAGAGAAGCCTATTTGCTTCTCTATGTAGCTATGGTCAGAGTCTGACAGTGTCTTTCTTTTCTGTTTCTTTGTGGGTGTTGGGTGGATCTCTAATTAGAGGCAGCTGCTACCCGTTGTCTATAATTAGGGATCCGATATATGTTGAGTCTGTCCTTCACGTGGTGTGGGTTGTTATCGATATCGATGTATGTCGCAGTCACGGTGAGAAGCAAGTGTGCCCTTTTGTTTACGTCCGTTCATTTCGTGTGTTTTAGTGAACGTGTCGTTAGTCATTTTCGTGTGTCTTTAGTTCGTCTTTTGGTTTCGATTTTACTCAGTATAGTGTTGTGTTATACGTAGTGGAATAAAATGTCGAGCTACTATCCCTGCGCTGCGCCTTGGTCATTCCCACACCCACATCGTGACAGAACAACCCACCAATACGAGACCAAGCAGCGCAAATGGGGAGAGACGGAGAGCGAGAGAGCCCCGCGTCGGTTTACCAACACCGAACTCCTCGGAGGGTTCGAGTCGGACTCGTCAGAGGAGGACGAGGAGGAGGACATGCTTCGGTTCCCTCACCCGTGGGGGCTCCTGGAGGAGCCAACTCCACTCCCCAGTGCCATGGGGAGACCCAGGTACCAATGGGGGGCTCAGAGCAAGGAGCAGGAGGAAGAGCTGGAGGAGCATTTTGGGGAGGTTCTGAGGGAATTGGTGGAGATAGAGGAGGAGGTCGAGAGGGAGATGGCGGAGTGGACCAGTCCAGGTCCGGTCAGATACTCCCCTTCCAGGCCAGAGCAATCCGCTTCACCGATGTCCAGTCTGGGTCCGGACCTCGGCCCGACTCCCCCCACCCAACCTCCAGTGCGTGCGTCTAGCCAGGTATGTCCCGTGCCAGCTCCACGCATTCGACCTCCGGTGCGCCTTCCCAGTCCGGTACGACCCGTGCCGGCTCCCCACCCTGAGCCTCCAGCGAGGGTCGGCCACCCTGAGCCTCCAGCGAGGGTCGGCCACCCTGAGCCTCCAGCGAGGGTCGGCCACCCTGAACCTCCTGCGAAGGTCAGCGCCTCTAAGCCTCCTGCGAAGGTCAGCGCCTCTAAGCCTCCTGCGAAGGTCAGCGCCTCTAAGCCTCCTGCGAAGGTCAGCGCCTCTCAACCTCCTGCGAAGGTCAGCGCCTCTCAACCTCCTGCGAAGGTCAGCGCCTCTCAACCTCCTGCGAAGGTCAGCGCCTCTCAACCTCCAGCGAAGGTCAGCGCCTCTCAACCTCCAGCGAAGGTCAGCGCCTCTCAACCTCCTGCGAAGGTCAGCGCCTCTCAACCTCCTGCGAAGGTCAGCGCCTCTCAACCTCCTGCGAAGGTCAGCGCCTCTCAACCTCCTGCGAAGGTCAGCGCCTCTCAACCTCCTGCGAAGGTCAGCGCCTCTCAACCTCCTGCGAAGGTCAGCGCCTCTCAACCTCCTGCGAAGGTCAGCGCCTCTCAACCTCCTGCGAGGGTCAGCGCCTCTCAACCTCCTGCGAGGGTCAGCGCCTCTCAACCTCCAGCGAGGGTCAGCGCCTCTCAACCTCCAGCGAGGGTCAGCGCCTCTCAACCTCCAGCGAGGGTCAGCGCCTCTCAACCTCCAGCGAAGGTCAGCGCCTCTCAACCTCCTGCGAAGGTCAGCGCCTCTCAACCTCCAGCGAGGGTCAGCGCCTCTCAACCTCCAGCGAGGGTCAGCGCCTCTCAACCTCCAGCGAAGGTCAGCGCCTCTCAACCTCCAGCGAAGGTCAGCGCCTCTCAACCTCCAGCGAAGGTCAGCGCCTCTCAACCTCCAGCGAAGGTCAGCGCCCCGCCACCTCCAGCGAAGGTCAGCGCCCCGCCACCTCCAGCGAAGGTCAGCGCCCCGCCACCTCCAGCGAAGGTCAGCGCCCCGCCACCTCCAGCGAAGGTCAGCGCCCCGCCACCTCCAGCGAAGGTCAGCGCCCCGCCACCTCCAGCGAAGGTCAGCGCCCCGCCACCTCCAGCGAAGGTCAGCGCCTCTCAACCTCCAGCGAAGGTCAGCGCCTCTCAACCTCCAGCGAAGGTCAGCGCCTCTCAACCTCCAGCGAAGGTCAGCGCCTCTCAACCTCCAGCGAAGGTCAGCGCCTCTCAACCTCCTGCGAAGGTCAGCGCCTCTCAACCTCCTGCGAAGGTCAGCGCCTCTCAACCTCCTGCGAAGGTCAGCGCCTCTCAACCTCCTGCGAAGGTCAGCGCCTCTCAACCTCCTGCGAAGGTCAGCGCCTCTCAACCTCCTGCGAAGGTCAGCGCCTCTCAACCTCCTGCGAGCGTCAGCGCCTCTCAACCTCCAGCGAGGGTCAGCGCCTCTCAACCTCCAGCGAGGGTCAGCGCCTCTCAACCTCCAGCGAGGGTCAGCGCCTCTCAACCTCCAGCGAGGGTCAGCGCCTCTCAACCTCCTGCGAAGGTCAGCGCCTCTCAACCTCCTGCGAAGGTCAGCGCCTCTCAACCTCCTGCGAAGGTCAGCGCCTCTCAACCTCCTGCGAAGGTCAGCGCCTCTCAACCTCCTGCGAAGGTCAGCGCCTCTCAACCTCCTGCGAAGGTCAGCGCCTCTCAACCTCCTGCGAAGGTCAGCGCCTCGCAACCTCCTGCGAGGGTCAGTGCCTCTCAACCTCCTGCGAGGGTCAGGGCCTCTCAACCTCCTGCGAGGGTCAGGGCCTCTCAACCTCCAGCGAGGGTCAGCGCCTCTCAACCTCCAGCGAGGGTCAGCGCCTCTTAACCTCCAGCGAAGGTCAGCGCCTCTCAACCTCCAGCGAGGGTCAGCGCCTCTCAACCTCCAGCGAGGGTCAGCGCCTCTCAACCTCCAGCGAGGGTCAGCGCCTCTCAACCTCCAGCGAAGGTCAGCGCCTCTCAACCTCCAGCGAAGGTCAGCGCCTCTCAACCTCCTGCGAAGGTCAGCGTCCCGCCACCTCCAGCGAAGGTCAGCGTCCCGCCACCTCCAGCGAAGGTCAGCGTCCCGCCACCTCCAGCGAAGGTCAGCGTCCCGCCACCTCCAGCGAAGGTCAGCGTCCCGCCACCTCCAGCGAGGGTCAGCGTCCCGCCACCTCCAGCGAGGGTCAGCGTCCCGCCACCTCCAGCGAAGGTCAGCGCCTCTCAACCTCCTGCGAAGGTCAGCGCCTCTCAACCTCCAGCGAAGGTCAGCGCCTCTCAACCTCCTGCGAAGGTCAGCGTCCCGCCACCTCCAGCGAAGGTCAGCGTCCCGCCACCTCCAGCGAAGGTCAGCGTCCCGCCACCTCCAGCGAAGGTCAGCGTCCCGCCACCTCCAGCGAAGGTCAGCGTCCCGCCACCTCCAGCGAAGGTCAGCGTCCCGCCACCTCCAGCGAAGGTCAGCGCCCCGCCACCTCCAGCGAAGGTCAGCGCCCCGCCACCTCCAGCGAAGGTCAGCGTCCCGCCACCTCCAGCGAAGGTCAGCGCCCCGCCACCTCCAGCGAAGGTCAGCGCCCCGCCACCTCCAGCGAAGGTCAGCGTCCCGCCACCTCCAGCGAGGGTCAGCGTCCCGCCACCTCCAGCGAAGGTCAGCCTCTCAACCTCCTGCGAGGGTCAGCGCCTCTCAACCTCCAGCGAGGGTCAGCGCCTCTCAACCTCCAGCGAGGGTCAGCGCCTCTCAACCTCCAGCGAGGGTCAGCGCCTCTCAACCTCCTGCGAAGGTCAGCGCCTCTCAACCTCCTGCGAAGGTCAGCGCCTCTCAACCTCCTGCGAGCGTCAGCGCCTCTCAACCTCCAGCGAGGGTCAGCGCCTCTCAACCTCCAGCGAGGGTCAGCGCCTCTCAACCTCCAGCGAGGGTCAGCGCCTCTCAACCTCCAGCGAGGGTCAGCGCCTCTCAACCTCCTGCGAAGGTCAGCGCCTCTCAACCTCCTGCGAAGGTCAGCGCCTCTCAACCTCCTGCGAAGGTCAGCGCCTCTCAACCTCCTGCGAAGGTCAGCGCCTCTCAACCTCCTGCGAAGGTCAGCGCCTCTCAACCTCCTGCGAAGGTCAGCGCCTCTCAACCTCCTGCGAAGGTCAGCGCCTCTCAACCTCCTGCGAAGGTCAGCGCCTCGCAACCTCCTGCGAGGGTCAGCGCCTCTCAACCTCCTGCGAGGGTCAGGGCCTCTCAACCTCCTGCGAGGGTCAGGGCCTCTCAACCTCCTGCGAGGGTCAGGGCCTCTCAACCTCCAGCGAGGGTCAGCGCCTCTCAACCTCCAGCGAAGGTCAGCGCCTCTCAACCTCCAGCGAGGGTCAGCGCCTCTCAACCTCCAGCGAGGGTCAGCGCCTCTCAACCTCCAGCGAGGGTCAGCGCCTCTCAACCTCCAGCGAAGGTCAGCGCCTCTCAACCTCCAGCGAAGGTCAGCGCCTCTCAACCTCCTGCGGAGGTCAGCGCCTCTCAACCTCCTGCGAAGGTCAGCGCCTCTCAACCTCCTGCGAAGGTCAGCGCCTCTCAACCTCCTGCGAGCGTCAGCGCCTCTCAACCTCCAGCGAGGGTCAGCGCCTCTCAACCTCCAGCGAGGGTCAGCGCCTCTCAACCTCCAGCGAGGGTCAGCGCCTCTCAACCTCCAGCGAGGGTCAGCGCCTCTCAACCTCCTGCGAAGGTCAGCGCCTCTCAACCTCCTGCGAAGGTCAGCGCCTCTCAACCTCCTGCGAAGGTCAGCGCCTCTCAACCTCCTGCGAAGGTCAGCGCCTCTCAACCTCCTGCGAGGGTCAGCGCCTCTCAACCTCCAGCGAAGGTCAGCGCCTCTCAACCTCCAGCGAAGGTCAGCGCCTCTCAACCTCCAGCGAAGGTCAGCGCCTCTCAACCTCCAGCGAAGGTCAGCGCCTCGCCACCTCCAGCGAAGGTCAGCGTCCCGCCACCTCCAGCGAAGGTCAGCGTCCCGCCACCTCCAGCGAAGGTCAGCGTCCCGCCACCTCCAGCGAAGGTCAGCGTCCCGCCACCTCCAGCGAGGGTCAGCGTCCCGCCACCTCCAGCGAGGGTCAGCGTCCCGCCACCTCCAGCGAGGGTCAGCGTCCCGCCACCTCCAGCGAGGGTCAGCGTCCCGCCACCTCCAGCCGTCTGCTCCGCTCCTGAGCCAGAGCAGTCCGCTCCACCGGTACCCAGTCCGGGTCCAGCCGCCTGCTCCGCCTCAGTGCCAGAGCAGTCCGCTCCACCGGTACCCAGTCCGGGTCCAGCCACCTGCTCCGCCTCAGTGCCAGAGCAGTGCCCAGTCCGGGCCCGGTTGTTTTCCCCGCTCCATGGCCGGAGCCGTTTGCCCCACAGTGGCCCAGTCCGGGCCCGGTTGTTTTCCCCGCTCCATGGCCGGAGCCGTTTACCCCACCGGTGCCCAGTCCGGGCCCGGTTGTTTTCCCCGCTCCATGGCCAGAGCCGTTTGCCACACCGGTGCCCAGTCCGGGCCCGGTTGTTTTCCCCGCTCCATGGCCGGAGCCGTTTGCCCCACCGGTGCCCAGTCCGGGCCCGGTTGTTTACCCCGCTCCATGGCCGGAGCCGTTTGCCCCACCGGTGCCCAGTCCGGGCCCGGTGATAAGAAAAGGGCATGGGACAAAACTGTCCAACTCTCCGGAGCCAGAGCCGCCCCCGAGGGACCAGTCTTCCCTCCCATTAACCCCCCCTGTTTTGTGTGTTTGTTTTTGTTTGTTTTTGCCGTCCGGGAGTCAGCGCCTTGGGGGGGGGGGGGTACTGTCAGGCTCTGGCCATAGAGAAGCCTATTTGCTTCTCTATGTAGCTATGGTCAGAGTCTGACAGTGTCTTTCTTTTCTGTTTCTTTGTGGGTGTTGGGTGGATCTCTAATTAGAGGCAGCTGCTACCCGTTGTCTCTAATTAGGGATCCGATATATGTTGAGTCTGTCCTTCACGTGGTGTGGGTTGTTATCGATATCGATGTATGTCGCAGTCACGGTGAGAAGAAAGTGTGCCTTTTTGTTTACGTCCGTTCATTTCGTGTGTTTTAGTGAACGTGTCGTTAGTCATTTTCGTGTGTCTTTAGTTCGTCTTTTGGTTTCGATTTTACTCAGTATAGTGTTGTGTTATACGTAGTGGAATAAAATGTCGAACTACTATCCCTGCGCTGCGCCTTGGTCATTCCCACACCCACATTGTGACACATGCGTGCTGCCCAAATTGCTGGCTTCCAAAATAGTTTTTTTAAATAAGCTAGTGATCCTCTGTGGCTAAGTCAAGCTCTCTGGTAAATCATTTTGAATTATTTTATTTAGACAGGAGCAATTATATAATTTTGGCAAAATATAAATTTACTTGTGCCCCGTGCACCCGCCAACTTTCCTTTCTGAAACCAGAGATATGGCTGAAACCAGAGATATGTATATAATGACAAGATGCCCATATCTCCACCCGAACGATGCAAGAAATGGGGGCGAGAACCTTAGGTCTGCATATTATGCCCATAGGGCTTATTCAGGACCGATTTTGGCGAGAGTGAACAAGCTCAATTCGTATGGAACCGCCTTTGGGTTTTTGCGTGTCCAAAAAATAGTTATTACACATTGATTACACCATCATTCGTATTTCATATGTCACAACGATTCATCGATACATTTGCTATGATGCTGGTAAAGTTGTCTCGCGCACCTACAGTGCTGGTCATAAAAAAAAAAGCTAGCTAGTTGATGGATGCAAACAATGTTCTTCCCCAAAAAGACATAGCCAAATGACAATCTGTTTCAGTAGCTATAGTTAGCTAGCTAACTATCTAGCTACGTGTCATCATCTAAAATAACCCTCATTTATAAGACAGTTCTTATTGATTAATGGTTGTCTGACCCATCTACAATAAGGATTAGCCACAATAGTGGACTTCAAAATAAAAGTAGGTCATTGACAGTGATGCAAATGAATACAACAAATAGTAGAATTATGCCATAATTGAATAGATCATGCTAAACGAGGTTGGAATGTTATTATATAAAAAAAATCTGTTCAATCACACTGTATGTATTGGACTTTAGAATTGCATTGGGGGCGCACTTATTTTACTGTACAGCCTTAACTATGGATTGTGGTTTCAGTCTACTCAGTGACACCCAGAAAACATTTGTGTCGTAGCTCTTATTGGGGGACTCTGAAACAACTGTGAATTGAGACAGATTTATTGTCAGCCTACTATGTGTATCGAACACTATTCCAGAGGAAAAACAATACAGCGTGGATGTTTTGTCGTCTGATAACTCTGAGGAGGATGTTGGGAAAAAAGCTCTTGGGTAATGAGTAGACTGAGTAGACCACATTTCATTCATCCCCAATCCTTAGGTAAAGCTGTACAGTGCAATATGAATGTCAATACGCACAATAGGCTGACTGGGGAGGTGATTTCACACAGTCACAGTCCCGCGATAAGAGCTACAATGCTAATATTTGCATAGATTCTTCACGTGTTCTGTGTGTGTCACAGAGTAGACTGATACCCCATTTAATTGCTCCACATTCCAACCTTGTTTAACATTATCTAGTCTAAATATGGCATGATTCCACCAATTGTAACCTTCTGCATCACTTTCAAAGAGGTACTTTATTTTGTAGGTGAACCGCAAATTCCACTATTGTGGCTAATCCTTATTGTGGCTAGCTTCACAACACATTACCCGGTCCAGTCGAGCCTCACTAGACAGATGAAGCTAGCTGGCTAGCTATTTATTTTCATGAACTGAAGTTCAATTTCAATAGGCAAACAACAAGTGGCTAGCTAGCTAATACTTACAAGGATTCCTAAATCATTGCTAAGAATATTGAAAATGAATGCAGTTTCTACTGGTCATTGTTTTCAGCCATTGTAAATAAGAATTTGTTCTTAACTGACTTGCCTAGTTAAATAAAGGTTAAATAAAATAAATATTAAAAAAATGGTTGCATTGGTGCCAGGCTGGTTGCATTGGTGCTAGCTAGGTACCAAGCTAAAGCTAGCTACCCCAGAAGTTGCGGATGAACAAATAATGCCTTATTACCAACGCGGTATTGTATTCCAAATTAAAAGCTTATTTAACGCGTCAAATAGTGTTATTTGACGTGTATCTTTTTTGGCACGCAAAGACCCAAACGGCGTTCCATAGATTTTCATCAGATACATGGTATACAAATACGGAGACAGAGGGGCGCTGTTTCACTTGTCAGATGCTTTATCTGAGATTGATGAGTCTTTGTCGTTGAGAGTCTCAGACCAATAAATTATCAATATTTCAATATTTAATTTGGATGGGCAGGCCAGGCCCCCATAACCTCTGCCCTGGGCTCGTGTGCTCTAGCCAACAGCACGTAGATATAGTACTGTATATGCATGCTGTTGGCTAGAGCGCATTTATAGCCTAGATGAGATTATTATAGACTAAAAAATACAGATTATTTGTCAAACGGCAGCCAAGAATGGATAATCATGTCATCAGAATAAGGCCCTCAACATTTATTTGAAAGGAGTATCAAACTCATCACCTTGCACTTTCACCACCGTGTGAAGTTCATTATAATTTATTTAATCTGTAGCCTAATAAACTGCATGTTTTCTTGAGGAGTAGTAGTGGGAGGACCACACATGTCATCGCGTGACTTCGATATGATTCAATATTTGTGCATAAAAGTGTTACCATTTGTCGCATAAATCTTTTTACTGACTCAAAGAGTCCACCTTGTCTAGTGTATTTTGTTTTGTTGACATTTGGAAAGTTTACCAAGAAATTTTCTCTTTCCATCAGGGCTGTAATTACATTTTTATCCGACATGTACTTGACTCACATAAAAAGGTTGGTTGGAATGCTGGTTACATAGGCATGAAGAACTGCTTTTGCAAAGCCCTATACGGTCATTTTGAAGAGCACTCCACAAGCGTTGAGCCAGGACATCTGTGCTGCACCTATTGTCATACATCATGTTCACATGCATCTGATGTTTGTGGAGAGCAAACGTGTTATTATAAGAAGATGTTTGCATTCCAGTGAAGTGTAGAGAGGTAGGACCTAGGGACACAACTTTGATCAGGGACATCTTTGAGGAGTACAGGAGCCATTTGGTTATGGACACAGCACATCTCTACAACAGCAAGGAAGCCTGTACTGGATTTAGAACTGAACTACACTGAGTTTGCACAACATGGGTCCCATTATGCCTAGTGAAAACCAAACACTGCATTCCACCGTAAGAACCTTATACCAACAGTCAAGCATGGTGGTGGTAGTGGGATGCTTTGCTGCCTCTGGACCTGGATGACTTGCCTTAATAGAAGGAACATGAATTCTGCTCTGTATCAGAGAATTCTACAGGAGAATGTCAGGCCCTCCGTATGTGAGATGAAGCGCAGCTGGGTCATGCAGCAAGACAATGATCCAAAACACACAATCAAGTCTTCATGAAAATGGCTAAAAAGCAACTCATTTAAAGTTTTGGAATGGCCTACTCAAAGTCCCGATCTAATCACAATTGAGTTGTGGCAGGACTTGAAAGGAGCAGTTCATGCTTGAAAACACACAAATATCGCTGAGTTATAGCAGTTCTGCATGGAAGAGTGGGCAAAAATTCATCCACAGCGACATGAGAGACTGATCAACCTCTACAGGAAGTGTTTGGTTGGAGTCATTGCAGGTAAAGGTAACAACCAGTTGTTGAGTGTAAGGGGGCAATAACTTTTTCACACAGGGGCATTGGGTGTTGCATAACTTTGTTTATGAAATAAGTATGTCACTGTTGTGTTATTAGTTCACTCAGGTTCCCTTTATCTAATCTAAGATCTGATAACATTCTGTATCAAAAATATGCAAAAGTAGAGAAAATTAGGAAGGGGGCAAATACTTTCAGTTTTTTTAACAAATGTGTTAACATCACTGTTAGTGATTTCTTCTCCTTTGCCAAGATAATCCATCCACCTGACAGGTGTGGCATATCAAGAAGCTGATTAAACAGCATGACCATTACACAGGTGCACCTTGTGTTAAGGACAATAAAAGGCCACTCTAAAATGTGCAGTTTTGTCACACAACCATTACAGTTACTTGACCAAAATTGTAATCAGTAACGTAACTTTTGGATTACCCAAACTCAGTAACGTAATCTGATTGCATTCCGTTACTTTTAGATTACTTTGCCCTTAAGATGCATTAGAAGAAGACAAACATGTATGTTAGCAATTGAACGACATCTATTGCAGGATAAATCAATGTTAAAGTTTAATAAAAAGTTTACATAGCTGGCCATATATGGATGTTAAATTTTACTTTATGGGTTGGTTATGTAGGCTTCTTCTAACCTATCACTTTCTAGTACATATAATAATACGATTAAATTATATCTTTACATTAAAAACCAAAGTCTATCAGAATTCCAGTAATTCCAATGAATGTTATACTACTTGATCTTCAAGAATAGGACTTGGAAATATGGAAGTATACTCTGTTTATGATTTTGTTGTCATGGAGGACTGATTGGGCTCATTGATTCAAGTTGAAAAACATAAATGTAAAGGCATGCTTTGCCAACAGTCTGCAAAGCTGTCATCAAGGGTGGCTACTTTGAATAATCTAAAATAAAAAATATTTTAGATTTGTTTAACACTTTTTTGGTTACTACATGATTCCATATGTGTTATTTCATAGTTGATGTCTTCACTATTACTCTAAAATGTATAAAATAGTAAAAATAAGGAAAAACATGGAATGAGTAGGTGTGTCCAAACCTATATACTCCAGACATTGCTCATCCTAATATTTATATATTTCTTAATTCCATTATTTTACTTTTTTTACATGTGTGTGTATTGTTAGATATTACTGCACTGTTGGAGATAGGAACACAAGCTTTTCGCTACACCCAAAATAACATCTGCTAAATGTGTATGCGACCAATAAAATGTGATTGGTACTATAAGCATATTGGCTATGACCTTAGGCCTTGTAGAACAACATAGCTAATGTTTATAACCTCAACAACCTCTCCCCATCTCCCTCCTTCATATTGGACAGGAAGAAGCCAAAGTAGAGTCTTGCATCAGTGTGTTTCCCCCTCACTAGACCTGGTTGCATCTGGCACTGAACCTACTACCAAGTCATAATGGTTTTTCTCATGGTTCTCCCTTGCTTTGCTGTATGTGTAGACATTTATGCAACCTGGCATAGGGATATGATTCCTCTTTAGAGGTTGGGCCCTGGAGGTATCTCTGACGCCAGTTGCAATGTCAGTGATGTCACCAAACATAAAAGGCATATGTGGTGCACACAAAATGTATGGTCAAAGTTTTGTTAATTTTATGTATTTTACTTAAGAGATTTTTCTAACTAAATATTCTGTATGTCCTCCAGATGTTAACTTGGAAGTCATCTATAACAAGTGTCACCACAAGGGGGAGACTGCGATATTTGGGAGCTCTGAATGGTGATGTACTTTGACGTTGGCGCTACTTCCTCATTCTGAGCGAAGCTGTCCACGAACCAGACATGTTATTTCCAGTATCATCATTGATCATGTTTTACAGGTCGGTATTTTGTATAAACGTATGCACTTCATCGCTTGTAAGTAAAATATACTACTAACGGCCAGTTAGTGGTTTTACGATTTGATGGTTTTGGGAAGTTGTTGTAAGAGTTTGCTGTTACCAAGCCACACTGCTTAGCTAGAGAAAAGAAGGGAGGAATTCACTGACTTCTTGGGTGCCGTTTAGATGAATTCTTTAGCTCCTGTCACTTTTATTTCATATCTCTATGGCTCCATTTCATCATGTAATCTTTTTTTTTTGGTACTGTTTGGATGTTAGAAATGTTTTATTTTCTAGCATTTGTTGTTCTAAAGTCAGTAGCCTCGTGGCGCTGGTGGAGGTTCTTTTGAAGTAGAAGTTTTACAGGGTCACAGTCAAGCTGTTACACCAGCTGTCGATACAAGACACACCCCTCACCCCCCCAACACAACCGCCGCAGCCACTGACACACTTGATGCTAACTACCAGCAGATGATTGCTACCTATTACAGGGAATACTAAGACAAGTCATGAAAATCATAATTGATGAAAACGAGGCAGCGCAGGTTAGGGCCAACACCTCGGCACAAACCTACCCACGCTCACAGCATTTAGCTGGACGAAGAACATGGTCAGAGGCCGCAAATGTAAAAACAAAAGTAAGACCATACAACAGCTCAGTGACCAGGTTGAGGCTCTGACACTGGCAAAAACAAACATAGCAGACGTGCCAGTGTACTACAAGCAGACTGCTCGTTCCCAGGAGACAGAAACCGTATGGATGTCCCAAATTTACCCAACTGTAGTCATTGCTTCTTCTGTGGTGAAGAATGGCACAGGTCAGTAGGCTGGAGCCAGTCACTACGGAGGGATAACCAGTGATCGGGCCACAGCCACAGTCCCAAACTGCTAGTCTCTCAGAGTCAAAGTATCAGCGGGGAGGCGTTGGATGAAAAGCCCCTCCATGCGCATCAGTAAAGGCCGCCTAAAATAGGGGGAGACGGAGGTCAGTGAGTTGCTCTACCTCAGACTCAACAGATAAGACAGCTGTAGGTCAAGACAGAGTAGCCCAGCTAATAGGTAGTAAGTATCTACTTGAATGTTAAACCAATGGTTTAACAACCAAAATCTGGTTAGATACGGGAACCCAAGGTAGTATCAGAGACCGTGCCTGGAAAAAGAGATACCTCCCATATCAGGCCATTAGGCCTCTCTCTGAACTCCTTGGGTCTGAAGGAAGTCTTGGAGACACTATACCATTCGATGTGTGAGTTGAAGCAACTTTGAGCCTACCTGGGAATCACATCTTATCCATCTGCCGAGCCAGAGAGCACTCAAAAGGCCGCTGCTTGGATTTAATGTAATCGAGGAACTAGCCAAAGATCAGACAAGAGGGCTGTTGTCAACTCTAGTTACGCTACTCAGTAAGGCTATGGGAATCCAAGATTACCAAATCAAAATTATGAGCTTTGTACAGACAAACAACTGACCCAGTTCCTGCCTACCTAAAAGTTGGTCCACGGGGCTTCGTTATCCAGCCAGTCAAGTAGCTAAAGTTAGGTGTTGCGTCCCTCCCAACTGAAGTCTGTGTGACTCCCTTGTCCCGTTCGAGCCAGATAATGACAATAATCAGTTAGAACAGCTAGATGTTGGAATGGGCCTCGTTGAAGCCAAGAGACAAGCAAGCACATATGTAGAGATCCCAGTCGTGAACCACACCAAACACGACATAATCCTGCAGCCGAGAGCAGCCATTGGTAGCATCCTGCCAATAACTAGAGTAGTTGAGATAGATTCACTCATTAATCAGTAGTCCAGTGTGAAGGTCAACAGTCACAGACTCGCCCACTGCTCGTAAGCCAACGACGGCACTGTGGCACCTGCTTGTTGACGTCACCTGGAAGAGGAGCAACAAGAGATGGTGAATTCAATGACAGTCACATTGTGTCTATTCCCAGTTTACAAATGTCAATCAACTTGAAAGATGACATCCCTGTGCCAAGATCTTCCCCTGTACAGGGAAGTCAAGGAGTATGTTCAAGACCTACTGGCAAAGGGGTGGATTATCAAATCGAAGTTGTCTTATGCTGCACCAGTTTAATATGTGTTTAAGAAGGATGGGACACTCCGGCTCTGTATTCTGCCCTACAAAGCAAAAAGGCAGTAACTGCTCATAGTGTGGAACTGAGAAAACTAGCTTTTATTTACCTTGGACAGGAGTAAAAACTAATAAAATAGACTGTGCCCATAAAATGTATAAACTGGAAATAGAGGCCTAAGCGTTGTTGTTCACTAGTGTCTTTCAATTAGGGGAGGGGTGGTAGGTTTATAAAGTAATTAAGGAGAAAAAATTGTTTTATATATATATATATATATATGCAAAACAATATATGGGGGATTGGAAGTGATGCAGACAACTAAATGATGGAAACTACAATCTACAATATTACAAATAAAATAAAGGTATTTGAACAACAAAGTCCCCAGAGCTCTACAACGTCAGAGTCAAACTCAGACCAGAGAAATTTGAATTTTTAAGTGCAAGGTCAGGTACGAGAGTTGGGCATCTTGTCTCTGCAGATGGTGTAAGGATAGAACCCAAGGACCTAGAAGCTGTCTTGGCACTCAGAGAGAAGACACCTCAGACAGGGCTATTATCGAACCTACATCCAGGACTTCTCAAGGGTAGCTAAGAGCTGCTCCAGGTCAAGTCAACAACAACGCCATGAGTGAAGCCAGCCAGAAGGTAAGTCAAAGAGCCCAGCTGTCCTCCAGAGCTCCTGTAGAATGGACTAGTGAGCATCAGATGGTGTGTTTAACGTATCCTGACTTTGACTCACCACTGACACACTGACACATCAGAGAAGGGCCTGGGAACAATCTTATACCAATGCCAGGAAGGGAGGTTGAAGGTTATGGGATACGGCTCAAGGACGCTCCCACCAGCCAAAAACTGGGGAAATTAGATTTCCTCGCTTTGAAACGGGCTGTGAGAAAAGTTGAGACTGTTCTATGCACCACACTTCACCATTTATACTGATCATAATCTGGTTGGTTATGTCATGAACACCGCAAAGCTCAACGTTGGCCACCGCTGGAGCTGTCGGATTTCCAGTTTGACATAAAATACAGGAATGACAAAAACAACAAAATGCAGACACCTTGTCACGTTTGCCTCTTGACTTAAACAAATATGTGACTGCATTTACTGAGGAGCTGTCACAGGATGCTGTCTGTGCCACCTGGAAAGGGAGCCAAGCTTCCCAGAAGAAAGAAGTTGCCTGGGTTGCAGTCTTGAACCTTGCTTTTCAGGATGCGTTCTACCAACGGTAGATCATGATGAACTGGCTGAAGCACAGAGAGAACCAGGCCATTGGAGAAGTAATCTGTCTGGAAGAAGACAGCAGAACACTGTGAAATGGGCTTACAAAGAAATTACTACATGATTGGAGTAAACTTCACTTGGAAGATGGATTACTGTATCAAAGGACAAGTCAGACAACAGGTTGTTCTCCCCATTAAGTACAAGCAAACTGTGCTGAAGCATCACCATGATGACATGAACCATGTTGACACAGAACGTGTTCTCAACCTTGTGAGGGAATGACTTTACTGGCCATTTATGAAAAGAGAGGCCGAGGAACATGTCACAAGAAGATGTCTGTGTATAAAACAAAAGAAACCATTTACCACATCAGAGCTATCATAGGAAGCATCACGCCTAGCTTTCCCCTAGAGTTTGTCTGAATTGATTACCTGCACCTAGAAACCAGCCAAGGTGGCTACAAGTATGTCAAATTATCTACCAATACTAGGATAAGGTTTGCTTCGGCCTACCCCCCGGTCAGACTGCAGCTGAGCACATCTTTAATGATTTCATCCCAAGATTTGGTTACCTGTGAAAGTTATCATGACCAAGGTTGAAGAGGAGCTCTTCAGAACTCTCCAGAACAGTCAGATGTTGGTCATTCCACCCGCAAGGCAACCCCGCCAAGAGGTTTAACAGGACGTTACTGCAGATGTTAAGTACACTGAAGGAGAAGGAAAAGTGGAGGGACCATCTCACACAGATCGTGCATGCGTATAACTGCACCAGACATGAGTCTACAGGATTCTCTCAATTTCTTTCCACTGTATTTGTCACACCGTCTCCCTGTTGACCTGATGTTTGGGTTGATCGTGGATGAAGAGACTAGTTCACCCAGAGGATATGCCGAGAAATGGGCAGACCGGATGACTGAAGCATACAAAATAGCGTCTGGAAACAGTAAACAGTCAAGCTCGAGAAACAAGACCTACTACAACAAGCAGACAAGGGGTTTAGTTCTTCAACCTCCTTCGTACGTAACCTAAAGGAAAGAGGAGGTCCGGGTAAACTGAGATCATACTGGGAAAGGAACATCACATAGTGAGAGAACAAGTCAGTGTCCAGAGACTAGTGAAGATAGAATGAGGACGCTCCATCGGAGCAAATTACTTACCCGTTGACGTACCTCCACATCCAGCCAAAGCTGTGCCCGTGAAGCAACCTAGAGGACAAAACAGCGACACAGACTCAAACGGAGAAGAGAGAACAGGCAACTACTGGTTGAGGATACCTGTGCCAATGGAAGAGAGAGCAGAGACATAATTGCCTAACCTGAGACCTACCTGTGTGCCTCAGATCTGTGTTTGTTGTGCCTGTGGAAAGACGACGACAAACTGGCGAATGAAAGACAAACTGAGAACGAGTACTTACCTGAAATGGATCAGCGTGATGAAGTTGAATATTTAATGAAGAGCCTCTTAGGGACGATAGGCAATTAGACCAAGATCCTATTGAGGAGCAAGTCAGACGGTCCACCAGAGATAGAAGGCCCAGACAAATGCTTACCTACAAGCCACTAGGTCAGCCTTCACTACAGCCAGTAGATAACACAGTTGGGGCCTATAGTATACCTTATGTGCCAAGATGAGGAACACCTTATTAGATCCTGCCACACTAACAAGTTGCACCTTACCCCACCACACCTTACTCCAATACACCATACTCCACCAACCTACCTTCCACATTCTCCACTTTTGTGTGTTAGACATGAAGAAGGTTGAAAGGAGTTAAAGTTTCTGAGATGTAATTGTGGGACAATGTTTGGTGATGTCAGGTGCCATTTTATTTTTGTTGGGGAGTGTGTGACACGCACACAATGTATGGTCACAGTTGTGTGTTAATTTTGTTTTCTTTTATTCTGAGCGAAGCTGTCCGTGAGCCAGACACCTTATATCCAGTCTCATCATTTCTCCTAATTTAAAGGTTGGTATTATGCATAAACTTATGCACTTTATACAGTAGTGTAAACTATTTAAATGGTTTTTGGGGGTATCTGTATTTTGCTTTATTATTTATATTTTTCACAACTTTTACTTCACTACATTCTTAAAGACAATTATGTACTTTTTACTCAATAAATGTTCCTTGACACCCAAAAGTACTCGTTGCATTTTGACTGCTAAGTAGGACAGGAAAATGGTCTAATTCATACACTTATCAAGAGAACATCCCTGGTCATCCCTACTGCCTCTGATCTGGCAGACTAAACACATGCCTACTTTGTTAATTATATCTGTGTTTGAGCGTGCCCCTGGCTATCCGTAATTTTTACTTTTGAAACTTAAGTATATTTTAGCAATTACATTTACTTTTGATACTCAAGTATATTTAAAAACAAATAATTTGACTCTTACTCAAGTAGATTTTACTATTTATATTTTCTATTAAGGTATCTTTACTTTTACTCAAATATGACAATTGCATACTTCCACCACTGACTATTGTTACTTGTAAGTAAAATATACTACTAACGGTCGGTTAGTGGATTTACAATTTGATGGTTTTGTGAAGTTGTTGTAAGAGACCCTGGGATACGGACCGTCACTGGGCTACGGACCGTTGGAAGACGAAGTGGTATTCTCTCCTCTTCTTCCCGATACCGACGCGGCTCGTTAACTCGTCCCTTAGATGGAAGAAACAGCGGCTCCTCGACTCCTCCCCAGTTATAGCCATACTAGAACTCATCCTCTCCTTCGACTCCTCCCCAGTTATAGCCATACTGGAACTCATCCTCTCCTTCGACTCCTCCCCAGTTATAGCCATACTGGAACTCATCCTCTCCTTCGACTCCTCCCCAGTTATAGCCATACTGGAACTCATCCTCTCCTTCGACTCCTCCCCAGTTATAGCCATACTGGAACTCATCCTCTCCTTCGACTCCTCCCCAGTTATAGCCATACTGGAACTCATCCTCTCCTTCGACTCCTCCCCAGTTATAGCCATACTGGAACTCATCCTCTCCTTAAACTCCTCCCCAGTTATAGCCATACTGGAACTCATCCTCTCCTTCGACTCCTCCCCAGTTATAGCCATACTGGAACTCATCCTCTCCTTCGACTCCTCCCCAGTTATAGCCGTACTGGAACTCATCCTCTCCTTAGACTCCTCCCCAGTTATAGCCGTACTGGAACTCATCCTCTCCTTCGACTCCTCCCCAGTTATAGCCATACTGGAACTCATCCACTCCTTCAACTCCTCCCCAGTTATAGCCGTACTGGAACTCATCTTCTCCTTCGACTCCTCCCCAGTTATAGCCATACTGGAACTCATCCTCTCCTTCGACTCCTCCCCAGTTATAGCCATACTGGAAATAATCCTCTCCTTCGACTCCTCCCCAGTTATAGCCATACTGGAACTCATCCTCTCCTTCGACTCCTCCCCAGTTATAGCCATACCGGAACTCATCCTCTCCTTCAAACTCCCACGATGAGAGAGGCAGGGTTCTTCCTCCAGCCTTCCTGACCAACCCCATAACCCCTCGCCTACCATGTTCTGGGGTTGACTCGGTGCTGGTTGATGGCCTTTCTTCTTTGATCGCCACCTGGTAGCCTTTCGGCGATGTTGCTGCCCAGACTCCTCTAGAAGGCAGCCTTCCTCCTCTCTCCACTCAGCTCTCCAGTATAGCGCTGCTTATTCTTGGTATGGTCGTGGTTCATTCTGTCACGATGTGGGGTGTAGACAGACCAAGGCGCAGCGCAGTTGTACTGGAACATAATGTTTATTCACTTAAACTATATTCAAAACAAGATAATGTACTTACTAGTACCGAACTAAACACTCCAGGTACATCCAATGACACTCTCTACAATGAACCACACCAGGTGTGGTACATCACTACTTAAGTAGAATCCCCAATTAGAGACAAGGCTTAGCAGCTGCCTCTAATTGGGGACCCAACACAAAACATAAACAGATCTAGAAATACTAGATCTGTCAGACTCTGACCATGGCGTCTTTTGTTTTGGTACTGTTTGGATGTTAGAAATGTTTTATTTTCTAGCGTTTGTTGTTGTAAGTAGGTTTGCAAAGGGTCGGAAACATTCCGATACATTTTCCATGGGAAGTTAAGCCCTGGAATTTTTTGTGGGATACACATAAGGCAATTCTAGGTCTTGTGGCATATTTTGGTGAAACTAGTCCCAATTCAATGGAATTGCAACCCTCTGCATGCACAGTGCATTCTTCCATCACATGTGCAGTGCACTTTTCAATCACATGTACAGATCTTGCACACTAATAAGCCCTCACTACTGAGCCAAGGACTACATGCTTTCTGGTAAGTTTTGATTACAATACTGGGTGAGGTGAATATATTTTATATGACATACATGATTTTTTGTGAACTAGTAAATAGTAGCCTACAGCAAAGTGTGTTTAAATCATTTCTAACTAGTTAACAATTTCTGCTAGTTAGTTTTTGCTACCATGTGGGGTTTAGCTTGCTTGAGCCTGCTAACTGAGGAGTGTTAATTCACCTGTTTCCATACATGTTTCATTTGAAAACATGTATCTTACAAAGGAGTTGTTTAATCTAACTGCTTAACTATTTATCTGTACATGGAATTGTATTTTTTTTTTTTTGCTAATTATTTTCTAATCTTTACAGGAAAATGCCACGGGCACTATCTGATGTGTGGAGACATTTCACTGCAGCTAATGTAGAAGGAAAAGCTGTGTACATTTTCAAATACTGTGCCAAATCATATGTGAAGAATGCAACAAAGAAGCAGAATCAAGTGCATAAAGTTCCCTCAGCGCTCACAACAAGCAACCTCTGACAAAAGTCCCTCTACTTCTATTTGAGTTGAAAATGATGAATCAGACACCTTATCGATAGCAACAGCTCATGGTCCTCCTGGAATCAGACATTTTTTTTACTCAATGGAAGACCACAGACACAAGGGACAACGAAAAACACAAGTGTCTACATTGCAGATGAGCTGAAGGCAGTCATCAATGACCTTGGACCACAGAAGGTATTTGCACTGGTGACAGACGCTGCAAACATGAAGGCTGCTTGGTCTAAAGTGGAGGAGTACTACCCTCACATCACACCCATTGGCTGTGCTGCTCATGCATTGAATCTGCTCCTCAAGGACACAGTGGCACTGAAAACAATGGATACACTCTACAAGAGAGCCAAGGAAATAGTTAGGTATGTGAAGGGTCAGTTATAGCAGCAATCTAACTGAGAGTGTCACATAGAAGCTGCCCAGCAACACCCCTTGGGGTGGTGTTGTCATCATGTTTGACAGTCTCCTGGAGGGGAAGGAGTCTCACCAAGAAATGGCCATATCACAGTCTGCCGATATGGAGAGCCCCATCAAGAGGATCCTCCTGGATTATGTATTTTGGGAGAGAGTGGTAAGCAGCCTGAAACCGATAGCAGTACGGATTGAGGGAGACAATACCATCCTGTCTGATGTTCAGACTCTGCTTGCAGATATAAGAGAAGAAATCCATACTGACCTGCCCACTTCACTGTTTGCTCCAAGCAGAGGAAACTGCAGTTCTGCCTGAAGCCCATACACGCCGCAGCGTAGATGTTGGACACCAAGTATGCAGGCAAGAGCATCCTGTCTGGTGCAGAGATCAACAAGGCCTATGGTGTCGTCACTACCGTGTCTCGCCACCTTGGCCTGGTTGAGGGCAAGGTTCTTGCCAGTACACTTTCAAGCAAGTGCTTTGGGATGGAGATGCAATAGGGAAGTTGTGCCAACATATCTCATCAGCCACCTGGTGGAAGGGGCTTTGTGGATCTGAGGCTCTTTCCCCTGTTGCCTCCATCATCCTCCAAATCCCACCAACATCAGCCGCCTCAGAGCGCAACTGGTTCTTGTTTGGGAACACACACACCAAAGCACGCAACAGGCTGACCAATACAAGGGTTGAAAAATTGGTGGCCATCCGAGCAAATTTGAGGCTTTTTGAGCCTGACAACGAGCCATCCTCAACAAGGTTGGAAAGTGACAGTGAAGATGAGACCTCAGAGATGTTCAAGAGGTGGACATTGAGGAGGTCCAGGGAGAAGGAATGGAAGCCTGAGAGGAAGACAACAAAAGCTTTCATTTTTACTAATTTAATTAAAGTTCAATTCGTAACTAAATAGTTTTTTTTGGTATTTTTATTGGAAGGATTTAATCATTTGCAATTATGTATACTTATGATAAGGTAAAA
Source organism: Thymallus thymallus (assembly GCA_023634145.1). Lineage (NCBI taxonomy): Eukaryota > Metazoa > Chordata > Actinopteri > Salmoniformes > Salmonidae > Thymallus > Thymallus thymallus. Next base: position 8,522,274 of record CM042413.1, read on the forward strand.
GGTTTATGTTTCTGTCTCCATATGGTATAGTAAATATATCCAATAAAAAAAATCTACATTTAAGTGGCATTAATATTAATTCACATATATTCCCGTTAATTCCCACGGAAAGTTTCCACCTATGAATATTCCCCAAAATGTGCAACCCTAGTTGTAAGGTCAGTAGCTTATTTTGAAGTGGAAGATGGCTGCTCATTATTACTCAGGGAGGTTTAGTGAATGCATTGCATGTTTCTAGCTATGCATGCTAGTTAAATAAATAGTTTTAAACTGTGGATAGGCCAGTGTGTGTGTGTGTGTGTGAATGGTCTTGCACTGAGCGGGAGTAAACGTGACAGTGCCCCCCTCCCTGACACGCGGCTTCAGCCGCAGGACGACGCTGACCAGACGGACGGTCCCAAAGACAAGGAGCGGGCCGGTCGAGCCAGCTGAGGCACGGGAACCTGTCCAACCACCTGAGGCACGGGAAGCTGTCCAACCACCTGAGGCACGGGAACCTGTCCAACCACCTGAGGCACGGGACCCTGTCGAGCCCGCTGAGGCACGGGAGCCTGCCGAGCCCGCTGAGACACGGGAGCCTGTCGAACCTGCCGAGGTACGGGAACCTGTCGAGCCAGCTGAAGCATGACCGGTTGTGTCGGCTGTGGCATTTGGAACTGACGTCACCTGAGAAATCCCTGTTGCTTCCATGTGGTGGGTCAGCATTCGGTAACAGACGCTGGGAGACGAGAAGCAAGTACGGGGTGTGAATTTCATAATAAATAAACATATGAAAACAAAACACGAACAGCGTCTGGACAGATAAAGGGATGGAAATCATAGAAGTGATGCAGTCCAGGTGAGCATTGAGGTGCAGGTACGTGTAACGACAGGTGTGCACAATAATCACCACACTGGAAACGTTGAGCGCCGGAGAGGGGTAGCGGGAGTAAACGTGACAATCAGTGGCTAACTGCAAGCGTTGGAAAGCAATCACTTTTTTGCTTCCCCTGCTATTCGGTGGAGAGGGTGTGTGGTCCAAGTCAGGGTTTAAGAGTCTCTTTTACAAGCTTAAAAGTATGAACATTGAATACAGCATTCAAAACAACTGGAAACTCGGGAACTGGGAACTACTAAGTGTATGTTGTGTGGTAAGCTGTTAGTAGCCCATGTGCCTCACCCTAATAATTTAGGCCCTTTCCCCCTCATAACTTAGCCTACTGTTCTGACTTGGTGGTGCATTTGTAGCCTATAGCCTGTTTTAGAGAAATGTCTGTAAGAACTTTCATTGTCTGCTTATATGTCCCCTTTACTTATCATACGGTTCTGATCTAGTGTACAGGGAGAACACTGTAAGAACGGCCCATGTTCTGAATTCTGGCACTGTAAATTACAAAAGTGCTGAACAAATAGTTATACTGACTACGTCCGTCTTAGCTCGCTCATTAATGTCTTAATCGAAACGAAGCATTGCCTATTATCCGCTCATCATTCCCTTATGCCATAGTTTGTACGTCTCAATTGTGAGTAGAAATCACATTTGTTTAAGCAAGTCAGCCATATCAGCTATGTTTTTTTTTAAGGCAGTAAATGAGGCTGAATGAACTGTTTCGCCTCCAGACAAGGCTCCACTGATAGCCAGGTGTAGCAGTGATAAGGATTCACTCCATGGTGCTGAAAAGACAGCTCTGCTGTTGGGACAGCTTTATGTCGGCCCTAACAGTTTGTGGGTATGGTTTGTCATCGTTATAGTGCAATTAATGTAATGTTTAGTGTTGTGTAGTGGCTTTGCTGGCATGCATACAAATAAATGAATTTTCCCCACCAAGATTTACATGCTAAAAGAATTCAGACCCCTTGACTTTTTACACATTTTGTTACGTTACAGCATTATTCTAAGATTGATTAAATAATTATTTTCCTCATCAATCTACACACAATACCCCATAATAACAAAGCAAAAACAGGTTTTTAGACATTTTAGCCAATTTAAAAAATACAGAAATATCACTTGCATATCATTTACATAAGTATTCAGACCCTTTACACAGTACTTTGTTGAAGCACCTTAGGCAGTGATTACAGCATCGAAACTGATTGGGTATGACGCTACAAGCTTGGGACACCTGTATTTGGGGAGTTTCTCCCATTCTTCTCTGCAGATCCTCACAAGCTTTGTCAGGTTGTATGGGGAGCGTCGCTGCACAGCTATTTTCAGGTCTCTCCAGAGATGTTCGATCGGGTTCAAGTCCGGGATCTGGCTGGGCCACTCAAGGACAAGGACAAGCCACCCCTGCGTTGTATTGGCTGTGTGCTTAGGGTCGTTGTCCTGTTGGAAGGTGAACCTTCACCCCAGTCTGAGGTCCTGAGCGCTCTGGAGCAGGTTTTTTATCAAGGATCTCTCTGTACTTTGCTCCGTTCATCTTTCCCTTGATCCTGACTAGTCTACCAGTCCCTGCCGCTGAAAAACATCCCGTGCTGCCACTACCATGCTTCACCGAAGGGATGGTGCCAGGTTTCCTCCAGACGTGACGCTTGGCATTCAGGCCAAAAAGTTCAATCTTGGTTTCATCAGACCAGACCAATCTTGTTTCTCATGGTCTGAGAGTCCTTTAGGTGCCTTTTGGCAAACTCTAAACGGGCTGTCATGTGCCTTTTACTGAGGAGTGGCTTCCGTCTGACCACTCTACCATAAAGGCGTGATTGGTGGAGAGCTGCAGAGATGGTTCTCATTCTGGAAGGTTCTCCCATCTCAACAGAAGAACTCTGTAGCTCTATCAAAGTGACCATCATGTTCTTGGTCACCTCCCTGACCAAGGCCCTTCTCCCCCGATTGCTCAGTTTGGTTAGGCGGCCAGATCTAGGAATAGCCTTGCTGGTTCCAAACTTCTTCCATTTCAGAATGATGGAGACGACTGTGTTCTTGGTGACCTTCAATGCTGAAGAAATATGTTGGCACCCTTCCCCAGATCTGTGCATCGTTTAAATCCTGTCTCAGAGCTTAACAGACAATTCATTATTGCAACTACTTCAAAGGAATTCATCTCCTACCTCTGCACCTTTGGCGTCTACCTACAGTCCCATTTCAAGGTTGATCAAGGAAGTGGTTAATAGACATTGACACATATTACACAGAGACCCCAGATTTGGTAAAGCATTTCGATCCCCCCAAAGTTGCTATTAGAGACCCTCAAATTTACGGGATTGCTTAGTCAGGTCAGATTTGCCTATCATGTCCAATTTCCCTTGTTACAACTGTGTTCACTGTTATGCCATGATCAGAGGGAACTCTTTTTATCTATCCCCATTCGGGTGAGAGGATAAAGGTTTGAGGTAGAATAACATGTAACATGAAATATGTTGTATAAGTGTTCCTGTAGCTTTTATTACTGTATGTAGGTAAGACCAAACATAATCTTAAGACAAGGATACAGTATGTGAGCATAAGAGCTCCATTCACAACCACAAAGAAAAATCAGCTTTTCAATAGCCATAGAACTCAGTGCCTTACGTTACAGGGCCTTCAGAAAGTAATCATATACCCTTGACTTATTTAACATTTTATTGTTACTGCCTGAATTCAAAATGGATTAAATACATTTTTTACCTACACACAATATCCCATAATGAAAAAATGTTTTTAGAAATGTTTGCAAATTTATTGACAATTAAATACAGAAATATCTCATTTACATAAGTATTCACACCCCTGAGTCAATTCTTTGTACAAGCACCTTTGGCGGCGATTACAGCTTTGAGTCGTCTTGGGTATGTCTACAGTGGTTACTTGTTTAAAAGTTGCATTATACTGCAGCATGGCTTGCAAGATGCTGCGTGCGGTATGGTACAGCCTAGTATTTTACTGTCGGCCATTTTTGCTGTTAATGCTCGTTGAAACCACCAGAGGGCATCATTGAGGGCGTCTTTATTTTTTTTATTTTTTATTTCACCTTTATTTAACCAGGTAGGTCAGTTGAGAACAAGTTCTCATTTGCAACTGCGACCTGGCCAAGACAAAGCAAAGCAGTGCGACAAAAACAACACAGAGTTACACAGTAAACAAACATGGTAAAAACACAATAGAAAATCTAAATACAGAGTGCAAAATGTAGTGCAAAATGCAGTAAGGTTAGGAGGTAGGACAATAAATAGACCATAGTGGTGAGATAAATTACAGATTATCATCATTAACACAGGAATGAAGGATGTGCAAATTATGATGTGCAAATAGAGATACTGGAGTGCAAGATTTGTGAAAATAACAAAAATAAATATGGGGATGAGGTAGTAGTGTGGGCTATTTACAGAAGGGCTATATACAGGTGCAGTGATCGATAAGCATCTTTGACAGCTGACGCTTAAAGTCAGTGAGGGAGATAGGAACCTCTAGCTTCAGTGATTTTTGCAATTCGTTCCAGTCATTGGCAGCAGCGAACTGGAAGGAATGGCGGCCAAAGGAGGTGTTGGCTTTGGGGGTGACCAGTGAGATAAACCTGCTGGAGCGCATGCTACGGGTGGGTGTTGCTATAGTGACCAGTGAGCTGAGATAGGGCGGTGATTTACCTAGTAATGACTTATAGATGACCTGGAGCCAGTGGGTTTGGCGACGAATATATAATGAAGGCCAGCCAACGAGAGCATACAGGTCGCAGTGGTGGGTAGTGTATGGGGCTTTGGTAACAAAACGGATGGCACTGTGATAGACTACATCCAATTTGCTAAGTAGAGTGCTGGAGGCTAGTTTGTAAATGACATCGCCGAAATCAAGGATCGGTATGATAGTCAGTTTTACAAGGGCATGTTTGGCAGCATGAGTGAAGGAGGCTTTGTTGCGAAATAGGAAGCCAATTCTGGATTTAATTTCGGATTGGAGATGGTTGATGTGAGTCTGGAAGTTGAGTTTACAGTCTAACCAGATGCCTAGGTATTTGTAGGTGTCCACGTATTCTAATTCGGACCCGTCGAGAGTAGTGATGATAGTCCGGTGGGCGGGTGCTGGCAGCGTTCGATAGAAAAGCATGCACTTAGTTTTACTAGCGTTTAAGAGCAGTTGGAGGCCACGGAAGGAGTGTTGTATGGCATTGAAGCTTGTTTGAAGGTTAGTAAACACAGTGTCCAAAGAGGGGCCAGATGTATACAGAACGGTGTCATCTGCGTAGAGATGGATCAGAGAGTCACCAGCAGCAAGAGCGACATCGTTGATGTATATAGAGAAAAGGGTTGGCCCAAGAATTGAACCCTGTGGCACCCCCATAGAGACTGCCAGAGGATCGGACAATAGGCCCTCCGATTTGACACACTGAACCCTGTCTGCAAAGTAGTTAGAGAACCAGGCAAGGCAGTCACTTGAGAAACCAAGGCTGTTGAGTCTGCCAATAAGAATGCGGTGATTGACAGAGTCGAAAGCCTTGGCCAGGTCGATGAAGACGGCTGCACAGTACTGTCTTTTATCGATGGCGGTTATGATATCGTTCAGTACCTTGAGCGTAGCTGAGGTGCACCCATGACCAGCTCGGAAACCAGATTGCATAGCAGAGAAGGTACGGTGGGATTCGAAGTGGTCAGTTATCTGTTTGTTAACTTGGCTTTCGAAAACTTTAGAAAGGCAGGGCAGGATGGATATTGGTCTATAACAGTTTGGGTCTCCTCCTTTGAAGAGGGGGATGACCGCGGCAGCTTTCCAATCTCTAGGGATCTCAGACGATACGAAAGAGAGGTTGAACAGGCTAGTGATAGGTGTTGCAACAATTTTGGCAGATAATTTCAGAAAGAGAGGGTCCAGATTATCTAGCCCAGCAGATTTGTAGGGGTACAGATTTAGCAGCTCTTTCAGAACATCAGCCGTCTGGATTTGGGTGAAGGAGAAGCAGGGGGGCTTGGGCAAGTAGCTGCCGGGGGTACAGAGCTGTTGGCCGGGATAGGGGTAGCCAGGTGGAAAGCATGGCCAGCCGTAGCAAAATGCTTATTGAAGTTTTCGATAATCGTGGATTTATCGGTGGTAACAGTGTTTCCGAGCTTCAATGCAGTGGGCAACTGGGAGGAGGTGCTCTTATTCTCCATGGACTTTACAGTGTCCCAGAAGTTTTTGGAGTTAGTACTACAGGAAGCAAATTTCTGTTTGAAAAAGCTGGCCTTTGCTTTTCTAACTGACTGTGTGTACTTGTTCCTGACTTCCCTGAATAGCTGCATATCGCGGGGGCTATTCGATGCTAATGCAGTGCGCCACAGGATGTTTTTCTGTTGGTCTAGTGCAGACAAGTCTGGGGTGAACCAAGGGCTATATCTATTCTTAGTTCTACGTTTTTTGAAAGGGGCATGCTTATTTAGGATGGTGAGGAAAGCACTTTTAAAGAACAACCAGGCGTCCTCTACTGACGGGATGAGGTCAATATCCTTCCAGGATACCTGGGCCAGATCGAATAGAAAGGCCTGCTCACAAAAGTGTTTTAGGGAGCGTTTAACAGTGATAAGGGGTGGTCGTTTGACAGCTGACCCATTGCGAACGCAGGCGATGAGGCAGTGATCGCTGAGATCCTGGTTGAAAACAGAGGAGGTGTATTTGGAGGGCAAGTTAGTCAAGATGATATCAATAATGGTACCCATGTTTACGGATTTTGGGTTGTACCTGGTGGGTTCCTTGATAATTTGTGTGAGATTGAGGGCATCTATCTTAGATTGAAGGACAGCCGGGGTGTTAAGCATATCCCAGTTTAAGTCACCTAACAGTACAAACTCTGAAGATAGATGGGGGGCAATCAATTCACATATGGAGTCCAGGGCACAGCTGGGGGCTGAGGGGGGTCTGTAACAGGCGGCAACAGTGAGAGACTTATTTCTGGAAAGGTGGATTTTTAAAAGTAGAAGCTCAAACTGTTTGGGCACGGACCTGGACAGTATGACAGAACTCTGCAGGTTATCTCTGCAGTGTATTGCAACTCCGCCACCTTTGGCAGTTCTATCTTGACGGGAAATATTGTAGTTGGGGATGGAGATTTTCGAATTATTGGTGGCCTTCCTGAGCCAGGATTCAGACACAGCTAGGACATCCGGGTTGGCGGAGTGTGCTAAAGCAGTGAATAAATCAAACTTAGGGAGGAGGTTTCTAATGTTGACATGCATGAAACCAAGGCTTTTACGGTTACAGAAGTCAACAAATGAGAGCGCCTGGGGGATAGGTGTAAAGCTGGGAGCTACAGGACCTGGGTTTACCTCTACATCACCAGAGGAACAGAGGAGGAGTAGGATTAGGGCACGGCTGAAGGCATTAAGAACTGGTCGTCTAGTGCGTTGGGTACAGAGAGTAAAAGGAGCAGATTTCTGGGCGTGTTGGAATAGATTGAGGGCATAATGTACAGACAAGGGTATCGTAGGGTGTGAGTTCAGTGGAGGTAAACCTAGGCGTTGGGTAATGAAGAGAGAGGTTGCATCTATTTGCATTTATGAAGCTTGTTGGAGCTTGCTTACTTTGTGATTGTGTGTATTAAATGTATTTATTATACTGGAGGCTATTGATAGATAGATAGATAGATAGATAGATAGATAGATAGATAGATAGATAGATAGATAGATAGATAGATAGATAGATAGATAGATAGATAGATAGATAGATAGATAGATAGATAGATAGATAGATAGATAGATAGATAGGTACTTTATTGATCCCCCGGGGGGGAAATTTCATAATCAAGCAGCTACAACAAAAACACAGGGCAGGTGCAAAATGCCACAACGAAAGTACACAAAAGACAGATACACGGTACATGATACATAGAGCGGCAGTATGAAAAAGTATAGAAATACAGGATATCTGGAGTGCAAAAAAAAGCTATAAAAGGACATTGCATAGTATGAGTGGTTGGCTGAATATGTACACTATACATTGGTGGATGTTGGATGGTTAACTATACTATACAGGTTGATGGCAGAGAAATACTTCAGTAGCTAATGCGTATGATATGAGCGAGGGTAATAATAGTTTACTTAATAGACAGACTGGGTAAATGAACAGGTAAGTGAAAAATTTGCATGGTTAAATTAGCTGTACAGTTAGGTATACAGTTATATTTACAGATAAGTGAATACTTGCATGTTTACACTAACTGTACAGGTAAATGACAGGAAGAGATACTTTAATAGCTAAATGTGTGTATGATATCATTGGGGTAATAATAGTAATTCCCTTAAAATACAGTCCTTAGTGCGCAGGGTTTAATTACAGACAACTGCACTTATTGCACATTTGATATACTAAAAGCAATGAGAAAAGGTGCAACTGACAGGATACTAATATGCATTCCTGAGTGAATGCCTAGGTCCAATAATTACTTACAATATTGCATGTGATATAATATAACAACTGTACATGGGTATGTATATACAGACCTGTATGAATAAGTAGGTCCTGAGTGGATGAGTGCTGACGGAACAGAGTTACTCACGGTTGGATGCATAATTGTTAAACTAGGTCCTAGCACCCCAACAGTTCCAGATCTATGTTGCCGACGGCACGGCACCCCGGTGAGGCATTATATAGTCTCATAGCCGCCGGCAGGAAGGACCTCCTGTAGCGCTCTCTGGCACACCGTGGTGGGATCAGTCTGTGACTGAAAGAGCTCCTCTGCGTCATAACCATAGCGTGCAGAGGGTGGGTGACGTTGTCCATGATGGCCAGCAGTTTGGCCAGGATCCGTCTCTCCGCCACCTCCTCTAGAGTGTCAAGGCTCATCCCCAGGACAGAGCTAGCCTTCCTGATCAGCTTATTTACCCGAGAAGCATCACCGGCTTTGATGTTTGCTCCCCAGCACACCACTGCAAAAAAGATGGCACTGGCCACCACAGTGGTAGGCTACTCGTTGAGTCCTGGCTATTCTACTGTTAATATGCATTTCGCACATCAGACCTTCATGGTGTTTAGAGGATGAAATGCTCAGTAAGTTTTTGTCTTTCATGATATTGTAATGACCCTGGGTTTATAAGCGTGGATATCGACTCTGCCGCTCGAGCATGCTTTTGGGGCACAGTCGATAGCGCGCTGGGCTTCGGGCCCGACGGTTGAGGATTCGAAACCTGCTCCCTGCCTGTTTCATTACAATATTTATGTTAATGTTTTAAATATGTTTATAAATGTATATGTTTATTAAGCATATGGTGATGGCATCAACTGCGCACATGTACATTATTTTTTTTAAAATTGAATTAAGTAATATTTTTTACAGTAGTGACGGACATGTTTTTGTCTTTCATGATGTTTATCTTAATGTAGGCCTACTACTAGAGTGTAAAATACACATATTTCGGTAAATATGTTAAAGTACTTCAGGCGCGCTACAATTACCAGTAGAGAAATAAAATGTTGCTAATTATTCTATAGACCGATAAGCATGACTGTAAGGTTTATGTTCAGAGAGGTCTCTGGAAACCTTTATGGTTTTCAGGTTTGGTGTCCAGAGACGTCTCTGGAAATCTCTGTTTCAGTTTTGGAATTGGTCCCCAATTAGAGGCAGGTGCGCCGCATTGCCTCTAATTGGGGAGCCTATTCATGTTCAGCATTCCCGCCTGTGTTTGTGTGTTTTTGTGTGTGTTCCTTTGTGTTCGCGCCGGTTCATGGTCGCAGTCTCTCCTTTTGTTATTTTTGTGTTTTCTTATTAAAAAAATGAATTTTATCGCACTACAGCTCTGCGCCTCGGGTCCTGTCTCATAGCGATCGTGACAATGACGGTCAAATGTATAACAATATTGTGAAAAACAAGTGTTTGAAAACATGTTTTCAAAATGCCTCCAGCTGTCCATCACTACTGTAAATAAAAACACAGCATCTAAAGTGGTACAATTATATCAATTAATTCGATAAAAAAAATGCACATAATGCTTGATGCATTTTTCGTTAGGGCAAATCAGGTCTGTGATATTTAATTAGAAATGTTGTTCACTGTAACCACAATGTCACAAATAATTGAACACACACACAACATGAGCAGATTAACTTGGTCAAAACATTGTCAGCCTTTAAATGCTGATCGTGGAGCTGGGGGTAAGTGCATCCTACAGTAGCCGGGCTCTAAAACCTGCTAATCTATTGTCCTGCAAATAGTCTGGATTGCTGCCCTGTTTTCAATCGTCCACATGGCTGGGAGAACCTATTCATGCAAGTAAATACATTTTGAAAATGTAAAAAAACGGATGTATTATTAGCTAACTAGCTACAGTGCATTTTAACTAAAATGAGCTGCTAACTTAGCTAGCTAGTTTACATACTGTATAGATAGCTAGCTAAGTTAATTACATTTGACCAGCTACCTAATATTAGCTAGCTATCTTGATTAATGTATCACTATAAAGTACAGTCATGTGAAAAAGAAAGTACACCCCCTGGAAAGTTATTTTTTATATTTATTTTTACATATTTGGACAGATGGGTATGTAATCTTCACTTCAACACTATTGACAGATAAAGGTTACCCAATTTAACAAATCACACACACAAAAAAAACTGTTGAAAATGTTATGCAATTCAAAAAATGCCTTTTCCTTATGGGGAAAAAGTTAGTACACCCCTACCTTTACCATCACATAAAATGGCTAAAATTAGAATTAGGTGTACCAAAACAAGTGCAAATGATTAGAAAACATTAGAGAGAAACTTAGGAGGGTCTAGCCTTCCATAAAGATAAGAAAATTGGTCTGGTTTGGTCTTAACCATATGGGTGTGTGGTAACACATAATTCAAATATCAAACGACCTACCCAAGGCCTTCAGAAGAAAGATTATTGATGCCCATCAGTCTGGGAGGGGTTACAAATCCATTTCCAAGCAATGTGATGGTAAAGGTAAGGGTGTACTAACTTTTTCCCCACAAGGAAAAGGCATTTTTGTGTATTTTAATTGCATAACATTTTCAACTGTATTTTTTGTTGTTGTGTGATTTGTTATATTGGGTAACCTTTAACTGTCAATAGTGTTGAAGTGAAGATTACGTAACCATCTGTCCAAATATGTGAAAAAAAAGAGAGAACTTTCCAGGGAGTGTACTTACCTTTTCACATGACTGTACATGTGTAGGTAGCTAGCTATGGAGGAGGGTGAAAGGATGAGAAGTGAGGACAGAGAACATAATATTCAGTGCTGTCTAATTTGAGTATAATGAAGTCTATTTCTTGTGAGGTTTTCTGTCCTCAGATACAGAGAGCTGTGAAAGCCTGTCTGCAGATTAAGAGCAGCGGTTCTCAGTCCTGCTCCTGGGGACTCAAAGGGGTGCACATTTTTTAGTTTTTGCCTTTGCACTACACAGCTGATTCAATTGATCAAGTCATCATCAAGCTTCAAGTGGTATTTATGTATTCATTAGTGACGCTATCCTTGATGTGATCCTGCTATTGTCACATTCTACACATGTACATGTATCTATCTATCCAATGTTATCATGATTTGTTATAAGGGATATTATACTTTAGTAAGTCACGATCTGGTAATGTAAAAGTCTGATAATGACATTAGCTTCTATTGTTTGTCCTCATGTGTCTGTTTTTCAGCATAAAGTACTCTGTAGCCCCTTATTGTGGACACCAGGTGAGACCACACACACACACAGATTCCTGTTGAACAGTCTCTTTAAGGACCTTATTTTCTCAGTAACAAACTCTCTCCTTCACTTCATCCCTCTCCCACCTTGTCACTAAATACTCTAGGTTATATCAGCTGTGTTGGTGAACCCCTCCCGCATCTGAACTGGCTGACACAGCATGATCATAGGTGAGAGGTCACTTGGTCGGGTCAACAGGAAGTATTATTAAAGAGATGCTTTACATTGAAATACAGATAGAGATGTAGTAGTCCCAGAGTTAATTATCCAAGGTCAGTTTTGCATTTCACCTCCTGATGATTATGATGACTGACCGTGTTAGAATGAAAAAAAAAAAAGGCTTAATCATGCTCTCTCTCTATCCATCTGTCTCTCGTCTGCAGGTATGTTTTGATGTGAGAGAGGAAGCCAGTCCCGTCATCGCCACCTCACCCGCTCTTAAGATATCCTTCGGGCCAACTGGGGGCCCAAGGCTTGTTAGGAGACACCGCTAGAGACACTATGTAATTGTGATGAACTGAGAGAATATTAGGGTAGCACGGTAATTCATTAATCATATGCTGTCTTCCCTGCTCCTCTGTTCTTACCTCTCTCCCCACCTCCTCAAATTGCACTTATTTATTCATAATATTACAATCAGACTTTTGAAGTCGATACAACAGGCTATGATACAGTAGCTGAGGTTCAATTCATTTGCTATGGACTTGCGCTAGTGTTCCAGCTTAGCAACGTTCTATTGCCGTTTTTCAGCCTTGGGTGAATTTTGACTCGTTCTATTGTCCAGCCTACCACTGTTTCACAAGACGACAGCCTGGATTTGCTGGTTCTCAGGAGTCCCTAAAACATTAAACAACACAAATTACAATTTCATACTCATGTCATAAAACTAGCTAGCTAGCTGGCTAATGTTAACTAGTCAGCTAACTTGCAAAATAGCGATTTTCGTAGATTATGACAAATGACAAAATAATATGCACAATTGTTTTTAATTGTGCACAAATATGCACAAATAATGTCTCTACATGAACTAACATATTCCTCTCAATTGTACATTTTTTGCTTGACTCGTTATGACGTTATAATTACTTACATTTGCTTCCACCGTAATGTTTTGTCAGCCATCTTTGCTTAACTAAGTCACCAGCTATGTGTCCCATAGCGTCAAATTCGTCATTGGAACCACTCGATATGATTGGACATACAAAAACCTTGGGACCCAAATGCATAATGACTGCTCTAACTCCCCCCTGTGGTGGTCTGGAGCAATGAAGCCGTGCCACTAGGTACCTCTTAGTCCCGTGGCATAAACTTGCAACTTTTAAAGGAGGAACCATTGTATATCAGCTTTGTACATCTGGATTTGCGGATTTTCTCCCATTCTTCCATGCAGATTTTCTCAAGCTCTGTTAAGTTAAATGGGGAGCGCTGGTGAACAGCAATCTTCAAGTCTTTCCACTGATTTATTTTATGGGATTCAAGTCTGTGCTTTGGCTGGGCCACTTAAGGACTTCCACATTCATGTTCTGAAGCCATTCCAGCTTCGCTTTGGCTGTATGCTTGGGGTCCTGTTGGAATGTAAATCTTTGCCCCAGTCTAAGGTCGTTTGCACTCTAAAGCAGGTTCTCATCAAAGATTTGCCTGTATTTGGCTACATTCATTGTTCCCTCTATCTTTACCAGTCTCCCCGTCCCTGCCGCTGAATAGCATCCCCATATCATGATGCTGCCACCGCCATGCTTCACGTAGGGATGGTGTTAGACGGGTGATGGGCTGTGCCTAGTCTTCTCAAGACATAGAGGTTTGCGGTCGGACGGCCAGCTCTAGGCAGAGTCTGGGTAGTTCCATTTATTTTCCATTTCCCAATGATGGAGACCACTTTAGAAATTGTTTTTAAATTTGATATCCTTCCCTAGATATATGCCTCATTACAATTATATGTCAGAGATCTACGGACAGTTGCTTGGACTTCATGGTATAATTTCTGCTCTGACATACCTTACGTACAGTGCCTTCAGAAAGTATTCATATCCCTTGACACATTCCACATTTTGTTGTTACAGCCTGAATTCAAAATAGATTAAATTGATTTTTTTTCACCCATCTTCACACAATACCCCATAATGACAAAGTGAAAGCATGTGTTTAGTATTCAAACCCCTGAGTCAATACATTTTAGAATCACTTTTGAAAGCGATTATAGATGTGAGTCTTTCTGAGTAAGTCTCTAAGAAGTTTTCACACCTAGATTGTACTCTATTTGACCATGATTATTATCTAAATTCTTCAAGCACTGTCAAATTGGTTGTTGATCATCGGTAGACAACCATTTTCCAGCCACACACTTGTACTGCACATACACAATGTGACTTACTCTTTCATTGACATCATTCAACCAATAATGAAAAGCTCTCTCTGCTCACACGCACAATAGCAATCCCATCTGGCTGATGTCCTTATTCTAACGCCTCCATCACACAACGCTCCCACAGAGCATTAAGCCATTAAATAAGGCTGTCACTTAGAAACCCCTCCGCCGCTAATGAAAACGGTTTCTCTCTGTCACTGCCATTGTAAAACAAGCCACCAGAGCTGAAAATCACCATCACAATAATTTCCCAGCCAGTTTCCCCCTGCACCCAGCCACTGGTGGTGAATAAACATGAAATTGATCTCCATCTGGATCAGGGAAGAGCCATAACAGAGTCTGAGAAATGGAAATGACCCAGCTTTGGAGGATGAAGACTGAAAATCAATAGTGCTGAAGCTGATCCTTGTCATAACACACAAGTTAATTTTCCTCCGATCTGTCGTGTCTACTGCACGCATGCATTGGATCCTAATCAATTCACTGATGAGTGGGCTTGGATAGGAGGCTGTGTAGGAGGGAGTGGATCCTGTTATGTTTGGCTCTTTCTAAGGGGTAGCTATCTCTGTTGGCTCAGTATCCCTGCCTGCTCTGTCATAGCTATTAGCTCAGTTACAGATTGGGAGTAAATGGCTCTGTCTTTAGATCCGTTGAGTTTATTAGTCACATGCACAGAGTCACAGATGTGTGGGAGGGGAATGGGGAGGGAGTGAGAAGTGATCAAAAACAATAACAGTATATACATATTTACAACTGTAACAATGATAAAATGTCCATTGCAGAGTAAATGTCTATTGGGTGGGGCAGGTTGGTCAGGTGGGGAGTCGGTAGCTGCCTTGTGGTGGCTATTCAGCAGCCTGATGGTCTGGGGGGTAGAAGCTCTTGGCCAGTCTGACAGTTTTTTGCCATGATGCTCCTATACTGTTCATGTCTGAGTGATGGAAACGGGGAGAACAGGCTGTGGCTCGGGGTGGCTGAGGTCCTTGATGATCTTTTTATATTTATTTTATTTCATCTTTATTTAACCAGGTAGGCCAGTTGAGAACAAGTTCTCATTTACAACTGCGACCTGGCCAAGACAAAGCAAAGCAGTGCGACAAAAACAACAACACAGAGTTCCACATGAGAATAAACAAATGTACAGTCAATAACACAATAGAGAATCTATATACAGAGTGTGCAAATGTTGTGCAAAATGCAGAAAGGTTAGGAAGGTAGGACAAAAAATAGGCCATAGTGGTGAGATAAATTACAGATTAGAAATTAACACTGGAGTGACAGATGTGCAGATGATGATGTGCAAATAGAGATACTGGAGTGCAAATGAGCAAAAATAATAAATATGGGGATGAGGTAGTAGGGTGGGCTATTTACAGATGGGCTATGTACAGGTACAGCGATCTGTAAGCTGCTCTGACAGCTGATGCTTAAAGTTATTGAGGGAGATGGTAGTCTCCAGCTTCAGTGATTTTTGTAATTCGTTCCAGTCATTGGCAGCAGAGAACTGGAAGGAATGGCGGCCAATTCAGAACCAGCCATTCTAGTGGGTGGTACACACACACACACACAGTGGAAAATGTGATACCTTCTTTGGATCTGGGTTGAGCAGAAAACTCCTTTAACCCCATACCTATGGACTGCATCAGCTCTTATGGGCAGCCGCCTAGAACACAGAAAGAAACAGGGTTTAAATACATGCCAGGTGTTCTCTTAATTTGTCAATTGTCCAATGAGCCTGCTTGATGAATTAAGACACCTGTGAGGCTGTGACACAAACACTCTCTGAAATGAACAATTATTAACACAATAGACACACAAACAACTACAAACAGAAAAAACAGACTTAGATAGAAACAAAAGCCAATGTCTGCAGCTGCATTCAGTGGAGCAGAAACTCTAGTATATTCATCCTGGAATATACAAGGTCATCTGCCTTTGGCCTAAAGAGCAGTAACCCGGACTTAAAGAATTTGGGCCGGTACATAATAGAAAACCAGGTTTTATTCACCCCCCCCCCCCATTTCAACTTACAATATATCATATGGCAAATGCCATTGTAACATATTGCAATTGGAAAACAATCAAGTCAGCCATTGCATTGCTTAAAATCATCATAAACAGTCAATGGACAACACATATTAATTGTATTTGTACAGTAGAGTGTCCCAGTAGTGGACTTTATTAATTTATGCCCTTTAACTGCATGTCAAATTCATGATAGAAAGTACCCATTGAAAGACATTGCTAATGGACAGTGTCAATTTGCCATACGTTTTAACAGGCAGATAACATCACCAAATGGACAAGCTAAAATTATCACTGAACAACAAACAAATGGCCTCACTATAGTCTCTAGGCCGTTCCGAGTTCAACGAGGTGCTCCACTTGACTGTAGCGCGCTCGGTCTGACCGCAGTGACTGTGCAAAGAAGTAGGCCCAAAATGAAGCCTGACTAGAAGTGATTTCAACATGCTTTTGACATTTCGGCCACTGGATCATGCAAAGACATGCCGTTTTCGACTGGGATCATCTGCGGGAGGCCTGCCTGTATGCTATCCCACTGGACCTGAGATGTCACCTTATTTACACCTCCAGGCCTACACATTAGAGTATGGCTTACTCCCTGGAACTACAGACCTCCAGGCAACAACCCACATCTCATATTCAATTTGGAAAGGGTTCACTGACTTTTGGGTTTCAAACTGACTTCCTATGATCATTCATGGCTAATGGACATACCATCATGATTTAGCACTTTTGATACTTACATATGCCATTTGGACATTTCATATGCCATTTGGCCATTTGGACTTGGTTCTGTGACTTTTGGGTTTGGAAACCGACTTCCTATGATCATGTATGGCAAATGGACATAACATCCTGATTTAGCACTTTCAATACATACATATGCGATTTGGACATTTCATATGCCATTTGGCCATTTCATATGCCATTTGGACTTGATTCTGTGACTTTTGGGTTCGGAACCTGACTTCCTTTAATCATATATGACAAGTGGACCTTTTGACCATCTGCCTGTATTATATGCCTGAAATGGACAAAACATAGGCCTTATGGACAAACCTGTTTAAAATAAGACAAATCTATATCCATACGGTTCTTCAGTAATGTATAATGGACTTTTCAAAAAACAAAAGTGTCATTTCACCCTTGAAAACAAACTTTGTGTTATTTTCCCATATGTTTTCATACGGTGGACCGTGCTCGTCACCTTTTGAATTTTTGGTTTACTACAGTGGCATTTGCCATGTTCCATTTGCAATATGTTTTGATCGATATGCCGCCCAATTCAGTGGTGTTTGCAATTGTGTATATGTTTTGCCCAATGGCAATAAGTTGCCATTCATTGTTGCCCATTAGGCCTATGCTTTCCCTTACATGGCATCCTGAATGAGGGAAGGCCCGCCCTCTTGGGACTGGAGCCTACATCACCTGGTGGTGCAGCAGTTCGGGTGGGCGCAGGTGGATCGGTTTGCCTCCCTGGGCAATGCACACTGCCCCCTGTGGTACTCCATGTCGGAGCCACCAGGGCCTCTGGGTCACGATAGGCCAGGGCTGGAGCTTTAGGCAACGCTGAACCAACCGCAGAGGGAGGTGCCACATTTACCCGATAGTACCTAGCAAAGTAGCAAGAGTAAGCCCAGCTGGCCGCAGCACAGATATCAGCGAGGGTCACTCCTCTCAGTAGAGCCCAGGATGCCACACCTCGTGTTGAATGTGCCACCACAGATCCCAGCACTGACCTGTCAGCCAGGCAGTATGCAGTCGCAATCGTGTCCACGATCCAGGGCGTCGCCTCCCCTTCTGGGGACTGTGCCGGGATCCCCCCTTCCACATTGACGGCCCCTGCGTCTCGGTCCCACACTGGGGCTTCGCCGCTGGCTGGCCAGGTCCCTCTAGCACCGACTAAATCTGATACGGGTATATCAATATATTGGAGTGATCCAATATAGTGAAACATAACAAAGCCCGACATAGCCAGCCAATCCCGCACAGGCTGGCTATGTGGTCCTGTTGAGGGAGAACTCTATTGAGTGAGAACTCTATCTTCCTCCTCTCTCTGTTCTGTGTGTGATAGGCTGACACTGTGTGACAGCAGCATTGCTTTTATACGGGTTGGCAGCATTAAAAATGACAACTATTTCCCAAACTATCCATTTTTAAACAAAACACGATGCTACATTCACTAACACTGGTTGTCAAGTGACATTTTAGGCGTTCTCTGGTTGGTTTCTAGGGATGCTGTCAATGGATCTGAAAACAGCTGGTCTATGCATAGGAACTTTGAATGTCAGATCGAAACAATGTATAGGGGAGCTGTCCCTTGATCTAAAAACAACGCTGAAACATTGCAGCAAAGCATTGATACAAAACTACAATTATAACTGCATCGACAGCTACAGTTGAAGTCGGAAGTTTACATACACCTTAGCCAAATACATTGAAACTCAGTTTTTCACAATTCCTGACATTTAATCCTAGTATAAATTCCCTCTCTTAGGTCAGTTAAGATCAACAATTTATTTTAAGAATGTGAAATGTCAGATATACAGTGGGGAGAACAAGTATATGATACACTGCCGATTTTGCAGGTTTTCCTACTTACAAATCATGTAGAGGTCTGTAATTTTTATCATAGGTACACTTCAACTGTGAGAGACGGAATCCAGAAAATCACATTGTATGATTTTTAAATAATTAATTTGTATTTTATTGCATGACATAAGTATTTGATCACCTACCAACCAGTAAGAATTCCGGCTCTCACAGACCTGTTAGTTTTTCTTTAAGAAGCCCTCCTGTTCTCCACTCATTACCTGTGGCAAACTTCAGACGGGCCTGGAACTCGTTACCTTTATAAAAGACACCTGTCCACACACTCAATCAAACAGACTCCAACCTCTCCACAATGGCCAAGGCCAGAGAGCTGTGTAAGGACATCAGGGATACAATTGTAGACCTGCACAAGGCTGGGATGGGCTACAGGACAATAGGCAAGCAGCTTGGTGAGAAGGCAACAACTGTTGGCGCAATTATTAGAAAATGGAAGAAGTTCAAGATGACGGTCAATCTCCCTCGGTCTGGGGCACCATGCAAAATCTCACCTCGTGGGGCATCAATGATCATGAGGAAGGTGAGGGATCAGCCCAGAACTACACGGCAGGACCTGGTCAATGACCTGAAGAGAGCTGGGACCACAGTCTCAAAGAAAACCATTAGTAACACACTACGCCGTCATGGATTAAAATCCTGCAGCGCACGCAAGGTCCCCCTGCTCAAGCCAGCGCATGTCCAGGCCCGTCTGAAGTTTGCCAATGACCATCTGGATGATCCAGAGGAGGAATGGGAGAAGGTTATGTGGTCTGATGAGACAAAAATAGAGCTTTTTGGTCTAAACTCCACTCGCCGTGTTTGGAGGAAGAAGAAGGATGAGTACAACCCCAAGAACACCATCCCAACCGTGAAGCATGGAGGTGGAAACATCATTCTTTGGGGATGCTTTTCTGCAAAGGGGACAGGACGACTGCACCGTATTGAGGGGAGGATGGATGGGGCCATGTATCGCAAGATCTTGGCCAACAACAACCTTCCCTCAGTAAGAGCATTGAAGATGGGTGGTGGCTGGGTCTTCCAGCATGACAACGACCCGAAACACACAGCCAGGGCAACTAAGGAGTGGCTCCGTAAGAAGCATCTCAAGGTCCTGGAGTGGCCTAGCCAGTCTCCAGACCTGAACCCAATAGAAAATCTTTGGAGGGAGCTGAAAGTCCGTATTGCCCAGCGACAGCCCCGAAACCTGAAGGATCTGTATGGAGGAGTGGGCCAAAATCCCTGCTGCAGTGTGTGCAAACCTGGTCAAGAACTACAGGAAACGTATGATCTCTGTAATTGCAAACAAAGGTTTCTGTACCAAATATTAAGTTCTGCTTTTCTGATGTATCAAATACTTATGTCATGCAATAAAATGCAAATTAATTACTTTTTGTTTTAGATTCCGTCACTCACAGTTGAAGAGTACCTATGATAAAAATTACAGACTTCTACATGCTTTGTAAGTGGGAAAACCTGCAAAATCGGCAGTGTATCAAATACTTGTTCTCCCCACTGTAGATACTGTTGTACCTGTTTTCTTCAGCATCTTCACAAGGTCCTTTGCTGTTGTTCTGGGATTGATTTGCACTTTTCGCTCAAAAGTACGTTCATCTCTAGGAGACGTCTCCTTCCTGAGCGGTATGCCGGCTGCGTGGTCCCATGGTGTTTATACTTTACTTGCGTTCTATTGTTTGTACAGATGAACGGGGTGCCTTCAGGTGTTTGGAAATTGCTCCCAAGGATGAACCAGACTTGTGGAGGTCTACACTTTCTTTAGATTTTCCCATGATGTTGAGCAAAGAGGCACTGAGTTTGAAGGTAGGCCTTGAAATACATCCACAGGTACACCTCCAATTGACTCAAATTATGTCAATTAACCTATCAGAAGTTTCTAAAGCCATGACATGTTCTGGAATTTTCCAAGCTGTTTAAAGGCACAACTTTTAAACTTCTGATCCACTGGAATTGTGATTTATTGAATTATAAGTGAAATGATCTGTCTGTAAAAAATTGTTGGAAGAACAACTTGTGTCATGCACAAAGTGCATGCCAAAACTATTTGGCATGCACTTTGTTAACATGAAATTTGTGGAGTGGTTGAAAAATGAGTTTTAATGACTTCAACCTAAGTGTATATAAACTTCCGACTTCAAATGATATACATTGAATTGCACATTTCCATTCAGTATGCAATTAGTGAAGTAGCTGTCTAACTCCGGGGTCTCAAGCGCAGCTAGGCGTAATTTCTCAGGAATAACTGCCTTGTTGTCGCACGCAGATGTTAGGATGTTACTCCATCTCCTCCTGTTTTCTGTGGACGGCTTCAAATAACTCATAAGAGAAAGAAATGTTATACCTTGCACAGACGGGGCAGTATTGATGAAAGGGTGTTGAGTCTCGTTGGCTCCATGGTATACCACACGTTGTCATCAACAGAGAGCTTTCATCTGGGATGTAGATAAAAGGCTGGGGCATGTTGGGGTAATTTAGAGAGATACTTTTCTAGCGATGCCACCGGGCAGAGTTCGTTCCCTAGATTTTCATACATGCAGCCGCGACAATTCCCTCTATAGTAGTGGTAGTGGGTTGCTAGGTAACGACGTGAAACGATGCCACTTTATATGAGCGTGGCCATGTGTATGTTGTGTTATATATCATGGGCAGGAGAGGCTCTAACAATGGGAATTCCAAACCACCCGTTGTATAATGGAGAATAATATGTTATAATTGGTCAAATGATATCTCTCTTATGAACTTGCACCGGTAGTGGAATAATAGAGCAAACCTCAGGGAACCCCTTCAAATGTGAAATTGTATTTGAAGGACTTTTGCTTAATGTAAGGGTCTGTTCTGTGTGTGTGTGTGTGTGTGTGTGTGTGTGTGTGTGTCTCTAATGAAAGAATGAGAATAGAAGCCTCCTAATTATTTTCTCTCCATTACATCATTACAGCTTGGTGCCTATTGATTGTGCCGTGTCGCTGAGAGGATCTTTTAGATGATTAATAACCAGATCTATCTAGTGTTGGTAATTAGAACGTATTGCCTCTCACAAGGCTCCATCACCTCCCCAGAGTGATGCCACATCCTCTCGCGCTATGAAGAGAGGATGCGTCCCAAATGGCACCCTATTCCCTATTGAGTGCACTCCTTTTGACCAGGGCACTACTTTTTACCAGGGCCCATAGGGCATAAAATAATATCTAAAGAAATGGGCTGTCTGCTCACTGTTTGTGCCACTTAAAGATCAATTATAAATCAGTCGCGGGGGTAGCAATCAAAGATTTTCACATTTTTCTTTTACGTAAAAAACTAAAACAAATACTACATTATACCAATCAATTCCAGGACAGATTTTCAAGGACATTTCATCAAAAAAGTATTTTCTAACAAAGGAGATTGGAGATACAGGTATATGACCCGGGACACAAGAAGCGGTGAAACGTCTGAGTGATGGAAGGGATTGGTACACAGCACTGTTGTGTCGTCACAGACAGCTCCACACCGGGGAGCGATGGGATCACACATTCTACTCAGAGCCCTGCTCTTCCCAGAGCACACTGACAGCACTACAGGCTCTGTCTCTGATAATGGGTCTCTCTGAGAGAGGGAGGAAGAACGGATAGAAATATGTTTGAGTGTGTGTGTTTATGTTCGTATGTATGTGTGTTTGTGGGTTAGGAAAGACGTATCAGCAAGTGTGTGATTTTGTCACGATCGGGTATGTAGAGAGACCAAGGCGTTTATTATCAAATAAACTAAACAGGATGTGAACTAAACAAAAGAACAACGTAATATAACGTGAACACACTTACATGGGTGACGATCAGACATCAAGACAATGAACCACGCCTAGGGAGTGGGACATACACACATAAGTAGGATCCCTAATTAGAGACAATGCATAGCAGCTGCCTCTAATTAGGGATCCCACACACAACACCACACAGACATAGAACATATAGAACTGCCAGACTCTGACCATATAATTATAGAGAAGCAATAGGCTTCTCTATGGCCAGACCCTGACAGATTTTCTGAGAAAGTGAGAATGAACAAGCTTGAAAGCATTTCAGTAACACACTTAGTCACCTGAAGACTAAGCTGTAGAAATGACAATGGCTGGGAGGACGGGTGTGTAGAACTGGTGTCTTTCATCTCTGCTGATTGGCTTCACCTTAAGGTCTATAGAACAAAACACACACACACCCTCATCTCCTCGCAGGACTCACACAATAGAACTAGGGTGATTATATACTCCTAAAACATTGTGATAACCCCCCCAAAATATACTGAACAAAAATATAAACGCAACATGCAACAATTTCAGATTGTACTGAGTTACAGTTCATATAACGCAATCAGTCAATTGAAATAAATTCAATAGGCCCTCATCTATGGATTTCACATGACGGAATAAAGATATAAATCTGTTGGTCACAGATACCTTAAAAAACATGGTAGGGGTGTGCATCAGAAAACCAGTCAGTATCTGGTGTGACCATCATTTGCCGCATGGATTCATATAGAGTTGATCAGGCTGTTGATTGTGGCCTGTGGAATGTTGTCCCACTCCTCTTTAATGGCTGTGCGAAGTTGCAGGATATTGTCTGGAACTGGAAAAACGCAGTCGTACACATTGATTCAGAGCATCCCAAACATGCTCAATGGGTGACATGTCTGGTGAGGAAGAAAGGAATAATTGGTACATTTTTAGCTTCCAAGAATTGTGTACAGATCCTTGCGACATGGGGCAGTGCATTATCGTGCTGAAAACCTGAGGTGATGGTGGCCGATTAATGGTACGACAACGGGCCTCAGGATCTCGTCATGGTATCTCTGTACATTCAAATTGCCATAGATAAAATGTAATTGTGTTCGTTGTCTGTAGCTTATGCCTGCCCATACTATAACCCCACCATGGGGCAATCTGGTCACAAACTTGACATGAGCAAATGGCTCGCCCACACAACGCCATAGACGCCAAGGATCATTTTGCTACTTGATTTGGAATTTTCAGAACCCTTTGTCACACCCTGATCTGTTTCACCTGTCTTTGTGATTGTCTCCACCCCCCTCCAGGTGTCACCCATCTTCCCCATTATTCCCAGTGTATTTATCCCTGTGTTCTGTGTTTGGCTGTTGCCAGTTCATTTTGTTCGTCAAGCCTACCAGCATTTTTCCCCAGCCCTGACCCGGAGCCTGCCCACTGTCTTGTACCTTTGCCCCACTACTCTGGATTACCAAACTCTGCTTGCCCCTGACCTGTCTTTTGCCTGCCCCTGTTGGTGTAATAAACATTGTTATTCTGACGACGTCTGCGCCTGGGTCTTACCTTGAAACGTGATAGTACGAACTGGCCTTGACTGACCCAGCAGACTCGTACCAGCTGCACAGCGCCATCTCCTCCCAAGGAGCCACCATCGGGAGGCACGAGGAATTGCTGCATGGCCCCATGGAGGGGGTCCAAACGTTGGCCGAACGCCACAACCGGGTGTTGGAACTGTTGCTGGAGTAATTCCGCGGGTTGTCTGGGAGGCAGCCAACCATGACGGTAACCTCATAGCCCCTCAGTAACCTGGCTATTAGCAACGCCGCCTCAACGGTCACTCCGCATTCCCTGAAACCTTGCTTACCTCTCCCGGAACGCTTCAATGCGGAGCCGGACACCTGTTGGGTGTTTTTAGCTCAGTATGCCCTCATCTTCGAGCTTCAGCCCTCTCCTTTCCTTCGGACCGCTCCAAAGTAGCGTATCTTATCAAGCTGATGTCCGGGAAGGCTCTCGCCTGGGCTACCGTCATATGGGAACAACAAATGGCCATCTGCGTCAGTCTGGAGCATTTTGTGGGAGAAATAAAAAAGGTTTTCGATGCCACATTCTCCGGGAGAGAAGCTGCCCGAAAAATAATCCAGCTCCGACAGGGCTCCCGTAGCATGGCGGATTATGCGGTGGATTTCCACACGTTAGCAGCAGAGAGTGCCTGGAACCAGGAAGCGCTATTCGATATGTTCCTGCACGGAGTCTCGGAGGAGGTCAAGGACGAGCTTCCCGCCTGGGAGTTACCAACGGATTTCCATTCCCTGATTGGCCCCAGCCTACATCCAGGGTGCAGCTGCAATGTTTTCTGGGGTTCACCAACTCGCGAACCAACTCCCCCCTGTCAGCTCTCACCTGTCCTAACATCGCGTCACCACTGCTCCCATCCTGGTTCATCCTGACCCTTCCCGTCAGTTTGTGGTGGAGGCCGATGCTTCGGATGTCGGGGTGGAGGCTGTCCTTTCCCAATGTTCTGCCCTAGACCTTAAACTTCATCCCTGCGCCTTCTTCTCCCACCGCCTCAACGCCACGGAGAGGAACTATGATGTGGGAAATCGGGAGCTTCTTGCTGTGAAGATGGCGTTGGAGCAATGGAGGCACTGTCTGGAGGGGGTGGAACATCCATTCATTGTGTGGACCGACCACAAGAACCTGGAGTATCTCCGCACCACCAAGCACCTCAACTCCAGGCAAGGAGTGCCCGGTTCTCCAAAGCCGGCCACTTTATTCCTCTCCCCAAGCTACCTTCAGCCAAGGAGACGGCCCAGTTTATGGTGCAGCATGTCTTCCGGATCCATGGACTCCCGGTGGACATGGTCACTGGCCGGGGTCCTCAGTTCTCATCCCGGTTCTGGAAGGCATTCTGCATGCTCATTGGGTCGTCAGCCAGTCTGTCCTCCGGGTTTCACCCCCAGTCCAACGGCCAGTCAGAACGAGCCAACCAAGACCTAGAGACGGCTCTTCACTGCCTGGTATCCACCAACCCCACCACCTGGAGCCAGCAACTGATGTGGGTCGAGTACTCCCGCAACACCCTTCCCTCCTCTGCCATGGGTCTCTCGCCTTTTGAGTGTTCCCTGGGCTATCAGCCCCCACTCTTCCCTGAGCAGGAGGAAGAGGTTGGCGTACCTTCGGCACAGGTGTTTGTCCGCTTCTGTCGTCATAACTGGAAGAGAGCCCGGTCGGCCCTTCTCAAGACCACCTCCAGGTATCAACGACAAGCAGACCGCCACCGGACCCCGGCTCCCCAGTATCATCTTGGGCAGAAGGTAAGGCTCTCCACCCGGGATCTGCCCCTCCGGGTGGAATCCCGCAAACTGTCCCCTCGTTTTATCGGCCCTTTCCCCATCGCCAAGGTCATTAGCGCCTCTGATGTTCGTCTCCTGTTGCCCCGTACCCTTCGTATACACCCCACCTTTCATTTGTCCAGAATAAATCTCACAGCCCTTTGTCTCCTTTTTCCAGGCCCACCCCTCTTCCCCTGCTCATCACCGGCCTCCCGGCTTACACGGTGAGGCGTCTCCTGAGGGTTCGACCTCGGGGCAGGGGATTCCAGTACCTGGTTGACTGGGAAGGTTACGCCCCGGAGGAGAGCTGCTCAGTCCCAGCTAGAGACATCCTGGACCCAGACCCCAGTTATGCGCCCAGGTGGTAGGGGGGAAATGTCACACCCTGATCTCTTTCACCTGTCTTTGTGATTGTCTCCACCCCCTCCAGGTATTACCCATCTTCCCCATTATCCCCAGTGTATTTATCCCTGTGTTCTGTGTTTGGCTGTTGCCAGTTCGTTTAGTTCGTCAAGCCTACCAGCGTTTTTCCCCTTTGCTCCTGTCTTGCTATAGTTCCTGTTTTCTTGTTTTGACCATTCCTGCCTGTCCTGAGATTGCTTGCCGTCTTGTACCTTTGCCCCACTACTCTGGATTAACGAACTCTGCTTACATTTACATTTTAGTCACTTAGCAGACACTCTTATCCAGAGCGACTCAGTAAGTTAGTGCATAAATGTTCATACTTTTTTCGTACTGGTCCCCTGTGGCAATCGAACCCACAACCCTGGTGTTGCAAGCGCCGTGCTCTAACATCTGATTTTGCCCCTGACCTGTCTTTTGCCTACCCCTGTTGGTGTAATAAACATTGTTATTCCGATGTTGTCTGCGCCTGGGTCTTACCTTGAAACATTATACCCTTGAAGTATCAAAAAATATATTCCAGTTATTTGATGAAATGTTTATTTGGCCTTACTGCTATTAGCCCATACAAACACATTGAATAACATATTGACTACATGGAACAACCGATAGTCCCCCCCAAAACAAATCTAAATTTGTCCTGAATCTGAGAGATATAAGAAAAGATCAGGAAACATATTTTTTTGTATTTAACCCCTAATTTTTGGCACTGAAACAGTCTCCATATATACTTCAATCCATTTTTTCAACTGCTACCGGGGGACCTTCAGACGAGTCCTAGAGCAAAACAACCGACATGACGTGTTCGTGAGAGTCTCTCCTTTCCACAGAGGGGTCATATTAGTTTTTAGCCCAAACTGTTCGGACGATACAGACAGAAGTTGGCAGATCGTCTGTACTGACCAGACATGTCCCAAGAAGGTTGTGAGGGTCGTAGAGTAGGCAAAGAGGGGTCATAATAGTTTTGTAGGCATAGACAATTTTGTGAGAAGGCCGGTTTTCAGGATGTCTCATGGTCTGACAAACACCGCTCTAGCGTAAACTGACAGATTTGTATGGGGATTTATTTTTTTTGCTAATTAGATTTACTATAAAATATATAATACGATAATAACATAGGAAAAGCAGAGGAAAACACATTATATTGGGTTCATACCAATCATGTTATGAGCCATTCATTTTGATACATTGTTTAGGAAAGTGGTCAAATGTTCAATAGCGCATTCTGCGCCATTTCACAAAGGATCGTTAGGCTAAATATTTCTGTCTTCTCCCTCTTTCTTAGAATCAGCACATTTGGTGACAGGGATGTCTGGTTGACTAACCCTGTGTAACACATCCTAATCGCAAAAGTGTCTATATTTGACCGCCTTGGGCTACTTCAGGGTCTTAAGAGGAAGAGGGGATAGGACTATGGTCCTTATGATAGAACTAGTTTGTAAGATTATCAAGAGCAGGATGGAGTGTTTTTACTCCTTCCCTGCCCATTCGATGTGACAGACCATTTGTTCTGTTGTCCATAGCTCGGGGAAGCAACTGTCAATAACAATCATAACTCTGCATTGGGATGTTGTCACGTACTTGGGTATGGAGAGACCAAGACGCAGCGCAGAGATAGTTCGACATTGCTTTTTTTGTTATATTATGTATAAAAAACAATCCAAAAGTATGAACTAACCAACAAAACAAAAACAAGATATACAAACGTCTCGTTACAACAAAACAAACACAAATGAACACACGTAAAACACGCTACTTTACCCGTGACTGGAGGAATAACGACCCACACAAAAGTGAAGTACATACAAAGATATATAGGATCCCTAATTAGAGACAATGCGGTGCAGCTGCCTCTAATTAGGGATCCAACCCAAAACCCACACAGAAACAGAAAGAATAAAAACTGTCAGACTCTGACCATAGCTACCTAGAGAAGCAAATAGGCTTCTCTATGGCCAGAGCCTGACAGTACCCACCCACCCAAGGTGCGGACTCCCGGACGCCAACAACAAAACACAACTACATGGGGGGGTCAGGGAGGGAAGATTAGCTCGCCGGTGGCGGTTCTGGCTCCGGCGACGTTGAGAGTCTCCTCCCATGCCCCCTCCTTATGCCCGGCCATGGAGCTGGGAAATGTACCGGGCCCAGACTGGGCACCGGTGGGGTAAACGGCTCCAGCCATAGAGCGGGGAAAACAACCGGGCCCGAACTGGGCACCGGTGGGGCAAGCGGCTCCGGCCATGGAGCTGGGCAATTAACCGGGCCCGGACTGGGCACCGGTGGGGTAAACGGCTCAGGCCATGGAGCAGGGAAAACAACCCGGCCCGGACTGGGCACCGGGGGAGCGGACTGCTCTGGTTCAGGAGCGGAGCAGACGGCCGGACCCAGAATGGGTACCAGTGGAGCGGACTGCTCAGGCTCTGGAGCGGAGCAGACGGCTGAACCCGGAATGGGTACCGGTGGAGCGGACTGCTCTGGCACTGGGGCGGAGCAGACAGCTGAACCCGGAATGGGCACCGGTAAGGCGGACTGCTCTGGCACTGGAGCGGAGCAGACGGCTGGACCCGGACTGGGCACCGGTGGAGCGGACAGCTCTGGCTCAGGAGCGGAGCAGACGGTTGGACCCGGATTGGGCACCGGTAAGGCGGACTGCTCAGGCTCTGGAGTGGAGCAGACGGCTGAACCCGGAATGGGCACCGGTGGAGCGGACTGCTCTGGCACTGGAGCGGAGCAGACGGCTGGACCCGGACTGGGCACCGGTGGAGCGGACTGCTCTGGCTCAAGAGCGGAGCAGACGGCTGGACCCGGATTGGGCACCGGTAAGGCGGACTGCTCTGGCACTGGAGCAGAGCAGACGGCTGAACCGAAACATCATTCTTTGGGGATGCTTTTCTGCAAAGGGGACAGGACGACTGCACCGTATTGAGGGGAGGATGGATGGGGCCATGTATCGCGAGATCTTGGCCAACAACCTCCTTCCCTCAGTAAGAGCATTGAAGATGGGTCGTGGCTGGGTCTTCCAGCATGACAATGACCCGAAACACACAGCCAGGG
Source organism: Thymallus thymallus (assembly GCA_023634145.1). Taxonomy (NCBI): domain Eukaryota; kingdom Metazoa; phylum Chordata; class Actinopteri; order Salmoniformes; family Salmonidae; genus Thymallus; species Thymallus thymallus. The sequence continues at coordinate 8,551,367 of CM042413.1, forward strand.
CAACTAAGGAGTGGCTCCGTAAGAAGCATCTCAAGGTCCTGGAGTGGCCTAGCCAGTCTCCAGACCTGAACCCAATAGAAAATCTTTGGAGGGAGCTGAAAGTCCGTATTGCCCAGCGACAGCCCCGAAACCTGAAGGATCTGTATGGAGGAGTGGGCCAAAATCCCTGCTGCAGTGTGTGCAAACCTGGTCAAGAACTACAGGAAACGTATGATCTCTGTAATTGCAAACAAAGGTTTCTGTACCAGATATTAAGTTCTGCTTTTCTGATGTATCAAATACTGTCATGCAATAAAATGCAAATTAATTACTTAAAAATCATACAATGTGATTTTCTGAATTTTTGTTTTAGATTCCGTCACTCACAGTTGAAGAGTACCTATGATAAAAATTACAGACTTCTACATGATTTGTAAGTCTGAAAACCTGCAAAATCGGCAGTGTATCAAATACTTGTTCTCCCCACTGTATATACACATGTCTAGGCCTCCCTGCACTCACCAGCGCTGTCTAGACTGCCTCATTAAATACAGTTATTACTGTTATTGCCACGTTCTATTGCATTATTAAACAAGTATGTAAACAGTGTCAACATGCTTAGCTCTAGATTACACCTATCTATTCATACTTTAAATTGTTTGCAAGATCAGACATAATATCACTATAATCCAGGTGTTCATTTCGAAAAATTTCGACTGTATTAAATGATTACATTTTTAAATTCCACCAAAAAATTATACCCTTAAAAACAAAGTAATTTTTGTATTAAATCCCAGACAAAGCTTAGTTTGCAACAGAAAAACAATGTCGTAACGTTAATGGGAAAACCGACAGACAAAAAGCAAGAGTATGAAAGAGTCAGAGTAAAATGAAAGTGATCAGTCCAGCGATGTTTAAGTGACAAGTGGATATTGTAGCGGTCTTTAACAAGCAATTCATTTCTGCTGGTTCAGTTTTTGATAATGGTGCCTCTAACATAAGTTCTGTTGCAGTGAGTTCTGACATACAGTAGGATGTCATGTGAACCCTTTTCAACTTCTGTTTCTTATACTGAGGTCTATAAAGCTCTAAAAGCAATAGAACCTAAACAAGTCTGCAGGCCCAGACAACTTAGATCCCTACCTCTTAATTTAAAAGGGGCAATCAGCAGTTACTACATCCATTTTTGGACTTATAAATTAATTACATTTATCCATTGGTTCTTGAAGAATATGACTTATAAATGTCTCATGTATTTTGTGCATAGTCTTGAGTACTTAAATGCTTAATACACATTGAGGGTCAATTTATGTTTAAGGTCATTTAAAGCATATTGCTAATAACAATAATGCTAATAATAAGAGCTATTGGACTGTTTAGGCTTTTGTTTAGGCACCCTAACTCATCAAGTCTGCTAACTAAACTGTAAAGGTCTGAAACATATTTTATGTTTTACTTTATAATTTTTTAAAATACCTTAAATACCTAAAACGTATGCTGCTTAAAGAGCGACTGACCCTAAAAAACAACTAATCGCTTTGAAAACGGCATCGATATGAGTCAGAAACATTTATTCTAGTGTCAAAGTTTACTACAAAGTGTAAATAGGATCATTTTGGTCATGAATTCAGTCTCGTCTAAAAAGAGTTTGGAACCTCAGTGCGTCACAACGAGTAAATGAAGGGTTTCGATTACAATTATGTCAACAAATCATGACCCCTATTTCCAAGCTCCACATACAAATTGCCTGTCTGTCCACTTCGCTTCCCTTCATTGAATGGTGCTCCATTGTTTCATTGCCCCTAACCAACACGTTCAAAGGATCACAGCGTTTCAGACTGAAAAGTGGTTATATTTTGAACCTAGGCTTCCAGCAGGATTCTCAGTGAACAACTATGGTTTGCATGGCCTGCCAAAGGACCTTATATCATGTGGTTGTTCCCTAGTGGTGGTGAGTATACCGGTAGCTAGACCATAGACTACTGGTTATGTACATTTTGATAATCATTATCACCATCATTGCTAGCATAGCTGATGTTAGCTAGTTAGCTAACTACCAACTACTGTGGCAAGAAAAAGTATGTGAACCTTTTGGAATTACCTGGATTTCTGCATAAATTGGTCGTAAAACTTTATCTGATCTTCATATAAGTCACAAAAATAGACAAACACAGTGTGCTTAAACTAGTAACACACAAATTATTGTATTTTTCTATTCTATTTTGAATACATAAGTTAAAAATTCACAGTGTCGGTTGGAAAAAGTATGTGAACCCCTAGGCTAATGACTTCTCCAAAAGGAGAAAGTTCAGCACTGTTGCTACTTTCCCTAGGAGTGGCCATCCTGCAAATATGACTGCAAGAGCACAGCGCAGAAAGCTCATTGAGGTTAAAAAGAACCCAAGAGTGTCAGCTAAAGACTTAAAGAAATCTCTGCTAACATCTCTGTTGACGTGTCTACGATACGTAAAACACTAAACAAGAATGTTCATGGGAGGACCCCACGGAAGAAGCTACTTCTGTCCAAAAAAAACATTGCTGCACGTCTGAAGTTCGCAAAAAAGTACCTGGATGTTCCACAGCGCTACTGGCAAAATATTCTGTGTACAGATGAAACTAAAGTTGAGTTGTTTGGAAGGAACACACAACACTGTGTGGAGAAATAGGCACAGCACAGCACACCAACATCAAAACCTCATCCCAACTGTAAGGTATGGTGGAGGGAGCATCATGTTTTGGGGTTGCTTTTCTGCCTCAGGGCCTGGACAGCTTGCTATCATCGACGGATAATGAATTCCCAAGTTTATCAAGACATTTAGCAGGATAATGTCAGCCTATCTGTCAGCCGATTGAAGCTCAACAGAAGTTGGGTGACGCAACAGGACAACAACCCAAAACACAGATGTAAATCAACAACACAATGGCTTCAACAGAAGGAAATACCCGTTCTGGAGTGGCCCAGTCAGAGTCCTGACCTCAACCCGATTTGTGATGCTGTAGCATGACCTCAAGAGAGCGGTTCACACCAGACATCCCAAGAATATTGCTGAACTGAAACAGTTTTGTAAAGAGGAATGGTCCAAAATTCCTCCTGACCGTTGTGCAGGTCTGATCCGCAACTACAGAAAACGTGGTTATTGCTGCCAAAGGAGGGTCAACCAGTTATTAAATCCAAGGGTTCACATACTTTTTCTGAATGTTTACACGGTGTGTTCAATAAAGACATAACGTATACTGTAATTGTTTGTGTTATTAATTTAAGCAGACTGTGTGTCTATTGTTGTGACTTAGATGAAGATCAGATCAAATTTTAGAACCAATTTATGCAGAAATCCAGGTAATTCCAAAGGGTGCTCATACTTTTGCCACTGTAGCTAGCTGGCTAACGTTAGCATTGCTATTTTGGACAAACTTCGCTAGTAACAATACTGGCAACATTGCCATCTCTCTAAAGAGAATTAAATGGCAAAGTTACTTCCTACTAATTATTTGCCTACATTAGCAATGTCATCATATTTCTAGCATAGTCATTTTGGTTGTGAAGTGCATTATCAAAAAGATTAGTCCTTTATTTGGAACCAAATGTATTTTACCCTCATAAGATTGCCTGCTGCAGTTGTTCGAGAGATTTGCAGCCAAAAAGTGCAGCGTAGGAAAGACCAGCAAGGGGCCACTCATCAGCGTCATGCAGGCATACCCTCACTGTGAGCATTCCTATGATTGTAACAGTCAGCCACATGTTGGCAAGTATCCAGCCAGCAACCTTCACCTGCCAGCGGCAATAGCTTTTACAGGCTCATAATTTGTACATATACAAAAAGTAACTCACTTCATTACTTTGACACATTTAATAACCCACTTGTGAAACATAATGTATGTAAACTGACATTATTTGTTGCTTATTCTCTCATTCTTAGATGCATACGATGTCCAGGGCATAACTTAGCCTGGTGGAACTCGCCTGATTGCTGTGTTCACCATTCTATTTCACTTCACAGTGATCAGGCGCGTTCCACCAGGTAAATCATAACCATTATTAACAATTGTTACAGGCTTTGGTTTTTCCATTTATACGTGGAGGTTGGACGCTGGCACGTGGGTGGGGTGCACGGATTGGTGTCACCTCTTTAGGCAGTATGTTTTACACCTGTGCTGTCTTGTCCATCTCGTTAGTCAGAAGGCATTTCACCTGTGCTGGCATCATAACCCACTGCCCCTCTAGTGTCTACCACCCAGAGTCTCAAGGTACTCTTGAGAGATTCCATCAGACTTTGAAGTCTGTTGAGAGCTTACTGCTTTGAGTTTGAGAAAGACTGGGATGAAGGTGTCTCTCTTTTGCTGTTTTCAGCATGGGAGGTTGTTCAGGAATCTCTCGGTTTTAGTCCAAATGAGCTTGTGTTTGGACATCATGTCAGGTGTAATTTGAGCTTCCTGGGAGAGGTTGTTGCAAGGCAACACCTTAAACACAAAAACAAATCTGTTAGAGCACGTTAGCACTTTTCAATACAGATTGCACCGCGCATGTGAGTTTGTCATTGAGAATCTGGAGAAGGCGCAATCGAAAATGACCAAGTCCTGTTGCTCGTTCTAGGGTCACCATTGCAAGCTTGCTTTTTAGGCCCTACATTTATTTTAATTTTTTTTACTATGGAGTATCTGGATTACATAATCGCCACACCAGAGCACAGTAAAAAAAACAGCTGTGTCATGTCAACATGTTGAAACCATACTTTACCCACTACGATTGGGCGGAGACGTCAGTGGAAATCGGTACTGATGTTCTACCTATGACCACTGCTGTCACCGTTGACTATAGTCTTCCTCAAGAGCACAAGGAAAGCCAAATACATCCTGTACCTGTGGGACGGCTGAGCAACTCAGAGATTCTAGAAAACCTTTGTCTTTTTGGCACACTTGTCTCCAGTGGAAACATAGAATATTAGGGTTTGCCAACTCATACAAATTTGCTAGAGCATGACATTGATGTTGGGGACTCGGCCCCAATTAAACATCATGCCTATCGAGTGAACCCTGTAAAGGGAGAGAAACTCCGTGGTGAGGTAGAGTTCATGCTTGAGCACGGCATTGCACAACGTGGCAACAGTCCGTGGGGTTGCCCTGTATTATTATATTGGTACCTAAGGCGGATGGGTCTCTGCGGTTTTGTTCAAATACTTTGGAAACTCAATACCGTTACTAAGTCTGACTCGTACTCTTTGCCCAGGGTCGACGGATATTGTGTACTGTGTTGGCGCTGCTAAGTATGTCAGCAAATTTGATCTGCTGAAGGGATATTAGCAGGTCCCTCTAACTGAGTGCGCCAAAGAGTTGTCTGCTTTTGTCATTCCTTGTGTTTTGCTTTCCTACATTCGTCCACCGTTTGGGTTCCGAAATTCTGGAGCCACGTTTTCAAAGGCTCATGCACATCGTGCTGATTGGCCTGGAAAATGCGGAGGCATATTTAGACAATGTGGTCGTATTTAACGTCACTTGGCCCCAACACCTTCAAGATATTAGTCTGTTCGGGCAAATCGTAGCTGCCAACCTGACAGTTAACGAGTCAAATAGCAAAATTGCCTGAGCAACAGTGAAATATCTCAAGGAAGGTGGTGGGGCAAGGGAACGTCTGACCGGTCCTGGCAAAAGTGGAGGCCATCAATAACTTTCCAGTGCCAGCTTCTCGCCAGGAACTGTGCCGATTCTTGGGAATGGCTGGCTACTACCGGGAGTTTTGCAAGAACTTTGCCCAGGTTGTGTCACCACTTACATTTGACCAGTCCAAAAGTAATTTTCCATTGGAGCCCCAACTGTCAGGAAGGTTTTGACGAGATAAAGACCCTTTTGGTCTCTGCACCGGTGCTAGCTGCTCCGGATTTCCGTCGTCCATTTGATTTATACACCCATGACAGAGATGTAGGCACAGGGGCTGTGCTCCTACAGAAAGACTATAAGAATGTTGAACTCTCTGTGGGGTACTTTTCAAAGAAATTGACCTCATATCAAAACCATTACTCAACTATCAAGAAGGAGATGCTCTCTTTGGTACTGGCTTTTCAGCACTTTGAGGTTTATGTATCAATCTCTACAGCTCTGGCGGTCTATACCAATCATAACTCTCTCGTTTTCCTGCAAAAGACTAGCTCCACGAACTGCCGACTCCTTTGCTGGAGTCTCATATTGCAGGAGTTTCCCCGTATCTCAAAAACTTAAGTTTTGCTTTACTGCACAGAAATAAATAAAAAAGGGCTGTCATTTGTCTCTGGTTTGAACATATGAGGGTGATTATCATGAAACCAGTATTAAAATGTCATTAGCAAAAATTATATACTAGTTGAGGTTAAACTATAATATTTATTACGTACAAACGGTGTCATCTAGAGGAGTAGTCTTTAGATGAGCACAAGTTAATTTTAATCGCTTAATGCATTCAGAATTAGGTTCTTATTCTCAAACACTCCCTTTACCACTTGGACTTACTCACCGAATGAGTTATATATTATAGTGCAAATTCTGATGTTTATTTTCAGGGTTATGTTTAACTTAGGCCTTTTCATTAGGGGAGCAATCTAAATTCAAATATATATATATATTTCTTTTTTACTTTTTTGAAAACTCTTACGGTAATGAGAATTTTGTGAAAATGTTGGTAAAACGCATAATATCTGCTCAGATACATAATAATAATTACAAAATAAATAAGTACAGATCCTAATTTCAGTGATTGAATAGAACATTTTGGGAAAAATGACACTTGAGAATCGTTTTCTTTTTGTGACAGTTAAGTGAGAATTACCCAGGAGGACTATCTGACCACACTTTTTAAATTGTATTTCCAGGAACTAGCATTTCGCCCCATCCTAAATTGGTTTAGACAAGATTTTTCCGGCCCCTGGCTGAGTATAGAGAAAAATATGGTGTCTCCTATTGCCCTGGAAGAGGTGGTCTTCACTGTTATGTCCCTTAAACAAATGTAAACTACGCTTTGGTCTTATTATTTTCATTTCTATTTGGCGCACAATTGAAAAACGATGTAACCGGGAATCAAAATGGCATGACCATACTCCATTATTTCCCAATAATGCCTTGCGATCTGGATGGCGGCCTTTTGCATCCCCCCAGTGGTCCAAATGTGGAATATGTACCCTTTCCGATATCATGGACAGTAATGTTATGAGAAAATTCCAAGACCATTCTATGCTGGCCTATGGAGCCCCTTGGGATAACAACTACAGAATCATCCGAGTTATTTATTTATAAAACAATTATCTGGGCTCCCAAAATGACTGATCTCTATAACTCATTCTGAGTTGGACATTAAAAAAGTATGCTCCACAGATCTAAGTGAATCTGAAAAACACTTTAACTAGAACAGAATATGGAAAAATATGACCTTGGCATCCCCTAATCCAAACCATCAAGTTATACACTTTAAGTTTGTTCACAGACTATTTAACACCAATGAAACGTTTTACGATGAAATTGGCCCCAACTCCCAACTGTGTCCCCTAAATCAGGTAGGCACATTCCTTCATACAGTATGATGTGTGTGTGCCCTGCAGTTAAATGCTTCTGGGACAAAGGTACAAAATGCATCTGCTATGTGTCAGGCTCTGGCCATAGGGAGGCCATTGGCTTCTCTAGATAGCCAGGGTCAGAGCCTGACATATCTAGGTAACTAGATCTATGTTTATGTGTAGTGTTGAATCCCCAATTAGAGGCAGCTGCGAGGCATTGTCTCTGATTGGGGATTCTATTTAAGTTGCTCAGTCCCACACTGGTGTGTGGGTCATTATCTAAATGTCATCGAAAGTAAGTGTATTTATTGTATTGTTGTTCTTTTGTATAATTCGTCATCCAGTCTAGAATATTGAGTATAATCCTTTATTAAAGAGATGTCGAACTATTACTGCTCTGCACCTTGGTCTGTCAATACACCCATTCGTGACACTATGTTACTTAAAGATGACAGCTCCGTGAATCTCTCAATCAGAGATGATTACTGCTGCCTCAAAAAACAAGTTGGCTCTTAGATGGTAAACACCCCACTCTTTCCCAATTTGCCAGTGGATACAGTTACTATTAAAAGTTATAAAATTAGAACTATCGACAGCGAGAATGAATGGTGCAAGTCAAGGAACAATTGAGGCCAGCTAAAGCCCAACACATACAAACAGTGCCTTCAGAAATTATTCACATTTTGTAATACAGCCTGAATTTTTATTTTGTGTCACTGGCCTACTACCACACTACCCCATAATATCAAATTGGAATTATGTTTTTAGAAATTAATACATTTTTGAAAGCCTAAATAAGTTCAGGAGTAAAAAGGAGCTTAACGAGTCACACAAGTTGCATAAACTCAATTATAGTGTTTAAAATAGATTTAACCACAAAGATCGGGGAGGTTTTCCAATGCCTCGCAAAGAAGTGCACCTATTGGTAGATGGGTACAAAAAAAAAAAAACAGACATTGAATATCCATTTGAGCATGGTGAAGTTATTAATTACACTTTAGATGGTGTTTCAATACACCCAGTCACTACAAAGATACAGCCGTCCTTCTTAACTCAGTTGCCGGAGAGGAAGGAAACCGCTCAGGGATTTCACCATAAGGCCAATGGTGACTTTAAAACAGTTAAGAGTTTAATGTCTGTGATAGTATAAAACTGAGGATTGGTCTTGTGTAACTCCTATCTATCTTTTGATCATTTCCTCACAATCTCCCAGATGTCGTTTTTCCAAATATACCAAGTGTTTGTATGTCTATTTAGGAAATCTACATTTTGCTATTATATTTAAGAGGTTTTAAAGCCCCCAGGGCCATTACCGAGCTAGGCAAAACAGACTGAGCCATGGCACGGTCTGCAAAATGTGCTTCACCTACAGTAGATGTACTAGTGACTTTAGAACTCTGGAGGAGTGTAAATGTTTCCTGTAGGCCTGATCAGCAGCTGGTGGCATGTTATTGTTCTGTTTGTATTGTATGTTTTAACATTTTGTAATGTATTGCCTACTGCTGCCTTCTTGGTCAGGTCTCCCTTGCAATGTGTTTTTTTTCCTGGTTAAATAAAAACACAGACGATGACTGTCAATCATTTTCGATAGATGATACTATTGTAATATTGGCCACCCTAAATGGAACCCCACTGACAGATGGATGGATAGAGTGAGAGAGATAGTGCCACAGACAAAAGGGGCCCTCTACCCCCCCCCCCAATTTATTGAGTGTGCAAGTGAATCTGAGTGACAGCTTGATGACAAAGGCGGTCATTTTACTAATCTGTCAGGGGAACAGGTGTCTTGACCCATTCAATTTCCTCCCCACAATCCCCCACACTGAGAAAGGGAAATTATACTGAACAAAAATATAAACGTAACATGTAAAGTGTTGGTCCCATGTTTCATGAGCTGAATTAAAAGATCCCAGAAATGTATACTGTACTAATACAATTGATCAGAGAAAGAGATTAGTGAGAACCTTTTTGACACCCCTGTTTTCAATACCTAGCCATGCAAGGATACACGGCACTGAGCCTTTCCCTAAAAGGTCTTATGAGTTGGAGAACACATTGGGAGGGATCTTAGACCATTCCTCCATACAGGAACCTTCCAGATCCTTGATATCCTTCATCTGCACTTATGGACTGCCCTCTTCAATTCCAAACTGAAGATCTCTACTACTCTCTTCACAGAACCGAATAGAAAGAGGAGTGGGAGGCCCCGGTGCACAACTGAGCAAGAGGATAAGTACATTAGTGTCTAGTTTGAAAAACAGACGCCTCAATCCCGGAGTTGCCTCTTCACTGTTGATGTTGAAACTGGTGTTTTGCGGGTACAATTTAATGAAGCTTCCAGTTGAGGACTTGTGAGGCGTCTGTTTCTCAAACTAGACACTAATGTACTTGTCCTCTTGCTCAGTTGTGCACCGGGGCCACCCACTCCTCTTTCTATTCTGCTTAGAGCCAGTTTGCGTTGTTTCTTAAAAAAATAAGGACATTTGTAATTGACCCCAAACTTTTGAATAGTAGTGCATTTTTTCCACATTGGATGCATTTCAATCCATCACATCCACCTATGTAACAATTCTGCATCTGTGGTAAAAGGTGACAGAGCTAGAGCAGTGTTTGTCAGACCATGAGACACCACGGAAATCGGTTGTCTCACAAAATCGTCTCTAGCGTCCGAACGGTTTGGCCTACAATGAAATGATTATGAAAAGGTGAGACTCTCACGATGTTGTTCACTATTTTGCTCTATGACTCCCACAAGTGACTTGGGACTCTGAAGTCAACACAGCCAATCTGCCAACTTCTGTCTGTAGCGTCTGAACACCTTGGGTTACACACTAATATGACCCCTCTGTGTAAAGGTGAGACTCACGTACATGTCACTTGTTTTGCTCTAGGATAACCACATGCCTCAGAAGACTTGTCTGACAGACCCCCGGTACCAGTCAAAAAAACTATGGAAGTATAAAGTATATACAAAACTACAGGGTTAAATAAATGTAAAAACATGTTTGCTGATCTTTATATCTCTCAGATATAGGACAGACACTTCCAAACAAACGTCCTTTAGATTTTTTTTTGGGGGGGGGGACTATCTGTTGGTCCATGTAGTGAATCTGTTATTCAATGCGTTTCTATGGGCTAATAGCAGTGAGGCCAAATACATTTTTTCATCAAACAATTTTTTACTTCAAAATGTAAATAAACAATATATGGAATTGTTTCCATAAATCTTAGTAGGACCCCTTCTCCCGCTGCTTAGACTCTTATGGGTTAACTAGGGTTGGGCTGACATTTTAAAGGCTCCTCATCTCATTCCACCAGTCTGCAGTAAAAACATAATAAAATAAGTGGTGTGTATAGAACAGCAATTTGATCTCACAGTGGCACACAATGGTGCACGGTTTCCTCAAAAGGCTGAGCAGAGCAGGCTTCTTTATGGCTCTGAGACAGTTAAGCTGCTCCTGGTTTTATTGAGAGGGGTATGGCGACTGAGATAAAGATAGACAGGTGGGTGTGAGAGAGAAACCCACTGGGCACACCGTCATTTCAACATGGAAATGTGGGTAATATTTGGTTGAGACATTGATTAATGAGATTTCAACCTTTATTCACCCACTCAAGACAGCAAACTATGCTTGTGTTGAAGTAGTTGCCATTTTGTGACATAGGCATCTGGAATTATGTTTTTTAAGATTTGTACAAATGTAATTAGAAATGAAAGGCTGAAAGGCCTTGAGTCAATAAGAATGCAATCCCTTTGTTATGGCAAGCCTAGATACGTTAAGGTGTAAACAGTTGCTCAACAAGTCACATAATGTTGCATGGTGTGTGTAATATGATTTTTGAATGACTACTTCATTTCTGTACCCCACACATACAATTATCTGTAAGGGCTGTCAATGGAGCAGTGAATTTCAAACACAGATTCAACCACAAAGACCAGGTAGGTTTTCCAATACCTTGCAGGGCACCTATTAGTAGATGGGGGGGAGAAAAAGCATGGTGAAGTTATTAATTACACTTTGGATGGTGTATCAATACACCCAGTCACAACACATATACAGACGTCCTTTTTAACTCAGTTGCTGGAGAGGAAGGAAACCGCTCAAGAACATCACCATGAGACCAATGGTGACTTTTCAGAATTTAATGGCTGTGATAGGAGAACTGAGGATGGATCAACATTGTAGTTACTCCAAAATACTCCACAGTACCACTCTCCATATTTTCAAGCATAGTGGCAACTTCATCATGTTATGGGTATGTTTGTAATGGTTAAGGACTGGGCAGTTGTGAGGACGGTGAGCACAAAAATGAGGTTTAAAGGAAAACAAGAACAAACTAAATCAATACATATAATTTAATTCTGCACTGCACAAATGAGACGCAGCTCATGAACAATAATTCACACGCACAACACAGGGAGGGGAACATATAAAGGGTATGCAATCAAGTGAGTGGAAGCAGGTGTGTGCGTGTGGAATCAGGGGATGGGCATCAGGTGTGGGCGCGTGAGCGCGGCTACCATCATACTCATGCCGGTGGTTAGTATACCGGCGAGCCAGAGCGCCGTGGCGGGAGGGGCACTGTCGAGGTCGTAGGCAAAGACGTTACAAGAGTTTAAAAAATAAATAAAACGGAATGGCAAAATCCTAGAGGAAAATCTGGTTCAGTCTGCTTTTCACTGGGACATATCTACACTGGAGAGGCTTACCAAGATGACATTGAATGTTACTGAGTTGCCAAGTTAGTTTTGATTTAAATATGCTTGAAAATCTTATGGCAAGACCTGAAAATAGTTGTCTAGCAATGATCAAAAACCAATTTGACAGCGCTTGAAGAATTTTTAAAGGAATAATGGGCAAATGTTGCACAATCCAGGAGTGGAAAGCACTTAGAAACTCACCAAGAAATAATCACTCGGGGTTAAATACTTATGTAATCAAGATATACTAGTGTTTTGTTTTTATATACACTACCGTTCAAAAGTTTGGGGTCACTTAGAAATGTCCTTGTTTTTTAAAGAAAAGCAAATTTTTTGTCAATTTAAAATTACATCGAATTTATCAGAAATGCTCTGTAGACATTGTTAATGTTGTAAATGACTATTGTAGCTGGAAACTGCAGATTTTTTATGGAATATCTACATTGGCATACAGAGGCCCATTATCAGCAACCATCACTCCTGTGTTCCAATGGCACGTTGTGTTAGTTAATCCAAGTTTATCATTTTAAAAGGCTAATTGATCATTAGAAAACCCTTTTGCAATTATGTTAGCACAGCTGAAAACTGTTGTGCTGACTAAAGAAGCAATAAAACTGGCCTGCTTTGGACTAGTTGTGTATCTGGAGCATCAGCATTTGTGGGTTCGATTACAGGCTCAAAATGGCCAGAAACAAATAACTTTCTTCTGAAACTCGTCGTTCTATTCTTGTTCTGAAAAATGAAGGCTATTCCATGCGAGAAATTGCCAAGAAACTGACGATCTCGTACAACACTGTGTACTACTCCCTTCACAGAAGAGCACAAACTGTCTCTAACCAGAATAGAAAGAGGAGTGGGAGGCCCCGGTGCACAACTGAGCAAGAGGACATGTACATTAGAGTGTCTAATTTGAGAAACCGACGCCTCACAAGTCCTCAACTGGCAGCTTCATTAAATGGTACCAGTCTCAACGTCAACAGTGAGAGGCGACTCCGGGATGCTGGGCTTCTAGGCAGAGTTGCAAAGTGTTCTTTTACCCATCATAATCTTTTCTTTTTATTGGCCAGTCTGAGATATGGCTTTTTCTTTGCAACTCTGCCTAGAACGTGCCATTGCAACACAGGAGTGATGGTTGCTGATAATGGGCCTCTGTACGCCTATGTAGATAAAAATGAGCTTTTCTTTCAAAAACAAGGACATTTCTAAGTGACCCCAAACTTTTGAACAGTAGTGTGTGTGTATATGTATATTAGAAATGTTTTTTCTTCCACTTTGACATTAGAGAATTTTGTGTAGATTGTTGACAAAAAATTACAATTAAATCCATTTTAATCCCACTTTGTATGGATGTGTGAATACTTTCTGAAGGCACTGTATAATGCAATTCTAAGCTAAATGTATCTTCCAGACATAGGGTCTATACTACTTTTGGCTATTGTCATTTTGTGTAATAATTACAGCAGTAACTTGGATCAGCATTGTGTGAACCTTCGTCCATGTAAAAACATATGACATTTTGAAGAACAGTCAAGAACAATTGAAATTAAAATGTTTTGCACCACAACATAGATGTGTACAATACATTTATTATAAAAAAAAGCCCCAAAATGCATTTCTGGCACAGGCTTTTGGAAAATTAGATATACTGTACAATAAACCAAAAAAAGGCACAGGCTGTGATGTTTTAAACTTACATGTTAGAACTTTTTCATCCCCTTACTCATTGGTTCCCTGGTCAGGTGCATATTTCAGGCAGATTGACATTGCCTGTAGTATTTCTGCCTCTGTAGCCTTTGATTCGCCAAGACTGACAACTGCTGTAGAGGGGAAAACAGATATTATTTAGAGAAGGTACTCAAATGTCATGTAAAATGTCATGATTTGGACTCCACTGTACCTATAATGACACTGCAAAGGTTGGAATCCTCAAAGGCACTCATCCCTTTCATATTTCCTTTCATATTCAGCATTGGCATGAGGCTGTTTTGTCAGGGTTCTGTATAGAACACAAAATATGTTCTTTACAAGCAACACACCATGACCTAATTTAAAAGTGAAACAAATATGATAATATTTTACCAGTGCATTGCTCTCTTTACTCGGTCTGGGATGTCTTTCCCTCCCAGCTTTGAGATATCTGTAATTTTACAAAAGGACACCAATGCGTTACCCATGTACAGGATTTTTCCATCCAGTACTACATGGCAATATAATGTCATTCAACTCGTACTAATGAAACATTTAACTGATCACCATATATTTTTGAAAATCATTCTCCGTTAGCTGCTCTTCAATCTTCAGTAAATCTTTGTTCGTCCCATTCAAGTTGAAGTCGAATTTCTCAACCGGACTCGGGGGACTGTCTTTAAAGGGTCTCATAAAAGGAGATATAGAACTCTTGTGAAATTCTGAAACATTTCCAAATATAAACAGCCTAATTTCAATATATTTAAAAATGGTTTAAAAAGAAATGTCATACTTGCTTCCAGCATAGGAAAAGGGTCTGAGAACAGTGTTCCACCTTTTCTTTCAGGGTTTTGCTAGAAAAAGTCCACAACATTGCTTAAACTACATCAGGAGAACACTTGAGGTCAGGGAACAATCAGAGAAATTTGTTTTTTGGGGTGTTGTTACCCTTTTAATTCAAGTGTGCACCTAGCAAGAGGCTATTTAGCTGTGTTTTTGTAGCGCTCGTGATGGTAGAGTTTGCAAATAATCATGATCTCATTTCTGCCAGGTAAGCATAGGCTACTTTGTAGTTAACATTTAATTAAGAGGTGTTTTGGGGGGCCTCCCGAGTGGCGCAGCGGTCTAAGGCACTACAGCCTCGGGTTCGATCCCAGACTGTGTCACAGCCGGAAGTGAGTCGTCCGGGTTAGGGGAGGGATTGGTCGGGTGGGATTTCCTTGTCTCATTGTGCTCCAGGGACTCCTTTTGGCGGGCCGGTCGCCTGCAAGCTGACTTTGGTTGTCAGCTGGACAGTGCGCGTACACAGCCCAAGGTCTGTCACGGTTGGGTGCATGGAGCGACCAAGACGCAGCGCTGGGATTATAGTTCGACCTTTTAATTTACTGAATATTCAATTTACAAATGAACGAACTATACGAAACAAAACAAACACGATAGAACAAACGTAATGTAGCACACTTACTTTTCCGTGACTTTAGAATGAATGACCCACACCCCGGAGTGGAACATACAAACCTATGTAGGATCCCTAATTAGAGACGATGCACAGAAGCTGCCTCTAATTAGGGATCCAACACAAACCACCACCAGAAACAGAAAGAATAGAACTGTCAGACTCTGACCATGGCTACATAGAGAAGCAATAGGCTTCTCTATGGCGAGCCTGACATAGATGCACACACCGCGCAGAAATAGGCTCTCCACTACCTATTTTTCCTGCGGTGATGATTCACCATCTTCATTGTTTGTTTTTATAAATGTATCTGCAGATTATCACCCTAGGCCTACCAGTAGCCTATGCAAATTAGGGAGACAAATGAACAGCTCTTTCACCAATGCGATTCGGTAGGCTGACAAGACGCCACTCACATTAGCGACACTATCTGGCAAGGAAACCTAAGAAATCCTTTGGTTTACTTGTCCCGATGCAATACCATGCCGTACAGTGTCTTCAGAAAGTATTCATACTTTTTGACATTCCACATTTTGTTGTGTTACAGCCTGAATTCAAAATGGATTCAATTGACACACAATACCCCATAATGACACATGTTTTTAGAAATGTTAGCAAATTTATAACAAATGTACATCAATATTCAAACCCCTGAGTCAATACGTGTTAGAATCACATTTGGCAGCGATTACAGCTGTGAGTCAAAGAGCTTTGCACACCTGGATTGTAGAATATTTTTTCAAGTCTTGCCATAGACTTTCAAGCTTATTTACAGTGCATTTGGAAAATGTATGCAAACAAAACCAAATAATTACAGAAATACCTTATTTACATAAGTATTCAAACCCTTTGCTATGAGGTGCATCCTGTTTCCATTGATCATCCTTGATTGGAGTCCACCTGTTGTAAATTCAATTGATTGGAAATTATTTGGAAAGGCAAACACTTGTCTATTTAAGGTCCCACAGTTGATAGTGCGTGTCTGAGCAAAAACCAAGCCATCAGGTTGAAGGAATTGTCCGTAGAGGTCTGAGAAAGGATTGTGTCGAGGCACAGATCTGGGCAAGGGTACCAAAAAAGCTTTGCAGCATTGAAGGTCACCAAGAACACAGAGGCCTTTGTCATTCTTAAATGGAAGACATTTGGAACCACCAAGACTCTTCCTAGAGCTGGCCGCCCGGCCAAACTAAGCAATCGGGGAGAAGGGCCTTGGTCAGGGAGATGACCAACAACCCGATGGGCACTCTGACAGAGTTCCTCTGTTGTGATGGGAGAACCTTCCAGAAGGACAACCATCTCTGCAGCACTCCACCAATCAGGCCTTTATGGTAGAGTGGCCAGACGGAAGCCACTCCTCATTAAAAGGCACATTATAGCCAACTTTATAGGCACCTAAAGGACATTCAGACCATGAGAAATAAGATTCTCTGGTCTGATGAAACCAAGATTGATCTCTTTGGCCTGAATGCCAAGCGTCACGTCTGGATCAAACCTGGCAACATTCCTACGGTGAAGCATGGTGGTGGCAGCATCCTGCTTTTTTAGCGGCAGGGACTGGGAGATTAGTCACGATAGAGGGAAAGATGAACCGAGCAAAGTACAGAGAGATCATTGATAAAAACCTGCTCCAGAGCGCTCAGGACCTCAGACTGGGGCCAAGGTTCACCTTCCAAGAGGACAACAACCCTAAGCACACAGCTAAGACTTCGGGACCAGTCTCTGAATGTCCTTGAGTGGCCCAGCCAGAAACTGGACTTGAACCCAATCGAACATCTCTAGAGAGACCTGAAAATAGCTGTGCAGCGACGCTCCCCATCCAACCTGACAGAATGGGAGAAACTCCCCAAATACAGGTGTGTCAAGCTTGTAGCGTCATACCCAAGAAGACTCAAGGCTGTAATTGCTGCCTAAAAAACATATTTCCACCTTGACATTATGGGTTGTGTAACAAAACATCTCAATATAATACATTTTGTATTCAGACTGTAACACAACAAAATGTGGGGAAAGACAAGGGGTGTGAATGCTTTCTCAAGGCACTATCTCTTTGTGTTGATTCAAACTATTTTTTCTATCAACATTGAAACAAGGTCAAATAAAATGTGTAAGCAAATATATAACTCAACATAATTTCAACCACCCTAGGTACGGTATATTGAAAATAGAATAAAAAAAACAGACTGATTAAACAGTAAGAATATGCAAAAATGCCAAGATCTAAAATGTGACGTGGATCTGATGTTGCATGTTTGTTTTTATTAGGGATCCCCATTAGCTGCTGCCAAGGTGTGTGTCTGTACCTGTGTATGTACCTGTGTGTGTCTGTACCTGTATGTGTCTGTACCTGTGTGTGTCTGTACCTGTGTCTGTACCTGTGTGTGTCTGTACTTGTGTGTGTATGTACCTGTGTGTGTATGTACCTGTGTGTGTCTGTACTTGTGTGTGTCTGTACCTGTGTGTGTATGTGTGTGTACCTGTGTGTGTGTGTGTGTACCTGTGTGTGTGTGTGTGTACCTGTGTGTCTGTACCTGTGTGTGTGTGTACCTGTGTGTCTATGTGTGTGTGTACCTGTGTGTGTGTGTACCTGTGTGTGTCTGTACCTGTGTGTGTCTGTACCTGTGTGTGTCTGTACCTGTGTGTGTATGTACCTGTGTGTGTATGTGTGTGTATCTGTGTGTGTCTGTACCTGTGTGTGTCTGTACCTGTGTGTGTCTGTACCTGTGTGTGTCTGTACCTGGGTGTGTGTGTGTGTGTGTGTGTGTGTGTGTGTGTGTGTCTGTACCTGTGTGTGTCTGTACCTGTGTGTGTCTGTACCTGTGTGCGTATGTGTGTGTGTGTCTCATCACAGTCCCTGCTTTTCCATGAGGTGTATTTTGATCTGTTTTTTAAAACGTTTATTCAACCAGTTTGTGCCCAGTGGGAAATGACTGAGAGAAAGAGCGAGAGGGGTCTTAATACATATAAGGGGCAATCCACTACGGCTGATATACTGTATATCTGTGGAGTGGGTGGGCGGACTACTGGGCCTCATCTTTCTAATATCAGTGGGCCAAACACTCTGAGGGATAAGCTTTTACAGGCTGCAAAAACATAGGCTTTAAAAATGAGTAAATGGCCTCTGAAGCAACCCCTCTACTCGTTTTAAAAACCATCCCCCATAGACAAAAGCTTTAGCTTAGAGTAGCTAGACCCTATCTTTTTAACCTGTCCCCAGGGCCCTCCACTCTCCATTTGGCAATTTCAGCTGCTGAATCGCCCTCTCTCTCCCTTCTCCCTTTTCCTCCCCCACCACGGTTAATCAACCGACTATGCGACATCACTGACACAGGGCCATAGATCAAGCTCTGAATGTGGCGAGAAAGCACATTAATTCGCTGCTCTGCTGCTAGCACAGTTGGCACTGCTCTCAGCGATAACCAGTCACCACAGAAACGGTATTCTCTTTCATTCGGTTGCATTGCCTGTCGAGGGCAGAAGTAGAGAGGAGTAGAAATCCCTGTGAATTAAAATAAACATTGTAGTTGAATTGAGTTTGTTGTCCCTCCTCAGAAGGCAGTGTACAGCCAGGATGGTTGGTTGCAGTGCAGTGTTTTCTACAGACAGACCGAGGAAGCGTCCTAAATGGCACCCTATTCCCTTTATAGTGCACTACTTTTGACCAGAACCCATACTAGTGCACTATAAAGGGAATATGGTACCATTTAGGACACATACTCAGTCTGTCTACAGAAAATACTGCACTGCAACCAAGCATCCTGGCTCTTTGCTCAGACTGCATTAAGCCTGGTAAAGGAGTGCTTGAAGAGGTGATGTTTTCCAGATAGACCCACTCAAGGCTTATTAAATTCTCCATCAGCGCTCTCTCTCTCTCTCTCTCTGCAGCAATATGAGCACTCTGAGGGGCACATGCTCTCAGGTTTCTATCAGAGCTGTAGGACTAGAGAGAGTAAGGTTTGCGGCATAAACAGGACATCTCGGTACACTAAACACACTTTCATTCACATGAATGTGCAAACACACAGATAAACACACACAGAGAGAGAGACACAATTCTCTTTGTACACACTCATTCCCATACACCCAACCAAGTCATCCCATGAGACAAACAAATATATATATATATATATATATATATACTGTATATAAGGTAGACACACTGGGCTCCAGACAAGCAGGAAGACCATAAGTGGTTCATTCTTCTCAATTTGCAGGGATATTGCCAGTGTGACAAGGCAATCACTCCTGTAATATGAAATCCACATTGAACATCTACCCTGAAACAAGAGCAGCAAGAGTGGAGAAGCAAAAGAGACCGAACAAGAGGGAAAGAGGAAGGGGGGTGAGTGGGAGGAAGTGAGAGAAAGAAGGAAAAGGAGAGTAAAAACAGAGAAATGAGGGATGAGACAAATAGAGCCACCACTGCTCCAATGAATCTTGTAGTAGCCAATCCTTATCCCCTGTCCAACCCCTGTCCAGTCTAATCTAGCCTAGTCCGTTCCAGTCCAGTCGAGCAGGGCTTGCCTAGTCCAGTCCATTCCAATCTAGACCAGTCTAGTCCATTCCGTCCAATCCAGTCCAGTCCAGCCTGTCCCCTTTATTGCTGGCCACAGCCTCCCCCACAAGCCCTCAGCCGCTGTGGACAATTAGAGGGCCCAGACAGGCAATCTCCCATGCTGCGGTGGAGTCCTAATGGGGCCGCATGGCCCGCCCGCCTGGCTGCACTCAATCTCAGCCTAATAAAAGGACCTCATTGGCAACTGGCCTCCCGGTTCACAGGATAGCCCTTGTAAAAAATGAAAGGGAATGAAAAGGGCGAGGGGAAAAAAAAGCTTGGAGAGAGGGAGTGAATGGCAAACATGCACAAGTGCAAATGCCCTCCTGCTGGTGGAAGAAAAGAGCGAGGGAGAGAGAGATGGAGGAGGGGATTCTTTGGTAGGGCGGTTTTCTCTGCCAGGAAGTGGGACTCTAGGGTCACAGCGAGGGAGGCAGCTTAATAACATCGATTTCACTCCTTTTCTCTGTGAGCTGATGAATAACGACCTTGCTCCCTGTCTCTCTCTCTCTCTGTTTCCCGCACCCTTTCTTTCTCACAAGAAAGCATACACACACACATGCGTGGACATTACACACACACATGCGTGGACATTACACACACACATGCACATGCTGTGCCAGAGTCCTAATGCACCACATGGTCTGTCTCTATAAGATGGCTCTCATACTGTAAATCGACAATCCCTTCTCCGACTATCCCTTTCAAACACGGGCAGCCCACATTCCACTCTCCCTCACGTCCGGAGGTCATCCATATTTTAACTGCTCTCCGTCACGCATAATATCAACCGGTGTCTAAAGTGAGCGCAGTGTGTACATGGCATGGTGCAGTTTTTAAGAGGCTCACGTACGTGCCTGTACATAATTCATGGTCACAGCGCAGGGAAATACAAGACAAGTTGATTAGTGAGATGAGGCGCGTGCCAGCAGCTTTGTGAAGCTGCGATCCCTTTATTCAACAGCATGTATGATTAATCTTCATGATGTTTTCACAGAAAGCAAACACACTGGAGAGACATGCTAAGCTCGAGTCAGAACAACATCTGAAGCTGCCCAGCAACCGGACCAAACTGGTTTAAAATTACGTTGTTACAACCAGATAACAACTGTGTGTGGAAGAGGAGGTGAATTGTAGTGTATTATTGAGGTTGTAGACCTCACTATCTCATTCAGTCAGGAGAGAGAGATGCTGTTGGATAGTGATGGGGAGGATATAAAAACATTTGTCTGCCTTTCTGAATGCCCAGTGAATGGAGACATTTCAGTGGCTGGCCAGCTCTTTAGAACTGTCTCTATTTCCCCTGGGGAAGGCTTTTACTGTAACACATCCCCACCAGCACACACAGAGGCACCATGGGAGAGCATCTAAACCTTGATTGGAATTGACTCAAAGGAATGCTCAAAGGAACACATACACATGACCTACGCAAACACACACGATACACACAGGCAGACAAACAGTTCAGAGGCACGCAAAAACACACACACAAAGCTGTACAGTACCAGTCAAAAGTTTGGACACGCCTACTCGTTCAAGGGTTTGTCTTTATTTTAACTATTTTCTACATTGTAGAATAATAGTGAAGACATTCAACTTTGAAATAACAGATATGGAATCATGTAGTAACCAAAACAGTGTTAAACAAATCTAAATATATTTTAGATTATTCAAAGTAGCTACCGTTTGCCTTGATGACAGCTTTGCACAATCTTGGCATTCTCTCAGCTTCATGAGCAATGCTTTTCCAACAGTCTTGAAGGAGTTCCCACATATGCTGAGCACTTGTTGGCTGCTTTTCCTTCACTCTGCGGTCCAACTCATCCCAAATCATCTCAATTGGGTTGAGATTGGGTGATTGTGGAGGCCAAGTCATCTGATGCAGCACTCCATCACTCTCCTTCCTGGTCAAATAGCCCTTACACAGCCTGGAGGTGTTGAGTCATTGTGCTGTTTAAAAACTAATGATAGTCTGACTAAGCCCAAACCAGATGGGATGGCGTATCGCTGCAGAATGCTGTGGTAGCCAAGCTGGTTAAGTCTGTCTTGAACTCTAAATAAATCAGACAGTGACACCAGCAAAGCACCCCCACACCATCACACCTTTGGGCGGTCCTCATGATTTTGTGACTGCACTTGAAGAAACTTTCAAAGTTCTTTACATTTTCCAGATTGACTGACCTTCATGTCTTAAAGTATTGATGGACAGTCATTTCACTTTGCTTATTTGAGTTTTTTTTACCAAATAGGGCTATCTTCTGTATACATCCCCTACCTTGTCACAACACAACTGATTGGCTCAAACGCATTAAGAAGGAAAAAAATTCCACAAATTAACTTTTAACAAGGCACACCTGTTAATTGAAATGCATTCCAGGTTATACCTCATGAAGCTGGTTGAGAGAATGCCGAGAGTGTGCAAAGCTGTAATAATATATATTTTGATTGAACACTTTTTTGGTTACTACATGATTCCATATGTGTTATTTGATAGTTGATGTCTTCACAATTATTCTACAATATAGAAAATGGTAAAAATAAAGAAAAACCCTTGAATGAGTATGTGTGTCCAAACCTTTGACTGGTATGCTCACACATACTAGTACACACACATACAAAAACACAGAGACATTTAAATACACATTAGCACAAAGACAAAATATATACAGCGGGTGAAATAAGTATGCGAACGGCTCCGGCCTTGGAGCGTGGCAGATGACCGGTCCTGGAGTGGGCACCGGCGTGGCGAACGGCTTCGGCCATGGAGCGTGGCAGACGACCGGGCCTGGTCTGGGCACCGGTGAGGCGAACGGCTCCGGCCATGGAGCGTGGCAGACGACCGGTCCCGGAGTGGGCACCGGCGTGGCAAACGGCTCCGGCCATGGAGCGTGGCAGACGACCGGGCCCGGACTGGGCACCGGTGTGGCGAACGGCTCCGGCCATGGAGCGGGGCAGACGACCTGGCCCGGACTGGGCACCAGCACAGTGGAAGGCTCTGGTCTGTGGACCATCACAGGAGGCTCCGGGCTGTGGACCATCACGGGAGGCTCCGGGCTGTGGACTATCACGGGAGGCTCCGGGCTGTGGACCATCACGGGAGGCTCCGGGCTGTGGACCATCACGGGAGGCTCCGGGCAGTGGACCATCACGGGAGGTTCCGGGCTGTGGACCATCACAGGAGGCTCCGGGCTGTGGACCATCACAGGAGGCTCCGGGTTGTGGACCATCACAGGAGGCTCCGGGTTGTGGACCATCACAGGAGGCTCCGGGTTGTGGACCATCACAGGAGGTCTAGTGCGGAGAGCCGGCACAGGACGTACCGGACTGGAGAGGCGCACTGGAGGCCTGGTGCGTGGAGCCGGCACAGGTTGCACCGGACTGGTGACACGCACTAAAGGGCGAGTGCGGGGAGCCGGCACGGGACGTACCGGACTGGAACCACACACAGGTGGGACATACAAACATAAGTAGGCTCCCCAATTAGAGACAACGCTTAGCAGCTGCCTCCAATTGGGGACCCAACACAAAACACCACACAGAACTAGATAAACTAGATCTTTCAGGATTCTCTATGGCCAGAGCATGACAGTATGTAAACATGTTCTTTTTTTATTTGATTTATGTGGATATATTTGCGTAAAGATCAAAAGTCATACTATCAGATTAAGCCAAAATTATTTTTCCTAATATTTCCTAAATATTGGTGCATTGCGGTAATGATGAGCAGTTTTCGGAGATGAAATTTAATGTTTCCGTAATGAGTGAGCATAGTTTGCCATTGAAAAACTGTACTGATCTCTTTCAGAGATTCAGTAACGCAACATATCATCAAAGTGTGTCATTTGTTAATCCCAAATGACTTGCAAAACACTAAAATCACTGATCTTAATGCAATTTACTAAAATAACCCTTATTTCAGTTAACACAACAGGTGGGTCTAATCCTGAATGCTGATTGGTTAAAATCACATTCCAGCCGGTGTCTATTCCACAAGTTACCACTGGAAAAATCTATGACGTTAAAATACCTATTTACTCTGTTGCATCTCACTGAGCAATCCACTGTCTCATCAGCCTAGCCAGGCAATTTAATTCTTGACCTCCACTAAAAAAGGCATCTAGACATTATCTCACATTTCTTTTAGACTAACATTTAGTTTTCAATGGCAGAGAGTCGGGACAAGATAGACAGGCAGACAGGCAGGTGTGCACGCCTCCTGGGTCGGACTAGAAGTCCACTACGAATAACTCTTTTCCACCGGTGGCGTCTTGGAGCAGCCTCTAGGATAAGTTCAATTGCCCTGGGGGGTACTGATATGACGTGTTCACACAGGATCGTGGAACTTTAAAAAGTGTTACGAAATTAGAAATGTATACAAGCATAAATATTACGTAATACATTTTATAGTTTAATGGTAACTTCAACTAGTATACAATTTTTATGATTAATGGAAAAACTAAAGCAACATATTTCGTGTTTTTCTACAATAAATGACCCAATAATTTAATCAGGTGAAAATGTAGCATTCATTAAAATAAGACACACAAAAAATTGACATCTTAGTCTTCAGAAAGATGATTTTTGCAGATGCATCATGGTTTTGTAAATTTGCTACAGACATGTTTAAAACTGGTTTTATGAGAAACACCCACATACTTTTACTCAAATGTACCACCAAATGGGTGCAGAAAGCCTGAGGGGAAAGATAAAAGCAACTAACAGGTCATGCTCAGAGAGTATCATTCTGATTGCTTGTGAAAGCTTTCACCCATGGCAACCCTCCCAAAACCTTTCAGTGCTGGCCTGAGCTCCATTATCTGGAGTCTGCAGACAATTAGAAAGGCATATCTGGACCTAGATGAGCCCTTTTTCAGCAGTGAGTTATATTGAGCTAAAGAGGAGCCCGCTGAGATTTCACTTTCTTCTTTTTAAGCCATCAGGTCGAATTAATTCGAAAGCGGACTTGGGGAGGAAATTGCTCCCTCTATCCCTCTCTCTCTTTCTCTTTTCCTGTCTCTTTCTATCTCTCTCTGCTGCAGCGAATGGCAAACCGCCACATGCCTACCATCACAGAGAATCAGGACAAGCTGTGTTTCTTAGCAAGAGGAGATTGTGTGGAAGTCAAACCTTCAGTACTCTATTTCACAGTTCATTGTTGCCTTGTAAAGTGTTCCACAAGTCCAATTGCTGTTCTGCACCATCAATACCTTGTTCAATGACTTCAATAGTCTGTAGCTATTAAGTATAATGAAATAACTTGACATCTATGGAAGCCATAGGGCCAGAACACAGAGTGGATGTTGATTTATCACACTTAGATATAATACTTTTTTGTAGTTATATGGGATGCATCCCAAATGGCACCCTATTTAGACTTTTGATTGACATTTTAGCCATTTAGCAGACACTCTTATCCAGAGCAACTTAAATAATCATAGTTGATACTTTTTTTTTCATCGAACCCACAACCCTGCCATTGCAAGCACCATGCTCTACCATCTGAGCTACATGGGCCCTTTGGGACACAGACAGACAACTGGTATATCTCTATGTCCTTTAAAATAATAATTGTCTCCAACAACATCAATTAGGATTTCAAACAGCACCTGTAACATGTAAAGATTATTGTGTGAGGCAACCTCCTGCCTACAATGTGTTTGGATGGTTTACAGTCAAGTTTCATGTTTTAATGTCACGTGCACAGTGAAATGCCTTTCTTGCAAGTTATATTGGACCAAGTTAAGGGATTTATTTGGTCTTTTACTGGACCAGTGGTCCATTACATCTGCTCAGGGGTGAAGTTTACCTTAGGTAAAGATCTAGAATCAGCTTCCCCTCCCCCCAATCCTAACCTTAACCATTAGTGGGGAAATGCAAAACTGACCCAAGATCAGCTTCTAGAGGCAACTTCACCCTGCACCATTACAGGAGAGGATCTCGTCCCCTTGCAGATTCCATATTCTGTTACACTTTACAAATGTAACTACATTGACATTTACACTACTGTTACCAAAAACATCAACATAACATGTATTGCATTCAGCCATATTTGGGTAACAAAATGTGGCTCCCACATTATTTGAATGCAGTAAACCATGCACTCTGCATGCCTGAAGCTGTTCTAGTGGGTAACGCTGCCGCCTGCAGCACACATACACCACCTCCACGTGGGTACGAATACAATGAAAATACTTAAAAATATATATATTTATATAAAAAAAACTACTTTGATCTCTGTCCCCAATGGCTGCTAGTTGTTCTTGTTTAGACCTCAGAAGCTGAGTTGTGGCCATCAATAACCATCCAGCCACACAGTCAGTCCCTCAGTGGACCCCTGCTGACACCAGTGGAGAGATGGATGGATGGAGAGAACAATGCAGAGGAAAACACTTCCAGTCATCCGTCAC
The DNA here is from genome assembly GCA_023634145.1 of Thymallus thymallus. Classification (NCBI taxonomy): domain Eukaryota; kingdom Metazoa; phylum Chordata; class Actinopteri; order Salmoniformes; family Salmonidae; genus Thymallus; species Thymallus thymallus. The sequence goes on from CM042413.1 coordinate 8,577,663, forward strand.
AGAGGGAGAAGGGAGGGCTGAATCTGACTGGGTCTCCCCTCTGTCTATGCGAGAAACAGGATGGGGTCACAGTTTTGTCATCTCTGACCCTCGCTGTGACTGCGTCCCAAATGGCACCCTATTCTCTGAATAGTGCACTACTTTTGATCAGAGCCACATGGGCCCTGGTTGAAAGTAGTGCACTATAGGAAATAGGGTGCAATTTGGGACACAGTATACAACTGTGTCACTGTCAGAGGAGAAAGAGAGTATAATGAAACGGTGGACAGCGTATTAGAGAAATTAACACCTTAAAATTCGATGCATTTATGTTGCTGTATGCAGTCCAGGTTAATTATTATTCAGTGTTGCACTGTTTCAGATTTTAAAAAGCTGACCTGAATCCCAATGCTTTCCACAATCTCCATTCTAAAACTGCGTCCCAAATGGCAATCTACTTAGTGCGCTACATAGGGAACTGGTCAAAAGTAGTGCACTATATAAGGAATAGGGTGCCATTTGGGACGAAGCCTAAGCTGGCAGTAAAGAACCCCTCCTCACTAACTAATCGCTTGGCAGCACCACATGCTCAATTAATTCTCTGCACACAGGTTAATCACAAATGGCACACTACACCCAACATAGTGCACTACTTTTGACTAATGCCCTGGTCAAAACTAGTGCACTATATAGGGAATAAGATGTTATTTGGGACAAAACCACACAACACACACACACCTTTCCCTTACACTAAAACCAGTGTATCCCCAGAACTACAGCTACAAAAGACGATGAAGCCGGGGGAAACATCAGAGTTTACAACAGGGGCCATGGCCGTTTCATAGAACGGCAGTTACTGTAGATTCTAGGCGGCTGCATGAGAGAAGGGATTGAATCATTGGTAGTGGCAGATAGAGAGCCTATCTTCTTATTTCACGCTTCTATGAGTCTGCAGTTGGGCTCAGCCTGTCCCTCCCCCTCTCCAGCCTGCTGCCCTGGAGCCTTGGAGCTCTGCAGCCACGGCTCACTGTAGCCTCCCCTGTGCTGCAGTCACAAGCTGGGTGACCTCTCCTTGATGGCAGGACGCCTGGCACGGAAGAAAAACGACTGAGGAAAGGAGAAAGAGGGGGTTTGCTGCTGCACACAGCAGATAATGAAGCCAACTGAGGGCGAAATCAATTCCTCTGAAAATGGCATCTGGGCCGCACAGCACTGGAACGGCAGGAGAAGAGACACTAGGCAGGTTTCCATTGCCCCAGGTTTATTAGACCAAAGCAATGTAACAAAAAAATGGAATGGAAACAGCAGATAGGAGACAGACAAAAAAATGTATCCATTCGACAGGAATGGATTTTCCTTTTGTCTAACTTTATTGCTAATGATTTTTCGAAACTGCGAAACTGTATTTTTAGAATAAAGGATGGCTATTGCTACGCCTTGCTTTACTGGTTGACTGGATGCAAGTTTCACCATCCAATTATTTCAGATCTACATGACTGCAAGTTTCACCATCGCGATATGTTGGCACATGAGAATTATTAGAATATGGCAAATAGTAATTTATTGCATTCTATCTGTGCTGGCTTTCGGGGGCTACCTTTGACATGAAACAGATACAGTGGGGAGAGAAGTATTTGATACACTGCCGATTTTGCAGGTTTTCCTACTTACAAAACAAAAATCCAGAAAATCACATTGTATGATTTTTAAACAATTTATTTGCATTTTATTGCATGACATAAGTATTTGATCACCTACCAACCAGTAAGAATTCCGGCTCTCACAGACCTGTTAGTTTTTCTTTAAGAAGCCCTCCTGTTCTCCACTCATTACCTGTATTAACTGCACCTGTTTGAACTCGTTACCTGTATAAAAGACACCTGTCCACACACTCAATCAAACAGACTCCAACCTCTCCACAATGGCCAAGACCAGAGAGCTGTGTAAGGACATCAGGGATAAAATTGTAGACCTGCACAAGGCTGGGATGGGCTACAGGACAATAGGCAAGCAGCTTGGTGAGAAGGCAACAATTGTTGGCGCAATTATTAGAAAATGGAAGAAATTCAAGATGACGGTCAATCTCCCTCGGTCTGGGGCACCATGCAAGATCTCACCTCGTGGGGCATCAATGATCATGAGGAAGGTGAGGGATCAGCCCAGAACTACACGGCAGGACCTGGTCAATGACCTGAAGAGAGCTGGGACCACAGTCTCAAAGAAAACCATTAGTAACACACTACGCCGTCATGGATTAAAATCCTGCAGCGCACGCAAGGTCCCCCTGCTTAAGCCAGCGCATGTCCAGGCCCGTCTGAAGTTTGCCAATGACCATCTGGATGATCCAGAGGAGGAATGGGAGAAGGTCATGTGGTCTGATGAGACAAAATAGAGCTTTTTGGTCTAAACTCCACTCGCCGTTTTTGGAGGAAGAAGAAGGATGAGTTCAACCCCAAGAACACCATCCCAACCGTGAAGCATGGAGGTGGAAACATCATTCTTTGGGGATGCTTTTCTGCAAAGGGGACAGGACGACTGCACCGTATTGAGGGGAGGATGGATGGGGCCATGTATCGTGAGATCTTCGCCAACAACCTCCTTCCCTCAGTAAGAGCATTGAAGATGGGTCGTGGCTGGGTCAACGACCCGAAACACACAGCCAGGGCAACTAAGGAGTGGCTCCGTAAGAAGCATCTCAAGGTCCTGGAGTGGCCTAGCCAGTCTCCAGACCTGAACCCAATAGAAAATCTTTGGAGGGAGCTGAAAGTCTGTATTGCCCAGCGACAGCCCGGAAACCTGAAGGATCTGGAGAAGGTCTGTATGGAGGAGTGGGCCAAAATCCCTGCTGCAATGTGTGCAAACCTTGTCAAGAACTACAGGAAAAGTATGATCTCTGTAATTGCAAACAAAGGTTTCTGTACCAAATTTTAAGTTCTGCTTTTCTGATGTATCAAATACTTATGTCATGCAATAAAATGCAAATTAATTACTTAAAAATCATAGAATGTGATTTTCTGGATTTTTGTTTTAGATTCCATCACTCACAGTTGAAGAGTACCTATGATAACAATTACAGACTTATACATGCTTTGTAAGTGGGAAAACCTGCAAAATCGGCAGTGTATCAAATACTTGTTCTCCCCACTGTAGGTGGGAAGGCATACATGCTGTCGCCAATGTATTAATGCAATTCTGGAACCACTTCACCCAGTTCCTTTTTATTCGACAGTGTTGGTTTTTTCAAAATAATAAATATATATATATATATTTTATTTTAGGTGTGACGGCATTACACCCAGCTGTTTTTATCGACACAAGTTCAATGGAAACATATTGTAGCAGCCAATTATTGCATCTATTTTCTATGTGAACTTTCTAAATGTCCCCCCCCCAAAAAAATTGCTGGACAAGTTAATGGAAACCTAGCTAACGTCTACGAGAGAGAAGAAGGGAGAGAAGGATGAAGCAAGGCCGGAGGATAGAGGAGAGGAAGGAGAGAAAGGGAGGGAGGGAGAGGAAACAGCACTGTCTGTGGCCTCAGACCTGTAGAGGCTGTAGCCTCCTCTCCCCTCTGTCTCTCACACTGTACCTCTCACTCTCTAGAGGTGGACATCTTGTCTACATATAAATACCCATATTACCACACAAGGAAATAACAGACTCATCAGCCAGAGAACCTGACTTCCAGAGGCTTCACAAAAATAGATGGTGTGTGTGTGTGCACTGTGTGTGTGTGTGCACTGTGTGTGTGTGTGTGCACTGTGTGCGTGCGTGCGTGCGTGCGCGTGCACGTGTGTGTGTGTAGTCTTATAGTTGAGCCCTCTATTAGACTCTTCCGCCTCAGGATCTCTCATCTTTTCAGTGTGTGTGTGTGTGTGTGTGTGTGTGTGTGTGTGTGTGTGTGTGTGTGTGTGTGTGTGTCTTGTGCTACTACATTTGAATTGTTTATCATAATCTCTACTGATGCCTCAAAACTGTGTCAGTATCAATGGCATAGTGTATCACACAACAGGCAGCTAATATTATGTAAAAAGGTGACTAGTTAGTAGTGTCAATAATATCATCACAGGTCATTCTGTAGATCAGTGTTTCCCAAACCTCTCCCGTTCCACGTATTTCATGTGTTCCAGTGCTAGCGTACTTTACTCAACTAATGAAGGGCTTGGTGTTCAGTTGACCAATTTAATCAGGTGTGCTAGAACTTGAATACATTCAATAAGTGGAATAGCTGGAGGTACTCAAGGAGAGGTTTGGGAATCACTGCCTTGGATTGAGCAGGCTGTGATGCCTGGGTCATGTTAGGAAACGAAATGGAAACCTTTTGAAAACGGAAAACAAAAATTAGCAGTTCTTATTTTTATTTAACTAGGCAAGTCAGTTAAGAACAAATTCTTATTTACAATGACAGCCTACCCCGGCCAAACCTGGGCCAATTGTGCGCCGCCCTATGGGACTACCAATTACAGCCGGAATGGGATTCAAACCAGGGTCTGTAGTGACACCTCTAGCACTGAGATGCAGTGCCTTAAACCGCTGCGCCACTCAGGACCCCCATTGTTGGACAAATCCAGGTAGAAACCCTGTTTCCAAACTGAGAGAGGTAGACTACACATCACCTTCTCAAATCTTTATCACATAATAACAGTGACCTGCCGTCCGCAAGGTCAAACTGTTAACCGGAGGAAAGGGGACTTTTCATGTTTATAAATTAACAACATCAAGCAGCAAATGGCCGGAAAGAGCCTCTATAACTTCTCCCTATCGACAGTGGCTTTTCGAAAATAACAGATTGCCTCCCCAAGGTCCTCGTCGGACAGATGGAGAATCAGCAGTGTCCCCCTCCCCACTGCCACTGCCACTCACCACCCAAACCCCCTACGCTCAAACACCTTCCCCCTCACCCTGTTTCTTATTCATATACTCAACCAAACGCCCCCCACCCCACCCCACCCCACCTGACCACGACAAATTGCTTGAAGGGAGGGCCTGATTGGTTTTCAATATCGGCAGAAGTATGGCATAGTTAGGTGGCTCGGGGGGCGGGGGTGATGTGACCTTTGAATCCTGGGTCTGCACACGTGGGGCTGACTGGGGGTCAGTGGGGGGGAAGTCACCTGCCCATCATTAGTCTCTCTCTGCTGATCAACACAGGGACAGCACACAGTAGTGTCTGCAGCATATGCCTCCAGCTCTGTGAAAACAATGACCACAGAGGGAGGGCTGGTGTGTAGGTCACGAATACAGGGTGTGGTGAAACCTTATGCAACTAAATTACCTGAAAACACATGGAATGGTATATCTAAATCTAACAGTAGGTTTAAAAAAAGAAAATGTCATGTACAAATAGTAGATAATTTGTCTGTATTTGATCCAACTGGCACTAATTGCCAATAACCTTTTAGTATTAACCTTACTGTTAATGGTCCAATTATGTGTTTCTGAGTGGTTGTTCTAGATCACATGTGGCTGACTGACAGGTGAAAATATTTAAGCTAATTAGGTGTCTAGCATTAAAACCTGTCCATATAAGGTAATAATGCACATATACCAATAGAGTAAGTTTTACTTGGTCGTTTTTACAAACAATTATATATTTGTTTCCTCTCATAGTTTTTTGTTTTTTTTACATTACATTTTCAATTAATTGAATTATAGACATATCATTAATGATCTTCGGTGAAAAGAGAGAGACAGAAAGAGAACGAAAGACAGAGCACATGAGCATTCTCCCAGCTACAGAGGGTGACATAGCCTTGTGTGGAGCCTTCTGTGAGACTGTGAGTGAATATCGGTTCTCTTGTAACTCTCAGGGGCATATTGGCCTGCTTCAGCCTTGGCTTGGATCAATGTAAGCCTCCCCATGCAACAGACTGCATGTGTGTGTGTGTGTGTGTGTGTGTGTGTGTGTGTGTGTGTGTGTGTGTGTGTGTGTGTGTGTGTGTGTGAGTACCTCAGGTGTATAGAGAATACACAGTATACATAAATGTGCATGTATATTCTCTATACATCTGAGGTAGCCTACTCCAACAAACACACACCGAAACGAACAGACATTACAGTAGCTAGATAAGCCATCCTCTCTCCCATAGCTTAAATGTATTTATTTCCCCCCATAATTATTTGTGTTAATTATCAGTTGCCACACAGTATGCCGGTGCTATGGGCTATAATTGAATTTCCTCTTTATCGTGGAGAAAAGTAATTATGGAATTATGAATGAAACTCCAGTACTGCGATAAGAGTCCAAATGGAAATGGTTGCGACTTTGACGTGTTTTTCACTGTTAGTGAGCTGTGTACAACATCCATGGAAACATGGAGATGTTGATTGAGACTGAATGGGTAGTGTCGATAGAGAGGGGTGATCTGATCTGGATTCCTACTGTTAAAACTGAACCAAGATCAGTGATTCCCCTGTTTAGGAAGCCTACTGTTGTTAAAGGGCGACTGCACTTCCTGATTTAGAAATGCTAGCGGCCATGACTGAATTCAAACGTAAGTAGTGTAATCTGGATACACATTTTTGCCGGCAATTCCTAAAACTGATTTGAGATCAGTGATTCTCCCAACGTAAGATCTCAGCTCTTAATCTATGCTGGTCCCACAGTGAGGTCTGGGAATGGTATATGGTTCTCTTCTCCGATCTCTTTGTCATTTTCAAAATTTCTCATGCCTCTGAGTTTTTCCTCACTTACCTACTATCCATTCTCTCTTTCAAATCATATCAAACCAAATTTAATTTGTCACAGGCGCAGACCTTACAGTGAAATGCTTACTTAAAGGCCTAACCAACAATGCAGCTTTATGAAAAATATGTGTTAGGTAAACAATAGATAAGTAAAGAAATAAAAGCAGTAAAATAACAGTAAAAATAACAGTAGCAAGGCTATATACAGGAAGTACCGGTACAGAGTCAATGTGTGGGGGCACCGGTTAGTCGAGGTAATTGAGGTAATATGTACATGTAGGTATTGTTAAAGTGACTATGCTTAGATAATAAACAGAGACTAGCAGTAGCGTAAAAGAGGGGGGGGGTAGCCATTTAATTACCTGTTCAGAAGTCTTATGGCTTGGGGGTAGAAGCTGTTGAGAAGCCTTTGACCTAGACTTGGTGCTTCGGTACCGCTTGCCCTTTAGTAGCAGAGAGAACAGTCTATGACTAGAATGGCTGGAGTCTTTGACAACGTTTAGGGCCTTCCTCTGACACCGCCTGGTATAGAGGTCCTGGCTGGCAGGAAGCTTGGCCCCAGTCCTCCTGTAGTCCACAATCATCTCCTTCGTCTTGATCACGTTGAGGGAGAGGTTGTTATCCTGGCACCACATGGCTAGGTTTCTGACCTCCTCCCTATAGGCTGTCTCATCATTGTCGGTGATCAGGCCTACCACTGTTGTGTCGTCGGCAAACTTAATGATGGTGTTGGAGTTGTGCCTGGCCAGGCAGTCATGGGTGAACAGGGAGCACAGGAGGGGACTGAGCACACACCCCTGAGAGTGAATTGTGGGAACAGCAATCAGGTAAACTTGTGTTCTCTCCTCTCCAAGTTTGATGTCAGCAAACAACAGTAATGTTAAGTTGATGTGCTAGCTTGCAGCGCATCGCTCTCTAGTCGGTCTGTCTTGCTAACCTAGCTGGGCAGTGCATCTCTTGGTCTGTCTGTGTCTTGCTTGCTTGCCAGCCACTTCCATGGCTGTGTTCTGTGACTTTGTGCCTGACAAAAGTGAGAGTGAAATACAACTATTTATTACGTTTGCAGCTCGGAAAAGAAAATGTGTTGCGCGTGAACATGCGTTCATATGCGCGTGCACGAAGTGAAACTCGCGCTTTCCAGCAGCAACCTCTGTGGGGACCAGTCCAGACAATATATAGGCACACACAATTTTAAAACAAGACAATGATTATCTAGACACTCAGTCAAGGTTTAGCTACAACTCTGGACTAATGCAAGATGGAAAGCAATGGATTGAAATTGACTATTGATTTATATATTGAATTCAGGGGCGCCTTATGGGGGGGAAAAGTTAGGATGATTCTAAGGGCCTGTGACTGACAGGGGCCCTAAAATATTATTCCAGCATTAGGTAAAAACATTTTGGAGCCCAATGTTATATATTTTCATGGGGCCCAAAATCCCTGGAGGCTCCCCTGATTGAATTTAAAATGTTGATTAGCTGGGTATACTGGGCAATATGGATGCACATCTCAGTAAATAATAACCATCAATTATTCAGCCAAGCTGTAGTATATTAATAGTATTTTATATTTGAAAATATATAAAAGGAAATCTGGGATAGCCAGTTTGCCCGATGCAGCTGATAAAATGTATAATATTATTGTTAATAATTTACAGGTGCTATGCTTAAGTTTGTCAGTAGAGGAGATGCTGGATCATCAGCCAGTAGAAGCACATACTCAGTTGATCCAGCCTTAGCCACTACTAACACTTAGCAGAATTTTGCTTAAGGCCCCAGGGAGGTCAGGACCGGCTCTGCCCGAGCCCGTTGCAGCGGTGAGAGAAGATTGAAAATTGGGAGAAAATACATTATATAACCAGTATACAATGTGACCATGGGCAGTGACTGTGTTTCGTGTGTGAGAGGCAGTATGCTAGCTTGAGAGAGCGAGTTTTCTTTCCACCCTCAGAATCATTGTGGCAGCTATTTAAAGAGGAGTAATTACGCTGGAACAGGAACCCATTTATCCCCAGGCAGAATATCACTGTGCTGTATTTAAATACCTTAGTCTGGGTCAATATGTAGAGGGCGAGAGCTAGAGAGAGAGAGAGATAAACTCAACCACAAGCAACAACATTCTAACAAATCAATATACATACCATAATTATTGGCAAAATGAAATTCGATTTAAATCACAAACTTCAATGTTACCAAATTCTAAATAGAGATATCGAATTAGCACAACACCTTGTCAAAATCACAGAATTAAAACAAAGGAAGACAATGTAACAATGTACAGACTCAGTCACCATAGCCTGGCAATAGAGACAGGACGCCATAGACTATGCAAGCACTGTGGGTCGGGTGAAGTAGAGAATGACTTCCTACTCCCCTGCTCCAAATACGACTCAATAGCCACGCCTTCATGCACAAATATTGATATAATAACCATCATATTGAAGTAAACTTGGAGTCAGTTTATTAGGCTGCAGATTAAATAAATTATGATGAACTTCACAGGGTGGTGAACGCGCTAGGCTTGATGCACTATTCCATATTCTGGTGACATGATCATCGATGCTTGGCTGCCTTTGACAAATAATATCGCTGTTATCCATAATAATCTCATAATGTAGGTAGCCTACCTGCACTGTATCTGCAAGCTGTTGGCTAGAGCGCATGTGCCAAGACCAGAGTGGGCAAATTTGCAATATAACCGTTTTTGAAAACTGGAAACCCATTTAACTTGTATTTTTCACTTGGTACATTGGAATTGATCGGCAAAAGTTGTTTATGGGCACTACGTTATTCGCAAAAAGTCTGTTTGATGGAGACATCTCTGGTGAGAAAATGCGCATATTGTTTTAGGCAAATATTTGCATGAAAATCTGTCAGTAATTGGATGGAAATCTAGCTAATCAGAGGTATTTAAGACTTTCAGGATTTCTTGTTGAGGAGAAAATGTGTATTTGGTTAGGAAAAAACGTAGAGACTGCAGATCAGATTATGTCCTGGCCTATCATAGGATAAGAGAGACAAGCGCTCATACATATGAGCCCTTGTAGATTACAATTTTTTTGTTGTATTCTTTTCCATGTATTATTTTTTTTGTTAATATATTATTATTATTGTTGATCAAACATATTGTTCAATTAAGTAATACTTCATATGCACTGAGTGTACAAAACATTCTCTTTCCATTACATAGACTGACCAGCTGAAAGCTGTGATTTCATATTGATGTCACCTGTTATATCCACTTCAATCGGTGTAGATGAAGGGGAGATTTTTAGGCCTTGAGATAGTGCCTTTGAACAGGGGTATGGTAGTAGGTGTCAGGGGGACCAGTCTAGGTCAAGAACTGCAGTGCTACTGGGTTTGACACAACTGTGAGAAGCATTGGCGCTAGCATCCCTGTGGAATGCTTTCTACACCTTGTATAGTCCATGTCCCGACGAATTGAGGCTGTTCTGAGGGCAAAAGGGGGTGCAACTCAATAGTAGGAATGTTTTGTACACTCAGTGTACATTGCTTTGGCAACAGTGGAAACCACTCATTCATGCCAATAAAACATTTATTGAATTTAATTGAGAGAGAGAGGCGGGGAAGATGTAGCGAGAGGGTAGAGTGAGACAGAGAGAGTGTAGGGGGAAAGAGAGTGGTAGGGAAAGGATGTGGGTGGGTTGGGGATGGGCAGGGTTGTAGCAGATGTCTAAACTGTCATGACGGCCACATTTTCTCTCTTTTTCAAGGCAAACCGAAAAAGGAAACGAGACAGGAAATGAGCCAATAAGCATTCATCCTTGTTGAAGAGCTACGACTTATTGCAGATATACAGTAGCTGTATGAGATGTGTTGGGAAAAGCTTTTGTGTATGTTTGTGTACAGTATGTGTTATATAGTAGAAAGAACCAAACACAGATTGAAGCCACAGTGAGCTTAACCTCATTGATAAGAAATCAAGAAGACATCAGTACTCTCGCTCTGTCCCTTTCTCTCTCAGATGCTATGGTTTTGCCTTGCTATTTTATCTGCCAAGTCCACAATAACATAAGTAGATACCTAGAGACAAGACAAGTCTAGAGAGATAACCCTTAAGGAACAGAATCAGCACCAGATCATTGAGTGATAGTTTGTTCGTGTTGTTTAGTGGTTGGTTTGCTCTGGGAGAATCTGTCAAAGGCTTTCCAATTCACTCAGCTGCAAAACATGGCTGCCTTGTGCTTCAAATTAAAGCGATGGTGGAGTACACCCTCTATGGGCCATGAAAGGACTTGCAAGGAGGTGTACTGTCTACATGTGCCCACACTTAGGAATATGGATGTTGATTGACTAAACATTCCTTTGTGAGAATTGAAATGAAACAATTCATAAGATGTTAATGTCCAATCTATAAATACTTTTAAAAGTATGTTTATTATGCCAAAACTACAGCATTCTGCAGCGATATGCCATCCCATCTGATTTGTTTTTCAACAGGACAATGACCCAACGCACCTCCAGGCTGTGTAAGGGCTATTTGACCAAGAAGGAGAGTGATGGAGCGCTGCATCAGATGACCTGGCTTCCACAATCACCTGACCTCAATCCAAATGAGAAGGTTTGGGATGAGTTGGACCACAGAGTGAAGGAAAAGCAGCCAACAAGTGCTCAGAATGTGGGAACTCCTTCAAGAATGTTGGAAAAACATTCCAGGTGAAGCTGGTTGAGAGTGTGCAAAGCTGTCATCAAGGCAAAGGGTGGCTACTTCGAAGAAACTAGAAAATGTGTTTAACACTTTTTTGGTTACTACATGATTCCATATGTGTTATTTCATAGTTTTGATGTCTTCACTATTATTCTACAATGTAGAAAATAGTAAAAATAAAGACAAACCCTTGAATGAGTAGGTGTGTCCAAACTGGTACTGTACATATAGAAAAAATTCACATGTAGTGTGTGTGTGTGCATCTACAGTATAAGCAACACATACAACAAATAGGTCACATGGGCGAGAGGCTTTGTGTCACGAGATGTTGATTTATTTAGAGTCTCTGGAGCATCAGCATTTGTGGGTTCAATTACAGGCTCAAAATGGCCAGAAACCAATACCTTTTTACTGAAACTTGTCAGTCTATTCTTGTTCTGAGAATTTAAGGTTATTCCATGCAAGAAATTGCCAAGAAATTGAAGATCTCATACAACGCTGTGTACTACTCCCTTCACAGAACAGTACAAACTAGAATAGAAAGAGGAGTGCGAGGCCCCGGTGCACAACTGAGCAAGAGGACAAGTACATAAGAGTATATATATATATATATATATATATACAGTGGGGAGAACAAGTATTTGATACACTGCCGATTTTGCAGGTTTTCCCACTTACAAAGCATGTAGAAGTCTGTAATTTTTATCATAGATACTCTTCAACTGTGAGTGACGGAATCTAAAATAAAAATCCAGAAAATCACATTGTATGATTTTTAAGTAATTAATTTGCATTTTATTGCATGACATAAGTATTTGATACATCAGAAAAGCAGAACTTAATATTTGAACTTCTTCCATTTTCTAATAATTGCGCCAACAGTTGTTGCCTTCTCACCAAGCTGCTTGCCTATTGTCCTGTAGCCCATCCCAGCCTTGTGCAGGTCTACAATTTTATCCCTGATGTCCTTACACAGCTCTCTGGTCTTGGCCATTGTGGAGAGGTTGGAGTCTGTTTGATTGAGTGTGTGGACAGGTGTCTTTTATACAGGTAACGAGTTCAAACAGGTGCAGTTAATACAGGTAATGAGTGGAGAACAGGAGGGCTTCTTAAAGAAAAACTAACAGGTCTGTGAGAGCCGGAATTCTTACTGGTTGGTAGGTGATCAAATACTTATGTCATGCAATAAAATGCAAATTAATTATGAAAAAATCATACAATGTGATTTTCTGGATTTTTGTTTTAGATTCCGTCTCTCACAGTTGAAGTGTACCTATGATAAAAATTACAGACCTCTACATGCTTTGTAAATAGGAAAACCTGCAAAATCGGCAGTGTATCAAATACTTGTTCTCCCCACTGTATATACACACACACACACACACACACACACATACTTCGGAAATTATTCAGACCACATTTTACTGCCTTATTCTCTAGCCAATTCTGCATAAATGTTTTGGTACCCTTCCCCAGATCTGAGCCTCGGAGCTCTACGGACAATTAATTTGACCTCATTGCTTGGTTTTTGCTCTGACATGCACTGTCAACTGTGGGACCTTATACAGACGGGTGTGTGCGCCTTTCCAAATCAATTTACCACAAATGGACTCAAAAGTTGTAGAAACATCTCAAGGATGATCAATGGAAACAGGATGCACATGACCTCAGTTTTGTGTCTCATAGCAAAGGGTCTGAATACTTATGTAAATAAGTTATTTATGTTTTTTATTTCTAATAAATGTCTAAACTGTTTTTGATTTGTCATTATGGGATATTGTGTGTAGATTGCAGAGGATTTTATTTTATTTAATCCACTTTAGAATAAGGCTGTAACGTAAACAAATGTGGAAAAAGGCGCTGTATACATATTCCGAAGGCGCTGTATACATATATATTCTGGACTTGTGACATTGCTCGTTTTGATATTTCTCAATTTCTTTACATTTTGGGAATACGTGTGTGTATTGTTATGTATTACTGCACTGTTGGAGCTAGAAACATAAGCATTTCACTGCACCCGTAATAACTGTGTGTACGCGACCAATAAACGTTGAACTTCGATTATATACATTTGCATTTATTTATTTGATTTAAAACAGATGCAGTGAATGATTAAATGTTAAAATGTTCACATTACTCATCATGATGATCATGATGCTCAACCTGCCTTCACCTTGTCAACAGCCTTTTATACAGATGTTTTCCATCACAGCCTTGATGACTACACAGTTAAGAGAGCCGGAAAACACAGCGAAACACAGCCGACATCTGTCAAAATCGGACTAAAATATGGACCAGCATGAGCCAAAAGTAACTTACCGCTTCGCTGCTGCTGTTTAGTGAGAACACACACACACACACACACACACACACACACACACACACACACACACACACACACACACACACACACACACACACACACACACACACACACACACACACACACACACACACACACACACACACACACACACACACACACACACAGTGAGGTGTCTGAAGTAGAAGAGTTACTTGTTCTGAGACTTCCTCAGACAGCTGCCTGCTGAGAGATTTTCCTTCGCCTGTCAGCTGGGATTTACTGTAAACACACACATCGCTGTGAGGGTGTTGATAGCTGATGATAATTTGTCAGAAGCGATTACAGAAAACACTCCATCAGCATCAGCTTCAGCTGAAATATTAATTACCGTTATACATAGTTAAGTTGATCTCAAATGTGACTGAGGGAACACACTTTCGATGGTACCTTCATGCAGACTGTCAAGTCAATGTCAGATGACCACATCATTAGCATTTGAGGCATTTGTGCATTTACATTGCGTACACACTATACAGCCACATCTCGTGGTTAAACATCGGGCAGGAGGACTGTTGAGCAGCGGTGTATAAATACTTGAAAGTACTACTTAAGTAATTTGCTTCATATAAGGAATTTGAGAAGATTTATACTTTTACTTTACATTCTTAAGTATCAAAAGCAAATGTAATTGCTAAAATATACTTAAGTATATTTAAAACAATACTTTTAGACTTTTACTCAAGTAGTATTTTACTGGGTGACTTAACTTTTGCTTGAGTCATTTTCTATGAAGGAATCTTTTACTTAACTCCATACTTTTTCCACCACTGCCGTTGAGCGATGCGAGCATGGGTGAGGGAGTTGAACAGTGCGGGACTAAAGTTGGAGAATGCTGAACTTTATTCAAATTGTCCAAGATATCGCAATGCGAGTGACCAATCGAAGCTCACCATAGCTTCAAACCCCTTCTGGACTGACAGACCATGGCTGTTGACACATAGCACTATCCAGGGTTGCGGAGTGACGGATTACATGTAAGGGATTACAAAAAAACGTTAACTGTAATCCGTTATGTTACCAGCAAAAATATTTTAATCAGATTACAGATACTTTTGAAAAACTAGATGATTACTTCAGGGATTACTTTTGAATTCAGAAAGGATGTTTGCCGAAAAAATCTTTGACACTTCTCTGTTTTCTCAACGTCATTCAAATCAGCGTTGAAAAAAGGCGCAGGTTTAAGTTTGTTCCACCTGAGCGAGTCTGACCACCAATCAGAGACCACTATGATGACAAATCTAAATGAGTATTTGAACACAATAAATGTCGAATTCAAGAAGTTTAAGCTGCCTATCAATAATTATTTTTGAAACCAGTGGACAGCCAGTTAAAGGTGCAATCTGTAGTTGCTACATCCATTTTTGGATTTTTAAATTATATACACAGTACCAGTCAAACGTTTGGACACACCTACTCAGCCAAGGGTTTTTTACTTTATATTTACAATTTTCTACATTGTAGAATAATATTGAAGACATCAAACCTTTGATATAACACATAAGGAATCATGTAGTAACCAAAAAGGTGTTATACTGTACAAATCATAATATATTTTAGATTCTTCAAAGTAGCCACCCTTTGCCTTGATGACAGCTTCGCACACTCTTGGCAAAGGATGCCATTCCATGAGCGCAGCATTTATTTTTCAACTCGAATCAATGAGCCCAATCAGTCCTCCATGACAACAAAATCATAAACAACAGAGTAGGGCTGGCTAATAAGTCCTTAGTTTTGGGGTCATGCTCAGGTAAAACAATTTGGCTAGGGCCTCTCGAGTGGCGCAGCGGTCTAAGGCACTGCATCGCTGTACTAGATGCGTTACTACGGACCTGCGTTCATATCCCGGGCTGTGCCACAACCGGCTGTGGTCGGGAGTCCCATAGGACGGCGTACAATTGGCCCAGCATCATCCGGGTTAGGGGAGGGTTTGGCCGGTGGGTCATTACTCCACCTTCTCCTCTCTCGAGCATGGGGAGAAAAAGGCGTTTTTTTTTAATTTGGCTAATCTATACTTCCATATTTCCAAGTCCTATTCTTGAAGATCAAGGGGTATAACATTTATTAGAATGACTGGAATTCTGATAGACTTTGGTTTTTAATGTAAAGATATAATTGAATCGTATTATTATACTGTATGTAGTAGAAAGCAATGGGTTAGAAGAAGCCTACATAACCAACCCATAAAGCAAAATTTAACATCCATATATGGCCAACTATGTAAACTTTAACATTGATTTATCATCCAATAGATGTCGTTCAATTGGTAAAATACATTTTTGTCTTCTTCTAATTCCTATTAAGGGGAAAGTCATCCAAAAGTTACGTAACTGATTACAATTTTGGACAGGTAACTTGTAACTAATGGATTACATTTAGAAAGTAACCTACCCAACCCTGGCACTATCTAGGTTGCTGTTTAGCACCCACATGAGTGTGAGGCTAGCGTGTCTAGGCGAGTGCCGCTTGTATAATGTAAATGCTCTGTAACACACCTTGTAGCTCTTCTGCAGTCAAATTTTGAACACCAAAGTGCTTCTCTGCAGCTGCCAGAACAGCATCTATTTTCTGTGATTTAAGTTTTAAAAAATAAGTACATTATTCCTATCAAGCTATTGGCCTCGGGCCTACTCACAGGACCATGCTCTCCACCGGGACTGCGTCACGCCAAACAGCAGGGGTCACAGATACCGGGAATATTCCATTTCAGTTGATCCTCAACACTTAATGCCACCCCATTTCTCACTTCTCTCAACTGCACCCCGCTCTCGAGAGAAAAGCAAGTAACAAGTCTTGTCCCGAGGAGCGTGGTGCGGTGCACCCACTCCCTCTGGGCAGAAGAAACACAAAAAAAAAAATCACAATTCCACTTTTAGTTACTTTCACTGATTCAACAGTCCCCACAACCACTTCTCCACCCAACCTGACACCACATATGGATCAACCAGAAGGAAAGGTTCCATTCCCTCCAAAACTCTCACTCCCACAGGGTCAGAATCATCTTGGTCATCATCGGGGTGAGGCTCGAACTTGGCGTCACTCTCGTCAGGTTCAATTTCTGAGCTATCGGAGTATGTTTTTAGCTTTTTGACGACAACCAGAGAATGATGCGCTGAAGCCAACTGCCCTGCTGTGGGTTTTGGTTCGAATGCACCCATACGAAAACGCTTTCAAACAAACGCAGGAAGACCCCACCAAGACTACTTGGTTCACCTGTCACTCTTTAATAACCTGCCTATCACTCTCTTCTTCTTCTTTTATGGCATATTGGTGATCACACTGAACGTCACAAAATACACCTTTTTAACACACAAGGTGTCTTTAATCTGGCAGCAAACATTTACTACAGGCTGTGGTGTATCCACTACCATATCTTCACTTGTTTCGCCAATTATTTTAATCGCCTCTGCATAGGAGATTCGATTGACCTCTAACTTTTGACACATCAATTTCCTTCACCCTTACAGGGCACTCCAGGAACTCAGGATCATGATCCCCACCACAATTGCAACACCGTCATCCTTCTACACACCGTTCTTCATTATACTCCGTTCATCTACACACACTTGAAACATGGCCAAATCTTTTACAATTCATTCTTACACCGCAGTGGTTTGGGTACGAAAGCTCTTACAGCGTATCTTACATAACCAAGCTTCACATGCGTAGGTATTTGCTCTTTATCAAAAACCAACAGGACCGACGGACTTATTTTTTCCATTCACCCAATGGGTCAGACGCAGGGCACCAACCACTCCAGAAATTCTCTTCAGGTATTCAACCTCAACATCCGTTGTCACCCCTGAGATGTAACCATGCACATATTCACTTACCTGTTCATTTAACCAGAATGTATATTAAGTAAACTATTATTACCCTCACTTATATCATACGCACATTTAGCTATTTAAGTATTTCTCTGCCATCGACCTGTACAATATTATCATTTTTTCCACCTAACACTGTAACAATGTATAGTGTACATATTCAGCCATTCACCCATATTATGCAATGCCTCTATAGCACTCCGCACTATGTATCTGTATTTTGTGTATTGGTATTTTCGTTCTGGCATTTTTCACCTGCCCTGTGATTTTTTGTAGCTTCTTGACAAAGAAATGTCCCCTCGGGGATCAATAAACTATCTATCTATCTATCTATCTATCTATCTATCTATCTATCTATCTATCTATCTATCTATCTATCTATCTATCTATCTATCTATCTATCTATCTATCTATCTATCTATCTATCTATCTATCTATCTATCTACTTTGACAGGTGCTCTACCCCGAAGTTCAAAACAAAAAACTTCTGTTGTCCGGATTCTTTTGAGGCCCATTGCAATCTTCCTCTGCTCATCAGAAATACAATTAATAAAAAAAAAAGACCACTCCTGGTCACTCTGACAGACTTTTCCAAACGCATACTTTACCATTTTCGACACCTCAAACTGGTTTTCCCACATATGCATCCTTACTCAACAAACACATCCCAACAAGAAGCGATTCATTATCATTTACACCTGTATCTTCCACTCCAATTTTAGACAATTTTCTTTTTGTTACAGTTTTCGATACTACTGTTGTCCATTCTGAACATTCGCATCCACTTCCGCCATCTTTCCTTCACCCCCACACGTTGGATCAACTAAACTACTCACGTGACGCTATATCACTCACACCTGTGAGCAATTACTCTTCTTCTTCTTCTTCTTTGAGGTTTATAGGCAGACTACACTCATAAGGTGTATTGCTGCCACCTACTGTACGGGGTAGTAAAATATATCTTCAGCCCTGCTGGATAGCCCTGATCCTAGCTATTGTGACCTCCTTCATCCTTACTCCGGGAACTCCGGAATGTGATTCCCAACAGCCTTCATCTGACTCTTCAACTGCTAAATATTTATTCCTTCGACAAACACTTGCCACATGTCCAAACTTTTTACAATTTTAACAGTGCAGCAGCTCCTGTACATATGATAATTACTCACTTCTACTCAAAATTATGCTGTGCAATTATGTTAGCACAGCTGAAAACTGTTGATTTAAAGAAGAAAAGAAGCAATAAAACTGGCCTTCTTTAGACTAGTTGAGCATCAGCATTTGTGGGTTCGATTACAGGCTCAAAATGGCCAGAAACAAATAACCTTCTTCTGAAACTCGTCAGTCTATCCTTGTTCTGAGAAATGAAGGCTATTCCATGTGAGAAATTGCCAAGAAACTGAAGATCTCGTACAACGCTGTGTACTACTCCCTTCACAGAACAGCACAAACTGGCTCTAACCAGAATAGAAAGAGGAGTGGGAGGCCCCGTTGCACAACTGAGCAAGAGGACAAGTACATTAGAGTGTCTAGTTTGAGAAACAGACGCCTCAAGTCCTCAACTGGCAGCTTCATTAAATAATACTCGCAAAACCAGTCTCAACGTCAACAGTGAAGAGGCGATTCCGGGATGCTGGCCTTCTAGGCAGAGTTGCAAAGAAAAAGCCATATCTCAGACTGGCCAATAAAGATGGCAAAACAACACAGACACTGGACAGAGGAAGATATGGCTTTTTCTTTGCAACTCTGCCTAGAAGGCCAGCATCCCGGAATCGCCTCTTCACTGTTGAGATTGGTGTTTTGCGGGTACAATCTAGATTTGGAATTACTGTCAACGTTTGGCATTTTGTGGAAATAACTTATGCATTTTGAGGTACATAAAACATTTTTTTGAATCAAATATAGTATCCATAGTCATGTGGATGTGTCAAGTGTTCAGCTCTCTAACTGAGACTTTTGATTAATTCGACTCCAGTTTGTGAAATATTTAAATGTTTAATCATTTAGCAGACAGTCTTATCTAGAGCGACTTGCAAAAGTGAGTGCATACATTTTCATACTTTTTTTCGTAAGCAGCCCTTGCCTTGAGGGCCTGTGTTTGGAGTAGAGCAGCTCTTTATTCAAGTCACTGGGGAGTAAGTCAGTCCACTAATAATTAATTGACATCCGATCTGCCCACATTAGAAACAGTAGCATTAGTGAGGGAGATACAGGTGAGTCATAGCACCATGGTAACTGCCTTAGGCCAAGCGAGCCTTAGCCGGACCTCCTGCTTGGAGAGTGGGGCGTGTGTGTTTGTGTGTGTGGGAGGGGTGGAAGGGGGGTTATGGGCATGCATGTTCCCTGTAGTGCCAGAAAGCCCAGAGTTACACAATTGAAACATGCACAAGGCATACCAACCACTGAAACCTGCAACAAACAAGTACCTGCAGAAGAAGTGGGACCAGACCAGATATGAGGAGCATAGGAATAAGGTATGAGATAAGCTTGTGTCTGTTTGTTTGTACGTGCGTAGACACAAGTGGATACATGTGCATGCATGTGCATATTTATTAAGGTTATTAATATTTATATAAAGCATATAATCACATGCCTGATCATGAGGCATTTGATTTTCCTCCTGGTTGTTCTTCCTAGGCATTACTTACACACCAAATGATTGACCTAAATCAGCAATGGATTACATCATTAACCTCCATAACAACCTAACATCAATTTAACATCACCTCCAGGTGAGCACGGCCAGGCCCATTGTGGACACTAAGGGCATTAAAACACCTGCACATGTTCAGCTGAAACTCAAGAAACTCCAGGTCAGTGGGCACACACACACACACACACACACACACACACACACACACACACACACACACACACACACACACACACACACACACAGTGGTTACAATGGGCTGATGATGTTGCTTTACAATGGTGGTTGAAAATAATTGTAATATATTTGTTTATAAAGCAAAGTGCCCTTGGGATGTGGAAAAGTGCAATACACATACACTGAGTATACCGAACAGTAGGAAAAC
Source organism: Thymallus thymallus (assembly GCA_023634145.1). NCBI lineage: Eukaryota > Metazoa > Chordata > Actinopteri > Salmoniformes > Salmonidae > Thymallus > Thymallus thymallus. The sequence continues at coordinate 8,598,227 of CM042413.1, forward strand.
CTTCATAATATTGAGTTGCAAACCCCGCCTTTTGTCCTCGAAACAACTCGATTCATCGGGGCATGGACTCTTCAAGGTGTCAAAAGCGTTCCACAGGGATGCTGGCCCATGTTGACTCCAATGCTTCCCACAGTTGTGTCAAGTTGGCTGGGTGTTCTTTAGGTGGTGGACCATTCTTGATACACAAGGAAAACTGTTTAGCCTGAAAAACCCAGCAGCGTAGCAGTTCTTGACACAAACCGGTGCGCCTGGAATCCACTACCATACCCTGTTCAAAGGCACTTAAGGCACTAGCATAGCCATTCAAATGGGCATAGACAAGGGTATAAAATAATTGTAAAACAGCTACTGTATCATTACAACTACAGTGCGTGTCTAATATAGGCACTCAATATCTGAAACATTAGAATGTATGCCTATATCGTTCATAAATGTCTATTGATAGCACAGTCATTAACAACAAGGTTAGAATATAAAAATATAGCCTGTCACCTGAAGTGACATATAACTACTATGGTTAAATGTCAATATCTGACATTTTTCAAATGACATATGTCTGCCATTACAACGTCTATTTTTATCGATTAGTTACAAGATGATAGGCTGGTCACCATCGAGAGAGACAACCGTCTCCTTTCCTCCAAGCTGTCTGATATTGTGCGGTCCAAAGGTCTGGTCGACCACAGGAACCATTATCCCGAGAGAAGGTAAGGACTCCTCACTTTCACGGTTAAGTCACAGTTAAAAGCCTCTCAGACACTGTGTCACGGCAATACATCCAATAGGAAATGTAATAGTCTTGTGTTTTACAGTGATATTATATAACATTGAGTCCATTATTCATAGGATCAATAAGTATTCGTTGTCAAATGAAAACATATGGTGGAATATGAAACGATTTTTAAGGCTTGTCCATCCATCAAATCCACTTTGTAGATAATGTCTCACAGAATGGTGTACTGATACTCAGTTCTGCATTTATTTATTGAATTGTTTAATGGATTGGGAGAGTTGTAATTACAATACTGACGCATATAAAAAACAGATAAACATAAACTGCACCATATCTGTCTTTTGTGTATTTTCGTTGTGGCATTTTGCACCTGCCCTGTGTTTTGTTGTAGCTGCTTGACAATTAAATTTCCCCCCCGGAGGATCAATAAAGTATCTATCTATCTATCTATCTATCTATCTATCTATCTATCTATCTATCTATCTATCTATCTATCTATCTATCTATCTATCTATCTATCTATCTATCTATCTATCTATCTATCTATCTATCTATCTATCTATCTATCTATCTATCTATCTATCTATCTATCTATCTATCTATCTATCTATCTATCTATCTATCATCACCATTAGGCCTACTTTACACTGATTTACTGCACCAGTCCCTAGATGGGCTTTTAAGATATTTTAAGGGCTTTTTAAGATTCAAGAGAAAAGTTAAAAGAGAGATTTGGTTAAGTAACAAGCAAAACTTACCCCAGTCATTATAACATTGGTTGCTGTAGCTTCATTCACCTCAGTCACTCTAAAAACACATAGCCTATTAGCTATACAATTAGCCGCTACACATTAACTTGCATTAACTCAGCACCGGGATAAAAACTATAATTGAATATGTACAGAGGGATCTGTTAAGAGAAAGATATTTTATTAACAAAAGGTAGAGATGGCACCACGGGTTAAAAAGTACTGTACTACTATGGCTGACCCTGTAGAACAATGTAGGCTGTCATTGTAAATAAGAATTTGTTCTTAACTGACTTACCTTGTTCAATAAAGGTTATATAAAATGTATATAAAGTGTAATATTGAGATGCAAACTCAAAACTGAATACATTTCAACTCTACAGTCGTGGCCAAAGGTTTTGAGAGTAGAATTGGTCTCCACAAAGTTTGCTGCCTCAGTGTTATGATGGCAATTTGCGTATACTCCAGAATGTCATGAAGAGTGATCAGATGAATTGCAATTAATTGCAAAGTCCCTCTTTGCCATGAAAATGAACTTAATCCCATAAAAACATTTCCACTGCATTTTAGCCCTGCCACAAAAGGACCAGCTGCCATCTTGTCAGTGATTGTCTCGTTAACACAGGTGAGAGTGTTGACGAGGACAAGGCTGGAGATCACTCTGTCATGCTGATTGAGTCAGAATAACAGACTGGAAGCTTTAAACGGAGGGTGGTGCTTGAAATCATTGCGCTTCCTCTGTCAACCATGGTTACCTGCAAGGAAACACGTGCCGTCATCATTGCTTTGCACAAAAAGGGCTTCACAGGCAAGGATATTGCTGCTGGTAAGATTGCAGCAAAATCAACCATTTATCAGATCATCAAGAACTTCAAGGAGAGAGGTTCAATTGTTGTGAAGAAGGCGTCAGGGCGCCCAAGAAAGTCCAGCAGGCACCAGGGCCGTCTCCTAAAGTTGATTCAGCTGCGGGATCGGGGCACCACCAGTGCAGAGCTTGCTCAGGAATGGCAGCAGGCAGGTGTGAGTGCATCTGCGCGCACAGTGAGGCAAAGACTTTTGGAGGATGGCCTGGTGTCAAGGAGGGCAGCAAAGAAGCCACTTCTCTCCAGGAAAAACATCAGGGACAGACTGATATTCTTAAAAAGGTACAGGGATTGGACTGCTGAGGACTGGGGCAGAGTCATTTTCTCTGATGAATCCCCTTTCTGATTGTTTGGGCCATCCGGAAAACACCTTTTCCGGAGAAGACAAGGTGAGCGCTACCATCAGTCCTGTGTCATGCCAACAGTAAAGCATCCTCAGACCATTCATGTGTGGGGTTGCTTCTCAGCCAAGGGAGTGGGCTCACTCACAGTTTTGCCTAAGAACACAGCCATGAATCCTCTGAGAGCAACTTCTCCCAACCATCCAAGAACAGTTTGGTGATGACCAATGCCTTTTCAAGCATGATGGAGAACCTTGCCATAAGGCAAAAGTGATAACTAAGTTGCTTGGGGAACAAAACATCAACATTTTGGGTCCATGGCCAGGAAACTCCCCAGACCTTAATCCCATTGAGAACTTGTGGTCGATCCTCAAGTGGTGGGTGGACAAACAAAAACCCACAACCTCTGACAAACTCCAAGCATTGATTATGCAAGAATGGCCTGCCATCAGTCAGGACGTGGCCCAGAAGTTAATTGACAGCATGCCAGGGCAGATTGCAGAGGTCTTGAAAAAGAAGGGTCAACACTGCAAATATTGACTCTTTGCATAAACTGAATGTCATTGTCAGTGAAAGCCTTTGACACTTATGGAATACTTGTAATTATTCATCAGTGGATCATAGTAACTACTGACATAAAGATCTAAGAACACTGAAGCAGCAAACTTTGTGGAGACCAATACTTCTCAAAACCTTTGGCCACGACTGTATATCTGACATTGTACAGGTGTCTCCATTCTTTAAGCCCATAACCATGTGTGTGAGGTGTATACTTTTGTGGCAAAGTAGATTTGTTTCAGAATACCAAGAAACACTCTATGAGCCTGATTTTGCCCACTGTAGTAAAATATTTTAAGAATGACTGATGACATTACAGCAAGCACGTAATTCCCAAGTTCAGCTCTCAACCTTCGCTGTGCAGAGAATCTCCACTTTTCTAACATTATTATTCACTGTGCATGAATGCAAGAACTGTGAGTAGAGTATTAGTTTCCTTATATTTCCAGATGAAGTTGTCAACGTTTTAGTCATATTTTCATCATTTTACAGCATTTTGTGAACTAGTTTTTATGCTAGCTAAGAAACTACTGTTAAGAAACATTTTGCCTGTCAGCTGACTATCTAGCTAAGTTGTTGCCATCTGTATGTCATTTTTGAGTCACTGTATTGCTATAGCAGATGAGAAATGTTTATTTTGTTTGTTATTGCTGATTATACAGTTGAAGTCGGAAGTTTACATACACTTAGGTTGAAGACATTAAAACTCATTTTTCAACCACTCAACAGATTTCATGTTAACAAACTAAAGTTTTGGCAAGTCAGTTAGGACATCTACTTTGTGCATGACACAAGTAATTCTTCCAACAATTGTTTACAGACAGATTATTTCACTTATAATTCACTATATCACAATTCCAGTGGGTCAGAAGTTCACATACACTAAGTTGTCTGTGCCTTTAAACAGCTTGGAAAATTCCAGAAAATTATGTCATGGCTTTAGAAGCTTCTGATAGGCTAATTGACATAATTTGAGTCAATTGGGGGTGTACGTGTGGATGTATTTCAAGGCCTACCTTCAACCTCAGTGCCTCTTTGCTCATGGGAAAATCAAAATAAATCAGCCAAGACCTCAGAAAACAAATTGTAGGTCTCCACAAGTCTGGTTCATCCTTGGGAGCAATTTCCAAATGCCTGAAGGTACCACGTTCATCTGTACAAACAATAGTACGCAAGTATAAACACCATGGGACCATGCAGCCGTCATACTGCTCAGGAAGGAGATGTGTTCTGTCTCCTAGAGATGAATGTACTTTGGTGCGAAAAGTGGAAATCAATCCTAGAACAACAGCAAAGGACCTTGTGAAGATGCTGGAGGAAACTGGTACAAAAGTATCTATATCCACAGTAAAATGAGTCCTATATCGACATAATCTGAAAGGCCTCTCAGCGAGGAAGAAGCCACTGCTCCAAAACCGCCATAAAAAAAGCCAGATTACGGTTTGCAACTGCACAAAGATCGTACTTTTTGGAGAAATGTCTTCTAATCTGATGGAACAAAAATATAACTGTTTGGCCACAATGACCATCATTACGTATGGATGAAAAAGGGGGAGGCTTGCAAGCCGAAGAACAACATCCCAACTAAGAAGCACGGGGGTGGAAGCATCATGTTGTGGGGGTGCTTTGCTGCAGGAGGGACTAGTGCACTTCACAAAATAGATGGCATAATAAGAAAGGAAAATTATGTGGCTATATTGAAGCAACATCTCAAGACATCAGTCAGGAAGTTAAAGCTTGGTCGCTAGGTCTTCCAAATGGACAATGACCCCAAGCATACTTCCAAAGTTGTGGCAAAATAAAATAAAAATTAACAAACTTGTATGCCATCTGTAAATATGAATAAAATTGTTAAATTACGAGCCTTGTTGGTTAAGCCACAGAAAAATACAGCAACCTTCCTACTAGCCATGATTGGCTGAGATAATGAGTGGGTGTCAGGCTCTGGCCATAGAGAAGCAAATAGGCTTCTCTATGTAGTTATGGTCAGAGTCTGACAGTGTCGTTCTTTTCTGTTTCTGTGTGGAGTTTGGGTTGGATCCCTAATTAGAGGCAGTTGCACCGCATTGTCTCTAATTAGGGATCCCATATATGTTGAGTCTGTCCTTCACTCTGGTGTGGGTTGTTGTCGTATTATGTCGCAGTCACGGTGAAGTAAGTGTGCCTTTTTTACGTCCGTTCATTTCGTGTTTGTTTTGGAACGTGACGTTTGTCTATCGTTTTTGTGTTGTATAGTTCGTTCATTTGTAAGATTTATTATACTTAGTATTTATAAATAAATGTCGAACTACTATCCCTGCGCTGCGTCTTGGTCTGTCTCTGCACCCGATCGTGACAGTGGGTTGGACATGCCGAGAGAGGAGTTTGGATTGGTCTGCCATATAGAAGGCTTCTGTCTATTTGAGCTGGTCAGTCTGTGTTGGTAATCCTGCTGAACGTGGCTTTAAAAAAAATGTATTGTGTATTGGAGCTGCATATAAGTGTTGATCTCCACTTTCTGGAGGATCGAGTTTTGAAATCAGTGGAATTAGAGTATGATAGCTAAAGAGATGGGAAAAACACCTGTCTCCCAATTACATCTTCAAACTAAGGGCAACCGTGGCATGGCATCTGTGACAGGGAGATGCATCCATCATGCATGATGATGTATACGGGTAAGATAGTCTAGCTAGCTACATGTGCAGATATTACAAGTTTCTAATTTTGACAAAGTGATTTCATTTCAAGCTAGTGTACTGTTAGCTAGCTAGCTAACATTAGCTGGCTGGCTCCCTAGCTGTCACGATGCTGTGGATATAAGGGACGATAGACGGAGCGCTCGTGGAGTGACATCCTTTTTATTATATGAGTTGTTCTCACGAAGCATATGAATAAACAAGGAGAGTTAAACAAACAAACTTTTGAACAAATGCAAAGTGACTTACGGCCTAGCGCAACATGCAGACACGAACAATGATCCACATGCAGGTGGATGGGAGAGAAGGCTAAATACCATTCCCAATCAGAGACAACGCTAGACAGCTGTCTCTGATTGGGGATCATTCACCTTCCCTCCCTGATGTAAGGACTGGGTTGTGGCTTCCCCTGAATGGACATAAAGGTTACCACAATCCAGCCCTTACAGTACCCCCCCCCAAGGGGCGGGCTCCCGACCGCGATATCTCCCCCTCTCCCAAAAAAAATACACAAAAACAGGAGGGGAAATGGCGGGGTACTGAGGTGGTTGTTGGTGGGGGTTCCGGTTCCGGCCTCGGGCGTGACGCAGGCCGTGAAAGCTGCTCTCCTCCTACCTCCCTGTTGCACGCCTGGTCCGGTCCGGACCCCGGCGCGATGGTTCCCCCCCCAGTACTCCCGCGATTCACCAAGTCCTGTCTGGACCCTGGTGTGGGAGCCCTCGACCCTGGAGAGTGGCTGATGTCCTTCCCCGGCTCGGGCACCGGTGGAGCGGACTGCTCCGGCACTGGAGCGAAGTAGACGACCGGCCCCGGACTGGGCACCGGTGGAGCGGACTGCTCCGGCGCTGGAGCGACGCAGACGCCCGGCCCCGTACTGGGCACCGGTGGAGCGGACTGCTCCGGCGCTGGAGCGACGCAGACGACCGGCCCCGGACTGGGCACCGGTGGAGCGGACTGCTCCGGCGCTGGAGCGACGCAGACGACCGGCCCCGGACTGGGCACCGGTGGAGCGGACTGCTCCGGCGCTGGAGCGACGCAGACGACCGGCCCCGGACTGGGCACCGGTGAAGGAGACTCCAGGCCTTGAGCTGTGGCTGGAGGCTCCGGGCTGCTGACCTTCGCTGCAGGCCTCGGGACGCTGACCTTCGCTGCAGGCCTCGGGACGCTGACCTTCGCTGCAGGCCTCGGGACGCTGACCTTCGCTGCAGGCCTCGGGACGCTGACCTTTGCTGCAGGCCTCGGGACGCTGACCTTCGCTGCAGGCCTCGGGACGCTGACCTTTGCTGCAGGCCTCGGGACGCTGACCTTCGCTGCAGGCCTCGGGACGCTGACCTTCGCTGCAGGCCTCGGGACGCTGACCTTCGCTGCAGGCCTCGGGACGCTGACCCTCGCTGCAGGCCTCGGGACGCTGACCTTCGCTGCAGGCCTCGGGACGCTGACCTTCGCTGCAGGCCTCGGGACGCTGACCTTCGCTGCAGGCCTCGGGACGCTGACCTTCGCTGCAGGCCTCGGGACGCTGACCTTCGCTGCAGGCCTCGGGACGCTGACCTTCGCTGCAGGCCTCGGGACGCTGACCTTCGCTGCAGGCCTCGGGACGCTGACCTTCGCTGGAGGCTCAGGGACGCTGACCTTCACTGGAGGCTCAGGGTTGCTGACCTTCACTGGAGGCTCAGGGTTGCTGACCTTCACTGGAGGCTCAGGGTTGCTGACCTTCACTGGAGGCTCAGGGTTGCTGACCTTCACTGGAGGCTCAGGGTTGCTGACCTTCACTGGAGGCTCAGGGTTGCAGACCTTCACTGGAGGCTCAGGGTTGCAGACCTTCACTGGAGGCTCAGGGTTGCAGACCTTCACTGGAGGCTCAGGGTTGCAGACCTTCACTGGAGGTCGGGTGCGAGGAGCCGGCACGGGCGTACCGGACTGGGCAGACGCACCGTTTGGCTGGTGCGCTGAGCTGGCACGGGTCGCACCGGGCTTTTGTTGCACACCGATGTTTGGGTGCGCTGAGTCGGTTTCCTCCTCCTCCGACTCTGGACCGGCGCTGAAGGCACCGGGCTGGGAACTGGCACTGGATTAAGACTGTTGCTGTCGTAGTCTCTCCAGCACCAATCCCCATCCTGTGAGGGTTCCTCCGGGAACCCCCACGAGTGAGGGAACAGAAGCACATCGTCGTCGTCTTCCTCCGACTCCTCTCTGTACTTCCGCTCCCATGGCTGTAGGGGCTCCTCCGGGAACCCCCACGAGTGCAGTGGTCGGGGCTCTTCCTCCTCGATCCCCGACCACCCCCATAGCCCCCCCCCAAAATCCGTTTGGGGGTTTTTCTGGGCTCCAGGCTGGTCCTTTGCCTTTTTGGCTCGCCGACTCTTTCCCCGACGTCGGCGCCGCTGCTCCGGACCCCAGCCTTCCTCCACCGCACGATAATGGGAGTATTCCTCCTCTGTAATTTTCCCCATACCGAGGAGGATATCTCCCAATGTCAGGCTCCGTTGCGTCCCTGGTTGGTGGATCATTCTGTCACGATGCTGTGGATATAAGGGACGATAGACGGAGCGCTCGTGGAGTGACATCCTTGTTTATTCATATGCTTCGTGAGAACAACTCATATAATAAAAAGGATGTCACTCCACGAGCGCTCCGTCTATCGTCCCTTATATCCACAGCATCGTGACACTAGCTAACGTTACGTGTTAATAATAACATGCATAACAATAACAATAATAACACTATATTATAATTCTCAGCGTTTATTATGATTTTAGTGGCAAAGCAGAATTTAAAAATCCAAATATGAGGTAAACTCCCAGCAGGAACCCCAAGTCCAATGTGTATATCCTCTGGTGTGTTGATGTTCTACGTATCCATAGCCAGAATAATTTTGCAGTGCATGGTGATCTAAAAGGTTTCCTCTTATATTCATCAGAGTTGTAGGGAGGGTGAAGTCTGTGAATCTAAATGTTTTAAATTATACAGATGATTAACAAATTACGCACACTCTTATTGAAATCAACAGAACGAGAGGGAGTAGCCAGGTTGCACATCCTGTTGAAACTAACCTCATCAAAAAAACACTGAATCTGGCAATAATATATTTATATCACTGGTTAGAGGACAACTTGTAGAAGACAGCCATTTTGCTATTTGATTTAGAAATTTAAGACCCCTTAAATTATAAAAAATATATAGAAACAAATTGTTTGCTGAGAACATTTTTTGGGGGCTTACACCTATTAGCCCTTACAAACGCATTGAATAACAGATTCACTACATTGTAATGAATGAGTCAGAGAGGAGGTATGCTGGTTCCAGACGCGGAGCGTGATTTTATTTGGGAGCCAACAATTCCAGACAAGGGCAAGGCAATAAGCAAAATCAAAAGGCAGGCAAGGCTTTTTAGCACATTGTTGTCTCAAGTACTTCCCCAATTCTTGATTCAGCCGTTCCGTCTGCCCGTTGGACTGTAGGTGGTAGCCCGACGACAGACTCAGGGTAACTCTGAGGCGATTGCAGAAGGCTCGCCAATCCCTGGAAATGAATTGTGGGCCGCGGTCGGACACTACATCCTCTGGTATGCCATAGAGGCGAAAGACCTGCTGGAAAAGGCATTCCGCCATCTCTAAGATGGTAGGAAGGCGTGGTAGGGGAACTAGTCTACACATTTTTTAAAACCGGTCTATGGCTACAAGGATCGTAGTGTACCCAGAGGAGGCTGGCAGGTCAGTGATTAAGTTCAATGCTACGTGAGACCAAGGTCTATGAGGTATTGGAAGGGGTTGTAGCTTACCAGAATGAAGATGGAGGGGGCTCTTCGATTGGGCGCAAATGGGGCAGGACAAAACGTAGTGTCGTACATCCGCTGCCAGTGTGGACCACCAGTATGTCCTGGAAATCAGTTCTGTGGTTTTAGTGATGCCTGGGTGGCCAGAGCCCAGAGAGGTGTGGCACCATTGTAGTAATTGGGGTCTCACGGCCGCGGGAACAAAGGTTTTATCGGCTGGGGTGTCAGATGGGGCTTGTTGGGTCGCGTCAATTCAAATCTGGTATTGGAACAAAAGGACTACTACGCCGTTTAAATCATCTATGTATTTTATTCTAGCAAACCCTTAAATGGTAAATATGAAGTTCGTATATACAGGCTCACTGTGACACCACGCAGGGCAAACAGCAAGTCAGGGCATGGAAAAGAGAGAGAGAGAGAGAGAGAGAGAAAGAGAAAGAGAGAGTCCATAAAGTGGACTGGGCTCAGTCCACTTTATGGAATGCACCTTTACGCTCACCAGGTCTCCCACCAGGATATCTCTGTTTTCGTCTGTGGTTTCGACTGCAGAAGTTCGGACCTCCACCACTTGTTTGGACAGTCTTTCGACAAGAGAAGTTAACGCCAGCATATAGTCTGTGTATCTGATTTTAGCTATGTCTAGTCTAGGCATGCTAAGATTATCTGCTGGTGGCCCTGGCATCCTACGCCCTGTCAATAGTTCATGAGGGGTTAGATGTGTGTCAGAGCCTGGGGAGTTTCTCACTCTGTTGTTGTAACTTTTGCATATTTCACAGCTTTCAGATGTTTCCCTGGCCATGTCCATCATGTTGGGGTGGTACCATGCCTTCTCAACTGCCTTTCCCACACTCTTCCATCCTCCATGTGCATTTTCATGCTCTTCTCTGATGATAGATCTGAGGAGTTTGGCAGGAGCCACTGTTTTTCCGGTGGTAGCCCTCCAGATTCCTTGGTGATCCCTTCTTGCCCCCTGCCTGCTCCACACATTCTGTTCATAAACATCAGCAGCCTCTTGTAACTGTCTTACTGTATCTTCTGTCAGCTCTTCCTGGCTATGGGTTGTCCTCTGCACCATCTGTTGTGCAGTGTAACCTCCCGCTTCCTTAGCTGCCAGGTCTGCTTGATCATTCCCTTCACGTTCCCTAGTGCTTTCTTTACTGTGTCCTTTACATTTCATGATTGACACCCGTTTTGGCAGCTTGATTGCCTCAATCAATTTCTGGATCTCTTGTTTGTGTTTTATAGGTTCGTTTGAGCTGGTTAGGAACCCTCTCCTCATCCATTGAGGGCCATCAATGTGAGCAATTCCATGGGCGTATGCAGAATCGGTATAGATGTCTACCTCTCTTCCTTGGCAGAGCTCTAGTGCTCTCTGCAATGCTCTCAGTTCTGCTAGTTGTGCCGAGGCTCCTGCTGGTTCCAATCTTCCTGCTTCCATCACTTCATGATCTCCGATCTTTCCCTGGCGCACCACAGCATAGGCAGCAATGTTTCCTTCACTCTGATTCTTCGACCTATAACAGCACCCATCCGTAAATAGGGTTTCCTTCATTCCATCCAGTGGTGTGTTTCCGAGATCCATTCGAACTTTATTTGCTTGGCTGCCCTGTCTTCACAAACGTGTGGTTCCCCCTTGCCCAAGCCATCGGTCATGTTGGCGACAGTTGTCACATATGTGATGTGTTTTGCCGTAATTGTCTTGGTTATGTCGGATTTTCTCTTGCTAGACAGGGCAAAAAGCTTGGAACCGATAAAAGCTGCTACCCCATGGTCTGTGTTGATTTCCAATGGATGTCGCATCACTATGTGTGCTGTTTTTCCCACTGCTTTTGCCAGTGCAGCCATATGTCTGGCACAGTCTGTTTGGCCTGTTTCAATGTTGTCCAATTTTGCACTGTAATAATGCAATACTCTCCTCTCCCCCTTTTGTTTCTGATACAGGACGGAATGAACAAACCCGTCTTGTTCTGAAACATCAAGATGGAATGGTGTCGTGTAGTCAGGTAGAGACAGCGCTTCTGCTTGTGCTAAGGTTTGTTTGAGCTGAATGAATGCCGTTTCTGCTTCAGTAGTCCACTTTAGGACTGCAGTGAGATTCCTATTTCCCGCTTGCCTTAGGATATCTCTGAGTGGCTCAACTTTAAGGCAGTACTCTGGGACATGTGTTCTACTATATCCCGTGAGTCCAAGGAATGAGAGCAGATGCTGGACGGTGTCTGGCTTAGGATGTTCCAAAATGGATGTCCTTTGTGCCATGGAGACCGCCTGTCCTTTGCCTGACAGGACCCTTCCAAGAAACTGAACCGTTCTTCTGCAACATTGGACTTTCTCTCTCTTGACTTTGTAGCCTTTGTCTGCCACGTGGTTCAACAGTGCTTTTGTTGCTTGTAAACATGATTCAGCAGTAGGTGCAGCAAGTAGAAGGTCATCCACATATTGCAACAGTGTTACCCCTTCTGGCAGGGTGAGCTCCTCGAGATGGTCCTTCAGGATGGAATTGAAGATTCCTGGGGAGTCCCTGTACCCCTGCGGAAGACGCGAGTATGTGTACTGTTGGTTCTCGTATGTAAACGCAAACAATGGCTGGGAGTCAACATGTAGTGGTATGCAGAAGAAAGCATTAGCGAGATCTATTACTGTAAACCAGTCTTGAGTTGGAGAGATATTTTGTAGGGCGAGATACGGGTCTGGTACTGGTCGTACATCCGGAACAGTCACCTCATTGATTGGTCTTAAATCTTGAACCATCCTCCATTTGCCTGTATCCCCCTTTTCCACAGGGAGTATAGGAGTGTTCCATTGTGACACAGTTGGTTAGAGTACACTACCACCCAGCAGACCTTTCAGGGTATGTTCAATGCCTTTCGTCTTTTCCTCATTCAATGGGTATTGAGATCTCCACACAGGGATAGTCAGTAGACTGTCTTCACGCACCGAAATCAGAACTGGATCAACCTCAACCAAACCCACATCCTCAGCACTAGTGGTCCACAGGATAGCAGGTACCTGCGCCAGGAGATTAGAAGGGTCTGGGTGGTCTGACATTTCCCTTCCATGGTAACGCGATCTCCTCACCACCTCAGGTCGGGAGACATCATCAAGATTTAGTTTGACTCTCCAGACTGCCACACCATCCATGTAGGATGCCTCCACATTAGGCAGCTGTGTTTCTTCCCATTTCAGGTAGATCGCTGTTTTAACTGCTGGACCCAGTGACCTAGCCTCGTGACCGAAACCAACCATTAAGGCCACATGTGGAACCGAATCGCTCGTTAACGCAAACCATTTGTCATCAAGGTTAACATCACCATCCACAACCACACAGCTTGTTGCCACCCCTTCCTTGAGTATGTACATATGATTGCTAGTCACAATCGGGCATCGATCCTCCATCTCAGTTTCCCATGCTTCATCATATATCTCATCCAACTCCCTGGAATAGTTCATAGTCACATGGGGAGGGTCTTCTGGTGGGTAGTAAGCATTTATGGTTTGTATCCATGCAAACCATAATTTGCATGGTATCCTGGGTGTGTCTAGGTCTGAGTCCATCAACCTAAGCCAATAAACATAAGTATTTTCTTCCTCCTCATTTTCAGAACATCCTCCCATATATAACATACGTGGAGGGTCGGACAGCTTGTTCATTATAATCGGCATGAGTTGGTGTATAGGGGTGGTTGAGATATGCATCCCAGCCTGATTACAGTATATACTACACCCCATTTTTGATAGCAAGTCCCTGCCCATCAGTCCAACGGAGCATTCTGGGTTGTGTAGGAACTGATGTGTTACTTTAAGGTCATCCCATACCACTTCCAGTGGTACTGTGTATGGCTTTCTCATAATTGTCCCTGAAACCCCAGAAAAAGCTTGTTTTTTCGTTGTGAGTTGATATGCTGTCTGCACAGAAGACCAGGTGCATCCTGTGTCAATGAGAATACCATGCTCCCTTCCTCCTATTACGCACTTCACCACTGGTTCCACATCTGGTGGAAAAGTGTAGATATTCTTGCCGACATATTCAACTTGCTCAACAGCCTCAACCTCTCAATCCAAGGAGGCTATGCATCTATCCTGGAAGTCAGCGACAAAATCACCGCCTTCATGAAGAAAACAGACCTATGGAGAAAAAGGATACGAGACGGAGTAACAGACATGTTCCCCCAACTGACAGAGTTTCTCCACACAAACAACCTGTCTGTGGCTATAGTGAGCGAGGTAGCCACCTCTCACCTCACTGCACTGAGCGAGCACTTCAACTCATACTTCTCCGATGTGAACACCGATGCCTGGGACTGGGTGCGGGATCCCTTTGCCCCAAGTGCAACAAGTGGCCTTACTGGTAAGGCAGAAGAGGAGCTGTTGGACTTATCCTCTGATAGGACATTGAAGGCCCGATTCCAGCAGGTGTCTTTAGCTGATTTTTGGCCATACCTCTCACATGAGTATCCTGAAGTCACTGCCGAGGCAATGAGAATATTGTTACCCTTTCCTACCACATACCTCTGTGAGTCATCATTCTCAACTTTGACTGTAATGAAGACTAAGTACAGAGCTCGTTTGCATGTGGAGAACGATCTGAGAGTCTGCCTGTCATCCATCTCTCCAAGAGTGGTTGAACTGTGTAGTGAGAGACAGGCTCACCCATCTCATTAGGATGAGCTCATCACGTGAGTTATTGTGAACTGTGTGAAATAAGAATGTGATGTATAGCCCTAATGTACAAAATGTTCAAAAGTAATAGGTTTAATGATGTGTTCTGTAACACTGTTGATAACTTCTCTTATGATTTGTTAAGAGCTTTTTGCCAATAATTTGAATAAGGAGCAATATTTTTATTATTTTAAAGTTGAAATTACTGAAACTCAGTATTATACTGGTAATTTTAAATGCAAGGCTAGCTACTGTTCATTTTCTGAAAGTTGTTAAGAAAAATGACTTCAAGTTGAGTCCAAATGCAATTTGAAAAAAATTACTGTTTAAAAGTATATAAGTGATATTAACATGATTGAAATTGAAATGTGTTTCTGTTTATCACTATGAAACAGGTCTGAATTATTTAGGTTGAAATGTTTTAGAATTCAAATAGTTCCAATGGCATCTAAGACTACAAATGGTAGTAAGCATCTGCTTAATCAGTATTTAGATTATAAGGGGGTCCTTGGAAAATGTTCTCCTCTGTAAGGGGTCCCTGGCGCAAAAAAGTTTGAGAACCCCTGATTTAATGTAGTAATACATACTGTTCACGGACAGGACATTAGCACAATATAATATAATATGTACAAATAAATCATTATTTCAATTTTGGTTGATAGTGTACACATATTTCTCACTAGTTTAACCATTTACAGAGTAAAAAAAAAAGCTCTATTGCACAATTTAACCGGGCGCTCTGGAAAGAGCTCCCATAGTCCGTTCATTCGACATTACCTACTTATTATAACCTGCCAAATCATAGTATTAATGTTATTCTATTCACTGCTATTTCAGACCACAGTGTATGGACACTACAATTGGATGAATACAACTTTATTGGACAAAGCTAAATATGAACAGAAACAGAAACTTGAACATTTATGTTAAACTCCCATCAAGATTAAAGACCAGTAAACTGAGGAACAGCCTCTCTCCCGTGTCTCCATATGCTTCGCATACTCACACCAGTTAGAATTTCCTGAGGTTTTCAACCTCTTCAACACACCACCACAATATGGGAGGAATTCAAGGCTGCAAGTTCAGGTGCAGTATGACCAATAGAAAAATCAGATTTTGGAACCAGTCCTATTGGACTTCTTTGGATTGAATCTTATAGGATCTTATAAAATTCCAATATAAGAATCCAATAGAGGGGGCCTCCCGAGTGGCGCAGCGGTCTAAGTCACTACAGCCTGAGGTTCAATCAGCTTGGCAGGTCATGTTTCGGAGGACGCATGACTTGACCTTCGCCTCTCCTTAGCCCTTTGGGGAGTTGAAGCGATGAGACAAGATTTTAATCACAAAACTGGGGAGAAAAAGGGGGTAATGTTTTCCAAAATCTAATAGGATTTTCTATTATATATATTTTTTATTGAAATCCTATAGGATTTTTTTCTACTAGGGCAGTTTGAACAAGTAGCTATATATCTAGCTAGCTAACTAGGCTAATGTTGAATATGAAGTTGTCGCTCAACAGCAAGCAAGTAAACCTGTAGCTAACGTTCCTGTTCAAACAGTAACTTTTAGTCCTACTAAAGCACGTAGCTAGCTGAAGGCATGGTAGGCCGCTGCAGATCTCTTTTCAAATATGTAATTTACAATTAAATAGACATGATCATTTTAAGGAGAAATTCCATGAAAAGTGTGCAGCAAATTCTACTAGATGAAAAACAGAAATTTGTATAACATCCTGGCATTTAAAGCATACATGATTTTCGAAAAATCATTAATGTAACCAATATTGACATGGCCCCTTGTTGAATTATTGAGCTGGTATTGGTGTGGCTGACTCCCTTGGACCGACATGCTTCCTGCTAGACACTTCCTATGAATACCCTTTTCATAATGTATTATAAGCACATTCATAATGCCTTATGATCTATGCATAACGCTCTATAATGCATGCCATAAGTACTAATTGCTGCCCATAAACATTAACTATAAAAGCATTATGAGCAGGCAGCATAATTCTGTGTGAAGCAATGTGTTGTAACAAGTAAGCCTTGTCCGAACCAGAACGGCCCATTGGGGCAGAAGCCCATCTCCTGTTTCTGTAGCGTGAGGAAGCTTAATGTACAAATACACCCCCAGGACACCAGTTAATCCATCTCCTTAATGCTGAGTGCCAAGTTTAGATTCTTTAGTATGACTCGGCCAGGGATCGAACCCACAACCTTCCCCAATCTCATGGCAGACAGTCTAACCACTAGGCCACTGAGTTGGTGAAAGGTAGACTCAGCTATATGACATAGATGCACAAAGTAAACAAAGCGTAGAATCGTATCCACACAAAGGGTTCTGGAGGTGTCGCAGCACCTCTGATAAATTGAAATACATTTACATTTGCTGTCTGTTCAGAAATAAATTAAATAAGTCTGATGCGCAAGGCTAAACTTGTTGTTACCACGCTGTAACAGCGTGAATCGAAGCCATGCACAGGCGCAGATACGCTGTGAGAGTAAAGTCTTGCATCTCGCTCATCACAATATCTTCAGTGCTGCTCAAGGTAACGCCATTCCGCTGAGTCTACCTTTAAAAGTGTTATAATACCCTATACAAAATGCTCAATGGGAAATTGTGTCAAGGACGAGTGCACAACTACCTGTGCCATAAAGGCCCAGACCCTAAAGTCGTAGTACCTTGGATGATGGTAGGTTACACTGAGCATACATAGCGATGTGTGGAAGACAGAACTAAACATTCTGGGTCTTTCTCTCTCTGTCCTGTAGTCTGAACGCTGAGAAGAGGAGGGATGAACTGCTGCAGGTGACTAATCAGAACCAGGCCATCTACCAGCGAATCACGGCCCGTAAATCTGACTACCGTCGCCAGCTCTGGTTGGACGACTGGGAGATGGTGGAGCGCAGACGTGATGACATCGCTCGTTACCCTCGTGGAGTCGCCAACAAACAGGTACGATCAATGTGATATATAGGAACATTGTTTTCATCTCTGAGAAACCGGAAGTAGAATTTTCATGCATTCATTGATTTGTTTGTAAAACTGATGTGTTCAGTTCGCTTGAACGTTTGCTACATTGCAGATCGGTTTGTACTGAACGACACATTTCCCCAAAACGTTCTTGAACAGACTTTGAGCTACGTTTTGATCCATTTTGGTGGGTGAGGCGAGGTGTGGCTTGAAGCAATGAGTAATGTTATAAAGGGCAGTGGCCATGCTGACAGCGTTCCTCAACCCCTCCCCATTTTTCAAATGGTAGTTCAGTACAGATCAAATGAAATACAATTTATTTTTAAAGATAGTTATCAGATAAACATGTAATTGTTGTGCAATTTAAATGTTTGACTATGAAACTATTTGTGAAAAGATGAAATCAACAACACCCCCCTTCCCCCCACCTCCCTACCTGGGCTGGCTTTCACCACCAACCAAGTGAAGAGAGAGCTGGAGAGACTACACCAGTGGAAAGCGGCGGGCCCCGATGGCATCAGCCCAAGGGTGCTGAGGGTCTGTGCTGACCAACTGTGTGGAATACTCCAGCGTCTTTTCAACCTTAGCCTGAGCCTAGAAAGGGTCCCTGTGCTGTGGAAAACATCCTGCCTCGTCCCAGTGCCCAAGAAGGCACACCCCACTGTCCTGAATGACTTCAGACCTGTAGCGCTAACATCCCACATCATGAAGACCCTGGAAAGGTTAGTCCTCGCTCACCTCAGACCCCTGGTGTGTTCATCAATGGACCCCCTGCAGTTTGCATACCAGCGCAACATCGGGGTGGATGATGCAATCATCTACCTTCTGCAGAGGGCCTACTCTCACCTGGACAACGCAGGTTGCACTGTGAGGGTCATGTTTTTTGACTTCTCCAGTGCCTTCAATACCATTCAGCCCCTGCTACTGGGTGAGAAGATGAGGAGGATGAAAGTGGAAGCACCCTTAGTCTCCTGGGTCACGGACTACCTGACCGGTAGGCCACAATTTGTGCGACTACAGAGCTGTGTGTCAGAACGGGCAGTTAGCAACACAGGGGCCCCCCAGGGTACGGTCCTGTCCCCCTTCCTGTTCACCCTCTACACCTCAGACTTCAGATATAACTCTGAAACATGCCACCTACAGAAGTTCTCGGATGACTCTGCTATTGTAGGGTGCATCAGGGGTGGGCAGGAGGAGGAGTACAGGAGCACAATCAGTGACTTTGTGTTGTGGTGTGAGCAGAACCACCTTCAGCTCAACATCAGCAAAACTAAGGAGATGGTGGTGGACTTCAGGAGAACCAAGGCACAACTGACTGCAGTCCCTATAAAGGGGATGGATGTGGAAATGGTTGAGTCATACAAGTTCTTGGGGGTCCATATGGACAACAGACTGGAATGGGCTGGTAACACCGGGGCCCTGTACAAAAAGGGCCAGAGCCGACTCTACTTTCTGAGGAGGCTCAGGTCCTTCAACGTGTGCAGTAAACTACTGCATACCTTCTACCAGTCTGTGGTGGCCAGTGCCATCTTTTTTGCAGTGGTGTGCTGGGGAGCAAACATCAAAGCCGGTGATGCTTCTCGGGTAAATAAGCTGATCAGGAAGGCTAGCTCTGTCCTGGGGATGAGCCTTGACACTCTAGAGGAGGTGGCGGAGAGACGGATCCTGGCCAAACTGCTGCACGCTATGGTTATGACGCAGAGGAGCTCTTTCAGTCACAGACTGATCCCACCACGGTGTGCCAGAGAGCGCCACAGGAGGTCCTTCCTGCCGGCGGCTATGAGACTATATAATGCCTCACCGGGGTGCCGTGCCGTCGGCAACATAGATCTGGAACTGTTGGGGTGCTAGGACCTAGTTTAACAATTATGCATCCATCCGTGAGTAACTCTGTTCCGTCAGCACTCATCCACTCAGGACCTACTTATTCATACAGGTCTGTATATACATACCCATGTACAGTTGTTATATTATATCACATGCAATATTGTAAGTAATTATTGGACCTAGGCATTCACTCAGGAATGCATATTAGTATCCTGCCAGTTGCACCTTTTCTCATTGCTTTTAGTATATCAAATGTGCAATAAGTGCAGTTGTCTGTAATTAAACCCTGCGCACTAAGGACTGTATTTTAAGGGAATTACTATTATTAGCCCAATAATATCATACACACATTTAGCTATTATAGTATCTCTTCCTGTCATTTACCTGTACAGTTTGTGTAAACATGCAAGTATTCACTTATCTGTAAATATAACTGTATACCTAACTGTACAGCTAATTTAACCATGCAAAATTTTCACTTACCTGTTCATTTACCCATTCTGTCTATTAAGTAAACTATTATTACCCTCGCTCATATCATACGCATTAGCTACTGAAGTATTTCTCTGCCATCAACCTGTATAGTATATTAACCATCCAACATCCACCAATGTATAGTGTACATATTCAGCCAACCACTCATACTACGCAATGTCCTTTTATAGCTTTTTTTTTGCACTCCAGATATCCTGTATTTCTATACTTTTTCATACTGCCGCTCTATGTATCATGTACCGTGTATCTGTCTTTTGTGTACTTTCGTTGTGGCATTTTGCACCTGCCCTGTGTTTTTGTTGTAGCTGCTTGATAATGAAATTTCCCCCCCGGGGGATCAAATAAAGTACCTATCTATCTATCTATCTATCTATCTATCTATCTAAATGTAATTTTTGCCTCCTAAATATGAGAGAAT
This sequence comes from Thymallus thymallus, assembly GCA_023634145.1. Classification (NCBI taxonomy): domain Eukaryota; kingdom Metazoa; phylum Chordata; class Actinopteri; order Salmoniformes; family Salmonidae; genus Thymallus; species Thymallus thymallus. The sequence continues at coordinate 8,618,287 of CM042413.1, forward strand.
TGCTTTCAAAATAGGCGCTGCACACTCAGTGGCCACACCCAGGTGAACAGACATTGGCTGAGAATTATGAAACATGCCCGTCTCTCCCCCAGTACAAAAGCCCATTGACGAAAGTTAACGTCAGTCCCGATGACACTAGGAATGTGGTCCATGCGTTTAAAAAGGGCTAAATTCAATTACAACTCTATCATGCAAATTATAACTTGGAGATGAAGATCGCCCGGTTAAAATTGTGAATTTCTACTAGACCAGCCAAGAATATAGCGTTGTGCTCATTATGGCAAAATGGTATGAACTCTGAACTGTCGACCACTGAAGAAGAAGAAACCAACCACGACCAGAAATACTCTCCAAAGGACGAGAGCGATTTTGGCTGAACCAGAGTCCTCCGGCTTCAACCCATCTATCGAAGCCAAGCTTAATCGTAAATATCTGTAATTACATGAACTCTTTCTGAATGGGTGGTTATTAAAGTTTGTGTTTATGTTTGGCCATAACTTCCCATGTCCGATAGAGACTTCATCCCTTTGTCTCTTTCTCCCGCTCATTTCTTTCATCCCCCCTCCCCTTTCCTACTTTACTAATTTTATATGTATATACTGTATTCTATTCTGCTGTATTTTAGTCAATGCCACTCCAAAATTGCTCGTCCTAAAACAGGCCTCTCGCAATATTTCAAATACAATCGCAGGGTTAAATACAGGTTGGAAAGCAAGTGGATCCTGCTGAAAAGAGAAAACTAATCTGTCTGTAGACTACCGAGTTATCAACTTCCAAATAGGCCTATTGAGCGAACAGCATTGTTTTACCAAGTAAAACAAGAGAGATAAGCTTTTGGCACTATTTTTTTATTTATTTTTTATTTAACCTTTATTTAACTAGGCAAGTCAGTTAAGAACAAATTCTTATTTACAATGACGGCCTACACCGGCCAAACTCGGACGATGCTAGGCCAATTGTGCGCCGCCCTATTGGACTCCCAATCACGGCCGGTTGTGATACCGCCTGGATTGGCCATCGCCAGTGAGTGAGCTGAGCATCATTGGGTGAGTCAGTGAAACTGGTGTCGTAGAAATTCATCACTAAGGACTCAAAGTCAATGTTAATGAACAGATCTTTATTATCATGGCCGGAGAGGTTACGACGAAAGTAATACTCAATGTACAAGTCTGTCAGAAGCACTGATGTGATGCTTGTGATGGCTTGGTTGTGGTAAGGCCTCTTACTCCCACCTAGGGGAGGAGAGAGGCACACAACCAAGTCATCACACACTATTAGGGAGATTATCATCCCCAATCAGAGACAGCTGTATAGCGTTGTCTCTGATTGGGGATAGTATTTAGACTCCACACACAGCCACCTGTGTGTGGATCATTGTTCCTGCTTGTCTGCACTGCCAGCAGCCCAGCAAGTAAGTCACCGTGTTTTTGTTTAGTATTTAGTATTTCACATTCCTTTTGTTATTTGATGCTTCGTGAGTCCAACTCATTGAATAAAAAAGGAATGACGCTCCACCAGCGCTCTGTTTATCGTCCCATTAATGCGCACCGTGACAGAATGATCCACCACCCTGGGACGCAACGGGGGATTACATTAGGAGATATCCTCCTCGGTATGGGGAAAATTACCGAGGAGGAACACTCCTATTATCGCTCGGTGGAGGAAGGCTGGGGTCCGGAGCAGCCGAGGCGCCGGAGACGGAGGACACGTCACCGGGCTAGGGTTGAGGACCAGCCTGGAGCCCAGAAAACCCCTCAAACGGATTTTGGGGGGGGGCTATGGGGGTGGTCGGGGATCGAGGGAGAAGAGCCCCGACCACTGCACTCGTGGGGGTTCCAGGAGGAGCCCCTACAGCCTTGGGAACGGGAGTACAGAGAGGAGTCGGAGGAAGACGACAGCGATGTGCTTCTGTTCCCTCACTCGTGGGGGTTCCCGGAGGAGCCCTCACAGGATGGGGATTGGCGTTGGAGTAGGGACGACAGGCACAGTCGTACTCCAGCGTCAGTTCCCAGTCCGGTGCCTCCAGCGCCGGTCCAGAGTCGGAGGAGGAGGAGACCGACTCAGCACACCAAACCATCGGTGCGCAACAATAGCCCGGTGCGGCCCGCGCCTGCTCCGCGCACCAGCTCTATGGTGCGTTTGCCCAGCCCGGCGCGACCCGTGCCAGCTCAACGCACCGACCCAACGGTGCGTTTCCCCAGCCAGGTACAGCCCGTTCCAGCTACTCGCACCAGACCAGTGGTGCGTTCCCCCAGCCCGGTACGGTCTGTGCCTGCTCCTCGCACCCAACCTATGGTGCGTTTCCCCAGCCCGGCGCGACCCGTGCCAGCTCAACGCACCGACCCAACGGTGCGTTTCCCCAGCCAGGTACAGCCCGTTCCAGCTACTCGCACCAGACCAGTGGTGCGTTCCCCCAGCCCGGTACGGTCTGTGCCTACTCCTCGCACCCAATCTATGGTGCGTGTCTCCAGCCCGGTGCGACCCGTGCCAGCTCCTCGCACCAGACCTATGGTGCGTGTCCCCAGTCCAGTACGCCCCGTGCCTACTCCACGCACGGAGGCTACCGCGACGGTCACCAGCACAGCTCTGTGGTTGGAGACCTTCTCTGCGTCGGTGCCCAGAGTGGGCACGACGTTCAGTCCCGCTGTGGAGCTGGAGCTCCATAGCGCGTCGGTGCCCAGTCTGGGGCCGACAGCCAGCCCAACCACAGGGCTGGAAACCCTCTCTGCGTCGGTGCCCAGGGTGGGCACGACGTTCAGCCCCGCTATGGAGCAGGAGCTCCATAGCGCGTCGGTGCCCAGTGTGGGGCCGACAGCCAGCCCAACCAGAGGGCTGGAAACCATCTCTGCGTCGGTGCCCAGGGTGGGCACGACGTTCAGCCCCGCTGTGGAGCAGGAGCTCCATAGCGCGTCGGTGCCCAGTGTGGGGCCGACAGCCAGCCCAACCAGAGGGCTGGAAACCATCTCTGCGTCGGTGCCCAGGGTGGGCACGACGTTCAGCCCCGCTGTGGAGCAGGAGCTCCATAGCGCGTCGGTGCCCAGTGTGGGGCCGACAGCCAGCCCAACCAGAGGGCTGGAAACCATCTCTGCGTCGGTGCCCAGGGTGGGCACGACGTTCAGCCCCGCTGTGGAGCAGGAGCTCCATAGCGCGTCGGTGCCCAGTGTGGGGCCGACAGCCAGCCCAACCAGAGGGCTGGAAACCATCTCTGCGTCGGTGCCCAGGGTGGGCACGACGTTCAGCCCCACCAGAGGGTTGGGAACCATCTCTGCGTCGGTGCCCAGGGTGGGCACGACGTTCAGTCCCGCTGTGGAGCAGGAGCTCCATAGCGTGTCGGTGCCCAGTCTGGGGCCGACAGCCAGACCAGCTGCAGGGCTGAAGACCACCTCTGCGTCGATGCCCAGGGTGGGCACGGCATCCAGCCTGAGGTCTCCGGAGAAGGTCAGCAGCCCGAGGCCTCCTGTGACGGTCAGTAGCCTGAGGTCTCCTGTAAAGGTCAGCAGCCTGAGGCCTCCTGTGAAGGTCAGCAGCCCGAGACCTCCGGAGAAGGTCAGCAGCCCGAGACCTCCGGAGAAGGTCAGCAGCCCGAGGCCTCCAGTGAAGGTCAGCAGCCCGAGGCCTCCAGTGAAGGTCAGCAGCCCGAGGCCTCCAGTGAGGGTCAGCAGCCCGAGGCCTCCAGTGAAGGTCAGCAGCCCGAGGCCTCCAGTGAGGGTCAGCAGCCCGAGGCCTCCAGTGAGTGTCAGCAGCCCGAGGCCTCCAGTGAAGGTCAGCAGCCCGAGGCCTCCAGTGAAGGTCAGCAGCCCGAGGCCTCCAGCGAAGGTCAGCAGCCCGAGGCCTCCAGCGAAGGTCAGCGCCACGCCACCTCCAGCGAAGGTCGGCGCCACGCCACCTCCAGCGAAGGTCAGCGCCACGCCACCTCCAGCGAAGGTCAGCGCCACGCCACCTCCAGCGAAGGTCAGCGCCACGCCACCTCCAGCGAAGGTCAGCGCCACGCCACCTCCAGCGAAGGTCAGCGCCACGCCACCTCCAGCGAAGGTCAGCGCCACGCCACCTCCAGCGAAGGTCAGCGTTCCGCCACCTCCAGCGAAGGTCAGCGTTCCGCCACCTCCAGCGAAGGTCAGCGTTCCGCCACCTCCAGCGAAGGTCAGCGTTCCGCCACCTCCAGCGAAGGTCAGCTTTCCGCCACCTCCAGCGAAGGTCAGCGTTCCGCCACCTCCAGCGAAGGACAGCAGCCCGGAGCCTCCAGCCACAGCTCAAGGCCTGGAGCCTCCAGCCACAGCTCAAGGCCTGGAGCCTCCTCCACCGGTGCCCAGTCCGGGGCCGGTCGTCTGCTTCGCTCCAGTGCCGGAGCAGTCCGCTCCACCGGTGCCCAGTCCGGGGCCGGTCGTCTGCGCCGCTCCAGTGCCGGAGCAGTCCGCTCCACCGGTGCCCAGTCTGGGGCCGGTCGTCTACGTCGCTCCAGTGCCGGAGCAATCCGCTCCACCGGTGCCCAGTCCGGGGCCGGTCGTCTACGTCGCTCCAGAGACGGAGCAGTCCGCTCCACCGGTGCCCAGTCCGGGGCCGGTCATCTGCGTCGCTCCAGTGCCGGAGCAGTCCGCTCCACCGGTGCCCAGTCCGGGGCCGGTCGTCTACGTCGCTCCAGTGCCGGAGCAGTCCGCTCCACCGGTGCCCAGTCCGGGGCCGGTTGTCAGCCCCTCTCCAGGGTCGAGGGCTCCCGCACCAGGGTCCAGACAGGACTTGGTGAATGGCGGGAGTACTGAGGGGGGAACCACCGCGCCGGGGTCCGGACCGGACCGGGCGTGCAACCGTGAGGAAGGAGGGAAGCTACTCTCACAGCCGGAACCGGAACCGGAGCCCCCACCAGCAACCACCTCAGTACCCCGCCATGTCCCCCCTAGTTTTTGGACATTTTTTTTTTTTCTTTCAGGAAGGGGGGGATTGTGTGTGCGATCGGGAGTCCGCACCTTGGGGGGGGGGTACTGTGATGGCTTGGTTGTGGTAAGGCCTCTTACTCCCACCTAGGGGAGGAGAGAGGCACACAACCAAGTCATCACACACTATTAGGGAGATTATCATCCCCAATCAGAGACAGCTGTATAGCGTTGTCTCTGATTGGGGATAGTATTTAGACTCCACACACAGCCACCTGTGTGTGGATCATTGTTCCTGCTTGTCTGCACTGCCAGCAGCCCAGCAAGTAAGTCACCGTGTTTTTGTTTAGTATTTAGTATTTCACATTCCTTTTGTTATTTGATGCTTCGTGAGTCCAACTCATTGAATAAAAAAGGAATGACGCTCCACCAGCGCTCTGTTTATCGTCCCATTAATGCGCACCGTGACAATGCTCTCCCTTCAGCACTCTTTATACTCACGCACAAACTAGGTGAAATACAGTACCAGTCAAAAGTTTGGAGACACCTACTAATTCTATATTGTAGAATAATAGTGAAGACATCAAAACTGTGAAATAACACATATGGAATCATGTAGTAACCAAAAAAGTGTTAAACAAATTCAAATATATTTTATATTTGAGATTCTTCAAAGTAGCCACCCTCAGCCTTGATGGCAGCTTTGAACACACATTTTTGGTTACTACATGATTCCACATGTGCTCTTTCATAATTTTGATGTCTTCACTAGTATTATGCAATGTCGAGAATAGTAAAAATAAAGAAAAAACCCTGGAATGAGTATGTCTGTCCAAACTTTTGACTGTATATAAATATTAGGATGAGCAATTTCGGAGTGGCATTGACTAAAATACAGCAGAATAGAATACAGTATATACATATGAAATTAGTAAAGTAGTATGTAAACATTATTAAAGTGACTAGTGTTCTATTGTTAAAGTGACCAGTGGTTCCATGTCTATGTATATGGGCCAGCAGCCTCTAAGGTGCAAGGTTGAGTAGCTGGGTGGTAGCTGGCTTGTGATGGCTATTTAACAGTCGGATGCTCTCGAGATAGAAGCTGTTTTTCAGTCTCTCGGTCCCAGCTTTGATGCACCTGTACTGACCTCGCCTTCGGGATGGTAATGGGGTGAACATGCCGTGACTTAGGTTGTTGATGTCCTTGATGATCTTTTTGGCCTTTCTGTGACATTGGGTGCTGTAGGTATCCTAGAGGACAGGCAGTGTACTCCCGGTGATGTGTTGGGCAGACCGCACCACCCTCTGGAGAGCCCTGTGGTTGGGGCCGGTGTACCAGGTGGTGATACAGCACGACAAGATGCTCTCAATTGTGCATCTGTAAAAGTTTGTGAGGGTCTTACGGGCCAAGCCAAATATCTTCAGCATCCTGAGGTTGCGGCTTCTTCACCAAACTGTCCGTGTGGGTGGACCATTTCACATCGTCAGTGATGTGTATGCTGAGGAACTTGAAGCTTTCCACCTTCTCCAATGTGGTCCCGTCAATGTGGATAGAGGCACGCTCCCTCTGCTGTTTCCTAAAGTCCACGATCAGCTCTTTCCTTTTGTTGACATTGAGGTTATTTTCCTGGCACCACACTGCCAGAGCCCTCACCTCCTCCCTGTAGGCTGTCTCGTCATTGTTGGTAATCAGGCCTACTACAGTTGTGTTGTCTGCAAACTTGATGATTGAGTTGGAGGCGTGCGTGGCCATACAGTCATGGTTGAACAGGGAGGGGGCTGAGCACGCACCCTTGTGGGGCCCCTGTGTTGAGGATCAGCAAAGTGGAGGTGTTGTTACCTACCTTCACCACTTGGGGGGTGGCCCGTCAGGAAGTCCAGGACCCAGTTGCTCAGGGCAGGGTTCAGACGTAGTGCCCTGAACTTAATGATGAGCTTGGAGGGTACTATGGTGTTGAAGGCTGAGTTGTAGTCAATGAAGAACATTTTTACATAGGTATTGTCCAGATGGGATAGGGCAGTGTGCAGTGCGATGGCAATTGTATCGTCTGTGGATCTATTGGGGCAGAATGTAAATTGAAGTGGGTCTAGGGGGTCAGGTAAGGTAGAGGTGATATGATCCTTAACGAGCCTCTCAAATCTCAGGGAGCAATAGGCTGATCAAGACCTTGCACACAGTTTCTAGGCGTTAGGCCAAAGTAACAATGTGTTCCCTTCTTTCTGTTCTTCTATCAGTCCCTTCCCTGAGAGCAGTCACAGAAAATCTTAATACAATAACAAGAAACTACGCTACATGTAGTCACGCATTTGCAGAGACACAAAATATACAAAAAAATGTCTGCTACACTCCCTCTTTTTATCACCATATGTGATAACAAAGATAAATGGTACTTCTTAACAAACATTCAGTCTATCATGAGGAGTGAATTTAGTAAATACTGATTCTTACATACAATGGGCATAACAATAGACAAAAATCCATCTTCACATTTGATGATTTTTCCATTACCCTTTACATTGAAGGTTGCTGTCGTTTAACAACCTACTTAAAACCTTCCGGTACTTAATCACACAAAGATATAAACTCATTCTTGCATATTATCATCCATTATAGGGGGAAAGGGGAGTCCCAGGAGAGACAGCAAGTTATTAGTATCACCTTCTTTAGTTGTATTGAACATGATAGTTGAGTTGCCAGGAAAGTACAAATGGCCTTACAACAAGAAAGCAAAATTATCCAACACATTAAACAAAGAATTCCATCTATCACCCACTGAGACTTTGCAACAGTGGCAATGTAGTTAGCAAATCACACATTTGATGACACATCTGGGACAAAAGTGCAGCATTCGTTGCCAATGAGTGCACATGTACCCTCTTGACCAACCAATAAGTAATCAAGTACCTCCCTGTTTTGCAGGGCCACCTTGCTGTGCTTTCACTTCTAGAAGCATTCTAGAAGCATTTCCCATTTTCTCAACTTGAATAGCCAAATCTCAAATTTGATTTAAGGCACATGCAACTCATCTTTACCTTTTGACTTCTCTTTTCCTTTGGCTGACTCCTTCTGGACCAATACTCTGAGTCTGCGGTGGTCCCTTTGGCTCGGGACTTTCAGCTTCACCTGAACGTCATCCACTGGAGGGCAACCAACTGTTCCAATCAACACAATGGGGATGGGACTCCCACCATCCTCTTCAGGGGCAGGAACTCCTCTGCAGTGCGAGACGTGAACTCAGGTGTCCCTCTCAGCTACCTTTACCGCAGTTGGGGTTAGGGTTAGGAGAGAAGTGGTTAGTGGGAACAGGAACTGCTGCCATCTGTAGAAGGGGGGAAACAGATAAGGAACACTGTCCTTTGTAGAAGTGTGTGCTTGGCACTTAACCACTGTAATAGATGAGGGGAGCTGAACGGCCATCAGCAAAGAGGAGACAAGATCACTGTGCGCAGTTTTTCCAGAAAAGAAATCCTCTATTCTTCCACAACATGCCAAATTTGTGCACAACACCAAATGCATATCTACTATCAGTGTATATATTAACAAAGCACCAAAATACATGCTCTGGTTATACCAAATAACTCTGCTGCCTGAGCAGACCAGTGAGGGAGAAGTTTAGCCCTTTTGGATAAAGCCAACTCAAAGTCCGAATTCAAAAGAGGAACATCTTTTAGGTCAAACTAGGGCTATAGTCAATCTCAATGGTCAATTCACAGTCATGTTCTTCACCGGCATCAGCTGTAGGGAGGAGACTAGGGGGTTAAGTACAGTACATCTCTTCAGTATAACATCTCTTCAGTGTAACATGAGACATTGTCAAAAGGATGTTCTGATAATCTGGCAGGTATAATTGTATCGTCTGTGGATTTATTACTGTGGATCTATAACTACCTACAGGCTATGGTAAAAGTTGTGTATCAAGTGTGGCCGAATTTATTGAAATTGAAAGCTGAGTAAACGATGGTAATATTTATTATTATTTTTTATTTATTTAACCAGGTAGGCCAGTTGAGAACAAGTTCTCATTTACAACTGCGACCTGGCCAAGACAAAGCAAAGCAGTGTGACAAAAAAACAACACAGAGTTACACATGAGAATAAACAAACGTACAGTCAATAACACAATAGAGAATCTATATACAGAGTGTGCAAATGTAGTGCAAAATGCAGTAAGGTTAGAAAGGTAAGACAATAAATAGGATATAGTGTCGAAATAAGTTACAAATTAGATTTAACACTGGAGTGACTGATGTGCAAATGATAATGTGCAAATAGAGATACTGCAGTGCAAAATGAGCGAAAATAATAAATATGGGGATGAGGTAGTAGAGTGGGCTATTTACAGATGGGCTATATACAGGTGCAGTGATCGATAAGCAGCTCTGACAGCTGATGCTTAAAGTTAGAACCTCTAGCTTCAAGGATTTTTGCAATTCGTTCCAGTCATTGGCAGTAGAGAACTGGAAGGAATGGCGGCCAAAGGAGGTGTTGGCTTTGGGGGTGACCAGTGAAATATACCTGCTGGCAAAGTTGAGCTGAACCAATTTTTTAACAGGTTCGATACAGGCACTGTCCACCTCCCCTCCAGCTCCCCAGGCCACACACCCCCACGGCTGTCCCACCCCCACTTTGCTCACAACCCCTCTGTTGAGACAATCAGCGACACCCTCCCCACCTCCGCCCCCGCTCCCTCTGGACTGATCTGCAACACCTCCCTTCCCCCACCTCTGGACGGATCCTCAACACCCCCCTTCCCCCCACCTCCCCACCTGGGCTGGCTTTCACCACCAACCAAGTGAAGAGAGAGCTGGAGAGACTACATCAGTGGAAAGCGGCAGGCCCTGATGGCATCAGCCCAAGGGTGCTTAGGGTCTGTGCTGACCAACTATGTGGAATACTCCAGTGACGCTTCAACCTTAGCCTGAGCCTTTAAAGGGTCCCTGTGCTGTGGAAAACATCCTGCCTGGTCCCAGTGCCCAAGAAAGCGCACCCCACTGTCCTGAAGGACTTCAGACCTGTAGCGCTAACATCATGAAGACCCTGGAAAAGTTAGTCCTCGCTCACCTCAGACCCCTGGTGTGTACATCACTGGACCTCCTGCAGTTTGCATATCAGCGCAACATTTACCTTCTGCAGAGGGCCTACTCTCACCTGGGCAACGCAGGTTGCTGTCACGGTCTCGGGTGAGGGAACGAGGCACAGAGCGAGAGGTGAGAGAAAACATATTTATTAATACTAACACGAAAGCAAAAACAACAAACGTAATATAGTGAGCACGTGAACTGTGTAGCACACAGACGCCGTACTAAACAAACACACACAATGATCCACACGCAGGTGGATGTGAAGTGCACATAAATAGACTCCCCAATTAGAGACAACTCAAGACAGCTGCCTCTAATTGGGGATCACCCAAAACCCAACACCAACCCTGTGAATGTCAGGACCTGACTGTGGCCATCCCACTCCCTCTAGAGGGAGTCAGAGACCTGGCCTCAGTCAGGCCCTTACAGTTGCACTGTGAGGGTTATGTTTTTTGACTTCTCCAGTGCCTTCAACACCATTCAGCCCCTGCTGGGTGAGAAGATGAAGAGGATGAAAGTGGAAGCACCCTTAGTCTCCTAGGTCATGGACTACCTGGCCGGTAGGCCACAATTTGTGCGACTACAGAGCTGTGTGTCAGAACGGGCAGTGAGCAACACAGGTCCTGTCCCCCTTCCTGTTTACCCTCTACACCTCAAATTTCAGATATAACTGATGACTCTGCAATTGTAGAGTGCATCAGGGGTGGGCAGGAGGAGGAGTACAGGAGCACAATCAATGACTTTGTGGTGTGGTGTGGTGTGAGCAGAACCACCTTCAGCTCAACATCAGCAAAACAAAGGAGATGGTGGTGGACTTCAGGAGAACCAAGGTCCAACTGACTGCAGTCCCTATACAGGGGATGGATGTGGAAATGGTTGGGTCATACAAGTTCCTGGGAGTCCATATGGACAACAGGCTGGAATGGGCTGGTAACAACGGGGCTCGGTACAAAAAGGGCCAGAGCCAACTTTCTGAAGAGGCTCAGGTCCTTCAACTTGTGCAGTAAACTACTGCATACCTTCTACCAGTCTGTGGTGGCCAGTGACATTTTTTTTGCAGTGGTGTGCTGGGGTGCCAACATAAAAGCCGGTGATGCTTCTCTGGTGAATAAGCTGATCAGGAAGGCTAGCTCTGTTCTGGGGATTAGCCATGACACTCTAGAGGAGGTGGCGGAGAGACGGATCCTGGCCAAACTGCTGGCCATCATGGACAACGTCACCCACCCTCTGCATGCCATGGTTATGACGCAGAGGAGCATCTTCAGTCACAGACTGATCCCACCACGGTGTGCCAGAGAGCACTGCAGGAGGTCCTTCCTGCCGGCGGCTATTAGACTATTTAATGCCTCACCAGGGTGCCGTGCCGTCGGCAACATAGACCTGGAACTGTTTTGGTGTTAGGACCTAGCTTAACAATTATGCATCCATCCGTGACTAACTCTGAAACTCCTTTAATTACCTTCAACATGACAATGTTATAATTGAACCTGTATTATTTAGTCCTCCTTTAATGTATATTTTCTGGTTTTTATCCAATTTTCTATAAAAAGGAAGGCACAGGGGTAAGAGGCTGCTTTTGTTGAAGAGGTATGCAATGGTTGGCGAGCTGCGGTCACTCCTACCAGCTCCGGTTCCTGTACTGGCTGTCACAGCTACAGCTTACAAGGCTACAAGGAAGAGCATAATGAAGCATTTGGGCATGCAGCAATGTGTTGAGGTGGTGAAAAGTCCTGACAGGGACAACGTTAGACTGGCAGTGAAGAAAGTGTTGTCTGTCCCTGAAGAGACGTTTTCATGGTTGCTCACAGAGTTGGAGTCAAAGGGGCCTGAGACCCCAATGACTGTCATATACTGTAAGATAATTGAAGACTGTTCTTTGCTGTACAACAAGGATTTTCAGCATTTCCTTGGGGAGAAATCTGTGCATCCAGCAGAAGCAGAGGACAGGCTTTTTGACATGCATCATTCAGAGATCCCCGAGCACATCATTGCAGCCTTGAAAGATGAGTCATCTATTCTCATAGTTCTGATGGCTACTTCAGCACTGGGAATGGGAGTGGACTTTAAGGGTGTCCATCGTGTAGTCAACTATGGACCACCTCAAGACCTTGAGTCTTACATGCAGGCATATGGAAGAGCCGGGAGGGACGGCACAAGCTCACATTCACTTATCCTGTACCATGGAAGACAGCTTGTTAGAATTTCAGATAAGATGAGACTGTATGTGTCAAAAAGTACCAGCTGCAGGCGGTTGAAACTGTTACAGCTCTTTGAGTTCATGCAACCAATATCTCCCAAACATGACTGCTGTGACAGTTGTGCTACCTCATGCAACTGCAAGGACGTATGTGAGGACAATTCAAGTCCTTTGGAGAGACATGCACGATAACAATTACAACCAAGACATAGGCTGGTCAGTGACAAATTACATGACCTTGCACTTGAAATGGAAGCTGAGACATGATGCTCCACTGGCACTCCTCACTCGCAATTCACTGCTAGCAAGTACCATTCGCGTCTGATTGGGGGGGTTTATCTTAACATTAATGAAGAACTTAAAATAAATATAACTTAAATATACATTAACCTCTTCAATTTAAATAAATTAACATTATTATGAAACAAAATAATAATAAATTCAGCAGCAGATTTTTGAACTAAGTATACATACAATCTATGGGGCTTTGGAAATTCAGAGGCTCTCGGGAAGGTTTATTTTTTGCCAAAAACAAGAAAAGAAAAATAAACAGTTTGTTTTATTAGTACATTGTAAATTAAATATTATATTAATGATGATAGGTTAATCATTTAATATTGATATTTATGTTCTAATAATTTTTTAGGGACCCTGTCAGTCCCATAGAATCGTCCTAATTTCACTTTCTTAAAATACCCAGAAGGACGTTCTTGCCGAAAATGTTTTAGTTGTGTAATTTTACATCTAATTAAGGTGTTTGGTGCAGTATTTCTCAACAAAAAAACATTTGCGTTGTGTTGTCTTATGTAAACAAAGTCGGGCTGTTGGGCAGGTGTGTCTCGCTGTCTGTGCAATTGGATAGAGGGCAATGATTGCAGCTGTTCACCCCATGTTAGCGGGCAAATGCACATCATCAAATCAAAAATCACCCTTAATTTACCCATTGTGACACACGGATGTTCCAAACTATTTTTTACACACCAGACTTACTGTTTCTGACGCATCAATTTAACATAGGGCGTTTTCAAAGGGATTCGTTGCTTTTTGAAGGCAGTCGCTCTTTAAAGATTTGCTCTAATACTCATTTTGAGTCTAAAGTATAGTTACTTGTTCATAAAGGGCATTTTTGAATCTTTCACTTTTCTACATCACTCCAGATTTGGATGCATCAATGCTCAGTGGATTTTATAACTATTGTAAATTAACATGTAGTTGCCTTAAATAACAAAGTGTACCTCTATAAATTAAACAACTTTCAAAGTACAAGAAGCGTGGGCTTTCCCCCAAGTGTTGGCCCAGAGAGCTGTGAAAAGACTATAGTAGTTGTGTTACTGCTCTGGCACAGTGTATACATCACAGCTCATAAAACGTATTCCTATATAAAGTTTCGGACAGCAACAACAGGAAGAATGTTAACAGTACATAACATTGTAGAAGTAGAAGTAATTACACAAATAAATGCAACAAAGAATGTAATGTTATAAAAGTACGTAAATACACACGTTCTGTGAGTCTACATTGACATTGGTTTCAGTACTATGTCTTCTTTCCTCTTTCTTACTTCTCTACTGTGGCATTTAAGATAATAATTTCCATTCTATGGCATTTTATTAACCTTTATTTTACTAGGCAAGTCAGTTTAGAACAAAATCTTATTTTCAATGACATCAGGTTAACTGCCATGTTCAGGGGCAGAACAACAGCAACCTTTCGGTTACAGGCCCAACACTCTAACCACTCGGCTACCTGCTGCCCCTTTGTTCAGATTGAACATTGAAAATGAAACAAGCAATGCAGAGCTGGTTACAATTTCAATTTCATCTCCCAGAAAAGATAGAACGAATAGTACAACAAATATGATGGTTGAACTCAAATGTGCTGATTTATAAAATACATGTATTGATGGGAAATGTATTTGAGAAGGGTATTCTGTTTTTAAATGATATTGTGAATTGGAATGGTAGAGTTATGCCTCTCATGGAGCTATCAGAATTGTATGGGAAGATGTGCTCAATCTAAAATAACAACCAACTGATTACAGCGTTACCCCGAAAATGGAGGAGGCAGGTGGCAGCGGGAGGAGGTACAGTAGGGAACTGGTCTGTCTGCCCAATATGAAGGATCAACAAGCAGAGGGACAAAAAATATCCTAAATAGAAGTAATAGAAGTATTCTAAAAGTATTCAGACCACTTGACTACACACAATACCCCATATAGACAAAAAAAACAGGTTTTTAGACATTTTTGCAAATATGTCTAAAAAATATTACTAAATTATAACTTGTTTTTGCTTTGTCATTATGGGGTATTGTGTGTAGGTTGATGAAGGAATATTTTTTTTTAATCCATTTTAGAATAAGGCTGTAACGTAGCAAAATGTGGAAAAAGTGAAGAGGTCTGAATACTTTCTAAATGCACTGTGTGATATATATATATATATATATATATATATACAGCGGGTGAAATAAGTATTGAACACGTCACCATTTTTCTCAGTAAATATATTTCCAAAGATGCTATTGACATTTTCACCAGATGTTGGTAACTACCCAAGTAATCCATACATACAAAGAAACCAAAACAAATAAGTTCAGAAATTAAGTTATGTGTAATAATGTGAAATGACACAGGAAAAAAGTATTGAACACATGAAGAAAGGGAGGTGCAAAAAGGCATAGAAAGCCAAGACAACAGCTGAAAACTATCAGTAATTAAAAAGCAATCCAGCCCCCTGTCAGTGCAAATTAATATCAGCTGGTTCAGTCCCAACTGATGGCCTACAAAAAGGTCTCATTGCCAAGGTGTCACACAAGACACATCTCATGATGGGTAAAAGCAAAGAGCTGCCTCAAGACATTCGCAACCTAATTGTTGCAAAACATAATGATGGCATTGGTTATAGGCGCATTTCTAAGCTTCTGAATGTTCCAGTGAGCACTGTTGGGGCCATAATACGGAAGTGGAAAGACAATCATTTCACCATAAATTTTTAACTTTAAACGAGCTTCAACATGCTTTTTTTTCAGCAATGGAGTCTTGCATGGTGAGTGTGCATACAGGCCATGGCGGTGGAGTGCATTACTTAATGTTACTCAACAGTACCTGCTAATTGCAGGTCTTTTTGAAGCTCTCCACAAGTGGTCATTGGCTCTTGGACAACTCTTCTGATTATTCTTTTTACTCCTCTGTCAGAAATCTTGCGAGGAGCACCTGGTCGAGGCAAATTTATGGTGAAATGATTGTCTTTCCACTTCCGTATTATGGCCCCAACAGTGCTCACTGGAACATTCAGAAGCTTAGAAATGCGCCTATAACCAATGCCATCATTATGTTTTGCAACAATTAGGTTGCGAATGTCTTGAGACAGCTCTTTGCTTTTACCCATCATGAGATGTGTCTCAAAGAAAACATTAAGTAATGCACTCCACCGCCATGGCCTGTATGCACGCTCACCATGCAAGACTCCATTGCTGAAAAAAAAGCATGTTGAAGCTCGTTTAAAGTTTGCTGCACAACATTTGGAAAAGCCAGTGAAATACTGCGAGAATATAGTGTGGTCAGATGAGAGCAAAATTGAACTATCGTAATACACACCATGTTTGGAGGAGAAATGGCACTGCACATCACCCTAAAAACACCATACCAACAGTGAAGTTTGGAGGTGGGAACATCATGGTGTGGGGCAGCTTTTCAGCAAATGGTACTGGCAAACTTCACATAATTGAAGGAAGGATGAATGGGTAAATTTACGAGGAGCACCTGGTCGAGGCAAATTTATGGTGAAATGATTGTCTTTCCACTTCCGTATTATGGCCCCAACAGTGCTCACTGGAACATTCAGAAGCTTAGAAATGCGCCTATAACCAATGCCATCATTATGTTTTGCAACAATTAGGTTGCGAATGTCTTGAGACAGCTCTTTGCTTTTACCCATCATGAGATGTGTCGTGTGAGACACCTTGGCAATGAGACCTTTTTGTAGGCCATCAGTTGGGACTGAACCAGCTGATATTAATTTGCACTGACAGGGGGCTGGATTGCTTTTTAATTACTGATAGTTTTCAGCTGTTGTCTTGGCTTTCCATGCCTTTTTGAACCTCCCTTTCTTCATGTGTTCAATACTTTTTCCCCTGTGTCATTTCACATTATTACACATAACTGAATTTCTGAACTTATTTGTTTAGGTTTCTTTGTATTTATGGATTACTTGGGTTGTTACCAACATCTGGTGAAAATGTCATGTCAATAGCACCTTTGGAAATATATTTACTGAGAAAAATGGTGACGTGTTCAATACTTATTTTGATCCGCTGTATATATTGACATAGTGACTGTGTGTGTGGCAGAGAGAGAGGCTCCCCTTTGGCCATTAGTCAAAAACTACTGGTTGTCATATGTCATGGCACCCGCACCTCTCTGATTCAGAGGGGTTGGGTTAAATGCGGAAGACATACTTCAGTTGAATGCATTCAGTTGCACAACTGAGTAGTATCCCCCTTCCCCTTCCCCAATCATGGTGTCCCCATGAGAGATGGGAAGCCCACCTTTCGGCTCTGCCCCTTCAGTACTCTGACACAATATTTTCTTGAGCAGTAAAGCTTGACTCAATACTGTTAAAGCTGCAAGCCAAAGTAAGTAAGAGGGTAGCACAACGGCTCATAGGAGCAGGAGTCTCCTGTTTCTGTAGTGTGAGGCAGCATGTACACCCCCTGGATAAGACAGGGATCAAGTTGTCCAACCTTCAAATCTCAGTAAGGACACTAAACAACAAAGGCACGGAGTTGGTAATGCAAGCCATAGGTATAACTATATTGCATATTAAGTTGTTCCATGTCGACTGGAAAATGAGAGGCTTGCACAATAAACCATCACAAATTATTGTATTAATTATATACCTTACTGTACCCTTGGTGACCTGTGATAGAGACATTGTCCTACAGTTAATAATTATTCTTATTCTTAGAAACACTGGTGTTCAACCAGCAGATTACTGTCTACACAAAGTGAAAAAACCTGTTATGTCCTTGAGCAAGGCACTTAACCCTAATTTGCTCCAGGGGCTGACCCTGTAGGTAGGACGTCATTGTAAATAAGAATTTGTTCTTAACTGACTTGCCTAGTTAAATAAAGGTAAAATAAAAAAAATATATATAATAATTTAAGTGTTCATATACTGTAGGTTTCCTTGATAATGGTTTCCAATATACTGTATGATTTTGACTAAACACTTCAGACAGTTCAGGGACAATGGATAAGCCCGGTTTCTATCAGCTACTTAGACAGGTCATCAGCCATAACTCATCAATTTGCATATCCTACTGTTTTTTATGGTTCACAATAACTGTATGCTCCGGTTTAGTGCATGTCATAACCAATCAATCATTCACTCAATTTACCCAAGTGTGGTCTTACTGAGTTCAATGAGGTGTTAGCACAGGTAGGTATGACAAGATTCACAATGTTGCCCATTAGGCAAGATTGAGGAACAATGAACCTTAACCCATTTACATTTACATTTAATATGGTTAGGTAAGGGTTATGGTTAAGGCGGCTCATAATAATATCTAGAACGGAGCGGATGGAATTGCATCAAACAGATGAAAACCATGTGTTTGATGTATTTGATACCATTCCTCCACAATTAAGGTGCCACCAACCTGCTGTACAGTAGGTCAAACACTTATAGAGCATATGTTATTGTATTTATTTGTGTGTCAGTGGAGGGAAGGGAGAATGGACATCCATTTTGAAAGAATGTAAAGGATTTTTTTTTTTTTTTTACTCCTAAGGATAACTATGTGTATATCATTTAGTTGGCTGCAGAGACCTTTTTACACTCTCCAATTCATTAATGCAAACAAGCATTTCAGGGGTCAGTCTGGCAAACTTTTTGGAATCTAAAATGTGCAAGCTAGCTGCCTGGGAGATAAAAGCCCTGCAGTTTGCAATGTCTAATAATGATTGGTAGCTAAGAACTAGCCTG
This sequence comes from Thymallus thymallus, assembly GCA_023634145.1. Lineage (NCBI taxonomy): Eukaryota > Metazoa > Chordata > Actinopteri > Salmoniformes > Salmonidae > Thymallus > Thymallus thymallus. The sequence continues at coordinate 8,636,418 of CM042413.1, forward strand.
GTCCCATACTGTACGTGCTGTAGCAAACTATTGTCATGCCATGCAATGTTTGGCATGACAATGAAGGAACACAGAGAGGTTGACTTAAGTACAAACAGACTGGACCATCAGGCTAACTAAGAAGTGACATGCATATCTTTGTTCTCGTTTCCCCTTACTTTTTCTGTATGTAGAAATCCAAGCGGAGGGTGAAGTTTGCGGGCAGTGACTCGGGACAAAGTGAGAAGTCTTCAGAAAGCAACAGCTACAGTGACACCAACACTGACCAGGAGGAGGAGGAGGAGGAGGAGGAGGAGGAGAAAAATTAAACAGAAGAGAACAAAGATACTCCAAATGAATGATGAAGTGGAAAAAACTATTGAAGTAAGATGTGGATTCTTAAATGCTATCAATTTCTCTTTAAATAAAGAGGTGCTATGGGAAAAATGTTTTGTGTCAGTTAGTGTGCTAGTGGGTGGTGTAGTGCTAAGTTGCCCCTAGACGCTCATCTTGGGTAAGTTGAGCATTTTCTCCATGATTAAGGTTAAAATTAGGGGAGGGGAAGCTGATCCTAGATCTGTACCTGGGGGAAACTTCACCCCAGAGTGCTGGTGGGTGGTATGCACCGATCTTGACATATCACTTCTCTCCCACTAGATGGCAGCAAATGCATGAGTCTTGATGAGAGGGCAAACGTATTTCCTAAACCAGGGCTTTGTTACAGGAGTGAAGAGAGAACATAGAGTATATTACTTATCTGAAGACAAATTACTCTTCTTGCCAGGAGGGGAAAACATCCAGATTTGAAGAGGAGGTAACAAATAAGGGGGCATCTCATCCCATTTGTCTCCTACTAGTTACTTATTAATCCTAATTTCAACTAGGTCCATGAGGTATGTACCATATGAACCAGAATGCCCCAGGGCCAAAACACATTGGTTCATTCTATTGATGTTCTCCTTTTTAAGAGCTTTCTCAAATCCAAATCAAATAACATTTTATTGGTCACATACACGTGTTTAGCAGATGTTATTGCGGGTGTAGTGAAATGCTTGCGCTTCTAGCTCCGACAGTGCAGTAATGTCTAACAAGTAATGTCTAACAGTTTCCCAACATATACCCAAATACACATAAATCTAAGTAAGGAATGAATTAAGAATATATATACATATATGGACGAGTGATGTCAGAGCGGCATTGGACTAAGATACAGTGGCATAGTGTAGAATACAGTATATACATACAGTATGAGATGGGTGATGCAATATGTAAACATAATTAAAGTGACTAAGATACCGTAGAATAGTATAAAGTGCAGTTTAGATGAGTAATGCAAGATACGGAAACATTATTAAAGTTTATAAACATAAATCTATGTTTATAGGCAGCAGCCTCTGATGTGCTAGTGATGGCTGTTTAACAGTCAGTGGTGTAGTACAGAATACAGTATATAAACTACAGTTAAACAGTTTGGGGCCACTTATACATTTCCTTGTTTTTGAGAAGAAAAACACATTTTCTGTCCATTAAAATAACATCAAATTGATCAGAAATACAGTGTAGACATTGTTAATGTTGTAAATAACTATTATAGCTGGAAACGGCAGATTATTTTATGGAATATCTACAGTCGTGGCCAAAAGTTTTGAGAATGACACAAGTATTGGTCTCCACAAAGTTTGCTGCTTCAGTGTTCTTAGATCTTTATGTCAGTAGTTACTATGGTACACTGAAGTATAATTACAAGTATTCCATAAGTGTCAAAGGATTTCATTGACAATGACATTCAGTTTATGCAAAGGGTCAATATTTGCAGTGTTGACCCTTCTTTTTCAAGACCTCTGCAATCCGCCCTGGCATGCTGTCAATTATCTTCTGGGCCACATCCTGACTGATGGCAGTCCATTCTTGCATAATCAATGCTTGGAGTTTGTCAGAAGTTGTGGGTTTTTGTTTGTCCACCTGCCTCTTGAGGATCGACCACAAGTTCTCAATGGGATTAAGGTCTGGGGAGTTTCCTGGCCATGGACCCAAAATGTTGATGTTTTGTTCCCCAAGCCACTTAGTTATCACTTTTGCCTTATGGCAAGGTGCTCCATCATGCTGGAAAAGGCATTGGTCGTCACCAAACTTTTCTTGGATGGTTGGGAGAAGTTTCTCTCGGAGGATGTGTTGGTACCATTCTTTATTCATGGTCCTTGGCTGAGAAGCAACCCCACACATGAATGGTCTGAGGATGCTTTACTGTTGGCATGACACAGGACTGATGGTAGCGCTCACCTTGTCTTCTCCGGACAAGGTGTTTTCCAGATGGCCCAAACAATCGGAAAGGGGATTCATCAGAGAAAATGACTCTACCCCAGTCCTCAGCAGTCCAATCCCTGTACCTTTTGCAGAATATCAGTCTGTCCCTGATGTTTTTCCTGGAGAGAAGTGGCTTCTTTGCTGCCCTTCTTGACACCAGGCCATCCTCCCAAAGTCTTTGCCTCACTGTGCGCGCAGATGCACTCACACCTGCCTGCTGTCATTCCTGAGCAAGCTCTGCACTGGTGGTGCCCCGATCTAGCAGCTGAATCAACTTTAGGAGATGGTCCTGGCGCTTACTGGACTTTCTTGGGCGCCCTGACACCTTCTTCACAACAATTGAAACTCTCTCTTTGAAGTTCTTGATGATGGCACGTGTTTCCTTGCAGCTAACCATGGTTGACAGAGGAAGAACAATGATTTCAAGCACCACTCTCCTTTTAAAGCTTCCAGTCTGTCATTCTGACTCAATCAGCATGACAGAGTGATCTCCAGCCTTGTCCTCGTCAACACTCTCACCTGTGTTAATGAGACAATCACTGACATGATGGCAGCTGGTCCTTTTGTGGCAGGGCTGAAATGCAGTGGAAATGGTTTTGGGGGATTTTGCAATTAATTGCAATTCATCTGATCACTCTTCATGACATTCTGGAGTATATGCAAATTGCCATCATCAACACTGAGGCAGTAAACTTTGTGGAGACCAATACTTGTGTCATTCTCAAAACTTTTGGCCACGACTGTACATAGGCGTACAGAGGCCCATTATCAGCAATCATCATTCCTGTGTTCCAATGGCACGTTGTGTTAGCTAATCCAAGTTGGTCATTTTAAAAGGCTAATTGATCATTAGAAAACCCTTTTGCAATTATGTTAGCACAGCTGAAAACTGTTGTGATTAAAGAAGCAATAAAACTGGCCTTCTTTAGACTTCTTGAGTATCTGGAGCATCAGTCTATTCTTGTTCTGAGAAATGAAGGCTATTCCATGCGAGAATTTGGCAATAAACTGAAGATCTCGGACAACAGCGTTGTACGAGAAAGAGGAATGGGAGGCCCCGGTGTACAACTGAGCAAGAGGACAAGTACATTAGAGTGTCTAGTATGAGAAACAGACACCTCACAAGTCCTCAACTGACAGCTTCATTAAATAGTATCTGCAAAACACCAGTCTCAACATCAACAGTGAAGAGGCAACGCCAGGATGCTGGCCTTCTAGGCAGAGTTGCAAAGAAAAAGCCATATCTTCCTCTTCTTCTTTTGCCCATCTTAATCTTTTATTTTTATTGGCCAGTCTGAGATATGGCTTTTTCTTTGCAACTCTGCCTAGAAGGCCAGCATCCCGGAGTCACTTCTTCACTGTTGACGTTGTACGAGATCTACAGTTTCTTGGAAGTTTCTCGCATGGAATAGCCTTCATTTCTCAGAACAAGAATAGACTGACGAGTTTCAGAAGAAAGTTCTTTGTTTCTGGCCATTTTGAGCCTGTAATCGAACCCACAAATTGCTGATGCTCCAGATACTCAACTAGTCTAAAGAAGGCCAGTTTTATTGCTTCTTTAATCAGCTGTGCTAATATAATTGCAAAAGGGTTTTCTAATTATCAATTAGCCTTTTAAAATAGACTTGGATTAGCTAACACAACGTGCCATTGGAACACAGGAGTGATGATTGCTGATAATAGGCCTCTGTACGCCTATTTAGATATATTCCATAAAGAATCTGCCGTTTCTAGCTACAATAGTCATTTACATTAACAATGCCTACACTGTATTTCTGATCAATTTGATGTTATTTTAATGGACAACATTTTTTGCTTTTCTTTTAAGAACAAGGACATTTCTAAGTGACCCCAAACTTTTGAACGGTAATGTACATATGAGATGGGTGATGTAATATGTAAACACAATAAAGTGACTAAGATACCGTAGAATAGTATAGAGTGCAGATTATACATATTAGATGAGAAATGCAAGATACGGAATCAATATTAAAGTGGCTAGTGTTCCATTTCTTAATGTGGCCAGTGATTTCTAATCAATGTCTATAGGCAGCCACCTCTGGTGTGTTAGTGATGGCTGTTTAACAGTCTGATGGCCTTGAGATAGAAGCTGTTTTTCAGTCTCTCGGACCCAGCTTAAGTATTTTTGGAACATTATCATACTAAATATACAAGTATTTGTTTGTGAGGGAAGCACTGGAAGATGCTTTGACCGTAAATGTTTTAGGGCCAATGGGTTTCCTCTTGTTGTTTAATACTCTTTCCACAGTGAAGTGCCTTGCTCACAAGGCCAAGTGCAGAGTTCCTCATCCGGGCGAATGGCCAATGTTTGAACCAGCTTGTCCAGTCTGTGACCCCAGGATGACACTATTACCTCGCCCAGCAGCTGCCAGGGCTTCACCGCTCTCCTGTCCAACACACAGGCGGACCAGTATCCGGATTCCTACATTTCTCTATACACACACACAAAGCTGGCTGCATGCACAAGCATTGACAGACGGATGGACAAGCACACACACACACACACTGCATCATCTTCACGACAAGCATAATGGGCTTCATAAAGAGGCAAGTGCGCCGACAACACTTCTGCTTCCGTCCTCGTATTGTTTTGTATATTTTCCGTTTCTACTATTCAGGGTTCCTCCCAAGGCTCGGCCATCTGGCCCATTCATTCTCTCTTTTACTACCAATAAGACATTAATAACCAACACGTCTGTTTGATGTCAGCCTCCGAGAGAAGATGGGTCTGACAGCCAAGACTTAACACTTGCGTTTCTTTCTAAATTTACAGTCACTCTTCAGGGGACCTCGTATAGTGTGTGTGTGTGTGCTTCTCATGTTCACAAGTGATCCACCAAGTTTTCCTATGACGCCTCTATTCAAAAGATCAGTTTCAATTAGAATTTTTCAAGGGATTTTTACTTTACAAACCAAAGGTTGGAATTACTGGGGTTATTTATTCACTATAATAGTAACTTTTTAGGGCTTATACTGTGCACTACAAAGCCAAACTGAGCAGAGCCAAACCAAGCGGTACTGAACTGGGCCAGTTACACATCCACCATAGTTGCAGGAACTCAAAAGGACAATGTGAAAAGAAAAGATCAGAGCCAGCAGTTTGATTATGGTTGGTTTTTAGTGTGAAAGGGAAGGTTACAACCGCAAAGCATTCTGTGAGTTTGCTGCTGGGGCTAAATGTTTACTGTCAGCTCGTCTTTGTACTGTGTCTTTATCCCTCTGTCCACAATCTTCTCTTTTTCTTGTCATGTTAGTTTCCTGCTCTCCTGGTTCTCACCAGTTTGCTCAATGAGGATTCTTGTTTCCAGAGGCACATAAACAGCATGACATTAATGCTAATGCGTTAGCATCAAGCATAGTGAATTAACTCGTACGTCCCAAATGTCACCATTTTCCCTATATTGTGCACTACTTTTGACCAGGGCCCATAGGGTAGTGATTTATATAGGAATTAGTGTGACTTTTGGGGAGCAGCCTTAATGTACTTCACTGTACCTGTCTGAGCAGCAGTTCTCTATAAGAATGTGTGCTACACAGGAAAGTCTTCTCCAACAAGTCATTAGTGTGGCTTCATGGCTGTGATTAAATATGAAACCGGTTTACAAGAGAGGGTTAGTAAAGAGCAGTGACTCAATGTGATCACTGTCTGACACACACACACACACACACCTGTCCCTATCATCAGTGTTCTGTGGGTGCCAGGTATAGATTGCTGTTTCTATATAGATAGATAAAATTTACATTCTGTTGAATTATAGATAATAATTCAACAGAATGTTGAATTATTATGTCTCCTCTGTCTAATAAAAAAAACTATTCCTTAAAAATATAGAATCTTCCATCCTGTGACACTTCATCCATAGAAACATTAATAACTGAATGCAGGCTTCATACACATCACGTGACATCTAGAAAAATACATTTATTTTTGTGCATGGATCTAAATGTATTCTTGGCATGGATATGAGTGCACATAAAAGACAAAGGTTAAAGGTTAAAGGTGGAAGGGCAGAGCGGTAGGACAGTATAGAGGAACAGTTGAGGAGAACAGAGGGCGATGGAAAACCTAAGCCAGGGTCATATTCATAAGGTATGAAACCATTTTGAAACATATTGAGGTATCACCTGGGGTGTATTCATTACTGCACAACGTAGCAAACCCTTTGGCAACTGAAAACGGTTTCCAATGAAAACAAGAGTTTCTATTGGACACATTTATTTAATTAGATCCTTCCAGTTTGCTTCCTTTTGGTTCCTCGTAAATACAAAACTGGGTGACACTAGGGATCACTCCACCACACCTGAAGTCCCTCATTATATGCTTTTCGCCCAAACAATTACATCAAATTTCTTAGGTTCCATGCATGTCAAATAGGTCAGTGACACAGAGCAGTGAAATTGTGAAACAAAAAATAAAAAGCACAAAAATCACAAATCCAAAACACAATTACACAACAATTACATTGTTACAATTATTGTTGTCATGGCTTTTCTCTTAGGATGGGAATTGAATTTATCTACATTCTGCAATTGGGGCAGTCTCTTCAATTCTATGAAACGAGCTTTAGATTGAGAGAAACTCAGCATCAATGCTACATGTTACAGAGATTTTGAAAGGTATAAACAATGGAAATGACTTTTTCCATTTTACACAATGAGTTTACTTGTACTGTACATGAATGAACATTACAAACACAAACCTTTTTTGGAACAAACATTTTGACCCATGAATTCTTCCAATAGCTTGTAATAAAATAAAAAATGTTGAGTTATCTAGCTAACATATTAAGAATCATATACGTATATCTCTTGCATTTTTGGTTAATTTAGCTCAGCTTGAATATGCGTTTTCGAGTTTTGATTAATATATACTATGCTAATTTCAAGTGTATATTTCTCAAAATATGGATTTCAGAATATTTAGGACAGTTAGCTAGCTGGCTAACGCAATGATCCTGCTTTCTGGAACATCTCCAATATGCTACTTAATATATACACAATCATTGTTGATGAAGACCTTCATTGACCACAGATTCAAACCACAAATGATGAAAACATTTGTATTGCTATAAGTTGTTCCATTATAATAACCACACTAAATACAGTAATGTAGTGAAAAATATGTGAAAATACTGAAGAGTGGGGTAGTCAGCTTATATAAGACATAGGTAAAGATGTGTTTGGGATATAAACAGTATACAATACGTGTGTGAGTGCAAGTGGGAATGTGTGTGTGTGTATGTACCTGTGAGATTGTATATGTGTGAGATTGTATATTTCTTGTAGCTTTTGTGTGTACTCCCCCCCCCCCCCCCCCAACACACACACACACACACAGTGACCCCATCCCCCAACACAAACAGCCCGCTCAGGTGAAGAAGTCTTTAGAGATGGCCTCTACGAAGTTGGGTGCTGACATGAGGATGCCGATGGTGCAGAGGATGGTGAACACGGAGAACGCCATCAGGCACAGCCGGTCGATCACAGACGCCGCAAACTTCCACTCGTTGCACAGCGACTCGTCCTCGTCCTGGCCCCGGAAGCGTTTGGCGATGTAGCGCACCTCCTCCAGGATCTTGGACATGTCTGAGTCCATGGGGCTCGCCACCCCCACCCCGGTGCCGCCTACCACGCTGCCCAAATTGGGCAACCCGGCCCCGGGTAGCAGTACCTCCTCGTCCCCCGCCCCCACCAGCCTGGAGCAGATGACGTCCGAGTCGGGGGTGGTGTTGTAGTGCATGCCCTCCATGCCCCGGAAGCCGATGTAGAGCATGTTGCCATTGGTGGGCTGGAGGGTCCCCTGGCTCATACTGAGCTCGACACTGGAGAGGCTGTTGCGCGGACGCTTGTTGTGGCAGGCCAGACGGACACGCTCCTCGCCGGGCCGCTTCATACGCAGGAACCAGGCGCACCAGTTCAGGAGCACCACACGTGTCTTTGTGGGGATGTGTAAGAGGGAGAGTTGAGAGAGTGAGAGAGAGAGAGAGAGCGAGCGAGAGCGAGATAGAGAAAGTGTGTGTGTATGCGTGTGTCAGTGTTTGTGTACACCGGGGGAGGAGAGACAAGAATAGATTATCAACGCCAGAGAGAAACATGAACAGAAGATGATCACTATGCAAGCATTGTGCATTAGCCCCCAATTCTAACACAGACTCTGACACTTTTAACATGGCTTTTCACTCTGATTATGTTCTCTTAGTATACTGTAGCTATACATGTTTTTGAGAAAAAACAACCATTCTACAATATTTTTCATATCATATATATTTCATATCTACTCCATAAAATATGTATAAGTCTTATTCTGTAATGAGACAGATTCAGGGATGCAAACTGGTGAGGGCCCAAATAGGTGACACTTTTTGGGTTTCACCGAAACATGCAACAAATCCTTGCTTGGGGGAAATGCAGGTTTGAACTAATTAAACAACAAATAATATGATCTACATGACCAGTCTCTGTGTGTAAATTAAAGGGGTTATTGTGATTAGTTTGCATCCCTGCAGATTACTATGTCAAGCACAAATTCAGATCACAGAAAACTTATGACAACACAAACCGTACATACATTTGCATTTCTGCTCTAGGAAAAGTACTTAAAGCCTGTCGATATAATGGCTTATATCTTGTTATTAGCATGTATGAACCTTTATCATGTCCAATAAGGCTTATAATTGCATCATAATTCATTTTTTGCCACTTTCCAAAGTCCTGTACCCTCTCACTTCCATCTGCCCTTCAAGCATGCAGTCTCTCCTCCTCTCTCCTCCTCCTTTTTCAAACCACATTGGCATTCCTCTCACGCCAATTGCTCAAACCTCAGAGCAAGGAGCAACCGCTGATCCGCTGATGTAGAACCCTTAACCTTCAGGTCCAATTCTACCTTAATGGAATTTCAGCATTCGGAATTCCGAGTGTATTCGGCGTTCCGAGTGAATGCAGAACGCGGGAATGGAAAGACGGATACGGACTCACCCACTTTGGCATTTTGGCTCCGTCCGGGTCATGATGGTGGTACTGGAGGACCAGGACGGTGGCGATGACGGACAGGCCCACGATGACCATGGTGGTGGCAAAGTACTGGGCTGGAATACAAATAGATAGGGAGAGAAGGGCAGAGCTTAACTCAGAGGAGTCATAGGAGATTATAATCTATTGCTGGAGACCAAGGGCATAATTCAGTTAATTTATGCCACAGAGCTGATGCTTTTATCCAAAGCGACTTACAGTATAGTGAGTGCATACATAGACCCGCAACCTTGGCATTACTTGTGCCATGATGTTACCAACTGATCCACACAGCAGTAGGTTTACTGTCTTGCATACTAATGTATGCCCCTAATAATAAGAGCTCCGAGAGATTCAGAATGTGGAAGATAGAAATGTAGCTAGTAAAGGATGTCATGCAGAGAAATACAGTGGGGAGAACAAGTATTTGATACACTGCCGATTTTGCAGGTTTTCCCACTTACAAAGCATGTAGAAGTCTGTCATTTTTATCATAGGTACTGTTCAACTGTGAGTGACGGAATCTAAAACAAAAATCCAGAAGATCACATTGTATGATTTTTAAGTAATTGATTTGCATTTTATTGCATGACATAAGTATTTGATACATCAGAAAAGCAGAACATAATATTTGGTACAGAAACCTCTGTTTGCAATTACAGAGATCATACGTTTCCTGTAGTTCTTGACCAGGTTTGCACCACACTGCAGCAGGGATTTTGGCCCACTCCTCCATACAGACCTTCTCCAGATCCTTCAGGTTTCGGGGCTGTCGCTGGGCAATACGGACTTTCAGCTCCCTCCAAAGATTTTCTATTGGGTTCAGGTCTGGAGACTGGCTAGGCCACTCCAGGACCTTGAGATGCTTCTTACGGAGCCACTCCTTAGTTGCCCTGGCTGTGTGTTTCGGGTCGTTGTCATGCTGGAAGACCCAGCCACGACCCATCTTCAATGCTCTTACTGAGGGAAGGAGGTTGTTGGCCAAGATCTCGCAATACATGGCCCCATCCATCCTCCCCTCAATACGGTGCAGTCGTCCTGTCCCCTTTGCAGAAAAGCATCCCCAAAGAATGATGTTTCCACCTCCATGCTTCACGGTTGGGATGGTGTTCTTGGGGTTGTACACATCCTTCTTCTTCCTCCAAACACAGCGAGTGGAGTTTAGACCAAAAAACTATATTTTTGTCTCATCAGACCACATGACCTTCTCCCATTCCTCCTCTGGATCATCCAGATGGTCATTGGGAAACTTCAGACGGGCCTGGACATGCACTGGCTTGAGCAGGGGGACCTTGCGTGCGCTGCAGGATTTTTATCCATGGCAGCGTAGTGTGTTACTAATGGTTTTCTTTGAGACTGTGGTCCCAGCTCTCTTCAGGTCATTGACCAGGTCCTGCCGTGTAGTTCTGGGCTGATCCCTCACCTTCCTCATGATTATTGATGCCCCACGAGGTGAGATCTTGCATGGTGCCCCAGACCGAGGGAGATTGACCGTCATCTTGAACTTCTTCCATTTTCTAATAATTGCGCCAACAGTTGTTGCCTTCTCACCAAGCTGCTTGCCTACTGTCCTGTAGCCCATCCCAGCCTTGTGCAGGTCTACACTTTTATCCCTGATGTCCTTACACAGCTCTCTGGCCTTGGCCATTGTGGAGAGGTTGGAGTCTGTTTGATTGAGTGTGTGGACAGGTGTCTTTTTATACAGGTAACGAGTTCAAACAGGTGCAGTTAATACAGGTAATGAGTGGAGAACAGGAGGGCTTCTTAAAGAAAAACTAACAGGTCTGTGAGAACCGGAATTCTTACTGGTTGGTAGGTGATCAAATACTTATGTCATGCAATAAAATGCAAATTAATTATTTAAAAATCATACAATGTGATTTTCAGGATTTTTTTTTTTTAGATTCCGTCTCTCACAGTTGAAGTGTACCTATGATAAAAATTACAGACCTCTACATGCTTTGTAAGTAGGAAAACCTGCAAAATCGGCAGTGTATCAAATACTTGTTCTCCCCACTGTAGCTGAGGAGTATTTCAATATGTTTAAGAATATGAATATCTGCCAATGGTAATAACATGACAGTCATTGGGCTTGAACTGCAGATTCATTACCGGAAAAGATTACACACCAAAATATATATATTAATCAAATGATAAAAAGAGACTGCAATCTATGCTAACTGCAAACTATACTCCCATGCGGCACTGCAATCAACGCCAAGTCTATTTCATTTTCTTTGCTTGTAACATTCATCCATTGGCCCATTTGCTTGCCAGACTGTTAGATGCTAGTCACTTCATCTTAGCTAACTGTGCGCCCCATCAGCAATTGTTGGTACAGTAGAAAATAACACTCAATAAAAAAAAGTTCCCCTAACCTGACTGCCTGCCAGTGGAGAGCGGAGGTCTTAGATGCTAAGTAGTCAGGGTTGTTGTATTCATTAGGACACACCGTAGTAAAACTTTTTGCAACAGATAACAAAAACTAGTATTTATTAATTAACAAGTTCAGGTAGTCCCTCCCTGTTTCAGTATGTTTTCCCTCCGTTTGGGGCTTATAAATCACACTTATATCCCATCAGTCCAACCGATTAATGATCTACTGTATACTGTAGCGCCACTGTATTTTATTTTATTTATTTCACCTTTATTTAACCAGGCAAGTCAGTTAAGAACAAATTCTTATTTACAATGACGGCCTACACCGGCCAAACTCAAATGACGCTGGGCCAATTGTGCTCTGCCCTATGGGACTGTCTGTAGTGACGCCTCTAGCATTGAGATGCAGTGCCACTTGGAAGCCCTGTATGTGACAAATGAACCTGGACGTGCCACCCGGTTTCACTTTAAAGAAGTGTGTGTCACTTTTTCTGCTTCATCAGCTCATTCTACCTCAGTCATTTAGGACCGGTTCATCTTGCAGATATGGGGACACAGAGGGGACAGATGGATAGATGAATGGATGACTGGGAAGAACAGATGGCTGGAGAAATGGACAGATGAGAAAATGGATAGATGGAGGAGTAGGTTGAGGATAAAAGTCTCCCTGAGCACTCACCTATGAGAGGAACAGAGTCGGAGGTGGCCGGCATGATCTCAGCTACCAAGAGCATGAAAACAGTTAGAGAGAGCAGCACAGTGATACCTGGAGAAAGGAGGAAAGAGAGGGAGAGACAGACTGACCATTTGAAGACAGAACCTACTGTACATCACCAGGCATGATACAGTGTATCCTATCAGCATAGTTGTTATCATGTATCAAGGTATCATAGTGATTAGCATGTTATCACAGTGGTTATCATCCTGCATTCATAGTTATTATCATGTTATTATAGTGATTGTCATGTTATCATCATGCCATCGTAGTGATTATCTGTATTGTAGTTATTATCATGTTATTATCATGTTATCATGCCATCGTAGTGATTATCAGTATTGAAGTTATTATCATGCTATTATAGCGATTATCATGTTATCATCATGCCATTGTAGTGATAATCTGTATTGTGGTTATTATCATGTTATTATCATGTTATCATGCCATTGTAGTGATTATCTGTATTGTAGTTATTATCGTGTTATAATCATGTTATCATGCCATTGTAGTGATTATCTGTATTGTAGTTATTATCATGTTATCATGCCATTGTAGTGATTATCTGTATTGTAGTTATTATCATAAATCATAGTCATTATTGTGGTATTTGTAAAAGAGAGAGTAGGAGGGAGAGAAATGTTATTGTCAACCATTTTGCAACAAATGTACAAATTAGAATAAGGTGGCTCCTTCATTAGAAATTAACTTAGAAAGGCTGAACGTAAATGTATCTCATAAAAGTATTTTATGAGATAATGAAGGATCTGATGAGAAATTACTTGTTGCGGTTAAAGATACCCTGATCTCTCGAAACTTCTGTTTAAGACAATTTAGTTGTTGTTGGCTCCCCCCCTAACAGTGACATGCTTGCATCCCCTGATCTCTGCCAACAGTTTTCACAATTCTTTGCAGAAAATATAAGATCCCAGATAGACAGTAGCAGACACCGTACCAGCATTTCTGGTCAGGAGGCAATTGAGACAACTATTCAGGCTGTCTAATGATTCCTTTTGCTCCGTGGAGCAAATATCCTGGGGCAGCAGGTAGCCTAGCGGTTAGAGCGTTGGGCTAGTAACCGAAAGGTCGCTGGTTCGAATACCTGAGCTGACAAGGTGAAAAAGGATACCTGTTGGTATCCTTGAGCAAGACACTTAACCCTAATTTGCTCCAGGGCGCCGTACTACTATGGCTGACCCTGTAGTAGGCCGTCATTGTAAATAAGAATTTGTTCTTAACTGACTTGCAGAGTTAAATAAAAAAATCATTTGAGTCCATCCTTGATACTGAAGACGACCTCCTGCCCCTTGGATGTGATCCCTACTAGACTACTAAAAAAAGAGGTTATGCCTGCTGTTGGCCCCAACATTCTGTCTATTGTAAATAGTTCCATGACCTCTGGCTCCTTTCCAGCCTATTTTAAAACTGCTCTGGTCCAACCTCTCCTTAAAAATCTAGACCCTTCCTCAGTGATTAATTCTAGACCTAAACTTACATTTTTATCCAAAATTTTAGAAAAAGTTGTTTTCAACAATGGTTTGGGATGAGTCGGACCGCAGAGTGAAGGAAAAGAAGCCAACAAGTTCTCAGCATATGTGGGAACTCCTTCAAGACTGTTGGAAAAGCATTCCAGATGAAGCTGGTTGAGAGAAGGCCAAGGGTGTGGAAAGCAGTCATCAAGGCAAACGGTGGCTATTTGAAGAATCTCAAATAAAAAACATTTTGATTTGTTTAACACTTTTATGGTTACTACATGATTCCATATATGTTATTTAATAGTTTTGATGTCTTCACTATTATTCTACAATGTAGAAAATAGTAAAAATAAAGAAAAACCCTTGAATGAGTAGGTGTTCTAAAACTTTTGACCGGTAGTGTTTATGTTTTTATGATGTTTTTATGCATGCCAGCAAAGCCACTACACAACACAAATCAATACATTAATTGCACTATAACGGTGACAAAAGGTGCCCACAAACTGTTAGGGCCTACATAAAGCTGTCCCAACAGCAGAGCTTTCTTTTCAGCACCATGGAGTGAATCCTTACCACCGCTACACCTGGCTATCAGCGGAGCCTTGTCTGGCAGCAAAACAGTTAATTCAGCCTTTTTAAGAAACATAGCTGATATGGCTGACTTGCTTAAACATGTGATTTTTACTGACAATTGAGACGTACAAACTATGGCATAAGGGAATGATGAGCGGATAAGAGGCAATCCGTCATTTAGATTAAGACATTAATGAGCGAGCTAAGACGGGCGTAGTCAATATAACTATTTGTTCAGCCCTTTTGAAATGTACTGCGACAGAATTCAGAACCGTAGGATAAATAAGGGGGCATATAAGCAGACAATGAAAGTTTCCAGTTGTTTTGAACAAGGCAGAAATCATGCTGGATTGACAGCATGGCCAATATATTCAACCTTTTCTGGCCCATGATGTTGTGTGTGAATGTTTATCCTTTAAAAAAAAAAAAGAGACCCTTAAACTCAGACTTCATCACCGAATAGCAGGGGAAGCAAAATAGTGATTGCTTTGCAAAGCTTGCAGTTAGCCACTGATTCCTTCCAAACCACTCATTGTTGAATTTGCATTTACCAACTTGTTTATCTCCAATGGCCAATGAGCACGGAAACATTTTACTTATAATTTCTCCTCATATGACAAGGATTGAAAAGGATTTCCAGTAGATTGTCACAGTGATTCATGATGATGACTGCTTGTCTAGTTTGCTAGCAAATATTTGATGTTGACATGATCAGTCCAATCAAAGTTACGGTAGATATAATAATTTGATGTCATTTTTTCTGTGGCCAATGACCTTGAGCCTTCCTGGATGGGCACTTCTTTTGTTTTTTCTCCCCAATTTCATGATATCCAATTGGTAGTTACAGTCTTGTCCCATCGCTGTCAGTCGCTGCAACTCACGTACAGACTCGGGAGAGGCAAAGGACGAGAGCCCTGCGTCCCCCGAAACACGACCCCGCCAATTCTCGCTTAACCCGGAAGCCAGCAGCACCAATGTTTCGGAGGAAACACTGTACACCTGGCGACTGTGTCAGCATGCATAATCCCGGCCCCCTAGAGCGCGATGGGGCAAGGACATCCGGGCCGGCCAAACCCTCCCCTAACCCGGACGACGCTGGGCCAATTGTGCGCCGCCTCATGGGTCTCCGGGTAGCGGCCAGCTGCGACACAGCCTGTGATCAAAACAGGATCTGTAGTGACGCAACTAGCACTGCGATGCAGTGCCTTAGAACTTCTAATGTAAATCTATGGCAGCGCCCAAGGGTGCTTGAACTTTCTAGCTCTCCCTGTCACCTAGTGTCCCCATAGGTGACAGAACACTGAGCCAATCACGGCGCAACAAGAGCCTAATAGAGAAGATTACCAACCCATACGCTCTGTATTTTCCGCTGGCTGCCCCTCCACCACAGAAAGCACTGAGCTCGGCTGAAACACCTGCCTTACTCAAGAAAGCAAAAAAGAGACCATGTTTGTATGCAGCTTTATTAACTCAATATTATTAATTATTTGACTTTGTTTGCAAACTGATATGTGACACTTATTAATGCCAAACAACAAAAAACAGTGTGACGGGTCGCCACTAGCTATAACTGGGCTAATAACTCACTTAGCAAAGAATATGAACAAATGTGCACAGGTGGCTACATGCAGCTCTCGCTTTGATCTCAAAACAAGTCTACATGTGACTGCTCATACCGTAGCTTAAACACAGTCCAGTTCAACATGAATAGCACAGATTCAAATATGGCAATGGCTATTTGCGTATAAACATACTGCAGCTCTGATTGGTTATGGCGCACCGGTCTGTGGAGAGTGTGGGATTGGGTCGTGCCTGTCAATGCAATAGAATCCTACTCCAATGCGTTCTGCCTACAATAAAGTCTCTTGCACAGTTAGATTTGCATACTAAATTTTTGCATAGTTCATTTTGTTTCGGTATATTACATTGAAAGTGGAAACGAGATGGGTGGGGCTAAAGCTTAAAAGAGTGTGAACGATGCTGAATGGGTGCAGACAAAGAAGAGCTCTTCACTAGGTACCAAAACATTCAAAGGCCATTTCCGCAAAAGTGAGATTATAAATTTATAAACTTTCAAAGCAGAATTACTTTCTCATTGTTCCCTTAAATGCAGTGTATGATATACTATTTTGTAACTCTGTGTCTCTGCTTCTTTCCAATGAAAAAAAAAATACATTGGATTTTGCTACATAAGACCGAATCAAGGTCGTCACATGTTCTAGAGCAGTGGTCACCTTTTTTGAGATGAGATCACTTTTCGAGTCAAAATGCTTAAACAACTTAAGCCTATGCAACATTAACCTATTAAAACAGTACTGTAGTAATGGCGGTTTGTGCAGGAGGATATAGGCCAAAACATTATCACTGCGCATTGGCTTTGCTTGAAATGCCCTGCCAATGTATTTTTTATTTAACTAGGCAAGTCAATTAAGAACAAATTCTCATTTACAATGACGGCCTACACCAGCCAAAGTATTTTTTTATTTTACTGGGCTGATGGAGCCTGCATCTGATGGTCAGTCTCAGATGAGGGAGAAGGCAGCAGATCGCAACATCCCTCCTCTACCTTTCCTCTGCTGACACTGACCAAAAAGGGACACCATCTTCCAGCTGATGGCGAAACTCAAGTCGCACCACATTATTTCTGCCTCATGCACAAATTCATGTTGTTAGTCCTATGACCATAGAAAGTGAAATATTCCTCAATATTTAAAAAGACCCAAGCCGCTAATAACAACGCAAGCCTATTGATACGCTTTCCTGCTCATTCATTGCAGCTACAGTGCTGGTTGAAGCGCGAGTGGAAGTTGGGAGAACACACATTTTATGGCTTATAAAAGTGTTGGATAGAAAGTGTTGACAGTGCTGAGTAAAAACTCACTCATTAGAACAGCAGCTCTTTGCTGTATTCGTTGACAGTTTCTCTCTCTAGTGGTAACACGTCGCCTACCTGGCACGCAGGGAAGCTGAATCGGGTGCGCCTACCGCTAACAGCGTGAGACTAATAAAAAAATAAGGACGCAAGACTGGGTTTTTTACAGAAATGTTTGGCAATCGACTAGGAATGCCTTTGGAGATCGACCGGTTAGTGACCGTTGTTCTAGAGATAGAGAAGCCAACCCCTTCAACCAACACTCTTAAAAATAAAGGTGCAAGTTGGAACCAAATAAGGTTATTAAGAGCGATGCCTTAGGGGAACCATTTTAGGGTCTCTGATGTACCAGAAATGTTTCGACCCTCTAGGACCGAAATTTTAGAACAATATGTAATTTATATTTCAGTAGCCTAAAATGAATTAATCAATCAATCAATGTACATGCAAAAACATACATAAATATAGAAACAAACGATTTAAAAAAACTAACCTGCAATAGAGCATGCTGGGAAATATGATAATGATGGGCGTGGTTTTGGTTATTAACACCAACAGTTGGGTTCTTTTTAACCAATGAGTGTTCATTTAACACTTTACAGTGTTAATTTAAGTCCTGAAGCAACACTAGAAATGTTCAAGTGAAAAATCAACACTAGTTAACTCGCCAATTTGCTGTGTTCTATGAAAGGGACACAGCTGCCGTCTTCCATACATTTTAAGAACCTGTTCGAATTCTGAAGAGTTGGAGAACTCTCTCCAACTCAAAGGTTCTTCATTGGGCAAGAGTTCTTCAAGGAACCTTAAGAGCTGAGGAAGAACCTTAATTTCTTCAGTGTACAGTGGGCTATGACTCACCAGCAGCACGCTGCCCAAAGTTTTCTAATGAACCCTGTTGATCAATAAAGCCAGGCGATCAAAGGATCAAGATGGATAGAGTGCTTTCCTCTCATTAACCACTGCTGTATTCTTCGATGCATCCAGTCGATACGTTTTATATGGACACAAATGGAAACACACACACACACACGCACGCACACACGCAGACAGACACGCATAAACACACAGCACGGACACACACAGAGATGCGCACACACACTATCTTGTGGTGTCACTTGGTAAAATGTTACTTGCAGTTTGAGTCAGAGTTTGAAGTCAGTTCATTGCCAGCAGATATTGATTCAAGACTATAAGTCATCCAGTAATTCAGGAGGTGGGAGGGGGAGAGTGGGCAGACCTGGCTAAAGTAGTTAATTATGTGGAGTATGAAGTATGTGGAAAATGTAGTTTTCTAGAATACTGTCTCAATATGCTCTAAATTAACAATGAGAATGATTCATTGTTTAGGGATAAGCAATGAGTACGTGCCAGATCCTATCAAACGTTATAGCAATGTTTATGCCACATCTTAGCTTACATACAGTGCCTTCAGAAAGTATTCACACCCCTTGAATTGTATTAATGTTGAAAATGTTTGAAATTAATTACAAATGAAAAGCTGAAATGTATTGAGTCAAATGTATTGAGTTATGGCAAGCAAGTTCAGGAGTAATAATGTGTCAAATAATAACTTGCATTGACTCACTCTTTGTGCAAAAATAGTGGTTAACATCATTTTGGAATGACTTCCTTATCTCTGTACCCCACACATACAATTATCTGTAAGGTCCCTCAGTCGAGCAGTGAATTTCAAACACAGATTCAACTATAAAGACCAGGGAGATATTCCAATGTCTCGCAAAGAAAGGCACCTACTAGTAGATGGGTAAAAAAAAGGACATTGAATATCCCTTTGAGTATGGTAAAAATATGAATTACACTTTGGATGGTGTATCAATACACCCAGTCACTACAAAAATACAGGTGTCCTTCATAACTTAGTTGCCGGAGAGGAGGGAAACCGCTCAGGGATTTCACCATGAGGCCAATGGTGACTTTAAAACAGTTACATAGTTTAATGGCTGTGATTTTGTCCTGAATACAAAGTGTTATGTTTGGGGGAAATCCAATTCAACACATTACTGAGTACCACTCTCCATATTTTCAAGCATAGTGGTGGCTGTATCATGTTATGGGTATGGTTGTAATCGTTAATGAATGGGGTGTTTTTCAGGATAAAAAATAAATGGAATGGAGCTAAACACAGGCTAAATCCTAGAGGAAAACCTGTTTCAGTCTGCTTTCCTAGTTACAGTTTTGACCAATTTGAAAGAGCTAGAAGAATTATTGAAAAGAATAATGGGCAAATGTTGCACAATCCTGGTGTGTAAAGCTCTTAGAGACTTACCCAGAAAGACTCACAAATGAAATCACTGCCAAAGGTGCTTCTACAAAGTATTTATTCAGGGGTGTGAATATTTATGTAAATTAGATATCTGTATTTCATTTTCAATAAATTAGCAAAAGTTTCTAAAAAGGTTTTCCCTTTGTCATTATAGGTTATTGTGTGTAGATGGGTAACCAAAACATACAAACATACAACAAAATAAGCCAAGGGGTGTGAATGCTTTCTGAAGGCACTAGTCTATTGTTCGCACAGCCACGTTTCTAGAAGAATGGTCCTAATTTAAATATTAAATATATTTCTATGGTCCTAATTTGAATATTAAATATATACCTATGGCCCTACGTAGTTGAACTCCGGCAGTAAGCTGCTTCATGCACACAGAGAGGGCATTTCCAGTTCACCTGGCATGAGGCTCCATGCAAGCAAGCAAGCAAGCAGACAGCCCACAACCACAGCCCAGCTACAGCCAGAAGCATAGAGGTCTTGGGGGACTGGCCCCTGCAGCACTGCTCTAACAGATGCACCCCGCACACATCTGGCCTGTCCCCCTCTGCCATCACTGGGAATGCTTCTGCTATGTTTCTGGCTGTAGCTGGGCTGTTGCTGTGGGCTGTCTGCTTGCTTGCTTGACTACCTGCCTGTCTGCGTGCGTGACTGGGCTTGAGCTTGGAGCCTCAGGCCAGGTGAACTGGAAATGCCCTCTCTTGCCTGCCCAGAGAGACCTAGAGATGACTGTGTGTTTTGTGTTTTTGTGAATCTGTGTGTGCATGAAGCAGCCTACTGCCAGAGTTCAACTACGTAGGACCATATGTATATATTTAATATTCAAATTAGGACCATAGATATATATTTAACATTTAAATTAGGATAATTTCTTGTAGTGAAATAAATTGCATACAACAAACCACATCCATGTTATCGTGAACCCTGCAGCACTGCTCTAACAGATGCACCCCGCACACATCTGGCCCTGTCCCCCTCTGCCATCACTGGGAAGATTGGGCGCTAGCCTGGGCAGTGCCCATAGGCAGTGGCTAAATGTGTTGTGTTTTATGCACTGTAGTTGTTTTTGTTTACCTGCTAGGTACTGTACTGTATCCACCTATAGCCTATAGATGCAGCTTAAGCATGTCATAAGCTATCTGTGTGATGATAACATATTCTCTTTTAACTCAGTGTGTGTGTGTGCGTGTGTGTGTGTGCGTGTGCGTGTGTGTGTGTGTGTGTGTGTGTATTACTGTAGGTAGGGATCTGTGTAAAGCCAGTCCATCTAAATTAATAAGTGGATGAATGAAATCAGAAGCAGCCAAGTCAACTGGCATGAATAATGTATTTAGGCATTACCTTTTCAAAATTTGCCCATCAGTCAAAATGGCAAAGGAGCAATTATAGAGAGACATATATGTAAAAACCTTCACATACCACATACATAAACATCTCTACTGTATATAAAGTTTTGTTCTGTAATAACAGTATATTCATGCAGATTGAAATACAACAAATTGTGGATGAAATAAAGGTTTTTCTTCTGACATGTAGACAGAGTGGGTTTTCCGGTGAGTGAAGGGACAGTGTTAAGTTGCCCTAGAATTCAACAGACGGCCTTTGGGCTGAGTGTCAGTCCTGATAGCATAGACTGAATCCCAGTCAAGAGTGTGCACTTTACAAACCAACTTCTCTCATACGCACGGAAACAAACACACATGAATATTCAGCGACACCACACATCAGGCACACAAACATTCATGCAAACACAACAGAGCAGACCACAATAGTAGGGTACACTGCTGTCTAACATGCCCTGTGTCATCACATGAAGAAAAGCATATCCCTGTGCTCATGTACCTTACCGACACCGCTCACACACACCCACACCCTCCCCAGTCTCACCCAGTGAGATCTTCTCTCCAGAGTCCGCAGGCAGCAAGAAGACTAGCAAGGCCAGGGTGGAGATGAGGACACAGGGGATGAGCAGGTTGAGGCCGTAGTAGAGGGTGCGTCGGCGCATCACCACCGTGAAGGTCACGTCAGGGTAAGGCTCTTTACAGCAGTCATAGAAACGTTCGTTCCTCCGTCCGGGGACCTCTGCATCACACACAGAGACGGAGACATACAGTACATGCACACACACATGCATCCTTACTGTATACACAGATGTTTTCTGTTATAGTATATTATACCATGGCATTGTTAAATACTCATTTCTGATGGCTTGAAGGGCATTCTAGAGTGTGCATTATTTCCCTATAACACACGGTATATTTGCACGGCATAATTCAATAGCTATGAAGTTACATGTTCTATTTTTGAGCTGCTTTGAAAGCAAATGTCGAAATGAAAACATTATTGGACACAGTCTGTAAGACACTGCATCTCAGTGCTAGAGGCGTCACTACAGACAACCTGGTTTGAATCTAGACTGTATCACAACCGGCCGTGATTGGGAGTCTCATAGGGCGGCGCACAATTGGCTGGTGTAGGCCGCCATTGTAAATAAGAATTTGTTCTTAACTGACTTGCCTAGTTAAATAAAGGTTCAATTAAAACATTAAAACAACAACTCTTATGCATTCTCTGGAAAATAATAATGCAATTCCACGTCATTCATTATTTTGCAGAGAATGTAAAGCCCCTCGTTGATTATCCCTTACATAATCACTGCCAGAACACACCAATAACAGGCTTCAACGACTAGCCTCTTGTTATCAAGAAAGAACATCAGGGAGTGAATATTGTGAACAGTCCTTTTACATGCTCCACTACTCTTATGGCCTTTAGTACATTGGTTTTGATTGTGTTTATGCCCATATAGGAGGGAATAATCGAGCATGTTGATGGTGAAATGGGCAGAATGCTTCCTGAAATGTCTATTACGTGGGTCCTCAATGCTCCAATGCTCCTAAGGACACATTCTTCACTCTCTTGCTCCATCATCTCTTTGTGTTTCTCTCTCCCGATTTCCATCTCTTGGAAGCAAGAAGCATGGATTTTGGGCGACAGGTACCCTAGTGGTTAGAGCGTTGGGCCAGTAAAATAAATGTCACTGGTTCGAATACCCGAACCGACAAGGTGAAAAACCTGTCGATGTGCCCTTGAGCAAGGCACTTAAACCTAATTTCCTCCAGGGGCTGACCCTGTAGGTAGGCCGTCAGTGTAAATAAGAATTTGTTCTTAACTGATTTGCCTAGTTAAATAAAGGTACAAAAAATAAAAAGTGTTTAGGCTCCCCAGGAAACGATGAACAGGCCTTTATTGATCATTAGCCCACAACAGGACTCCTCTGTCTATGTAAAATGGAGGCAGCCAAGGTCAACTTGACCGTTCCATTTATGGAGGGTGAGGGCGGCGGGAAACATAACCTTTCCATCAGGGGTGGTAAAAGCCTCATGTGTTTTCGTGTCATTCCCAGTCTGAATAGAGCTCTGCATGCGAAAGAAACATGCAAAAGACATGTCTACATCTGAATGTCATTACATCCGCCATTAAGACAGCTACAAAATTTACATCACAAATTCAATTCAAATCATTTATACCGGGAAGGGATTTTTTGGAGCTTAAAGCACAGTACAATCCATCACAACATTTTGTTTGTTGACTAACCGAACGAAAAATTAAATAAATAGGGAAACCGAAATGTCACTTGCCCAGTCACGCTTTGTTGCGCTTGATTTGGCAAACAGTGTCCCCCCCCAGGTGAAACGAGCTCCATAGAAGCCGCTGCCAACCCCCCCCCTGCAGGGGGTTCACTAAATAACAGCAGGACAGTTTTAATTGCTGTTGAATAAATGTAGGCATATAATGATTATTATGGAAATCCAGTTCCATTCCTCAACAACCAGATGTCTTTAGAGGCATCAAAGCCATTTGTCTTTTGAATATTAGTTCAGTCATGGCTACTAACTGCATTATTTTTTTATTACAATGAATGTGGATCCTCAGAGATACCCTAGTTCGCACACTATGTCCAGTATAGCTCTTAAATAAAGAAAACGGGTGTGATATACTCATTTGTTTATTATCTCTTTGAGATAACTCCCAGCTCTGTGCTTTCTATGGATCTTTGCCATTCGGGACTGAGCTTACCCACAAGGTCCCACTCTCCATTAGCAATGTATCCAGTCACATCCGCCTCTATCATTTGCAGGTCTAAAGACCAGCCCCCGTATGTCCATGAGCCAAACTTGAGGTCACAGCGCTGGACATCGAAGGGAAACCAGCGCACGTCGATGTAGCATGTGCTCTTGAAGATTCCTAAACAGTAAATTTGCTTAATTGTAAAAACAAGCAATACATCAATAAATGGTCAACAGAATGGAAGGATGGGATGGAATAGGGATATCAGTAATAATTCTCCCTAATTATAAGGGGGCCAAGAACGGAGCCCTGGGGAACTCCAAAACAGTTGATTTGAGAGTGGAAGAAGAAGCCAGAGCCAAAGCAGCCTGAGCATGATGGATTGGGACAGGGCTCTTTGATTTACATGCCTTGGATCCTTGGGTCTCTGTGGACATTTGTCATGTTTTGAATATCCCCCCTCTCTTTGTCCATCCAGACCTCAAATCAATTAATGTTTGCTGTCTATTGCCATGCAACCGTTTGTGGCTCTATTGATTTCTGGCAGTTGCAACCATGTGTTTTTCTCTAATTCCTGCAGTCAGCTGGAGGGAGATATTCAGACAGGGTGACCTTCCCCTGTGATCTCTGAGAAATTAAGGAGGGTCTTACCTGGGGGCAGATATTGGCAATAGCCCGTGGAGTTGACTAGGACGTTGGTGTGGAAGGTGGCGTCAAACCTCTCGTCAGCGCTGAGCATTGGACACAGATTAGCAATTAGCATCCATCAGCGCTTTATTTGCACATAAAATCTAACCTTGTAACTTTAATGGGAAAATAAGACCGTAAAGAGCTCAGCAGAGCTGGGGTGTTACTGCCGGCGCAAGGGCTGTGTAAATCATAGTTATTCAGCATAGTGCAAAACAAATAGCATAAACCAGAGATCATCAACTAGATTCAGCCGCAGGCCAATTTCTTCAGGCCAATTTTCGTCCGGAAAATATATACAAATAATTTTTAGACTGAAAATTTACCACAAGAAGACCAAACAGATATAATATTTGACTAAAACATAATAATTTCAAGCCTTGCTTACATTTGTATACAATCACATACAGTGCCTTCGGAAAGTATTTAGACCCCTTGACTTTTTCCACATTTTGTTAAGTTACAGCCTTATTATAAAATGTATTGTTTTTTTACCTCATAAATCTACACACAATACCCCATAATGACAAAGAAACTGAAATATGACATTTACATAAGTATTCAGACCCTTTAATAAGTACTTTGTTGAAGTACCTTTGACAGCGATTATAGCCTTGAGTATTCTTGGGTATGACATTATGTCACATTCGGGTGTGTAGAGAGACCAAGGTGCAGCGTAGCGATAGTTCGACATCGTTTATTGAAAGAATAAACTATACTTGATATCGACTATACAAAATAACAATGCTATATATAAGGGAAAGGAAACACTTACATCGACATAGGACAACATACAACAACAATGAACCACGCCTAAGCAGTGGAACCAACACATATAAGTAGGATCCCTAATTAGAGGTAATGCAATGCAGCTGCCTCTAATTAGGGATCCCACACACAACACCACACAGACATAGAATACTAGATCTGCCAGACTCTGACCATAGAAATATAGAGAAGCAAAGCTTCTCTATGGCCAGAGCCTGACAGTACCCCCCCTCAAAGGCGTGGACTCCCGGCCGCAAGAAAACAAACACAATACATTAGGGGAGGGTTAGGGAGGGAAAAACAACAAACAAACATCGCAGGTGGCTGTTCCGCACTGGTGTGGTGAACGACTCCGGCCATGGAGCGTGGCAGATAATTAGTCCATGAATGGACCTCAGTGGGTTAAAGGACTCAGGCCATGGAGCGGGTCAAATAACCGGGGCAGGACTGGGCACCGGTGTGGCAAGCGACTCCGGCCATTTAAAGGGGCAAACCACCGGTCCCGGAAATGACACCGGTGGGGCAAAAGACTCAGGCCATGGCACCGGTGTGGCAGGCTCCGGGCTGTCGACCATCACGGGAGGCTCCGGGCTGTCGACCATCACGGGAGGCTCCGGGCTGTCGACCATCACGGGAGGCTCCGGGCTGTCGACCATCACGGGAGGCTCCGGGCTGTCGACCATCACGGGAGGCTCCGGGCTGTCGACCATCACGGGAGGCTCCGGGCTGTCGACCATCACGGGAGGCTCTGGGCTGTCGACCGTCATTGGAGGCTCTGGGCTGTCGACCGTCATTGGAGGCTCTGGGCTGTCGACCGTCACTGGAGTCTCTGGGCTGTCAATCGTCACTGGAGTCTCTGGGCTGTCGACCGTCACTAGAGTCTCTGGAGTCGGCACTGGCTGCACCGAACTGATGACACGCACCTCAGGGTGAGTGCGAGGAGCAGGCACAGGACGTACCAGACCGGAGAGGCGCACTGGAAGCCCGGTGCGTGGAGTTGGCACTGGTGGCACCGGACTAATGACACGCACCTCAGGGCGAGTGCGGGGTGCATGCACTGGACGTACCGGACTGGAGATGCGCACTGGAGTGTAGCAGACGGCCGGACCCGGACTGGGCAACGGTAGAGCGGACTGTTCTGGCATTGGAGTAGAGCAGACGACCGGACCCCGACTGGGCACCGGTAGAGCGGACTACTCTTTCACAGGAGTGGAGTAGGCGACTGGACCCGGACTGTTCCATTCCGACATTTCCTTTTCTACCTCTTCCGCTATCTCCCACATTTCCTCCAGAACGTCTCCAAAATATTTCTCAAAATATTCCTCCTCTTCTTCACTTTGCGCCCTCCATTTGTATTTCGTCATCGTCGTATTCCACATGGAGAGTGGTACTGGCGCGTCCTCTTCGTAGCCAGACCACCCCCATAGCCCCCCCCCTGAAATTTTCTTGGGGTTGACTACGGCTCCGTTCCCCCAATTACGCCGCTGTCCTCTCTTCTTCTCCTTTGCTCCCGTATTACGCTGCTTGGTCGGGTGGTGGTTCATTCTGTCACGTTCGGGTATGTAGAGAGACCAAGGTGCAGCGTAGCGATAGTTCGACATCGTTTATTGAAAGAATAAACTATACTTGATATCGACTATACAAAATAACAATGCTATATATAACGGAAAGGAAACACACTTACATCGACATAGGACAACATATGAACCACGCCTAAGCAGTGGAACCAACACATACAGTGGGGAGAACAAGTATTTGATACGCTGCCGAGTTTGCAGGTTTTCCTACTTACAAAGCATGTAGAGGTCTGTAATTTTTATCATAGGTACACTTCAACTATGAGAGACGGAATCTAAAACACAAATCCAGAAAATTACATTGTATGATTTTTAAATAATTAATTTGCATTTTATTGCATGACATAAGTATTTGATCACCTACCAACCAGTAAGAATTCCGGCTCTCACAGACCTGTTCGTTTTTCTTTAAGAAGCCCTCCTGTTCTCCACTCATTACCTGTATTAACTGCACCTGTTTGAACTCGTTACCTGTATAAAAGACACCTGTCCACACACTCAATCAAACAGACTCCAACCTCTCCACAATGGCCAAGACCAGAGAGGTGTGTAAGGACATCAGGGATAAAATTGTAGACCTGCACAAGGCTGGGATGGGCTACAGGACTATAGGCAAGCAGCTTGGTGAGAAGGCAACAACTGTTGGCGCAATTATTAGAAAATGGAAGAAGTTCAAGATGACGGTCAATCTCCCTCGGTCTGGGGCACCATGCAAGATCTCACCTCGTGGGGCATCAATGATCATGAGGAAGGTGAGGGATCAGCCCAGAACTACACGGCAGGACCTGGTCAATGACCTGAAGAGAGCTGGGACCACAGTCTCAAAGAAAACCATTAGTAACACACTACGCCGTCATGGATTAAAATCCTGCAGCGCACGCAAGGTCCCCCTGCTCAAGCCAGCGCATGTCCAGGCCCGTCTGAAGTTTGCCAATGACCATCTGGATGATCCAGAGGAGGAATGGGAGAAGGTCATGTGGTCTGATGAGACAAAAATAGAGCTTTTTGGTCTAAACTCCACTCGCCGTGTTTGGAGGAAGAAGAAGGATGAGTACAACCCCAAGAACACCATCCCAACCGTGAAACATGGAGGTGGAAACATCATTCTTTGGTGATGCTTTTCTGCAAAGGGGACAGGACGACTGCACCGTATTGAGGGGAGGATGGATGGGGCCATGTATTGCGAGATCTTGGCCAACAACCTCCTTCCCTCAGTAAGAGCATTGAAGATGGGTCGTGGCTGGGTCTTCCAGTATGACAACGACCCGAAACACACAGTCAGGGCAACTAAGGAGTGGCTCCGTAAGAAGCATCTCAAGGTCCTGGAGTGGCCTAGCCAGTCTCCAGACCTGAACCCAATAGAAAATCTTTGGAGGGAGCTGAAAGTCTGTATTGCCCAGCGACAGCCCCGAAACCTGAAGGATCTGGAGAAGATCTGTATGGAGGAGTGGGCTAAAATCCCTGCTGCAGTGTGTGCAAACCTGGTCAAGAACTACAGGAAACGTATGATCTCTGTAATTGCAAACAAAGGTTTCTGTACCAAATATTAAGTTCTGCTTTTCTGATGTATCAAATACTTATGTCATGCAATAAAATGCAAATGAATTACTTAAAAATCATACAATGTGATTTTCAGGATTGTTGTTTTAGATTCCGTCACTCACAGTTGAAGAGTACCTATGATAAAAATTACAGACTTCTACATGCTTTGTAAGTGGGAAAACCTGCAAAATCGGCAGTGTATCAAATACTTGTTCTCCCCACTGTATAAGTAGGATCCCTAATTAGAGGTAATGCATAGCAGCTGCCTCTAATTAGGGATCCCACACACAACACCACACAGACATAGAATACTAGATCTGCCAGACTCTGACCATAGAAATGGCCAGAGCCTGACACATTACAATCATGGCACACCTGTATTTGGGGAGTTTCTCCCATTCTTCTCTGCAGATCTCTCAAGCTCTGTCAAGTTGGATGGGGAGCGTTGCTGCACAGCTATTTTCAGGTCTCTCCAGAGATGTTTGATCGGGTTCACGTCTGGGCTCTGGCTGGGCCACTCAAGGACATTCAGAGACTTGTCTTGGCTGTGTGCTGAGTGTCATTGTCCTGTTGGAAGGTGACACTTCGGCCCAGTCTGAGGTCCTGATTGCTCTGGAGCAGGTTTTCATCAAAGATCTCCTGGTACTTTGCTCCATTAATCTTTACCTCGATCCTGACTAGTCTCCCAGTCCCTGCCGCTGAAAAACACCCCCACAGTATGATGCTGCCACCACCATGCTTCACTGTAGGGATGGTGCCAGGTTCAATATTGGTTTCATCAGACCAGAGAATCTTGTATTTTTTTTTATGGTCTGAGAGTCTTTAGGCGCCTTTTGGCAAACTCCAAGTGGGCTGTCATGTGCCTTTTACTGAGTAGTGGCTTCCGTCTGGCCACTCTACCATAAAGGCCTGATTGGTGGAGTGCTGCAGAGATCTGGAAGGTTCTCCCATCTCCGCAGAGGAACTCCAGAGCTCTGTCAGAGTGACCATCGGGTTCTTGGTCACCTCCCTGACCAAGGCCCTTCTCCCTTGATTGCTCAGTTTGACGGGCGGCCAGCTATAGGAACCGTCTTGGTGGTTCCAAACTTCTTCCATTTAAGAATGATGGAGTCCACTGTGTTCTTGGGGACCTTCAATGCTGCAGATAATTTTTGGTACCCTTCCCCAGATCTGTGCCTCGACACAATTCTGTCTCGGAGCTCTACGGACAATTCCTTCGACCTCATGGCTTGGTTTTTTCTCTGACATGCTCCGTCAACTGTGGGACCGTGTATAGACAGGTGTGTGCCTTTCCAAATCATGTCCAATCAATTTAATTTACCACAGGTGGACTCCAATCAAGTTGTAGAAACATCAAGGATGATCAATGGAAACAGGATGCACCTGAGCACAATTTAAAGTCTCATAGCAAAGGGTCTGGTACTTTTCCGAAGGCAATGTATTAATCTCTCTATTATGCGTGGGAATACATGGAGCTGATTTGCTGGTGTTTTTACAGTCTTTTATGTCCAACAATATAAAACATTGGGGGACAAATAAAATCCCCTGAGGGCCGCCAGTTGGGGAACCCCGGCATAGACTAACATACGCTACACTGTACACACGCTACACTATACACACACTACACTGTACACACACAAATGTCAGTGAAGAGGTTGCATATGAGCAGAGTCGAGCATGTGCAGATTCAGCAGGCTCAGCTGCTTCACAGACAACCCATGAACAAAGAAATGAAAACGACAGACAGACCGACAGACACTCACACACAAACACACAAACAAAAAAAGAGCTGGACAGTACCCCCACTCCGATAATGTATCAGTCTGTTCTTCTCTCCAACATAAATCTATGTTACTCTAGCTAGCCGTAGCACTGCAAGATACAGTCACAGCAATACAGATCAAAGTATCGCTTCATAAAAACAGATATGCCTACCAGCATCTGACTCAGACATCAACTATCCATCTTTCCTATTTACTTATTTGTTTCTCTCAAATAAACATGTCGCCTGTATCTGATCTGCAAAATATAACTTTGATAATCTACACAGAAGAACAATTTAGTAGAACATTGTGTGCTAATTAAAAAGTTCCTCTACATTCTTCAGGACCTTGATGTTCTCTGCCTTCACTATCGCCCCCGCTCGTTACGCTACTGACATCAATACATTGGACAAGTTGTTGGAGCTCATCTTTGATCAGGCCTCCTTCTCTAAATGCAAATGGAGCTCTGTTCCGTTCCTGACGCTCTCCACAACAATTGCTCATCATAAGGAAGCATATCAAGACTAGCCTCGGCTGCTAGCGTAGGCACTTTTGCACACTTTTTTTTTTTAACAAAGAAAAATAAATCATGATAAGCAAAAAAAAAAGCTATTTTTTGTATTTTTGATGTACTTAACATATTATGGCTCTGATATAAGATAGCTGAATAAGCAATTGTGTTGAATGAATGGCATCGAAGGACTACAAACACCACACACAAGTGCATCAAATGGATGATGGTTCACCTTCTCTTAAATCCAACTTATAACAGGAAATGTTACTGGCTAGCTAGCCTATACACTGAATGAATCGCCCAATACAGGACCATGATGTATGAGTAGAGTTACGTACCTGTTGTAGAGCAGAATGTCAGGCCTCCATATCTGGGTGTCAGGGAACCTGACATTGGTAACTCCAGGGTAGTCTGTGGTGTTCCACTGCAGGTAGTAGTCAGTCCAGTACTAGGAGACCACATAGATAGGTTAGGTTAACACTGGAGGAAGTTCATAATAAGACTTAACACTAGTGCCTTATAATCAAGTGTGTTATTTACCCATTGTAGAGATTGACACTTACAAATGTTGTAAGACGTGGTCCAGGTTAACTACATAATAATTCACACCAGGTGCAATAGGGTTCAATTAAGAAATAAGGCCAGAAGCGGAGTGCCTGGTGACAGCCCTTATCCATGGTATATTGGCCATATACCACAAACCCCCGATGTGCCTTATTATTATTATTATTATAATAATAAACTGGTTACCAACATAAATAGAACAATAAACACTTTTTTTAAAAATCATTCCCATGGTATATTGTCTGATATACACACGGCTGAAATTATGTCTTCACGTTGTGTTATTCCTTCTTATGACATTTTTGTTCTACATTCTTGGTAAATTCCCTCTGCAAAAAACAGGTTTGAACTGTGAACTTGGTACAAACGCTCAGTATATCTGGACCTAATTATCTGCCCACAGGATAACTGTATAAGGTTACTTAGCTAATGAACAGAGAGAGGCATACAGAAAAATACAAATACCCAATGACTGTGAAACCTCCATGTCAAATATCTTTGCATTCTGAACGGCTGGTCAGGCATGGTAAGGTATATTATTAGACTTGAGCGGTCTGCCCAGAGCTCTTATTTCTACCGAATGACCTCACACGGAAGTCAAGCCTATAAGTCTGGTCTCTTCCCTCTCCTTAATGGAGTACATTTTTGGAGCAGCACACAACAACCCCACTCTGGCAAGGGTCTCTCAGTTTCGTCGGTGGCTCACTGACTCGCTCTCTCTCTCTCTCTCTCTCTAATCATTATCTCTAATTATACAATTACCTTCTGACAATGGAATCATCCTCGTAAAGTATTCTCTGGCAAAGGGCAGGTATGCTTAATTAACTTTCTATGAGAGAAGAGCAGTCCACATTGGATTAGATAAGTGGGTAATTTAAAATGGGCCTATCCTGTGGCAGAAGGCATTGTTGTTATCACTGTGGCTAACCAGCTTCAGGAGAGTTATGTATTCTCTCTGTTCACTCAAAAGTGTTCCTTAACTCCCACATGTAAATTCATTTTATGCTGTCAGAAATATGGCGCACAGTAAATTACCCGAGAGGAGGCATCTGCTGGGGATGGGAAGACATGCTGTAGATCATGTTTTTCTCTTGTGGGCTATTTTACTCAATCATTCCCTCTGCCAGCATGAAACCTTTCAAGAGCTGCGGTAACGGATGTTGACATTTGAATAATACCCACAGCTCGGGGCATAGCGACATCTCTCCCCTCAAACTACAGACTTCCAGCACCAAAGCCTGGGTGGATCGCTTTCCAAAACATTGAGAGAGGGAGCGAGGAAATTCATTGAGCCCTTAAAATCAAACTAAGCCTAAAGACTACTTCGCACTGGAGGGAGAATGTGCTGGAGAAAGGTATGGCTGAGCCTGAGTGGATAAAACAACCTTTCTCACTGGATGAAGAGTGTGAGGAGTTAGGAAAGGATTATTTGCTTCTCCAAAATTTAAACACAACTTTCGTAATACCGTGAGAATTCTGGGATTTCACACTACTGATTAGAAAGCTAATTAAATTGGAGCAGCTGTATGAAATGGGTTTAAGAAGCCCCCCCCCCCCCAAAAAAAAAACCCACACAACTTGTTTACATACAGTATTTATATTCATGGCTTTAATATACTTTTTTGTCATTAAGCATATACTTAAAAACCAATACTATTATTATAAAAGTAGCTTCTAAGTGCCAATAATCTGCTATAATGTCCTTTATGTGAACTGTAATGTGAGTCTTCCACCCAATCACTGCCAATGGTGCAAAAGGAACCAGCCTTTTGAGCATGTTCTGCCATGTCAATGTCTGTCTGTTAAACAAATACAATTGTATTGTCATTCTTTATTTAGAATAAAGGTACTTGTTAGTAAAAAAATAAATGAAAAAAAGAAGCACCCCTAAACAAATACATTCTGTATGAGCTTTGGCAAAGACACTGGCTTTTTTCAAAGGGGACTTGAGTTCACAAAATGAGCGAGTAGAACCACATTATAACGTGTGTGTGTGTGTGTGACACCATTCAGTAAAAAACTAAGGGAAGGTTATCGATGACGTATTCAAACTGACACTATATTGACAGACAAGCCTGACAGAGCCTTTCAACTCCACATGGAGAGTCTAAAAGGGAAAAGCAGTATTGGTA
Source organism: Thymallus thymallus (assembly GCA_023634145.1). NCBI lineage: Eukaryota > Metazoa > Chordata > Actinopteri > Salmoniformes > Salmonidae > Thymallus > Thymallus thymallus. The sequence goes on from CM042413.1 coordinate 8,669,652, forward strand.
GAAGCAGAGCGAGCACTGCGCATCCTTTTTCGCTGTTGAGCGAGATGTTTTGTTTTTTCTCCGATAGCTATTTATCTAGGTCAAATACTAGGGTTGGGAGAAGCCAATTCATGTAGATCCTTTGGGAGCCAAGTTGAACAAAAAAAAAGGACATAATAATAATTTGCCTGAAGGCTTAAACTTATTATGGACATTTCATTCACAGTTTTCTTCTGAGTCCATCTATGCGCTGTCCCTTTGGACCTTGCCAGCCCATCTGCAAAGGTCTCTGAGAGCACGGTTTAATTTTCTTAATGTAGTGGCACTATGGAGCTGAGGGGCGGTTTGTCAAGGATGAGGGGGATGGGGGAGTTTTGGGGATAAAGGTCAGAGCTGACAGACACATCCATCAAGCTTGTTAGGCGTAGTAGATCTGCTAAGGACGTTCTTGAGCATGATTCTGCATATTTACTGTTGCTTGGTAATTGAGTTCATTAATATACAGGTGGACCTAACTGTCTGACTGGATTAAAGAAGGACTGAGGATCACAAAGACACTCTCCAAGGAGAAGGAAGGGGGGTGAAGTGTCTTGCTATGAACCTCTGTCTATTTTGACGCATATCTTCACACGCCACATGCTCGTAGACTCAAAGTTGGAATGATGAAAGAACTCACCAGCTGTAACCAGATGTTGGTTGTCAGGACCTGGTTCTTCTCATCCTGTAAACATACAAACACAATCAATGTCTGTCACCAACCAATGCTAGAAGATATTCTAATTTGTCGCTCCACCTGCCACATTTAATAAAAGTCTTGCTGGAACAGGAGTTTTTGCTAGCTGCAATTCGTCTTAGATATGGCCGCATGCCGATAGAGGGCAAATAACTATGAATAATGTCACTTTGATAAATGTCCTGCATTTTAAATCCTCTCACAAGCAGGTAGCAAAACATGGAGCTACTGCATCTGCATAACAACACCAGCCTTGCATTTCTATTAAAAGACAGAAGCTGCTCCAAAGCAATAGCTGAGGTGAAAAGTGGGAAGGTGATTGGTCTGTGGGCGCTGGATGCTGGGTAATGCGGCATACTTAAACTTGTACCAGTGGATGCATATGTTTTTTTCCAGTTCATGGGCAAATGCTGCAGCCGCCACAGACCCCAGCTGTTGGCAATGGAGTTCCAGGAAGGCTCACCTGTGTGGCTCCATAAATGGTCACTGGCCAATTACAGTGGCTGCAAACATGAACCTCATGCTCACAGACTCACAGACTCATTTGATGACAACTTATTTTTTGACAACTTTTCAAAGTATATTTGTTGTTTTCTTTCTCACCATATATTTTTAATGATTTATGTACACTTAACATCATCCTTGTAATATAGTATAATCATGGATGCAATGTGCTCTGTACCCTAAAATGTGATTAACTAGCAGTAAATTGGAGCAGGCAAGTGTAGTGAATTGTGGCTAATGTTTCCCAATCCAGCAGGGCTCCCACTGCACGAAACAGGGCCTCATTTAATCCCAATGCAGCACACAGCTGGAAACCCCCCCAAAACACAATCTGAGAGTAGAAACAGCTGAGAGTAGAAATGGTGAAAGAAAGAATGAAACAAAGAATGACAATGAAATATTCAGTGTAGCTATTTACCAGGGATAGGCAACTGTTCTCGAGGGCCCCTGTTAGAAAGTGTAAAACTGTGTATTAGAGATGGGTCGGAACGAAAACCTGCACACACTGTGGCCTTTACAGGACTTACAGTGCTATTATGAAAGAAGCAGCAAGGGTAATGTCATAGTGTACAGTATGCATGAAAGGTTGGAATTAGAGAAAAAAAAATAACTCAATCACATTTGTCAAAATGCTCTGCCTGTGATTTTCACTTGGGAAACACGCTCCATTCCAATTCCATCTCTGATAGTACGGTAAGTGATCATTTCAGCACATGTACACCGTTATCTGCCTGTGCTTTCCTCCCATCTAGATTATAGATATACAGTATGCACAGACAGGTCCATAGCACCAGTATGATGTACATTCTACGCAGGGAGGCGGCTTCTTATACAATAGTATGATTTTGGCCAAGACAGTATGCTCGTGACTGGGTGGATTCAAATCCCTGAACTACTTCTACTTTATCACAAATCCTCACTTTCCTTTTTCTTATCTATCTGTACATACTTAGAAAAACAGTAGTATTCTGTGGGCCCAGGGACCATCGTGTTGTCAGATGCTGGGTGTAATGGTGGAGAAATGAGTGCTGCCATATGTTGTTTCAGCTCCCCTGGCAGGGGGGAGTGCATCAGACACACAGAGGGGGGAAAGGGCCTCTCTTAGCAGCACTGTTGGTGAGCTGAGCACCGACCGTGAAACACAGCCGCACAGGGAGCCGTGTTAATGGGGCTCACACATCCTATCACAGGGAGAGTGCGTATGTGTGTGTGTTTGATATCAGCTCTGGTGCTTCGGAAAGTAGATATGATATATCCATCACTATGTGTTACGGTGATGTTGTCAGTGTTTCTTGCAGTGTGTGTGTGTGTGTGTGTTGACCGATTGCTCATCAGACTAACCACATCCATGATCTGCATGAGGCTGAAGCTGAAGTGTACGGTGAGCGAGTGGGAGTCATTGAACACGGGCCTCTCCAGATGATTGTAGTTTCGCATCAGGTCCTTGTACAGTCTGCGCTGGTGCTGTCCCTGTAGAGACACTAGGGGCCATTCATGCGCGCACACACACACACACACAAACACACACACACACACACACACACACACACACACACACACACACACACACACACACACACACACACTTTGTATGTTATGGTCTGGAAAAAGGAATAAAAGCTCAATGTAAATCAAAACTAGACGTTGAACTGACGTCTGTGCCCAGTGGGACAGAGATCTGATAAAATTGCGCCTTCTTCCCCACACTGTCTGTGTGGGTGGACCATTTTAGTTTGTCAGTGATGTGTACGCTGAGGAACTTGAAGCTTTCCACCTTCTCCACTGCAGCCCCATCGATGTGGATAGGGGGGTGAACCCTCCGCAGTTTCCTGAAGTCCACGATCAGCTCCTTTGTTTTGTTGACGTTGAGTGAGAGGGCTCTGTGCAGTCAAATTCTTCTACACCGATCTCAGCAAACCATTTCTGTACGGACCTCGCTTTGTGCACGGGGCATTGTCATGCTGAAACAGGAAAGGGCCTTCCCCAACCTGTTGCCACAAAGTTGGAAGCACAGAATCGTCTAGAATGTCATCGTATGGTGTAGAGTTTAGATTTCCCTTCACTGGAACTAAGGGTCCTAGCCCGAACCATGAAAAACAGCCCCAGACCATTATTCCACCTCCAACAAACTTTACAGTTGGCACTATGCATTCGGGCAGGTAGAGTCCTCCTGGCATTCGCCAAACCCAGATTTGTCAGACTGCCAGATTGCCGTAATTCATCACTCCAGAGAATGTGTTTCCACTGCTCCAGAGTCCAATGGCGACTCACTCATTTGAAAGGGGTGTCCACATACTTTTGTATATACTGTATTTCCACACTACGAGGTTGGAATAATACTGTGACATTGTGAAAATGTTAATGCCATTTTAGTGTAAGAGCTATTTGAAAAGGCCGCCTGAAATGTTGCTAAAATGAATCATGGTTCTGCTACTTTTTTTTAATGAATTTGAAGACTTGATGTTGTGGTGGAAGAGAGGAACTCATAAGGAATTAGAACGTTTTAGAGTATTATTTGGGAAGAGAAATATGATGGTGCATCTAGTGATGACAGCTCTTTAAAAAAAATATTGTGGTAGTTGAAGAACTATGTAGAAGAATAGGTTTGTATGTTGACCTACTTATACCTAGCTGTAATTCTATGTAATAAATGAACTATTTAGGCACCATATTTTAACACCATTTCAGCTTGAATAGCAGTGAAGTATAGGAAGACGTAATACCCTCTAAGTTTCTGTCTAACCTGTCAGGAAACTGGAAAGAAAGAAAAAGCCGAAATGCATAATATTTTAACGCGAATTCTACCCATGTAAGGAATGGTCAGGCCCTACCCTACCCGGGCACGATTGTTAAACCCGAAATTACAAATACATTAGTAGCGGACTCTCTCCGTCTGTCCCTCGCTCCCTACGCTGCCCCATGCGCTCCTCTGTGTGTGTGAGTATCCATAGCAACAGCTCCGTTTGAGATGCTCAATGACGAGACATGAGAGAGCAGTTAGCTGACGTTAGCTAGCTAGCTACTTTTCGTCTCTCTGACAAACAGCTGTAACTTTTGATTGGTAGATGATAATTCTGCTCTGATTCCAGATTTAAATAGCATATAATTAGACCAAGTGCTGGAAAGGGGTCAAAATGTCAGTTATTTGTAAAAAGTTGAAAATAATTTGTTAATGTGTTTACTAAAACAGCTATATTGTTAGATTGGTAGAATATATTTTTATTCCGATTCCAGATTTGAATAGCAGAGAAGTAAATGTTTTGTGTAAAGTGTTGGAAAAGTCAAAGGTTACATTGTTTACAGTGAATAGAATAGAATGTTGGGAGTCATGACGTCACAATGGAACCTTTAGAATGCTGCTTCAAATTCCATCGACAAAAAAGCTTAATAGTATAAAAGATATCCAAAAAGTTGTATGCAAGCAACTCAATCAGACCAGTCTGCACGTTTTAAAGTTTGAACGCAGTTTTTAACTTAAACTGTGTAAGAGGAGTCACGTGCTAAAGAATAATAATAATAATAATAATAATAATAATAATACGTATGTATAGTCTAAGATTTCGCAAGCCCCATTAATGATGAATTTCTAGTTTATAATATGGCAACGCTGAAAGGCGCAGTGTTTCATATAGAAAGTGCACACAGGTGAGGGACCTTGTCCTTGATGCTGTTAATGGCCAGTGGGACACCAAAGATACCATAAATCTATGTCGACGTAGGCTAAAACAATATCAGAAGTAGTTACACTTCTAAGTTTCTCTTATAACCGAATTAATACTATCCCTCTCTGTAATTGACAATGCACACCTAACCCACGGTTTCAAAATCTCACCATAATAACATTATGATAACACATGCACAACGTAGCCTACCGTGGAACAAGCAGACGATGGTAAGTAAATACAAGGTAAAAATCCGAGCCTCCATTGCATGACAGACCAAATGTGTCTCCAATGATAGCCTAGGCTGTGACAGTTCCGAGACCACTGTTATACAGTCACCGGTAATTCAAAAACGCCTAAAAGCCACCGGGCATCGCAGACAATGCGTGGCAAACGTTTGAAAATAGTTGATAACGAGGACTGACATGCAAAGATTCGGATTTGTATTTGTGCTCGGGGGGATTGATCGGGTGCTGCTCCCTGAAGCCCTCCAAAATGAAAATGCGAATCGCGACACTAAACTCACATGGCTGTGACATAACTAGTCATGTTGTGCTTGCAGAGGCAACTCATCGAATAACCGCACTGGCAGCTAATATAGATAGATAGATAGATAGATAGATAGATAGATAGATAGATAGATAGGTACTTTATTGATCCCCCGGGGGGGAAATTTCAAAAATTTCCAGGAGGTTATACAGTAGTGACAATAATTTACTGGGAATTATTAACATAATGTCTATTCTAGTTGCCTATAAAGAAATTGAATATGATTTTGTAAAGACTACCTATGTTTATTGCAAAAACGCACAAGCACTGCATTACCTGTAGGTTTAGCTAATAATATGGCAAAAATGATGGCGAGAGAATTAACCCACATGCCTTAAACGTATCCTTTATGAGGTGAAAGAAGCCACTGTGCTGGGCTATTAATTGAAATGACTACCTGTAAAAACAGGAAACTATTAACTTTAAACTGTGAGGCACCATCTGACTAATAATACTTTATTATCTCTATTCCATACTCTAAAATATACTTTAAAACTGAGGTAGAAATACAGAATGTGCCTTTTGTATCTAATCAGAACCATGGACAGCTCTTTAAGCTGTCTGCCCAGAGATCAGTTTGTAGAATCTTCCTCACACAGAGAAGATTGTAAAACCTTTGAAAATAGACCTGGTTCAATCTTCTCTGTCCCAGAGGGACCATTTCCCAGAGAATCAAATGAAGTTTGTTTGATAGTTGGAAGTAGGGGGTATCCAGTTTTTAAGTCTACCCTGCAGCAGCCTCCCTCTGGTTGCAAACACAGTTTCATCCTAAGAACTGCAAACTAAAACATGCTTTGAAACACTAGATCACTCTAAATTATAATAGATTGTTTGCATATTGTTTCCAGTAATATTTATAGTTACAATCCAAACAGAAATACCTTATGTATTTACAGTATATACTTAATATAGGAACAAATAGATTGGTCAATGTGACTGATTTTATAATTAATAAAGTATCTATCTATCTAATGAATGTACTGTTATTATTGGTATTCTCATTTGTGAGGCAGAGTAAAGCTGGCACTGTATCTACAGCCTTGCTATTTGGTTTTGTTGAGTTAATGCATTCAAACACATTGATAGGCACTGCAGAAAAATAAAGAAAATTAATCGGACATGGCTTTGGCGTATTCACGCAATGTGTGTGATGAAAAGGGACATACGCATGGGGTTAGTGGACATGTGGGTTAATTGATCTTGAGCAGCCAAGATGCGTTATAACCTACTTAATGCATGTCTGAGGTGGTCTCACTTCTATTGCAGGAAACCTTCTGAAACGCAAAGAGAACAAAAGGATATGTCCCCTGGTTCAGTTCTACTCTCTTGCCACAATGCAAGGCTCTTCAACAAATCTGCATAGGTAAGTTAAACTTCAAGCTTTAGCAATGCCACTGACATGTCAAAATGTTACTAAACAACATATTAAAAGGTTGGAATAAATGGGTGCTGTTGTTGATAACCATATTAATACACGTAGGATTAATAACAACATGGTCCTTGCTATCCCCAATGGCACGTCCCCACCCTGTTGAAGTTGGAATGTAAAATGGTTAGGTAAGGGTTATGGTAAGGTTAGGGTAGGGACATCTCAAGGATCCCACATACATAACAGAATCATTGTCAAATAATGTGATCATCTTCTTAATGACTCATCATCACCTCAACGTCGTTAACTCACAGGGCCCAAAAAATAAGATCCTTTAATCTCATCTCCATCTCAGGCAGGCTCATGTTCGTTTTGATTCCCGCCAGTCTTCCTTCAACACACAATCAGGGGAAGTTCTATAAGTGTAGACGTTCTGCAAACACACACATATACAGTACTTATGTCATGCAATAAAATGCTAATTGATTACTTAAAAATCATACAATGTGATTTTCTGGATTTTTGTTTTAGATTCCGTCTCTCATAGTTGAAGTGTACCTATGATAAAAATTACAGACCTCTACATGCTTTGTAAGTAGGAAAACCTGCAAAATCGGCAGTGTATCAAATACTTGTTCTCCCCACTGTATATACACATGTACAAGTCGGACGTTTACATACACCTTAGCCAAATACATTTAAACTCAGTTTTTCACAATTCCTGACATTTAATCGTAGTAAAAAGTCCCTGTTTTAGGTCAGTTAGGATCACCACTTTATTTTAAGAATGTGAAATGTCAGATTAATAGTAGCGAGAATGATTTATTTAAGCTTTTATTTCTTTCATCACAATCCTAGTGGGTAAGAAGTTTACATACACTCAATTAGTATTTGGTTGCATTGCCTTTAAATTGTTTAACTTGGGTCAAACGTTTCCGGTGCTCGCACACGCTTTTTCAGTTCTGCCCACATTTTCTATAGGATCAAGGTCAGGGCTTTGTGATGGCCACTCCAATACCTTGACTTTGTTGTCCTTAAGCCATTTTGCCAAAAATTTGGAAGTATGCTTGGGGTCATTGTCCATTTGGAAGACCCATTTGCGACCAAGCTTTAACTTCCTGACTGATGTCTTGAGATTTTCCTTCCTCATGATGCCATCTATTTTGTGAAGTGCACCAGTCCCTCCTGCGGCAAAGCACCCCCACAACATGATGGAAGCACGCCACCCTCGTGCTTCATTGGCTTGCAAGCCTCCCACTTTTTCCTCCAAACATAACGATGGTCATTATGGCCAGACAGTTCTATTTTTGTTTCATGAGACCAGAGGACATTTCTCCAAAAAGTACGATCTTTGTCCCCATGTGCAGTTGCAAACCGTAGTCTGGCTTTTTTATGGCAGTTTTGGAGAAGTGACTTCTTCCTTGCTGAGTGGCCTTTCAGTTTATGTCGATATAGGACTCGTTTTACTGTGGATAGAGATACTTTTGTACCCGTTTCCTCCAGCATCTTTACAAGGTCCTTTGCTGTTGTTCTGGAATTGTTTTGCACTTTTCGCATCAAAGTACATTCATCTCTAGGATATATATTCATCTCTAGGATATATATATATAGTCATGTGAAAAAGTAAGTACACCCCCTGGAAAGTTGTCTTTTTGTTTTGTACATATTTGGACAGACGGATATGTAACTTCACTTCAACACTAGTGACAGATAAAGGTTACCCAATGTAACAAATCACACAAAAGGAAGAAGCCTCTGCTCTCCAAAAATAATAAATGTTATGCAATTAAAATAAACAAAAATGCCTTTTCCTTATGGGGAAAAGGTTAGTACACCCGTACCTTTACCAGTACATAAAATGGCTGAAATTAGAATTAGGTGTACCAAAACAAGTGCAAATGATTAGAAAACATTAGAGAGGAACTTAGGATGGTCCAGCCTTCCATAAAGATAAGATAATTGGTCTGGTTTGGTCTTAACCATATGGGTGTGTGGTAACACATCATTCAAAGATCAAAAGACCTACCGAGTCTGGGAGGGGTTACAAATCCATTTCCAAGCAATTCTAAGTACACCATTACATTTTAAAGCAATTCCAAGTACATCATTCCACTGTCCGATGAAAATTTCAGACCACAAACTACCTAGGACAGGTCGTCCAGGAGCTGACAGAAAGATGCTCATAGAAGTCTCTAAGAACCCCAGGGTAACATCAAGGGATCTACAGGCCTCTCTTGCCACAATCAATGTCGAAGTGCATGGGTACACTGTCAGAAAGAGACTGCACAAACTTGTCCTGCATGGGAGGTCAGGAAGGAAGAAGCCTCTGCTCTCCAAAAAATTATATCAAGACACAACTGACTTTACCCAGGTGTTGTCTGGCAAAAGTCAGTTGTGTCTTGATATTATTTTTGGAGAGCAGAGGCTTCTTCCTTTTTTTTAATTCCACCTTTATTTAACCAGGTAGGCCAGTTGAGAACAAGTTCTCATTTACATCTGCGACCTGGCCAAGACAAAGCAAAGCATTGTGACAAAAACAACAACACAGAGTTACACATGCGAATAAACAAACATACAGTCAATAACACAATAGAAAATATATGTACAGAGTGTGCAAATGTAGTAAGGTTAGGAAGGTAGGACAATAAATAGGCCATAGTGGCGAAATAATTACAAATTAGCATTAACACTGGACTGATAGATGTGCAGATGATGATGTGCAAATAGAGATACTGGAGTGCAAATGAGCAAAAATAATAAATATGGGGATGAGGTAGTAGGGTGGGCTATTTACAGAAGGGCTATGTACAGGTACAGCGATCTGTAAGCTGCTCTGACAGCTGATGCTTAAAGTTATTAAGGGAGATGGTAGTCTCCAGCTTCAGTGATTTTTGTAATTCGTTCCAGTCATTGGCAGCAGAGAACTGGAAGGAATGGAGGCCAAAGGAGGAGTTGGCTTTGGGGATGACCAGTGAAATATACCTGCTGGAGCGCATGCTACGGGTGGGTGTTGCTATGGTGACCAGCGAGCTGAGATAAGGCGGGGATTTACCTAGCAAAGACTTATAGATGACCTGGAGCAAGTGGGTTTGTCGACGAGTATGTAGTGAGGGCCAGCCAACGAGAGCGTACAGGTCGCATTGGTGGGTAGTATATGGGGATTTGGTAACAAAACGGATGGCACTGTGATAGACTACATCCAATTTGCTGAGTAGAGTGTTGGAGGCTATTTTGTAAATGACATCGCCGAAGTCAAGGATCGGTAGGATGGTCAGTTTTAGAAGGGCATGTTTGGCAGCATGAGTGAAGGAGGCTTTGTTGCGAAATAAGAAGCCGATTCTAGATTTAAATTTGGATTGGAGATGATTAATGTGAGTCTGGAAGGAGAGTGTGATTTGTTAAATTGGGTAACCTTTATCTGCCAATAGTGTTGAAGTGAAGATTACATATCCATCTGTCCAAATGTTTAAAAAAAATACAACTTTCCAGGGGGTGTACTTACTTTTTCACATTACTGTATATATATATATATATATATATATATATATATATATATATATATAGTTGAAGTCGTAAATTTACATACACTTAGGTTGAAGTCATTAAAACTCATTTTTCAACCACAAACTATAGTTTTGGCAAGTTGGTTAGGACATCTACTTTGTGCATGTCAGGCTCTGGCCATAGAGAAGCCTATTGCTTCTCTATGTGCCATGGTCAGAGTCTGACAGGTCTATCATTTCTGGGTCTGTAGGTGGTTTGTGTGGGATCTCTAATTAGAGGCAGCTGCAGTGCATTGTCTCTAATTAGGGATCCTACATTTGCATGTATGTTTCCACACCGGGGCTGTGGGTCATTATATAGGTATATATCGTTACATGTTGATGTATTTCGCAGTCACGGGTGAAGTAAGTGTTTTTTTTGGTTACGTCCGTTCAGTCGTGTTTGCTTTCGTGAACGTGACGTTATTGTCTTTCGTGTTTGTTTGAGTGTAGTAGTTCGTTTGTTGTGTGAATTTATTACATAGTACAATTCTAAAATAAATCATGTCGAACTACTATCCCTGCGCTGCGTCTTGGTCTCTCCAAACCCCATTTCGTGACAGTGCATGACACAAGTAATTCTTCCAACAATTGGTTAAAGAAAGATTATTTCACTTATAATTCACTATATCACAATTCCAGTGGGTCAGAAGTTTACATACACTAAGTTGACTGTCCCTTTAAACAGCTTGGAAAATTCCAGAAATTGGAGTCAATTGGAGGTGTACCTGTGGTGTATTTCAAGGCCTACCTTCAAACTCAGTGCCTCTGCTCGACATAATGGGAAAATCAAAATAAATCAGCTAAGATCTCAGAAAAAAAATTATAGACCTCCACAAGTGTGGTTCATCCTTGGGAGCAATTTCCAAATGCCTGCAGCAACACTGAGCCTCCAGCGAAGGTCAGCAACCCTGAGCCTCCAGCGAAGGTCAGCAGCCCGAGACCTCCAGCGAAGGTCAGCCCCCCTAAACCTCCAGCGAAGGTCAGCGCCCCTAAACCTCCAGCGAAGGTCAGCGCCCCTAAACCTCCTGCGAAGGTCAGCGTCCCGCCACCTCCAGCGAAGGTCAGCGTCCCGCCACCTCCTGCGAAGGTCAGCGTCCCGCCACCTCCTGCGAAGGTCAGCGCCCCTAAACCTCCTGCGAAGGTCAGAGCCCCTGAACCTCCTGCGAAGGTCAGCGCCCCGCCACCTCCAGCGAAGGTCAGCATCCCGCCACCTCCAGCGAAGGTCAGCGCCCCTGAACCTCCTGCGAAGGTCAGCGCCCCTGAACCTCCTGCGAAGGTCAGCGCCCCTGAACCTCCTGCGAAGGTCAGCGCCCCTGAACCTCCTGCGAAGGTCAGCGCCCCTGAACCTCCAGCGAAGGTCAGTGCCCCTAAACCTCCAGCAAAGGTCAGCGCCCCTAAACCTCCAGCGAAGGTCAGCGCCCCTAAACCTCCAGCGAAGGTCAGTGCCCCTGAACCTCCTGCGAAGGTCAGCGCCCCTGAACCTCCTGCGAAGATCAGCGCCCCGCCACCTCCAGCGAAGATCAGCGTCCCGCCACCTCCAGCGAAGGTCAGCGTCCCGCCACCTCCAGCGAAGGTCAGCGTCCCTCCACCTCCAGCGAAGGTCAGCGTCCCGCCACCTCCAGCGAAGGTCAGCGTCCCGCCACCTCCAGCGAAGGTCAGCGTCCCGCTACCTCCAGCGAAGGTCAGCAACCCGGAGCCACCAGCCACAGCTCAAGGCCTGGAGCCTCCTCCACCGGTACCCAGTCCGGGTCCAGCCGTCTGCTCCGCCTCAGTGCCAGAGCAGTCCGCTCCACCGGTACCCAGTCCGGGTCCAGCCGCCTGCTCCGCCTCAGTGCCAGAGCAGTCCGCTCCACCGGTACCCAGTCCGGGTCCAGCCGCCTGCTCCGCCTCAGTGCCAGAGCAGTCCGCTCCACCGGTACCCAATGCGGGTCCAGCCGTCTGCTCCGCTTCAGAGCCTGAGCAGTCCGTCCGGGCCCGGTTGTTTTCCCCGCTCCATGGCCGGAGTCGTTTGCCCCACCGGTGCCCAGTCCGGGCCCGGTTGTTTTCCCCGCTCCATGGCAGGAGCCATTTGTTCCACCGGTGCCCAGTCCGGGCCCGGTTATTTTCCCGGTCATAAGGAGAGAGCAGGGCACTAAGTTGTCTACTTCGCCGGGGCCGGAACCGCCGCCGACGAACTAATCTTCCCCCCCATTTACCCCCCCATATGTTTGTGTTTTGGTTTTGGTAGGCGTCCGGGAGTCCGCGCCTTGGGGGGGGGGGGTACTGACAGGCTCTGGCCATAGAGAAGCCTATTGCTTCTCTATGTGCCATGGTCAGAGTCTGACAGGTCTATCATTTCTGGGTCTGTAGGTGGTTTGTGTGGGATCTCTAATTAGAGGCAGCTGCAGTGCATTGTCTCTAATTAGGGATCCTACATATGCATGTATGTTTCCACACCGGGGCTGTGGGTCATTATATAGGTATATATCGTTACATGTTGATGTATTTCGCAGTCACGGGTGAAGTAAGTGTTTTTTTTGGTTACGTCCGTTCAGTCGTGTTTGCTTTCGTGAACGTGACGTTATTGTCTTTCGTGTTTGTTTGAGTGTAGTAGTTCGTTTGTTGTGTGAATTTATTACATAGTACAATTCTAAAGTAAATCATGTCGAACTACTATCCCTGCGCTGCGTCTTGGTCTCTCCAAACCCCATTTCGTGACAGTGCATGACACAAGTAATTCTTCCAACAATTGTTTAAAGAAAGATTATTTCACTTATAATTCACTATATCACAATTCCAGTGGGTCAGAAGTTTACATACACTAAGTTGACTGTCCCTTTAAACAGCTTGGAAAATTCCAGAAATTGGAGTCAATTGGAGGTGTACCTGTGGTGTATTTCAAGGCCTACCTTCAAACTCAGTGCCTCTGCTCGACATAATGGGAAAATCAAAATAAATCAGCTAAGATCTCAGAAAAAAAATTATAGACCTCCACAAGTGTGGTTCATCCTTGGGAGCAATTTCCAAATGCCTGAAGGTACCACGTTCATCTGTACAAACAATAGTACTCAAGTATAAACACCATGGGACCACGCAGCCGTCATACCGCTCAGGAAGGCGACGCGTTCTGTCTCCTAGAGATGAACGTACTTTGGTGCGAAAAGTGCAAATCAATCCCAGAACAACAGCAAAGGACCTTGTGAAGATGCTGGAGGAAACAGGTACAAAAGTATCTATATCCACAGTAAAACGAATCCTATATCGACATAGCCTGAAAGGCCGCTCAGCAAGGAAGAAGCCACTGCTCCAAAACCACCATAAAAAAGCCAGACTACGATTTGCAACTGCACATGGGGACAAAGATCGTACTTTTTGGAGAAATGTCCTCTGGTCTGATGAAACAAAAATAGAACTGTTTGGCCATAATGACCATCATTATGTTTGGAGGAAAAAGGGAGAGGCTTGCAAGCCGAAGAACACCATCCCAACTGGCAGCATCATGTTGTTGGGGTACTTTGCTGCAGAAGGGACTGGTGCACTTCACAAAATAGATGGCATCATGAGGGAGGAACATTCTGTGGATATATTGATGCAACATCTCAAGACATCAGTCAGGAAGTTAAAGCTTGGTCGCAAATGTGAATACTAACCTATCAGTGCATGAGGCCTAGGGTGGTCTGGCAGTCTAGGCCGCTGCCTCCGGATCACATATAACGCTGCAGTATGGGTTCAAATCTTTCCCACTGTTGTTTAAGCACACTCTCTCCTCCATCTTTAATCCTATCAATTAAAAAATATATATTAGAAGTGAAACAATTTAGGAGCAATAGCCTCGAAGTGGTAGGACACACAAGCTCACAGCGTGTAATCGTTTGTCCTCGGTTGCAACACTCACTACTGAGTTCCAAACCGTCAGCACAATAATCGTTTGTTGGGAGCTTTGTGAAATGGGTTTCCATGGCCGAGCAGCCGCACACAAGCCTAAGGTCACCATGCACACTGAAATCGCGCATCACCATCTGGCAGTCCGATGGACGAATCTGGGTTTTGGTGGATGCCAGAAGAATGCTACCTGCCCCAATGCATAGTACCAACTGTAAAGTTTGGTAGAGGACGGATAATGGTCTGAGGCTGATTTTCATGGTTTGGGCTAGGACCCTTAACTTCAGGGAAATCTTAAAGCCATAGCATACAATGCCATTCTAGATGATTCTGTGCTTCCAACTTTGTGGCAACAGTTTGGGTAAGGCCCTTTCCTGTTTCAGCATGAACTTTACCCCATTGACCACCTTTGTGATGAATTGGAACGCTGACTGCGAGCCAGGCCTAATTGCCCAACATCAGTCCCCGATCTCACTAACGCTCTTGTGACTGAATGGAAGCAAGTCCCCGCAGCAATGTTCTAGCATCTAGTGGAAAGGAAGAAAGGGGCAGATCAACTCCATATTAATGCCCGTGATTTTGGAAAGAGATGTTCGACGAGCAGGTGTCCACATACTTTTGGTCATGGAGTGTATGACTTCTAAGCACCATAGAGGGGCATCTAGTGGCTATGGCCAGTACTGCAACATCCTCCCCTCTTCTGGTGAGTCCAGTAATTATTAATCAAACCAGACAGGGTCATTATCCAACCTTGCAGGATTTGTCGCTAGCGGTTCTAGTAGTTCATCAAAGCCATGTTGTAGCAGTGTCTGGAGAGGACACAGCATGTTTATTCATGAGGGATCTTCCCCTCAAGGACGGGCGGACCCCAAACACTCCAACCAAGGAGGGGAATTAGGGCTTTGCCCCAAGTGGCACCCTATTACCAACATAGTGCACTACTTTAGACCAGAGCCCTGGTCAAGGGTCGTGCACTGTATAGGCAAAATCCTCTATGGACGTGGCCGAACACAGTTTGATGACTAACATACACTGAGTGTACAAGACATTAAGAACACCTGCTCGTGCCATGACATAGACTGTTCAGGTGAATCCATATGAAAGCTATGACCCCTTATTGATGTCACTTGTTAAATCAACTTCAATAAGTGTAGGGGAGGAGACAGGTTAAATAAGAATTTTTAAGCCTGTGTGTATCAAGAATGGTCCACCAGCCAAAGGACATCCAGCCAAGTTGACAACTGTGACCTGACGAAATTGAGGCTGCAACTCAATATTAGGAAGGTGTTCTTAATGTTTTATACACTCAGTATACATCCCTTGCTACATCTCAGATATATAATGGCTTTATAAAGGCACCAAAGAGAGTCAGAGGGAATCATGGTCATTGAAACTGACAATATTCATTTCAGTGTGTTCTTCCCAAGTCTACGATCTGTGTACAAAAGGCTGTGGATAAATAGTAGTTCATCATATTAGAGCTGTAGCTCCGGCTAACTTGTGAAGTGGAGCAGAGCATTCTGGGTGCTCCAGCTCAGAGTCAGAGAAGAATAAGCTAAGGGTGTGTTCGTAAATTGCCTCCAGTGTGGCACAGTGCGCTCTGGGCCATTCGTAAATTCAGAGCTGTTCGCTCTCGGAGTGTTCAGAGCGCACACTGGACGCTCTGGCCCAGGAGAAGGGTTGATCCGAGTGTTCTGACCTCTCAAGCACCCAAGCTAACTGGCTATAGTTAGCTAGCTTACTAGCTACTTCCAGAAATAAATGAAACACCTCACCCTTACCATTTCAAGTTCATGCAGTTGTAGCCTTGCACTGAATATTGCGGTGCTTTGCTATGTAGTACATGGCCAGCGGCACACTTTTGGTCTCTAATTAGTGCAGGCACGGTAATGTTGTATACCGCTGTATAGTCTTCTATGGCATCAAGATGTTATAGCCATGTTATTACATTCATATTGTTTTTGTATAGTGAATTGGAGATTGTTTTATGTTTATATCTATGATTCACTATTGTGTCTTTATTTTCCCCTTGTATTTTCAGACCACACACAAACAAGTTGGTTAACACTCAAGCTGTCAATCAAGCCATTAACATCCTACACTGTGCTGTGCCCTATACTGTGTGAATCCTTATATTTATTAAATCCACCTCAACTGTTGTCCACTTTACTGTCATCTGTGCCCTGATCAGCACCTGGGAGTGAACACATTAAGCAATACCAGACCAAGAATATACAGTCCACCATTTACAAGTCCTACATTTAGGGTTGCACCTTTACGGTATTTGTCGTAAATTTCCCAGGTTTTCCAGAAATCCTGGTTAAAGGATTCTTGGAATCAAGTAAAAAAAAAAAAAAATATCCTGAATACTCCAGCCAGGATTTCTGGAAAACCTGGGAATTTTAGCACAATTTTGCAGCCCTACCTCCATTACAATTTGGATAACTTACTTTGTCTACTTCGGTTACGTTAGTGCCGGTACGTACAGTCGTGGCCAAAAATTTTGGTCGCTACAAAGTTTGCTGCCTCAGTGTTGATAATGGCAATTTGCATATACTCCAGAATGTCATGAAGAGTGATCAGATGAATTGCAATTAATTGCAAAGTCCCTCTTTGCCATAAAAATGAACATAATCCCCCCCCCCAAAAAAAATCCACTGCATTTAAGCCCTGCAACAAAAGGACCAGCTGCCATCATGTCAGTGATTGTCTCGTTAACAGAGGTGAGAGTGTTGACGAGGACAAGGCTGGAGATCACTCTGTCATGCTGATTGAGTCAGAATAACAGACCGGAAGCTTTAAAAGGAGGGTGGTGCTTGAAATCATTGTTCTTCCTCTGTCAACCATGGTTACCTGCAAGGAAACACGTGCCGTCATCATTGCTTTGCACTTTTTGTGCTTCACAGGCAAGGATATTGCTGCTGGTAAGATTGCACCTAAATCAACCATTTATCAGATCATCAAGAACTTCAAGGAGAGAGGTTCAATTGTTGTGAAGAAGGCGTCAGGGCGCCCAAGAATGTCCAGCAAGCGCCAGGACCGTCTCCTAAAGTTGATTCAGCTGCGGGATCGGGGCACCACCAGTGCAGAGCTTGCTCAGGAATGGCAGCAGGCAGGTGTGTGTGCATCTGCACGCACAGTGAGGCGAAGACTTTTGGAGGATGGCCTGGTGTCGAGAAGGGCAGCAAAGAAGCCACTTCTCTCCAGGAAAAACATCAGGGACAGACTGATATTCTGCAAAAGGTACAGGGATTGGAATGCTGAGGACTGGGGTAGAGTCATTTTCTCTGATGAATCCCCTTTCCGATTGTTTGGGCCATCCGGAAAACACCTTGTCCGGAGAAGACAAGGTGAGCGCTACCATCAGTCCTGTGTCATGCCAACAGTAAAGCATCCTCAGACCATTCATGTGTGGGGTTGCTTCTCAGCCAAATAAGTGGGCTCACTCACAATTTTGCCTAAGAACACAGCCATGAATAAAGAATGGTACCAACACATCCTCCGAGAGCAACTTCTCCCAACCATCCAAGAACAGTTTGGTGACGACCAATGCCTTTTCCAGCATGATGGAGCACCTTGCCATAAGGCAAAAGTGATAACTAAGTGGCTCGGAGAACAAAACATCGTCATTTTGGGTCCATGGCCAGGAAACTCCCCAAACCTTAATCCCATTGAGAACTTCTGGTCGATCATCAAGAGGCGGGTGGATAAAGAAGTTAATTCTTGTGCCCCAGAAGTTAATTGACAGCATGCCAGGGCAGATTGCAGAGGACTTGAAAAAGAAGGGTCAACACTGCAAATATTGACTCTTTGCATAAACTGAATGTCATTGTCAATGAAAACCTTTGACACTTATGGAATACTTGTAATTATAAATTATGAAGCAGCAAACTTTGTGGAGACCGATACTTGTGTCATTCTCAAAACTTTTGGCCACGACTGTACATCCCAACAGCTATAAGAACACAGCCTCTGTGGATAACAACTCAACAGTATTTAAGTAAAGACATAAGTCTGTAGCTTCAATCAATATGAGATTTATTCAGTTAGTCAGTGATTTTGTGTGGCGAAAATAAACATTATTTCGTGAAACTATTCATCTCCATGGAAGATGTTATAGAAAAGAATTCCACGTCTATAAAAAAAAAAATCCATGTATATTTGGAGGTATTTGACAGGGGCAGTGCCATTCGAATCAGCTACCTAGTACCAAGCCTGTCGTTTAGGTAACTGCTTGTTTTGGAGTCCTGAAGTAACATGTTGGCCACGTCAAAGAACTTGTGTTCATACGCAAGCTTGTAGTAGGTGTAAACGTCATCACAGTGTTGCAATAGTCTCTTCAGGTTCTGGCCCGCACTGCTCGGAGGCGTGTTGTGAGTCAATCTGAAAGGTAGGACCAGACCAATGGTTAGTATCTGCAAGAAGATATTCCCTTCTGATTCTGGAAATACTCCAACTTGGTAGCACAGTTACACATTAAATAAACATTTTAAACCAAAATATACCATAAAAATATTACTTTTTGGATATGTCTTCAAACAGGGAGGCGGGGAGTGGCCTGTGAAGTCGGAACTCCTCTAGGTAAGCAAAGTCTCCACTGAGGATGACCTTCTGGTAGAGCACCTCCGCCCAGTCTGGACTGTAGTCGTAGGCCTCGGACAACACAAAAGCCTAGAGACAGGAGAAACAACACAGTTTAAAATAATACGTTAAAATATGCTTAGCTACATCTCATTATGACATACTACTGGGAATCAATCTACATTTCAGTACATGCATCCCAAGTCTAGGACTGGTATAATAGATTTTTTTCTACCACTGTTACAATAGTGCCGGTACCGTAAGTCAAACGTTTGGATAACTGATTTAGTATACCACGGTTCAGATTTGGTGCCATTACCTGGTAACAGCGAGGCAGCGCCACTATGGCACCAAGGATATCTGATTGGCGCAGGTTGATGACACGTTGGTCTTGACCGTTGTTCAGGAAGTGGAGCTGGAGTGTGGTCAGCTTTGCCATTTTGACACAACGTGCTGCCTGGCGTACACACGAGTCCTGAGGGAGAACACACACAAGGCTATTACTCACGTTCAATTAACACTAGAAAGGCCAAGATAATAATGATGTAAAACTAATTTAAAATGTTTATTACTCTGCTTTAAGTAATGTCCCTCCATCCTTGACTTTGCCTAAATAAGTCTATATAACACACTGTCGTTAGAATGTTTATATCACAAACAGAACTGGATCACTTTACCCCTACCTATATGTACATAGCGAACTCAATTACAAATCAACTCAGTACTGGTACTCCCTGTATATAGCCATGTTATTTTTAACTCGTTATTGTTATTTATTGTTCTTCGTGAAACTATTTCTTTATTTTTAACTCTTGCAAAAACATTGAAAATATTCTATTGTCTCCGTCAGGTCCACATAGAAAAATAGGAAATAATAACATTTTGTAATTGTGTATATTATTTAGTTTTATTTGATGACAATAATTTTTTATTCCTTAGTCATCATCTCATCTCTGCTCAGGCAGTAGCAGCCAGCCAGACAACCATCTAACATCATCTCCATTCTCCCCATACTGTATTGTCTTTAGCCATCCTATTTAGCTAGGCTAGCCTGCCTAAGTATGCTGCAGAGCTGTCTGACAATAATTGTACTCGTTTTTCAAAGTAGATAAGGCATACTTTCACGATCCCTCTCTCTTGTCATTGTGTTGTGTACATTCTTCTCTCATGCGGCTGCGTATGCAGTCTGTTTGTACCTAATCTAATGCAGCAGCCTTAAAAGTGTATCCATCTCTGTCCGAGCGGGAAAATAATAGGTGCAATGTATTACGGTCATTGTAGTCAATTACCACGTTTCTGCGCTGAACTAGGTTGAATATTTGCTTAATGAAAACTACAACTCCCTTCAGCCCAGCGTCCTATATACAGTAGTTCTTGACTTAATTTCTTGCGTGAATAATTTGATTTTGCTCTACAAAAACAACGTGTTGAGCTCACAAAAAAAGCTAATCTAAATGGAATTCAAGTAATTAAACCGACTTCGGTCAAAAACCCACCCCCCCACAAACATTTTGGTTAATCGTTCAGCACTAGTGGGTGGACACCCTACATATAGCCTACAGTAACATAAAGTAATGATTTTTTTATTATAATGTTACGTAAGACATTCATAATCACAACCAAATTATAACTTTTCCGCATATATTAAATCTACTTATTAGACTGTTCCAATGTTGGTGTCTAAAACATGTGTCATTGGCACAAAGGGAGTTCCAAGGAGGCCTTTCTAGTGTTTGATTGTTGGAGGGATAACAATACCTTAGAATAGCTCTCTGCAGCATCCTTCAGGAGGGTAAGAACCTTTATCAAGGCACTTTTCAGTTCAGGGGTCACTGCTGTTATGGGATGAACAGGGAGTGAGTGGAAAACACAAATGTATCGAGACAGCAGAGCAGTCCTGTAGCTCTTCATTGAGTTTGTGTCTGTGACATACACAGGTTACATTCAGGTGCAAATAAAGTTAAAGCAACAGAAAACAGTCTATTTTAAGAAGTTTTCTTCTATACAACAATATTGAAAAACACTTCCCTTGACACCAGGGTTGGAGTCAGTTCAGTTTTCGACTCAAGTGAATTGACATTCAATTATAAAAATGAAAATGTTTTTCTATGAGGATGTTTCAATTCATGAATTCAATTTTGTGAATTCATGAATTCACAATTCCTCCTCATACTATAACTGTAGTCCTCCTCATACTATAACTGTAGTCCTCCTCATACTATAACTGTAGTCCTCCTCATACTAAAACTGTAGTCCTCCTCATACTATAACTGTAGTCCTCCTCATACTAAAACTGTAGTCCTCCTCATACTAAAACTGTAGTCCTCCTCATACTAAAACTGTAGTCCTCCTCATACTAAAACTGTAGTCCTCCTCATACTAAAACTGTAGTCCTCCTCATACTAAAACTGTAGTCCTCCTCATACTATAACTGTAGTCCTCCTCATACTATAACTGTAGTCCTCCTCATACTATAACTGTAGTCCTCCTCATACTATAACTGTAGTCCTCCTCATACTATAACTGTAGTCCTCCTCATACTATAACTTTAGTCCTCCTCATACTATAACTTTAGTCCTCCTCATACTATCCCTCCTGTAGTCCTCCTCATACTATCCCTCCTGTAGTCCTCCTCATACTATCCCTCCTGTAGTCCTCCTCATACTATCCCTCCTGTAGTCCTCCTCATACTATCCCTCCTGTAGTCCTCCTCATACTATCCCTCCTGTAGTCCTCCTCATACTATCCCTCCTGTAGTCCTCCTCATACTATCCCTCCTGTAGTCCTCCTCATACTATCCCTCCTGTAGTCCTCCTCATACTATCCCTCCTGTAGTCCTCCTCATACTATCCCTCCTGTAGTCCTCCTCATACTATCCCTCCTGTAGTCCTCCTCATACTATCCCTCCTGTAGTCCTCCTCATACTATCCCTCCTGTAGTCCTCCTCATACTATAACTATAGTCCTCCTCATACTATAACTATAGTCCTCCTCATACTATAACTATAGTCCTCCTCATACTATAACTGTAGTCCTCCTCATACTATAACTGTAGTCCTCCTCATACTATAACTGTAGTCCTCCTCATACTATAACTGTAGTCCTCCTCATACTATAACTGTAGTCCTGCTCATACTATAACTTTAGTCCTCCTCATACTATAACTTTAGTCCTCCTCATACTATAACTGTAGTCCTCCTCATACTATAACTGTAGTCCTCCTCATACTATAACTGTAGTCCTCCTCATACTATAACTTTAGTCCTCCTCATACTATAACTGTAGTCCTCCTCATACTATAACTGTAGGCCTTGTCATAGCTCACCCCAAGGCTGGGACTCGATCAGTTTGAGCTGGGTGCGGGCGGCACCCTCGTGGTTCTCTCCTATCTCTCTGCACATGCTGAAGCACAGGGCCACCATGTTGTACTTCTCACTGTCCCCTGGCAGACACCGCTTGATGTAGTCCAGCAGGGCCGTCTTCAGACGGAAGTTCTGCAATACACACACAGTTTAGATACTAGCATACTGTACGTATAAACAAGTGCACAACAGACACAAACGTTTATACCCCTTTCACATTACTGAGCTGAGACGACCTGACCCAAGCTGGAGCTGTGATGGAAAGGACAAAGTGAAAGGAAAATATCCTTTTCTATTGTCCTCATTCTGGTACTCTGAGACACTCCTACACATCTAAAGCATGGTGTTCTCGGAAAACAGCATGTACACAACCCCTGTGAAATATATATTTCCCGTCTCCACTGAAATACAATGACTAGATGCCTTTGTCTGGCAGGTCTGTTGTGTCTCTATGGGTGTTCTGCCAGACCTGGTTTGTTTCAACGGAGACTGTTTTGGGAAGAGAGATCTCTATCTGCGTTTGTGTGGGTGTGTGTGTGAGAGAGAGACAGATGTGTGTGTGTCTGTGTGTGTGTGTGTGTGTGTGTGTGAGAGAGAGACAGATGTGTATGTGTGTGTGTCTGTGTGTGTGTGTGTGTGTGAGAGAGAGACAGATGTGTATGTGTGTGTGTCTGTGTGTGTGTGTGTGTGTGAGAGAGAGACAGATTGTGTGTGTGTGTGTCTGTGTGTGTGAGTGAGAGACAGATGTGTATGTGTGTGTGTCTGTGTTTGTGTGTGTGTGTGTGTGTGTGTGAGAGAGAGAGACAGATGTGTATGTGTGTGTGTCTGTGTGTGTGTGTGTGTGTGTGAGAGAGAGACAGATGTGTGTGTGTGTGTGTGTGTGTGAGAGAGAGACAGATGTGTATGTGTGTGTGTGTGTGTGTGTGTGTGTGTGTGTGTGTGAGAGAGAGAGACAGATGTGTGTGTGTGTGTGTGTGTGTGAGAGAGAGACAGGTGTGTGTGTGTGTGTGTGTGTGTGTGAGAGAGAGACAGATGTGTGTGTGTCTGTGTGTGTGTGTGAGAGAGAGACAGATGTGTATGTGTGTGTGTCTGTGTGTGTGTATGTGTGTGTGAGAGAGAGACAGATGTGTATGTGTGTGTGTCTGTGTGTGTGTGTGTGTGTGTGTGAGAGAGAGACAGATGTGTGTGTGTGTGTCTGTGTGTGTGTGTGTGTGTGTGTGTGTGTGTGAGAGAGAGAGACAGATGTGTATGTGTGTGTGTGTGTGTGTGTGTGTGTGTGTGTGTGTGTGTGTGTGTGTGTGTGTGTGTGTGTGAGAGAGAGACAGATGTGTGTGTGTGTGTGTGTGTGTGTGTGTGTGTGTGTGTGTGAGAGAGAGACAGGTGTGTGTGTGTGTGTGTGTGTGTGAGAGAGAGAGACAGATGTGTGTGTCTGTGAGAGAGAGAGACAGATGTGTGTGTGTCTGTGTGTGTGTGTGTGAGAGAGAGACAGATGTGTGTGTGTGTCTGTGTCTGTGTGTGTGTGTGTGTGTGAGAGAGACAGATGTGTGTGTCTGTGTCTGTGTCTCTGTGTGTGTGTGTGTGTGTGTGTGTGTGTGTGTGTGTGTGTGTGTGTGTGTGTGTGTGTGTGTGTGTGTGTGTCTGTGTGTGTGTGTGTCTGTGTGAGAGAGAGACAGATGTGTATGTGCCTCTTACCGACTCCACTTTTTTCCTGAGTAGCATTTCGAAGCGGTGGTTCTGGTTGAGCAGGTCGAAGATGTAGGTCATGTCATTGTATCTGCCGATGCCCGTTAGGAGACGCACCTGAAGGGGTCAACACAAGGTGAGCACAGACACATACGTGCGCACACACACACACACACACACACACACACACGAACCCATGCACGCACACACAGAAAAGAGAAAAACAGTACTCGTGAACTGACACCACCATGTTTACAGTACATTCATTTGAAGCAATTAATTTATAGTCAAATCTCACCAGGTAATCCACTGCAAAGCCATCAACATAAATTACGATGTAATTACAATACAATGACTGGGAAGGAGGCCCATGTGTGACCAGGCAGAGTGATTTACCAGCAGGCCGTAGTGTTCGCTGTGGGCTAGGTGTGAGTGGCTGAGGTGGCGGGCAGCCTGCAACACCCTCACTATGCCCTCCATGTTACAGGTCAGACTGAAGCAGTCATGGGCTTGGATCAACAGCTCCACCGCTACACAACAAGAGGGAGAGTTAGATATTATGCATCATTATATTATCTACCAATACACTGTAATTGATTACTAACTGGTTGGTATTACTCATTTCTATTGAGAACTCATTACATTCGTACCCATACAGCGGATGAAATAAGTATTGAACACGTCACCATTTTTCTCAGTAAATATATTTCCAAAGGTGCTATTGACATGAATGTTTCACCAGATGTTGGTAACAACCCAAGTAATCCATACATACAAAGAAACCAAAACAAATAAGTTCAGAAATTAAGTTATGTGTAATAATGTGAAATGACACAGGGAAAAAGTATTGAACACATGAAGAAAGGGAGGTTCAAAAAGGCATGGAAAGCCAAGACAACAGCTGAAAACTATCAGTAATTAAAAAGCAATCCAGCCCCCTGTCAGTGCAAATTAATATCAGCTGGTTCAGTCCCAACTGATGGCCTACAAAAAGGTCTCATGGCCAAGGTGTCACACAAGACACATCTCATGATGGGTAAAAGCAAAGAGCTGTCTCAAGACATTCGCAACCTAATTGTTGCAAAACATAATGATGGCATTGGTTATAGGCGCATTTCTAAACTTCTGAATGTTCCAGTGAGCACTGTTGGGGCCATAATACGGAAGTGGAAAGACAATCATTTCACCATAAATTTGCCTCGACCAGGTGCTCCTCGCAAGATTTCTGACAGAGGAGTGAAAAGAATAATCAGAAGAGTTGTCCAAGAGCCAAGGACCACTTGTGGAGAGCTTCAAAAAGACCTGCAATTAGCAGGTACTGTTGTCTCAAAGAAAACATTAAGTAATGCACTCCACCGCCATGGCCTGTATGCACGCTCACCACGCAAGACTCCATTGCTGAAAAGAATGCATGTTGAAGCTCGTTTAAAGTTTGCTGCACAACATTTGGAAAAGCCAGTGAAATACTGGGAGAATATAGTGTGGTCAGATGAGAGCAAATTGAACTGTTTGGATGTCATAATACACACCATGTTTGGAGGAGAAATGGCACTGCACATCACCCTAAAAACACCATACCAACAGTGAAGTTTGGAGGTGGGAACATCATGGTGTGGGGCTGCTTTTCAGCAAATGGTACTGGCAAACTTCACATAATTGAAGGAAGGATGAATGGGCAAATTTACGAGGAGCACCTGGTCGATGCAAATTTATGGTGAAATGATTGTCTTTCCACTTCCGTATTATGGCCCCAACAGAAGCTTAGAAATGTGCCTATAACCAATGCCATCATTATGTTTTGCAACAATTAGGTTGCGAATGTCTTGAGACAGCTCTTTGCTTTTACCCATCATGAGATGTGTCTTGTGTGACACCTTGGCAATGAGACCTTTTTGTAGGCCATCAGTTGGGACTGAACCAGCTGATATTAATTTGCACTGACAGGGGGCTGGATTGCTTTTTAATTACTGATAGTTTTCAGCTGTTGTCTTGGCTTTCCATGCCTTTTTGAACCTCCCTTTCTTCATGTGTTCAATACTTTTTCCCTGTGTCATTTCACATTATTACACATAACTTAATTTCTGAACTTATTTGTTTTGGTTTCTTTGTATGTATGGATTACTTGGGTTGTTACCAACATCTGGTGAAACTTTCATGTCAATAGCACCTTTGGAAATATATTTACTGAGAAAAATGGTGACGTGTTCAATACTTATTTCACCCGCTGTATATGGGTTCAAAATAGCATTTGGACACTGATAAGCATCTAAATTGGAACGCAGTGGCTGTACAGTAACATGATATACATGACGTAAGAGCTCAAGGTCCACGCTTCACAGCGAAATATTGGTTTTGACTGACAGCGGTT
Organism: Thymallus thymallus; assembly: GCA_023634145.1. Classification (NCBI taxonomy): domain Eukaryota; kingdom Metazoa; phylum Chordata; class Actinopteri; order Salmoniformes; family Salmonidae; genus Thymallus; species Thymallus thymallus. The sequence goes on from CM042413.1 coordinate 8,695,847, forward strand.
CTGAACTTGAACACCGCACGAGACAAGAAGTTGCCTCCATCCCTCCCGCTAATTAGGCATTTTGCAAATGTTTTGTTGTCTGAGTGAGGCAAAGGCTGTAAATAAATAGGACTTTATGTATTTTGAAAGATGAGACGTTGAGGATTATAATAAATAGCGCTGATGTCATATAAGCAAGTCAAACACCCGCTAGTCCAAATGTGCACTTCACATTTACTCTCCACTTTTTTCAAAGTTTTCTACATTACAGCCTTATTCAAAGATGTATTAAATTGTTTGTTTTTCCCCCCTCATCAATGTACACACAATACCACATAATTACAAAGCAAAACGTTTTTTTCAGAAATATTACATTTACATAAGTATTCAGACCCTTTACTCAGTACTTTGTTGAAGCACCTTTGGCAGCGATTGGGAATTACGCTACAAGCTTGGCACACCTGTATTTGGAGAGTTCCTCCCATTCTTCTCTGCAGATCCTCTCAAGCTCTGTCAGGTTGGATAGGGAGCTCCGCTGCACAGCTATTTTCAGGTGTCTCCAGAGATGTTAAGTCCGGGCTCTGGATGGGCCACTCCAGGACATTCAGAGACTTGTCCCGAAGCCACTTCTGCATCGTCTTAGCTGTATGCTTAGGGTTGTTGTCCTGTTGGAAGGTGAACTTTCGCCCCAGTCTGAGGTCCTGGTCTGGAGCAGGTTTTCATCAAGGATTGCTCTGTACTTTGCACCGGTCATCTTTCCCTTGATCCAGACTAGTCTCCCAGTCCCTGCCACCAAAAAACATCTCCACAGCATGATACTGCCACCATCATGCTTCACCGTAGGGATGGTGACAGGTTTCTTCCAGATGTGACGCTTGGCATTCAGGCCAAAGTGTTCAATCTTGGTTTCATCAGATCAGAGAATCTTGTTTCTCATGGTCTGAGAGTTCTTTAGGTGCCTTTTGGCAAACTCCAAGCGGGCTGTCAGGTGCCTTTTACTGAGGAGTGGCTTCAGTCTGGCCACTACCATAAAGGCCTGATTGGTGGAGTGCTGCAGAGATGGTTGTCCTTCTGAGAGGTTCTCCCATCTTCACAGAGGAACTCTAGAGCTCTGTCAGAGTGACCATCAGGTTCTTGTTCACCTCCCTGACCAAGGCCCTTCTCCCATGATTGCTCAGTTTGGCAGGGTAGCCAGCTCTAGGAAGAGTCTTGGTCATTCCAAACTTCTTCCATTTAAGAAGGATGGAGGCCTCTGTGTTCTTGGGTACCTTCAATGCTGCAGAAATGTTTTAGTACCCTTCCCCAGATCCGTGCCTCGACACAATCCTGTCTCGGAGCTCTTCGGACAATACCAAACGCATGGCTTGGTTTTAGCTCTGACATGCACTGCCAACTGTGGGACCTTATATAGACAGGTGTGTGCCTTTCCAAATCATGTTGAATCAATTGAATTTACCACAGCTGGACTCCAATCAAGTTGTAGAAACATCTCAAGGATGATCAATGGAAACAGGATGCACCTGAGTTCAATTTCGAGTCTCATAGCAAAGGGTCTGAATACTTATGTCAATAAGGTATTTACATTTTTTTTATAAACATTACTAAAAACCTGTTTTTGCTTTGTCATTATGGGGTATTGTCTGTAGATTGATGAGGGAAAAAAATGACTTAATACATTTTAGAATAAGCCTGTAACGTAACAAAATGTGGAAAAAGGAAAGGGGTCTGAATACCTTCTGAATGCATGGGATGCATGGTTGTGTTCCAAAGAAAACTACAAGTCTGCTTACTCTAGTTCCCCAACAGCACAGCTAGGAGAGCTCAAAACAGCACCTTAGTTATAAAGACTCTTCTTTGAGTCATAAAAGTGCATTCAAATTACATAGGAACTGTGCACACTTTGGAGAGGTATGTGGCCACTTTTCCATGAATATTCTTATTATGTTACTGAATTTATCCAGAGTATTTTCAGATTTCGTTATCAACAAATGTGGTGAAAAGTACAGTAAATGTAAACTGTTCCCTTTTGATTGCTACAATGGTTATGCATATGCTTTCCATATTTCTTCTGTAAGAAACATTTAAATGTAGCCCTATCCTTAGAGGAAAATTCCCACTAGTGCAAGGGGTTTGAAAGAACTATGGCCGTGAGCCTGACTAGCTAAATAGAGTGGAATAATTCCATGATAATACCATGTTATCATTGTTTACCACCACAGTACTATGACAGAGTGTTTATCTAGTATTTAGTGTCTAAAGTAAGACTCAGCTAATAGACAAATTATTTAATTCCCATAAGAGAACAGCCTATGTTATCCAGTGTTTGTCACTACTGTGGCAGTGAGAGTGTCACTGTTGTCATTATGTTGTCACCCAGAGTCACATTTATTTATTTTCCAAGCTATTGAGCACAACATTGGCGATGGAAAAGAGCCCTAGTATTGAGTATAGCTTACTGCAGCCCAGCTCTCCCAGTGGCACAGTGGGGATGTGGTCCAGCAGTTTGATGCCCACCAGGTTGGGGTCCCCACACAGCTTGGCCAGCTGCAAGAAGGACTCTCTCCCTTCCGCTGGACTGAACATCTGCTTCTCTGCTGTGAACACACACCAATCACTACAGTCGTTGTGTCTGACTCAGGGTTTAATAATACAGTAATATATAAAGTCCAATAGCAAGGACTGAAATATGGGTTTGAGTATGTAATAGTAATATGTAATAATTGAGGAGTAGGGATTAAAAAAGTGTTCAACATTATTTGAGAGAGACGATCAGTTGCATTTAGTAGCCATATCGATCAATTAACCAATCCATAATTCCTCTCACCAGTCTCTCCGTCCTGTGCAGAGGCTAACAGGCCCTGGACCACGGCGGTAGCGACAAGCTGGGCCACGGTGTCTGGCTCCAGGCCCTGCACACTGATGAAGGCCTGGGCCTTCTTATAGCGCTCCGGCTGCTGGGACAATAGTACCTTACACAGCACTGCCTGAGGCTCCTCAGCTGAGATCTCACAGTATGAACACTGCAGCTCCTAGGTAGCGGTGCCAAAAGGGTCAAAGGTTACCATGATAAAGGTTATGTTCATTGGGCACCAAATAGAAGAAGTGATTGAAAGAGAGTGTAAATACCTGCACTTGTACAAATAAGAAAAGCCCATTTTCATTTAACGTTTGAAAACATCTTCCTTTGTGTGCTCTAATGAACACGAACAAGTTCAACTCATAACGACATGTAGAACACGAATACACTAGATAATGAAATCACTGGTCCTGTATATTCAAATCTAGGGTATTATTACAGTACATTATACAAAATACTACACAACAACAATGCTCTCATGAACACACAGCAATGTACATAACTTCACAACAACAGCCTCAGTCTGTTGTTTAGGTCTGAAAAGGCAGCAACTTTGATGTTAAGGTTGGAAAAAGGTAGGGGAGTACCTTGGAGAGCTCGTAGAGACTCAGGACTTGCTTGCAGTAGCTCTTTCCGTGGCGGCACTCGTCCACAAGCATCTGGAGCTGAGTCACCGTTTGGTCCTCTGGGGAGGGCACCATCACAAAGGAGGACAGGCTGCTGAAACTGGTCGCTGGAGTGGGGACATTCACAGAGAAACAGATGGACACCGTTCAGAGGGGATATGTCAACAATGCAAAAGGCCAGACAGAGTGAGTTCTAAAAGTATTTTGACAGTGGCACATGTGTCCTCGTTTTGGCTCTGTACTCCAGCACTTTGGATATAAAATAATACAATGACTATGAGGTTAAAGTGCAGGATGTTTTTTATCCATATCTGGTGAACAGTTCAGAAATGACAGATGCATTTGCAGTTTGTTTTGATGTAGTCATTACATGCTAGGAAAATGGTACCAAATCCTACATTTTTGACTACTTTAATACACATAAGTGAATTTGTCCAAGTACTTTTGGTTCTCTAAAATGGTGGAACGTTGTACAAAAAGTGCTGTAATTTCTTAACGGTTCACCCGATACGAATGAAAATCCCCTCAAAATAAGCTGTCAGTCTGCACTTCAACATCATTGTCATTGTATCAAAGTGCTGGAGTACAGAACAAAAGCTCACTGTAAACTATGTAGGTGCAGTGACTGTTACTGACAATCTTTGCACTGTTGATTGGATGTGTCTGAGTGTTTTTTAATTTGTGACCTCTGCACCCGTGTCAATAACTCGGACATGCACCAAACAGTAGTGTGTTGTTTGAGTGTATCTAGGAGGTTAACTGAGGGTTGTGTGGGTCTTACAGCTGGGAATGATCTTCTTGGGCAGGCCTTTGAAGGTGAGCATGTCCTGCAGGCCAGCCTGGAGCTCACCTGAGGCCAGGCCTCGGCAGTGCAGCACCACCCACATGTCCCGGTGGTAGAAGGAGAAGTAGCGGCACACACGGCTCGCTTCGTGGATACACCCTTCGTCCAACAGCTGCCCCACCAGGATAGCCAGAGCACCCTGCTCCTCCGACCCAGTCTTCTCCCCACCCTCTTCCTCATGGGAGAAGCTGGGCAGGCCTTCTAAGCTCATGTACCTGGGCTCGTTGAGCACTGCCATCTTGGAGAAGGAGAACTCCCTGATCAGGGCCTCGTAGGAGTTTTCCTCGGGGGCTATGGTGGGCGCCGGAAGGGCGAACATGCTCTCCTTCTCCATGGCGGTGAGCAGAACCTGCTGGCGCACTCGGCTGGTCCACAGCTGCTTCTCCAGGTCCTCGAGGCGTGCCAGGGGAGGTAGGGTGAGCCAGGACAGCCAGTGGCCGGCCAGGCTGAGGAGAAGGCACCTCTCCTGGACACACAGCAGCTCTGTCTCGGCCACGGCGCCCCGGGGAGTCTCAGAGGCTACTGCCTGGGCCAGGAAGAACTCTGAGGCAGCCTCAGGACCAGTGCTGTTAGTGCTGAACTGCTTGTGGCATTTTCTCCAGAAGGACACCCGGGTCTCCCTCCTCTCCCAGTGCCGCTTGGCCTTCAGGGCACTGAGGTCTTGGAGTAACTTTACCAAAAGAGGGATATAAGAAAGAGCGTCAAGTCACAATGGTCCCGTCTCAAAACATGAATCATGTACAATGCCTTCAGAAAGTATTCATACCCCTTGACTTATTCCACATTGTTGTGTTACAGCCTGAATTTAAAATGTATTAAATATAATTTTCTCACCCATGTACACACAATACCCCATAATGATACTGTTTTTTTTTTTTTTTTAAATGTTAGCAAATGAATAGATAATGAAATACAGAAATATCTCATTTACATAAGTATTCACACCCGAGTCAATATTTTGAAGACGCACCTTTGGGTACATCTCTAAGAGCTTTCCAAACCTGGATTTGCCCATTATTATTTAAAAAAATTCATCAAGCTCTGTCAAATTGATTGTTGATCATTTCTAGACAACCATTTTCAGGTCTTGCCATAGATTTTAAAGTATATTTAAGTGTAACTTGGCCGCTCAGGAACATTCACTGTCTTCTACTCCAGGGTAGATTTGGCCTTGTGTTTTAGGTTATTGTCCAGCTGAAAGGTCAATTAATCTCCCAGTGTCTAGTGGAAAGCATACTGAACCCGTTTTTCCTCTAGGATTTTGCCTGTGCTTAGCTCCATTCCACTTATTTTTAATTCTGAAAAACTCCCCAGTCCTTAATGATTACAGGCATACCCATAACATGATGCAGCCACCACTATGCTTTAAAATATGGAGAGTGGTACTCAGTAATGTGTTGTACTTGCCCCAAACATAACACTTTGTATTTCTTTGCCACATCTTTTGCAGTATTACTTTAGTGTCTTGTTGCAAACAGGATGGATGTTTTGTAATATTTTTATTCTGTACAGGCTTCCTTCTTTTCACTATCAATTAGGTTATTATTGTGGAGTAACTACAATGTTGATCCATCCTCAGTTTTCTCCCATCACAGCCATCACAGCCATTGGCCTCATGTTGAAATCCCTGAGCGGTTTCTTTCCTCTCCGGCAACTGAGTTATGAAAGACACCTGTATCTTTGTAGTGACTGGGTGTATTGATACACCATACAAAGTGTAATTAATACCTTCACCATGCTCAAAGGGATATTCAATGTCTATATATTTTTTGTTGTTGCCCATCTACTAATAGGTGCCCTTCTTTGGAGGCGTTGGAAAACCTCCCTGGTTTTTGTGGTTAAATCTGTGCTTGAAATTCACTGCTTGACTGAGGGAGCTTATGTATAATTGTATGTGTGGGGTAAAGAGACGAGGCAGTCATTAAAAAAATCACTATTATTGCAACTTATTATGTGACTTGTTAAGGCAATTTTTACTCCTGAGCTTATTCAAACTTGCCATAAAAAAGGGGTTGAATACTTATTGACTCAAGACATTTCAGCATTTCATTTTTAATTAACTAATTTTTCTGAAGGCACTGTAGATTCTAGACCAAATTAACTTACATTAAATATACCAAAGGTATAGGGCAAAGTGAGAATTGAGTTTACACTGACCAGGCGAACAGGCTGGACCTGATCTAGTTGATGAGCATTGAGGACCCACGAGCTTACCTCGTTGATGACCAGGCTGTCAATGGGCAGCCCCGCCAGCTCGGCCACCTGGCGGGCCTTATGGAACAGGCCGCTGTCTTGCAGCTTCTCCAACATGCTCTGGCACTCTCCCTGCAGGATGTCAGGGGAATAGATCTCAAGCAGCCTGGGAGAGAGAGACACTGAGGTATCCTGGAGAACCTGGCTGAGGAGGCTGAGCTTCTTAAAGTCTGGGCCTGCTCACAGAGAAAGAGACAGATGCATACATAGCAGTCCCCTGAGTCAACCAGAACATCCTGTTTACAGTATTGTATTATCAATACCTCACACAAGCGGAAGACCGTGGTAATCATACAGTAAAAATGTCTGTCTTCATAGTTTTAGTCAGGCTTACAATAAACACAGAGATTGTTGCTTTGGAAATAATACAACACTTTTGTCCAAACTCTTATGGACGTCATTTAGATTAAGACTCACTTAATTAACAGCTAATTAGCCAAATATGATGATCCAACACTACAGCTGAAGACTCTGTGTTACTACAGTGTTAATACTGGTGTCTCACCGTTAGACTTGAGCAGGCGCTCCATGTCTGCGAGCAGCTGCAGTAGTCTGCGCAGCTCGTATTTTGTGGAGCACTGTTGCATCATGGTCAACAGGAGGACTGAGGCCTGGCACTCCACCCACTGGAGAGGGATGCCTGCTGGCGCATGAACACCGCTGCTCCTCAGCTGTCAGAGACAAAGAGAGAGAGAGAAAGAGAGAGAGAGGGGGATAAAGAAAAAGAGGGAAAGATGAAAGAATAAAGAGGATTGAGATTGGCCTACATGCAACACACACATACCTTATAGGAACTATGGCTGTATAACGTCTAGTGTGAACAGAAAACATCAAATATTCCTGTTAGAAAGTCTTCCTCTCCTCATTTCTTCCATTAACTAATACTAGAGGATCATGAAAATGAACAGTAATAAGGGCATGTACCTTTCATGAGTGAATCAGAGTGAATACAGTGATTCAATAAATAAAGAACATCAAAGTTAACTATGGTCATTGAGAGGGAGACTTAATAATAACTCAAAAGACGCAGCGAAAGTAGAGACGGCAAGAGGACACGCCCCTGAACACAAGATTACAGCCAATGTTACCTCTCTGAGGTATGAGTGCTGCTGTGCTCGACATATCGGCCCTGGCCTTGTGGCTCCGCTGGCATGTGTGGCACCAAATTCATCCGTCTAATGACACCTCCAAACAGGACCGGCAAGGTCAGACACACGCACCGCTATACGCTATAACTCCCCGCCCCCCCCCCCCGCCCTGACAATGGAAGGCATCAATTCCCTCCCCCATAGCCAACCTTTCAGACTTAATGGGGCTTGACACGGACACGCCCTACTTTTCTAATGGAAAGTTATCCGCACGGACATAGATCATAAAAATCCCCTTCGGCCCAGCACAACGTGTTTCAGTACACCATTTTGTTTCCATTAAAAAAACGGAATTTGTTCGCAGTCAAATTCAAAGTAGTCCTCCCAATCATGATGAAGTTTCGAGGCTGGGAGGTTTGATTATCAAAGCCTTTTAGAGTAGAGCCCGACCCATAAATCGGTTGGTGGTTTGACCTAGCTACTGTCTTTGGTTGGATGGTGAGTAGCTTGCCACAGACAGCGACAGCGTATTTTTGAATAAGTAATTATTCACAAGTACACTTCACCAAGCAAGCAGCCTTGTCCTCATCACATGCTCACTCAGTTAACGTTAGTTGGCTGGCTAGCCAGCAATGTAGTTAAGCTCTATATAGCCAGCAAGGTAGTTAGCCTAGCTACAGTAGCTATCAATCTCCGCTGTTATGTTAGAGGGCTTAATTAGTTTGTTTACCGAAATATGCAAGACAGTTGGCGCAGATCTATCATTCAGTCCATGTGCTTGCATTCATGATGAGCTAAGATTGTTAGCTAGTTAAATTATAACATGTGTGACTAAAACCAGTGCAGTAAGCATTTTTGTGCATGAATGTTTTCAGTCACCAGCACATGCCATATGCAGTTGAAATCTATAGCTAGGGCTGTGGTGGTCACAACAGCCGGTGATTGTCAAGCAAATAACTGCAGGTCTCACAGTAATTGACCATTAATTAACAAACACATTTAGCATCTCCTGGCTTCCATGCATAGCCTACAAGCCACTGATGCAGACCTTTGGAACATCTACATTTTAAAAAGTCTAATAAATACATGTAATATAGCCTACATCTTCACAATAAATGTCTGATCATTGAAGGTCCCCAAGAACACTTTGGCCTCCATCATTCTTAAATGGAAGAAGTTTGGAACCACCAAAACTCTTCCTAGAGCTGGCAGCCCGGCCAAACTGAGCAATCCGGGGAGAAGGGCCTTGGTCAGGGAGGTGACCAAGAACACAATGGTCACTCTGACAGAGCTCTAGAGTTCCTCTGTGGAGATGGGCGAACCTTACAGAAGGACAACCATCTCTGCAGCAGTCCACCAATCAAACCTTTATGGTAGTGGCCAGACGGAAGCCACTCCTCAGTAAAAGGCACATGACAGCCCGCTTGGAGCTTGCCAAAAGGCACCTAAAGACTCACAGACCATGAGACACAAGATTCTCTGGTCTGATGAAAACAAGATTGAACTGTTGATGTGACGTGCTTTTCTATAGGATCCACTGTGGAATGGGTGTTTATAAATATCATATTGGTGCCAGCTGGTCTGAGCTGGGTCTCTCTCTCTCTCTTTGTTGATTTATGCCAGATGTATGGACATCCTGTTTTGACCAGGGTATACAAACTCCTGGCTCGCCTTTGTCTAGAGTCCGCTTGGCAATTACATTCACCGGCAGTTGCTATGCGAATCCAGATATGAATAAATATATTGTATCAACTCTCCACTGAATATTTTAATATTTCTCCTCACATTCTGAACTTCTTCAATACCAGAGAGAATCATCATAACAATTGGCGAACAGGATTCCAGCGCACGGCTAAACCATGGGTAAAAAGACTCTCATTATTAAAGATTAAGATTGTGGTGAGTCTGCTTATCTTAGGTAAAGCTGTGCTGGTAAGAATGTTAAAATTCAACGTTTTTTTAAGGGGGAAGGATGATTTGGTATTGAGTTCTGTAAAGGATGTAAGGAAGGCATCAAATTAGAAGCAAAATAAGAGTGGATTGATGCTGTGATTCAGAATAGGGTGTGTTCCAATAAATGAGTAGACAAGCAAGGGAAAAATAAGATCCTCAAAAGGCAAGTGGTAAGCCCTAGTTTGAAGTCTATGGAAAATCGTAAAACACAAGATGATCCTGTCTTTAGCAAGCTATTGGTTTAACAATGTTAGGACTTAGGCTAAGAACGTTGATAAATGGGGTTAGAGGCCCTTTGTGAATTACTCAAAACGATCTGAGGTGGACAAACGAACGCACACGGTGTAAGACTCAAGCAGCTAAAATAAAATATATATTGAAGCACAGCATCAATCTTTCAATAGACAAACAACATTTTAATAAAGCTCAAGTTGGGGATTTGATTCAAATATTACATTACTAACATTGCTTGAACTTAAAATTATGGGGAGTCAGTAAGGTGGAGTCAGGCAAGACGATCATAATTAAAAATAAATCCGATATTGATTTACCTCGAAGGAAAAGGAAAGCAATGACAAAATTGATTACTAATATATTAAGTTGCACCTGTAATTGTTTTAAACCTGTACCCTATTTTAGAAGTATTGAAAGATGTGCATGTATGAGTTGCTATCCTTTAGAGCTCTCAAGTGGTGCAGTGGTCGAAGGCACTGCATCTCAGTGATAGAGGAATAACTTGTCGAACACACCGACAGCGTCGTTGCGCTTTGGTGCACCAGAAGTACATTCATTTCCAATGGAACTCTGCGTTTGCCTTGCAGCATTGCCTTGCAGGGGCGGTTGCAGTGCATTCTGTGTGGTGCATACGTTGGATTTATCACAAATGTAAACCACAAATAAAATGTTCTTAAAATAATGTTAATGTTCATATTTAGTTAAGAAATCATAATTTAGAGTATATATTAATTATTTGGAGCACAATGTGTGAAAATAATAATAATTTCTTCCCATTCCATCTCTTAACAAGATCGCTGTCCCTATACCGGGACGGTTGCTGTTCAATATGCGATATGTGACTAGAATGGGACATAAACTCTCCGGGACATAGACATGTCTTATATCTTCAGAAAGCTTAAATTATTGTTAATCTAACTGCAGTGTCCAATTTACAGTAGCTATTACAGCTAAAATATACCATGCTATTGTTATCAAGACAACTGGTTTGGTACATTCACCTCTGAAGGTAAATAATGTACCTACATTCAGTAATATTGCGCTGATTTGTCATCCTGAAGGTCCCAGAGATAAAATGTAGTTTAGTTTTTGTTTGAAATCTATTTTTATATTCCAATGTAGGAACTGGGTTCTACAGTTTTACCCCACTGCTGTCTCTGGCACCACACCCACCACACCATCTACTGTAGATGTGTGAAGGTTAGTTTCTTTTCTGTAGGGAAGCTAATGATCCATCATGTATGACATTCCTGGGAGTGTGAAAACTTAAATGTTTTATTACCATAGCATTTGTATATGTTCTCTATAGTTATGTACTTGAAATTGACCAATTCGGCACATTTGGGAAAACTCCTGGCAGACTTGATACAAAATATTCTGTAGTGATGTAATTCTTCACTGGATCAGTCTGAAACTTTGCACATACACTGCTGCCATCTGGTGAACAACATCTAAATTACACCTAGAATCTTATATCACTGTCTGGCCTTTCTCTTGCATTTCAAATGTGAAACAAAAAAACAAATAGAAAACATGTTTTTTTATTATCTTTTACCAGATCTAATTTATTATATTCTCCTACATTAATTTCACATTTCCACAAACGTCAGTGTTTCCTTTCAAATTATATCAATAATATGCATATCCTTGCATCCAGTCCTGAGCTACAGGCAGATTTGGGTATGTCAGTTTAGGCGAAAATGGGAAAAAAAGGTTATGATCCTTAAGAGGTTAAAAATACATATATCGGCAGATATATCGGTAATCGGTGACTTTTGCCTCCCTAAAATCAGAATCGGACTGAAAAATCCCCTATCTGTCGGGCTTTACTTCAGAGTCAGTTGCTGTCCTTTTTGTGAAAGTTAGACAGTAAGTGTGGGAAATGGGAGTGGAAAGGAGAGGCAGAGGGGTGAAGGAGCTTACAGTGATCAGGCATTTCTGGAACTCAATGAGTTTCTTCTTGGCTTCAGGGTAGTTTTTGTAGTCGTAGCACAGCTCGTACATGAGCAGCACATGGATCAGTGGAGAGTCCTGTCACACAGAGAAAGAAAGAGGGAGAGAGAGCGAGAACGAGAGAGAGAATTAGAGAGACAGAGAGAGAGCGAGAGAGACAGAGAGAGAAAAAGAGAGCGAGAGACCGAGAAAGAGACAGAGAAAGAGGGGGGAGAAAGAAAGGGAGAGAGAAAAATGGGATAAATGACAACCCAAACTCATGCAGAGCCATAATACATGAGCAAACCTCCCATGATGTCTGTTGGGTTAAGGAGAGGAGCTGAACTAGGCCTTGAAGCGGTATGAAGATTATGCATACAATGCAAAATGGCCGACGAGGACATATCATTTGGGTCACTTCTGAGGAGGGAAGCTGCCATGCAGGTAGATTTGGGCAACATAATATCAGGAACGTGTTCTTAATGTTTTGTATACTCAGTGTATAAAAGTCGTTTTTAAAATGTTCACCCGACTGATATTTGTTTACTTCCCTACATTCAACACATTTGTGATGTAGTGCCTCGTTCCATTCTCTAGTCTCAGATACACGTCACTCTCAAATGAACTTGAAAAATAATCATTTGAATCATTGTTTTGGGTTTATAAAATGCAAAACTAGAGACATGTTCAAGTGTCAAAGATTCAATGCCCCGGTTGGGATATTATTATTCAAAACAATGCATTCGCTCAAACTCCTCACATGCACACCTTTGTTGAGTTTAGGCCTATAGCATGGTAGTGCTCAGACCACAAAATGGAACAAGGCATATGTCAGTTTAATTTCTACAAATGATGATTTGGGGCTGAATCCTAACTTTATATTTGTGTGCATACTTTTGTCTAAATCATGCATGTTTGTCAATGGGACATTTGAGTAAAATTTTAGTTACATACACTGATCTCAAGTATACATTTTTCCCCAAGGGCAGTTAATTTGCAGCAATTGGAAGGGGTACAATGATATGTATCACACATGTTCTATTGAATTACCCTCTGGAAGAGCTGGAAACCTCGTATGAGAGGCCTGATCCTGCATTTCCTCAGCAGTGTCTTCCAGATGATTGACAGGTCGTGTAGGTTCCACTCATGACGTTGCGGGGTCTCTTCCAGGTGGGCGGTAGCCTCCGTGGCAATGACCTCATCCACAGAGGTCAGGACCCAGACACAGAGGCACTGGAGCAGGTCGGCTTCCTGTCCATCAAATCCATGCCACACACACACACACACACACACACACACACCGCACAGAGAAACACACACGCAATCGAACACACACACACACACAATTCAGGTAAATTAAGTCCAGATACAAAGTAGACCATGTAAAGTGCAATGTTAAACACTGTCTTACAAAGTTCATGGATGACACAAATGTCAATGCATTGAGAAAATCAATACACTTCTAAATTCTCATAGACAGAGAATCCTCATAGACAGAGCCCCACCTGATGACAGGCAGCTAGTGTGGTGAGGGTGGGGCAGTGCTGTGCCAGCGCCTCCCCCAGGACGTATCTCCAAGGGCTGGCCTGCTCTTGGCTCTGCAGCAGCACCTGGAACAGCTCCTTGGGGGGGTCAGAGGCTTCCTCGCTGGGCAGGGTGACCTGACCCTTGTCCTTACTGTCTTCCACCTCCCCCACCCTCCACTGAGAGCTGAGCTGCAAGTTCTGGAAGGCCAGGGTCAGGTGGGCCTGCAGGGCTGGGCTGAAATCGGCCGCCAGGGACCTCACCTGTCAATCACAAGTAGGGAAAGAGGGAAGAACTGAAAACATAACGGCTTATTAAAGGCCCAATGCAGTCAAACATTATTTTCCTGTGTTTTATATATATACAGTAGGGAGAACAAGTATTTGATAACCTGCAAAATCGGCAGTGTTTCCTACTTACAAAGCATGTAGAGGTCTGTAATTTTTATCATAGGTACACTTCAACTGTGAGAGACGGAATCTAAAACAAAAATCCAGAAAATCACATCGTATGATTTTTAAATAATTAATTTGCATTTTATTGCATGACATAAGTATTTGATCACCTACCAACCAGTAAGAATTCCGGCTCTCACAGACCTGTTAGTTTTTCTTTAAGAAGCCCTCCTGTTCTCCACTCATTATATGTATTAACTGCACCTGTTTGAACTCGTTACCTGTATAAAAGACACCTGTCCACACACTCAATCAAACAGACTCCAACCTCTCCACAATGGCCAAGACCAGAGAGCTGTGTAAGGACATCAGGGATAAAATTGTAGACCTGCACAAGGCTGGGATGGGCTACAGGACAATAGGCAAGCAGCTTGGTGAGAAGGCAACAACTGTTGGCGCAATTATTAGAAAATGGAAGAAGTTCAAGATGACGGTCAATCTCCCTCGGTCTGGGGCACCATGCAAGATCTCACCTCGTGGGGCATCAAGGATCATGAGGAAGGTGAGGGATCAGCCCAGAACTACACGGCAGGACCTGGTCAATGACCTGAAGAGAGCTGGGACCACAGTCTCAAAGAAAACCATTAGTAACACACTACTCCGTCATGGATTAAAAACCTGCAGCGCACGCAAGGTCCCCCTGCTCAAGCCAGCGCATGTCCAGGCCCGTCTGAAGTTTGCCAATGACCATCTGGATGATCCAGAGGAGGAATGGGAGAATGTCATGTGGTCTGATGAGACAAAAATAGAGCTTTTTGGTCTAAACTCCACTCGCCGTGTTTGGAGGAAGAAGAAGGATGAGTACAACCCCAAGAACACCATCCCAACCGTGAAGCATGGAGGTGGAAACATCATTCTTTGGGGATGCTTTTCTGCAAAGGGGACAGGACGACTGCACCGTATTGAGGGGAGGATGGATGGGGCCATGTATCGCGAGATCTTGGCCAACAACCTCCTTCCCTTAGTAAGAGCATTGAAGATGGGTCGTGGCTGGGTCTTCCAGCATGACAACGACCCGAAACACACAGCTAGGGCAACTAAGGAGTGGCTCCGTAAGAAGCATCTCAAGGTCCTGGATTGTCCTAGCCAGTCTCCAGACCTGAACCCAATAGAACATCTTTGGAGGGAGCTGAAAGTCCGTATTGCCCAGCAACAGCCCCGAAACCTGAAGGATCTGTATGGAGGAGTGGGCCAAAATCCCTGTTGCAGTATGTGCAAACCTGGTCAAGAACTACAGGAAACGTATGATCTCTCTAATTGCAAACAAAGGTTTCTGTACCAAATATTAAGTTCTGCTTTTCTGATGTATCAAATACTTATGTCATGCAATAAAATGCAAATTAATTGTGATTGTGATTTTCTGGATTTTTGTTTTAGATTCCGTCACTCACAGTTGAAGAGTACCTATAATAAAAATTACAGACTTATACATGCTTTGTAAGTGGGAAAACCTGCAAAATCGGCAGTGTATCAAATACTTGTTCTCCCCACTGTATATACACACACATTTCCACACTATGAGGTTGGAAAAATACTGTGAAATTGTGAAATTATAATGATGATAGTGTACGAGCTGTTTGAAAAGACCACCTGAAATGTATGGCTGTTTCTGTGGGTTTCAGCCTGCCTGGCAACCATCACCAGGCAGTATAAGTTAATAACAAAAGAGTTTCAAATCGCCAACAACAGCTAGTTTTCAGGATTACATATCCCTCCTATTAGGCTCAACCAATTAGGCCCCTCAATCAGACCACTCCAAGAAAGTCGTAGTCAAAATTCTTGCTTGAGAAATGTCTCTTTGCTAAGGAGTTATATTTGTTTATTTGTTTTCAATTAAAAGTCAAAATCACAGTAAGGTACTTAATTGTTATCCAGAAAATATTTGATATTGAGTTAAACAACAGCTGCATTGGACCTTTTAAAGGGTTTGATAGTAGGGTGTTAATGACACTTTTCAAACCTCATATACATTATCTCCAGCACCATATCAGTGTCTACATGTTAATGTCGCGTTTCTGTGTTTTGTAGTAAAAAATATAAGAAGAAAGATCCTGATGCAACAGGAACCGGGATTCATCGGACCAGGCGATGTTTTCTACTCCTCAATTGTTCAGCCAATTCTTCTTGTTTTTAGCTGATAGGAGTGGAACCCGGTGTGGTTGTCTGCTGCAATAGCCCATCCATGACAACGTAGTGCATACGGCCCAGTACATCACTGGGGCAAAGCTTCCTGCCATCCAGGACCTCTATACCAGGCGGTGTCAGAGAAAGGCCACCCCATTCATAGACTGTTCTCTCTGCTACTGCATGACAAGCGGTACCGGAGCACCAAGTCTTGGTCTAAAAGGCTTCTCAACAGCTTTTACCCCCAATATAGGACCAAGATTGAATCGTACTACACCGGCTTCGACACTCGTCGGTCGTGGCAGGGCCTGTAAACTATTACAGACTACAAAGGGAAGCACAGCCAGGAGCTGCCCAGTGACCACTCAAACATATCCACAGATGATGCAACCTAAATTGCATTCCACACTGCCCTTTCCCACCTGGACAAAAGGAACACCTACGTGAGAATGCTATTCATTGACTACAGCTCAGCGTTCAACACCATAGTGCCCTCAAAGCTCACCACGAAGCTAAGAATCATGGGACTAAACACCTCCCTCTGTACTCCCTGTTCACCCATGACTGCATGGCCAGACACGACTCCAACACCATCATTAAGTTTGCAGACGACAACAGTGGTAGGCCTGATCACCGACAACGAGGAGACAGCCTATAGGGAGGAGGTCTGAGACCTGGCCGTGTGGTGCCAGGATAACAAACTCTCCCTCAACGTAATCAAGACAAAGAAGATTATTGTGGACTACAGGAAAAGGAGGACCGAGCACGACCCCATTCTCATCGACGGGGCTGTAGTGGAGCAGGTTGAGAGTTCCTTGGTGTCCACATCACCAACAAACTAGAATGGTCCAATCACACTAAGACAGTCGTGAAGAGACAAAGCCTATTCCCCCTCAAGAGAATGAAAAGATTTGGCATGGGTCCTCAGATCTTCAAAAGGTTCTACAGTCGTGGCCAAAGGTTTTGAGAATGACACAAGTATTGGTCTCCACAAAGTTTGCTGCCTCAGTGTTGATGATGGCAATTTGCAGAATGTCATGAAGAGTGATCAGATGAATTGCAATTTATTGCAAAATCCCTATTTGACATGAAAATGAACTTAATCCCCCCAAAAAATGTCCACTGCATTTCAGCCCAGCCACAAAAGGACCAGCTGCCCTCATGTCAGTGATTGTCTCGATAACACAGGTAGGAGTGTTGACGAGGACAAGGCTGGAGATCACTCTGTCATGCTGATTGAGTCAGAATAACAGACTGGAAGCTTTAAAAGGAGGGTGGTAATTGAAATCATTGTTCTTCCTCTGTCAACCATGGAAACCTGCAAGGAAACACGTGCCGTCATCATTGCTTTGCACAAAAAGGCCTTCACAGGCAAGGATATTGCTGCTGGTAAGATTGCACCTAAATCAACCATTTATCAGCTCATCAAGAACTTCAAGGAGAGAGGTTCAATTGTTGTGAAGAAGGTATCAGGGCGCCGAAGAAAGTCCAGCAAGCGCCAGGACTGTCTCCTAAAGTTGATTCAGCTGCGGGATCGGGGCAACACCAGTGCAGAGCTTGCTCAGGAATGGCAGCAGGCAGGTGTGAGTGCATCTGCACGCACAGTGAGGCAAAGACTTTTGGAGGATGGACTGGTGTCAAGAAGGGCAGCAAAGAAGCCACTTCTCTCCAGGAAAAACATCAGGGACAGACTAATATTCTGCAAAAGGTACAGGGATTGGACTGCTGAGGACTGGGGTAGAGTCATTTTTTCCCCTTTCCGATTGTTTGGGCCTTCCGGAAAACACCTTGTTCGGAAAAGACAAGGTGAGTGCTACCATCAGTCCTGTGTCATGCCAACAGTAAAGCATCCTGAGACCATTCATGTGTGGGGTTTCTTCTCAGCCAAGGGAGTGGGCTCACTCACAATTTTGCCTAAGAACACAGCCATGAATAAAGAATTGTACCAACACATCCTCTGAGAGCAACTTCTCCCAACCATTCAAGAACAGTTTGGTGACGACCAATGCCTTTTCCAGCATGATGGAGCACCTTGCCATAAGGCAAAAGTGATAACTAAGTGGCTCAGGGAACAAAACATCAACATTTTGGGTCCATGGCCAGGAAACTCCCCAGACCTTAATCCCATTGAGAACTTGTGGTCAAGAGGTGGGTGGACAAAAAAAAAAAAAAAAAACTTCTGACAAACTCCAAGCATTGATTATGCAAGAATGGCCTGCCATCAATCAGGATGTGGCCCAGAAGTTAATTGACAGCATGCCAGGGCGGATTGCAGAGGTCTTGAAAAAGAAGGGTCAACACTGCAAATATTGACTCTGCATAAACTGAATGTCATTGTCAATGAAAGCCTTTGACACTTATGGAATACTTGTAATTATACTTCAGTGTACCATAGTAACTACTGACATAAAGATCTAAAACACTGAAGCAGCAAACTTTGTGGAGACCAATACTTGTGTAATTCTCAAAACGTTTTGCCACGACTGTACAGCTGCAACATCGAGAGCATCCTGACTGGCTGCATCACTGCCTGGTACGGCAACTGCTCGGCCTCCGAACGCAAGGCCCATCCAGGACGCTTCCTGCCATCCAGGACCTCTATACCAGGCGGTGTCAGAGAAAGGCCCTAAAAATTGTCAAAGACTCTAGCCACCCCAGTCATAGACTGTTCTCTCTGCTACCGCATGAGAAGCCGTACTGGAGCACCAAGTCTTGGTCCAAAAGGCTTCTCAACAGCTTTTACCCCCAAGCCATAAGACTCCTGAACAGGTAATCAAATGGCTACCCTGACTACAGTAATCATCTTTGACTGTGGACTGTATTATTAAGCATACCGTATGGACTGGTTAGCATAGGATACGTTCCAAATGTTCTATCCATGAGGCTGGGAGAGGCCCAGGCAAGTTTGCTGGTTCATTGATTGTGCAGGCAGCCTACAGAATAACAATAGTGAAGTTGTATTTGATTTTGAATAGTAATAATAGAGCTTATTTTATATATTTAAAATTAATAGGCTGACACGTTACCTTACAGAATATCTCACCAATGTGGCGTGCGTGTCCATCGCCTTCTCTCTCTCTCTCCTTCATTCCTTTCTCGAGTGCGCAGAGAGAGGGGCTCACAACAGTTTAATGAAATAAGTTTTGTTGTGAAAACATGTCAATATCTATTTTGTGGCTTAAGTGGGGTACTGTCTGTTGTTCTTATCAAACTGCAGTTGCGTTCCCGCCTGTGCTATAGGCCAGCATTCAGGTAGGCTACCACCAACTTGTCATATATATTCAACCAAAAATAATGATGCATATCTAAGAATAACAATACGACATAAAGGAACTTTGGGTCCTTGAAAAACACTATATAAGCACCATGTAATAGTATTATTATTGTTATTAATACAATTCTATAAGGAAACAAAAATAACCAATGTGCTTATTAAATCATTTCAAATAAATGATGATGATAACGCTGGAGAGATGGAGACAGAAATAGAATCTTATTCTAGTTCTGTGAGAGATACAGGCACATGCTTCTCTCTCTCACAACAACCACACGTCTGAAAACATACAATGTAGCACAAACCTGAGCCAACCCGAATCAATTCTCAGAATATCAGGTGCACATTAACTTTTTTTAGGGGATGGGAGAATTAACGAGGACGCACCTTGATTTAACTCGGAACGTTTTTATTAGAATATACATTTTGATTCCACAAGAGGTACTGGATCTGGGCAAATAGGTTCCGGAACACAGCAGTCCAGAACTGAGCAACGATGATAGTTGTTATAATACAACTAATCAAATAGATATTTTTCAAATGGCAGGTTTTACATTGTGGGACATTGAAGCACTGCAGGAAAACACAGACAACAGAAGCCAGCACAACAATGAATTTGAGATCATTACATCTGATTCTATTGAAGACAAGTCTTCATCCCTGAATATTGAGGCCTCGTTGAAAGAGGGCTAGTTCAGGTTAAGGGTTCTGCCAAGTATCTAATTTAGTGATAATGCCATAGAAGCCGGTGTTTGGAGGATATATTGGACCGGCTTCTCGGGCATTATCACATTTATACAACGGGTTACCAACATATACAAACAATGATTGACATTTTTAATTAAAAAATTTATTTTGATGAATTTATTCATACTATTTAATCCTTCCACGAGATATAGTCCCGACACAAATCTAAGCTTGCTACCCAAGCCGGCTGGTCATTCATTCTATCAGTTCGGTTGCCAGTGACGCGACCCAGCCGTTAAGTCTTTTTGTTCTGTATCTATGGACACGACCCAGTCGTTCGTTCTAAATGTTGCTAGCTTACTAGCTAGCCAACAACGGCTAACTTACAGTCACGTCAAACATTGTAGCCAGAATAACAGCAAAGTAGCTGCATTTTCATTTGTTTAAGCTGTTTTCTAGTGACAATTAATTGGATAAATCCATAAATGAGCTAATGATGCGCAATTTCACCTGGCATAGAAAATGTGCTCGTCAGGACACTGTTGTTCAGAGGAGCTAGCCAACAACACAGCTAACACTTCACTTCAAGACAGCAAAACTAGCTGCATTTCTTTTAGTTTTACCTGTGTTCTATTTACATTTCTTTGTATATATCCATAAAAATGATGCCAACTGATTCATAATTTCAACTTGCTAAGAAAAGTTGCCTGTCTGTCTATCCTGTCCCCGACTCCCGACATGTTCATTACTATGGGACAGCTGGAGATCAAATTTCAATATTGAAACAATGTTGCAATTGTCGGAGAGACAGACAGCAAGGTTTATACAAATCTCTGCTGTTGAAAACCAAATGCTAGTCTAAAGGAAATGGGAGATAATGTCTAGATGCTTTTTATAGTAGAGATCAAGTTTATAAGTGTCACTACAGACAACCTGGTTTGAATCCACACTGTATCACAACTATAAAGCTGACAAGCAACTCAAATGTTGAGAAACTCTCCTGCATCTTCCGAAGTTCCTATGTGGGCAGGGAGAGTGAGTGGATGGATTGCAGAGAAAGAGAGATCAATGTCCTGAGATCAATCCTCAAGATGATGAAAGACATAACGATTGTCGCGTCTTGACCAAGAGCTCCTGAATCCAGAAGTGGATCATGCTAAGTGTTTTGCTTTTACATCTCTGGACAGTGATGAACCCTATCTGACAGTTCTGTCAAACTACAAGAGAGATTCACCAGAGGGCACCGAGGGCACCTGGGCTATAGCAAGAACCATGGTTTTACATATTTCATGGGACAAACATTTCTATAAGTCTGGAAACTTCACACCTTGGCACACTTGCAAGGATGTATCAGACAAAATGAGAGGACAAGCAAAACTGTTAATTGATTTTGCAGAAGCCAACAAACACAACATGGCCATCAGTTTCCTAGCAGCTGCTATAACAAATGAGCAACATAAAGGTGTCAGTATTTACTTGTTCAAGGAGAGGTTTGACATCAGTGACCAATTGTAACCTCCTTCAAAGCCTGAAAGACCAGCAGAAACTCATGACGGTGCAACAGTCAACATACACTCACCAGACAGTTTATTAGGTAATGGGTCGGATCCCCCTTTGCCTCCAGAACATCTTGAATTCTTCAGGGCATGGAATCTACAAGCCGGAAATGTTCCACAAGGATGTTGGTCCATGCTGACGCGATAGCATCGCACAGTTTCTGCAGATTGGACGGCAGTACACCACCGCCACCAGCATGTACCGTTGACACCAGGCAGGATGGGTCCATGGACTCATGTTGGTTATGCCAAATCCGGACTCTGCCATCATGCATGACTCAACAGGAACCGGGAATCGTCAGACCAGGCAATATTTTTCCACTCCTCAATTGTCCAGTGTTGGTGATCATGTGCCCACTGGAGCCGCTTCTTCTTGTTTTTAGCTGATATGAGTGGACCCCGTTGTGGTCATCTGCTACAATAGCCCATCCATGACAAGTATCCGAGATGCCGTTCTGCAAACCATTGTGCCGTTATTTGTCTGTTTGTGGCCCGCCTGTTAGCTTGCACAATTCTTGCCATTCTCCTTGGACCTCCTGTTTTCACCCACAGGACTGCCGCTGAATGGATGTTTTTTGTTCGTCGCACCATTCTCAACCATTCTGTTGTGCGTGAAAAGCCCAGGAGGGCAGTCGTTTCTAAGATACTGGATCTGGCATTCCTGGCACCATGCTCAAAGTCGCTTAGGTAACTCGTTTTGCCCATTCTAATGTTCAATCAATATGTCAGTCCCTCCAGGATTCCACAATCACATAATTCAATGCAAATTCAATCAAAATCAGGTTCGTAATTTTGACCAATTACTGCACTGTTACTGTGAAAAATGGCCCAATCCAACCACACGTCAACATATGGCCTGTCAGCGTATTCACGTGCGAAGATAATGGCTGATTGTTGATGGCTGACAGGCAGTACAATGAACAGAAATAAATCTAATTTGCCAACAAAAATAACAGCTAAAGACGAAACAATTTTCAAATGTTTAACATGAAAGTGGGGGGAAATTGTTGTGCTGGATCACAAGAGAAAGTCGACAATCAACAGTCACATCGAATCAGCAAAGCATATGAGAAGTCAGAACAGTTCCCACAGCAGCGGCAGATCACCATTTACTCCGCTAACCTTGGCTTTAGTAGGGTGGTCGGCACTCTGCTCTCCACAGTCTGTCTATGGAGAGCGCTGTTCAAAGCACTGAGTGCAATTGGTCAGCTTTGAGATGCTCTGTAAAACTTAATATGGATCACAAAAGCACAATGTTTTCTGGATTCTTTTGAAATTGTAATACTGTTTTAAAAGTACATATCAACCACAATAATCTATTTCACAAAAATCACAATCAAGTATTTTGAAGACAACTTATGCAAAAGAAATATCGATCCTCAAATTGAAAGCGATTGATCAGCTTTGAATCTATTTGCTTTTTTTGATAGAGAGAGAGTGGGAATGAGAGGTGCATCGCGTGTTTATAGCAAGCCCCAAGCCTGATGGAGAGGAGAGGTGTGTGAGTGGATTATGACATACGGATATACTGTATATTTTATCTAATTAATTGGTGCAATTGTTATTTTTCAGATTTGTGAAGATTGGGTACACACATGCATTTTTTTATGTTGGAACTCTGCGGCAGATAGCAAGAACCATGGTTTTACCTATTTCATGGGACAAAAGAACACTTCTATAAGTCTGGAAAGTTAACACCTTGGCACACTTGCAAGAATTTGTTTGTTTAGGAAAATAAACAAAATTGAGCACTTTAGATGTTTGTAATTGTTTTTGTATTACGTATTCTGCTTAAAATCATCCTAAAACTGAGCACATGACTTTTTAGTACTTTAAATGAAATTAACGTGAAAAAAAATTCAGAAATACTGCCGCAAAATCAAGCATTTTTGGATGCAGAAATCACAAAGAAATGTAACAAAATCCTGGAGGGACTGATATATAGCAAACCACAGCCACAGCAGTGATTAATTTTCGTGAACAGGTACCTAATAAACTGGCCGGTGAGTCTATATCCACCCACAGGAGGTCACCCACTACCTCGTTGAGTACTGTGTTGATGGCACTTAAATCTTTTGTCTTGCCCATTCACCCTCTGAATGGCACACATACACAATTAATGTCGCAATTGTTATCAAGGCTTGAAAATACTTCTTTAACCTGTCTCCTCCCCTTGATCTACACTGATGTAAGTAGATTTAACAAGTGACATCAATAAGGGATCATAGCTTTCACCTGGATTCACCTGGTCAGTCTATGTCACGGAAAGAGCAGGTGTTCATAATGTTTTGTACACTTAGTGTATAGTGAGCAATATGTTTGGGACATAAAAGAGCAATATCGAATCGCTATACATATAAAATCGTGAGAATCGCAATACATCAATTGCCAACCCTACCACACGGAGGGTTGGGGAGTAACGGATTACATGTAATCCATTAAATGTAACAGATTACCCCAAAACGGCAACTGTAATCATTACGTTACCAGCTAAAATATTGTAATCAGATTACAGATACTTTTGAAAAACTAGATGATTACTTCTAGGATTACTTTTAAATTCAGAAACGGTGTGTGAAAAAATACATGTATATACACCCCCGGTGAAAAGTGTTTTACTTTATTTGCACAATTATTTACATTGTAGAATAAAAGTGAAGACATCAAAACTATGACATAACACATATGGAATCATGTATTAACCAAAAAAGTGTTAAACAAATCAAAATATATTTCAAATAGCCACCCTTTGCCTTGATGACAGCTTTGTACACTCATGGCATTCTCTCAACCAGCCTCATGAGGACCGCCACAGGAATAGAAGACCCAGAAAAACCTCTGCTGCAGAGGATAAGTTCATTAGAGTTACCAGCCTCAGATTGCAGCCCAAATAAATGCTTCACAGAGTTCAAGTAACAGACACATCTCAACATCAACTGTTCAGAGGAGACTGTATGAATCAGGCCTTCATGGTTGAATTACTGCAAAGAAACCACTACTAAAGGACAACAATAATAAGAAGAGACTTGCTTGGGCCAAGAAACACGAGCAATGGACATTAGACCGGTGGAAATTTGTCCTTTGGTCTGGAGTCCAAATTTGAGATTTGTGGTTCCAACCTCAGCCAAATTTAGATGGTTTGGGATGAGTTGGACCGCAGTGAAGGAAAAGCAGCCAATAAGTGCTCAGCATATGTGGGAACTCCTTCAAGACTATTGGAAAAGCATTCCAAGTGAAGCTGGTTTAGAGAATACCAAGAGTGTGCAAAGCTGTCATCAAGGCAAAGGGAGGCTATTTGAAAAATCTCAAATATAAAATATATATATTAAAATATATACTTTTTTGGTTACTACATGATTCCAAATGTGTTATGACATATAGTTTTGAGGTCTTCACTTTTATTCTACAATGTAAAAAATAGTGCAAATAAAGAAAAACTCTTGAATGAGTACTATTCCAAACTTTTGACCGGGGGTGTATATTACATATTTTACCACAGGAGCCCACTCTCAATAAGTGTACAGTAGATGGCCTGCTGCCGCTAGGCTAATCATCAGATGAGGGTAGGTAGGAGGCCATGATTAATACAAGTTAAGATAGCTGGTTAGACTAACTTACCAATCTAAAAAGTGTTAGCTGAAAAGGCTAATTGAGTCAGTGACTGACATAACAAGAGAAAAACGGCTGATGCACAACATTTCTAAATGTCACCTTGTGTATCCTACTATTCTAACTCAACAGTAAGTTGAGACGCCGACTGAATTATATATATAGTGCTTTCGGAAAGTATTCAGACCCCTTGACTTTTTCCACATTTTGTTACGTTACAGCCTTATTGTAAAATGTATTAAAAATAATAATAATCCTCAGCAATCTACACACAGTACCCCATTACGACAAAGTGAAAACAGGTTTTTAGAAATGTTTGCAAAGTAAATATTAAAAGTAAAACAGAAATACCTTATTTACATTAGTATTCAGACCCTTTGCTATGAGACTCAAAATTGAGCTCAGGTGCATCCTGTTTCCATTGATCATCCTTGAGATGTTTCTACAACTTGATAGGAGTCCACCTGTGGTAAATTCAATAGATTTGACATGATTTGGAAAGGCACACACCTGTCTATATAAGGTCCCCCAGTTGACAGTGCATATCAGAGCAAAAACCAAGCCGTGAGGTCGAAGGAATTGTCCGTAGCACTCCAAGACACGATTGTTTCGAGGCACAGATCTGGGGAAGGGTACCAAAACATTTCTGCAGCATTGAAGTTCCCAAGAACACAGTGGCCTCCATCATTCTTAAATGGAAGAAGTTTGGAACCACCAAGACTCTTCCTAGAGCTGGCCGCCTGGCCAAACTGAGCAATCGGGGGAGAAGGGCCTTGGTCAGGGAGGTGACCAAGAACCCGATGGTCACTCTGACAGAGCTCTAGAGTTCCTCTGTGGAGATGGGAGAACCTTCCAGAAGGACAAATCAGGCCTTTATGGTAGAGTGGCCAGACGGAAACCACTCCTCAGTAAAAGGCACATGACAGCCTGCTTGGACTTTGCCAAAAGGCACCTAAAGACTCTCAGACCATGAAAAACATGATGAAACCAAGAAACCAAGATTTAACCATTTGGTCTGAATGGCAAGTGTCACGTCTGTGGGGATGTTTTTCAGCGGCAGGGACTGGGAGACAAGTCAGGATCGAGGCAAAGATGAACAGAGCAAAGTACAGAGAGATCCTTGATGAAAACCTGCTCCAGAGCTACCAGGATCCTCTTTCCCATCATGCTTTTAGGGAACGAGATCATATTGTACATGTATTAACCAATTCCAGTCCTTTCCAATTGAAAATCCAATTATTATTTTATTTTATAAATCTATAAGACGGAAATTCGTCACAGTGATGGAGAACTTAACCCCCTGCATGATAGCCTTAGTAAACCTGAGTGTTGTGCTATTTTCACACAATGGTTGGTATGTCGCTGGAAATAACGAATAGAAGGTTCAAAAGTGGTCGAATGGGCCTTCAAAGATTTAGCGTGTGTTTTTGGCAGTGGTGGGGATGTACCTGCTGAGGGGGGTAGCTGTGCAGCTGGACAAAGAGCAGGAAGTGTAGCCACTGGCTGTCGGCTGCGCAGTGGCGCGTGTACACGCTGCTCAGGGGCAGGGCATGCAGCTGGCAAAACTGTACGGGCAGAGCCCACTCCTGACCTGCCTCGTAGGATGACCTGGAGAGGGGATGCAGAGTTGAACACACTCGCACAACAAACGCATAAAACTAAGGGATATATTTACTTGTACCAAACTGTGTGTACGAGAGTGTTTCCTCTCGACCCTATACACTTGTTGAGATCCAACAGTATTTGACAGGTGTAAAGCAATATGGTAATATCACCACCTTGCCCTCTGACAGGCTAGGTGTATGTTTCACCATTTTGCTTTTATCAATCAGATCTCAAGTCCATTGGGCATAGGGTCTAGAGGTCAATTTGGGATTGGGCCTGTGCCTAACCTGCTGATGCCCTTCCTCTCCACACTGTCCTGCACAGCTGCCTCCAAGTAAGAGAGCAGCTCCTCCGCTGCCTCCCTCTCCAACTCCACCAGCTTACTGCCTTTAGCTGCTGAAACACAGAAAAGGTCAATTAAACGTCAGTGTGATTTGTGTGTGTGTCTTTGCAAATGTGCACACGTGTGTATGTGTAGGTTTACCCAGTAAGTCTTTAAGGGAGAACGTGCTGGTCCCTCCAGGCCTCTGGCTCCAGTGTCGGAAGATCAGACTGAAGGCTTTGAGGTCCACCCGCAGCTTTAGGCTACACACGCCCAGGAGCTCGCAGAAACACACACATGCAGCTGCCACAGAGGGAACGCTGAAATTCAGCATGGCCAGGCTGTAAGCCTGCTCTGCCGCATGACTGAGCCTGACATTGGGAAAGGGTATATAACATGTTACAATACAATATACACTAAGTGTTCAAAACATTAGGAACACCTTTCCATGACATACTGACCAGGTGAATGCTATGATCCCTTATTGATGTCACCTGTTAAATCCACTTCAAATCAGTGTAGATGAAAAGGAGACAGGTTAAAGAAGGATTTTTAAGTCTTGAGACATGGATTGTGTATGTGTGCCATTCAGAGGGTGAATGACAAAATATTTAAGTGCTTTTGAACGGGGTATTGTAGTAGGTGCCAGGCGCACCAGTTTGTGTCGAACTGCAACGCTGCTGGGTTTTTAAGCTCAACAGTTTCCCATGTGCATCAAAAAGGGTCCACCACCCAAAGGACATTCAGCCAACTTGACACAACTCTGGGAAGCATTTGAGTCAACTTAGGCCAGCATCCCGGTGGAACGCTTCCGACACCTTGTAGAGTCCATGCCCCAACAAATTAAGGCTGTTCTGAGGGCAAAAGGGTGTGCATCTCAATATAAGGAAGGTATTACTAATGTTTTGTACACTCTGTGTACATGACTGTTGTATACCGGGTTGTTCTATATATATTATGTATGGGCTCCCGAGTGGCGCAGCGGTCGAAGGCACTGCATCTCAGTGCTAGAGGCGTCACTGCAGACCCTGGTTCGATCCCGGGTTGTTTCATAACCAGCCGTGATTGGGGGTCCCATAGGGCGGCGCACAATTGGCCCAGCATCGTCCGGGTTAGGGGAGGCCGTGATAGGCCGTCATTGTAAATAAGAATTTGTTCTTAACTGACTTGCCTAGTTAAATAAAGGTTAAAAAAGATATATAAAAAAATGTAAAATATGTTCTGAGCTACAACATATGCAAAAATTAAGAACATTTGAGTTTACATGTTTTTTAATAATAATACAATTGATTTTTTAATAATCAAATATTTTGTAACCCTGTTTGTAAGCTTTCAAATGATATGTAATTACTTATCTTTTTCAGTGATTAAGACATGGATGTCTCATGGTAGGGTGGTGTATGCAAAATGGGTCAACTTTGAGCACATCCATCTCCTGAATGTTTTGGCATTCAGGTCAAACCATTTTTTGGATGACCACTTCTACAACAGGAAAAAATCTATTGAAAGTTTCATTCAAATTTAAAAAGGTGTATGTTGAAAAAGTGAATAAAGGTTCAAATGAAATACTGAGAACATATAGTGCACAATAAAAGGGTGCATTTGAAGTGAAAAAACTGCAAGAGAGAACTTGAATGTTCAAAATGTCTGCCACCTAAGAGTAACAACGACAACAGAGGGAAAAGTTAAACAAGGATAAGTGCTTGCCCAAGCTTCTTGTTTTTATGTTGAATTTCATTACCTCAACAAGTCTCAAATAATTCAGTTAGTGTCGTTAAGGCACTGAGGAAGGCGTCTGCTTGTCCCCTGATAAACCTCAATCTGAGTGCTTCGTTTTTTGTTTCCAGGCATAGTCATCATGTCCTGAGGTAAGATGTTTTTGGGGATGTACTCAGCTTAATGCAAAACATTTTGTCTTTGCAGTGTGCCGTCTGTGTAACTCCTAACAGAGTACGATATACTCACTGTGACTTCACTTCGTTGGAGTTGGCTAGCTGTTGGACGAGAAACGTTCCGTAGGCGAACGATGGTCGTCCGTGACACAGATAGTACAGGAAGTCTAGGTTCTCGATGAGGGCGTATTTACTGACGAGGTGAGGACTAGAGAAATGGGGCAGCTCCTCTGAGGTCTCTATTGAGGGAGAACATGACATATCACACAATGTTTATTCAGAAGTGAGTTTAAATATTTTTTTCAGAAAAGAGATCCTTGGCCTGTTCTTTCAGGGAAATACCTACCGGTGGAGCCTAGTGTATTGGCAGACTGCCACCCGAACAGTCGAGACAGATCCAATGGATGTAAAGACTAAAAGGAAAGACAAGTCAAATATATAAAAAATACTTCCGCTGCATACAAAGTCTTTATTCACACCACCATGTACACATAGTCCATAACAAGTGCCTTCGGACGAACAACATTTCCTTTGAAAGCACATTGCTCAGCAACTCCACAAGTTTCTCCACTTTAATTATGCCCTATTGAAACTGTGGGAAAAACTGAAAACAACTTAACTTGCAGTAGTCCGCTACAGAGTTCTAATTGGGAGTCTGCCTGCAGTCAATAACAGCTTGGATGGAATGACTTATCTAAATGTATTTTCCAGCAAAATATTAGTGAACTAGTTTCATACCTCATGAGGATAAAAGTGGAGCCAGGCATGTCCACCATTCATTAAAGTGATTGCTCCCTGCTGTCTGTAGCCTGAGGGGAAGCTAGCTGTCCGAGCGCTAGCTGTTTAGCCTTTAAGCGGTGCAAAGGCAATTACTGTACCGCAGAAAAAAAGTGCAGGCCAGACCAGACATAAGCTATCTGATGCAGACACATTGATGAGTTTCAAGGCTAATACAGACTCAAAGTCAAAGTTTACCTCCAAAGCTGTGATAGTGTGTTCAGTGCCATGCTGTGAATCCCAAGAGGCAGTGTGTAACACGCTGTGAAGAGGCTTTGTGCTTCTCTGTAATGCTATGATTGGAGCCTAGGGACTTTGTGTGCTCAGTGCCGAGCTGAATGCTAATGTGTAGTCAGTACCAAACCCTATTATTCAGATCCTTTATGCATGCAAGTTACTGTGTGATTTCTAAACATTGCAAAACACACATGTAGACAAGACATTTAGCTAAAAGATGATCTGGACGGTATGGATGTGGTAGAGTACCTGCATGAGGTGGTAGATGGAGATATCGGATGTGGTGGCGGTGGTCCCTCGGGGTCCGCTAACAGGGAAGAGCGCTGCCTTGAGTTTGGGGTAGGGGCTCAGGGCCATCTTCAGTAGCTGGGGATCCACCCTCGACACAGAGCTCCCAGCCCTCTCCCCCTGACTCACCACCTAAACAACACAGAGACAGGAAAACTCAAACGCATATATACACACCAATCCTAGTGTTTGTGAGCGTGCTCGTTTCCAGACCCGCCTGGGCTGTGTCTTTCCCGTCCTTGGAAAATCCCTTTGGGCTGGGGTCGGGAGCGGAATTCTATTTGTATTTATTAAGGATCCCCATTAGCTGCTGCCAAGGGGTCCAGCAACATTGAGGCAGCTACGAACAATACAAAATATTACATGACAAAACCTTTCATAAAACTTTTCACAACACATTACGTGTGTTCCCTCAGGCCACTACTCTACTACCACATACATGTGTCTCGAGGTGGGTGGGGTAGTAGCCAAATGATACACTGTTTTGTTTGTACATTAAATGTGCTATCTATGTGCCTGTCCGTTCTCAGGACAAAAATACTATGAGGTTTACTTCCATGTCGATGTATCTTCCTCATAACAATGGATGTTTGTTTTATTTTTCTATAAAAACGAGATAAACATTTGTAAATAGGCTTTACTCTCTCCCTTTTTCCACACAGTTTTTGCTACTCTTTAAAAAATGTCTCTGTAAATTTAACCCATTTACATCTTCTTTGGGAGGGGAGGGGGAGCCAAGAAAACCCCAGCTACAGAGCATGTCGGGCGGGAAACACGGTTTTAATATTGTACAGGGGGAGCTGTGGGTCAGGAAGTGCAGAGCACAAGCCAACTTTGCTTTTCCAGTCTCCAAAGTGCCCTTTTGGGTGGTGGCAGTGCTTAATTTGAGCCGTATTCTGTTCCGGCAACTCAGTTTTGGATTGTTTCGTTCCGGAACCCATTTGCCAGGATCCGGTACCTCTTGTGACATGAAACATTATTTTCACTCTTTGCAATGTAAAAATTATAATAAAAGCAATTAGTTAGTTAATTAAAGTTGATCCTCTGTAATTCTCCTGGCTGCCACCTAAAAAAAACACGTACTGTAAATGTGAAACCAGTGCCTGATATTCTAAGATCTGATTTGTGTCGGGCTGGCTCGGGTTTATGGTTTACGCAACATTGTAGTCTACATAGGCTAACGCATGGCCATTGCTGTGGTGTGAGAGAGAAGAGCGCCTGTATCTCACAGAACTAGAAGGAGATTCACTTTCTATGATATCTCTCCCTGTTCTGATAGACATGAGCCTGCAACTCTCATCTCTCCAGCGTTGCACTTAATCATTTATTTCCTTACAGAATCATAGCCGCGTTAAGGGTGCTGGAGGCATCGCAGAACCCCTGATGAATCAAAATACATTTTAGGTTATAGAATTAAGTTATAGAACAAGTTACAGAATTACTGTTGTAAAACACAGATCCTGCTGAAAAGAGAAGACTCATATGTCTGTAGGCTACCAAGTTTTCAAGTTCCAAATAGACCTATAGACCTATTGAACTTTAGCAAGCACCTCTCTATTCTACTGCTCTATGCCAGTGCGCAAAAGCAATGATAATGCATATGTGAAATAAAAATAAAAGTGATATTTTTTCATGCGTTCCGCCAGCACCTCCCAATTGACAAATTAAACACTGTGTGCTGGTATAATTTCCCCCAAAAATGTTTATTTCTTATTACTGTTTGGAACCAAAATGTCCGCATGTCATCATGAAATTGTCAAGTTTGCCACCCTCTACCCAGTCCGTTGGTTGCGCCTATTGATCTGCCCTGTTTGGAGCTTACACGGTTGCGATCATCTTCCTACAGCCAAGACAACGCAGGAGTGGCTTCGGGACAAGCATCTGAATGTCCTTGAGTGGCTCAGCCAGACCCCGGACTTGAACCCGACCGAACATCTCTGGAGAGACCAACCTGAGACCAACTCTGTCCAACCTGACAGAGTTTGAGAGGATCTGCAGAGAGGAATGGGAGTAAATCCCCAAATACAGATGTGCCAAGCTTATAGCGTCATACCCAAGAAGACTCAAGGCTGTAATCGCTGCCAAAGGTGCTTCAACAAAGTACTGAGTAAAGGGTCTGAATACTTATGTAAATCTAAAAACCTGTTTTTGCTTTGTCCTAACAGAGTATTGTGTGTGGATTGATGAGGGGAAAAAACTATTTAATCCATTTTAGAATAAGGCTGTAACGTAACAAAATGTGGAAAAAGTGAAGGTCTGAATACTTCCCAAATGCACTGTATATTTAGTAGGCTATTGGCTACTCAAACTTTTACCAGCTGCATAGGTTTAAACTTTATGGCCTGTGTATGGTCTAAAAGAATTAGCCTGAATTAATGTAATAATTAACCTATAATTAACAGTATTATCGTAAACAAATACCTGCTTGCACTTTGGCAAGCTGTCCATCTACCGGGTTGTTGTCCTCCTTGTCGACAATGACTACTAAATTAATTAATTAATCCAAAGAATCCTTCCAAAATCTGGGATTTCACTCGTGCATGAACTGTTTCCACGGTGATATATTCCACCATCATAGCTTTTCTTTTTATTTCTCCTGTTACGCTAGCCATTTTCGCATATTGTCGCGTGGAAAATAAGCTCTGCGCGTGGACAAATTAAGAATGTTTCAGCACCACACAAATAATGGAAAGTTTCCTGCTCCACTCTGTGTGGCTGGTAACCTAGGCTATTTCTGCATTACCGCTCACATAATAGAATCAGCAAAACGATTCAACACAACAAGCTCCTGGGTTTGTAAAAAATATATATATTTTTTTATTTGGGTGGAGTGGCCTAGCCAGGTCTGGAGACTGGCTAGGCCACTCCAGGACCTTGAGATGCTTCTTACAGAGCCACTCCTTAGTTGCCCTGGCTGTGTGTTTCGGGTCGTTGTCGTGCTGGAAGACCCAGATCTTCAATGCTCTTACTGAGGGAAGGAGGTTGTTGGCCAAGATCTCGCGATACATGGCCCCATCCATCCTCCCCTCAATACGGTGCAGTCGTCCTGTCCCCTTTGCAGAAAAGCATCCCCAAAGAATGATGTTTCCACCTCCATGCTTCACGGTTGGGATGGTGTTCTTGGGGTTGTACTCATCCTTCTTCTTCCTCCAAACACAGCGAGTGGAGTTGAGACAAAATAGAGCTTTTTGGTCTAATCAGACCACATGACCTTCTCCCATTCCTCCTCTGGATCATCCAGATGGTCATTGGCAAACTTCAGACAGGCCTGGACATGCGCTGGCTTGAGCAGGGGGACCATGCGTGCGCTGCAGGATTTTAATCCATGACGGCGTAGTGTGTTACTAATGGTTTTCTTTGAGACTGTGGTCCCAGCTCTCTTCAGGTCATTGACCAGGTCCTGCCGTGTAGTTCTGGGCTGATCCCTCACCTTCCTCATGATCATTGATGCCCCACGAGGTGAGATCATGCATGGTGCCCCAGACCGAGGGAGATTGACCGTCATCTTGAACTTCTTCCATTTTCTAATAATTGCACCAACAGTTGTTGCCTTCCCATCCCAGCCTTGTGCAGGTCTACAATTTTATCCCTGATGTCCTTACACAGCTCTCTGGTCTTGGCCATTTTGGAGAGGTTGGAGTCTGTTTGATTGAGTGTGTGGACAGGTGTCTTTTATACAGGTAACGAGTTCAAACAGGTGCAGTTAATACAGGTAATGAGTGGAGAACAGGAGAGCTTCTTAAAGAAAAACTAACAGGTCTGTGAGAGCCGGAATTCTTACTGGTTGGTAGGTGATCAAATACTTATGTCATGCAATAAAATGCAAATTAATTATTTAAAAATCATACAATGTGAATTTCTGGATTTTTGTTTTAGATTCCGTCTCTCACAGTTGAAGTGTACCTACGATAAACATTACAGACTTCTACATGCTTTGTAAGTAGGAAAACCTGCAAAATCGGCAGTGTATCAAATACTTGTTCTCCCCACTGTACGTTGAACTAGCATAGAGCCATGTAACACTAGTATAGCTAACAAAGAATGAGAAATTACGTGTATCATGGAATGTGAAGGGAATAGTTCACTTTTTGAAGCATTACAAATTATTTACTCATGGGAATAATTTGAAAGCAAAGATAGCATTCTTTCAGGAGATTAATCTACTCCTGTTAAAACAGTTCATGGAAAGGCCAGACTTTTTGCTCATGATACCAAAGAAGGGCTAGTGGGACAGCAATTTTGATTAAGAGTAATGCCTCCTTTACTTCTGAACATGTTTTTTCAGATCCAGATAGCAGGAATCTTATTGTTACGGGATAACTTAATAATATCCCTGTAGTGCTGGTGAACGTATACAGTGGTGCAAAAATGTATTTAGTCAGCCACCAATTGTGCAAGTTCTCCCACTTAAAAAGATGAGAGAGGCCTGTAATTTTCATCATAGGTACACTTCAACTATGAGAGACAAAATGAGAAGAAATAATCCAGAAAATCACATTCTAGGATTTTTTATGAATTTATTTGCAAATTATGGTGGAAAATAAGTATTTGGTCACCTACAAACAAGCAAGATTTCTGGCTCTCACAGACCTGTAACTTCTTCTTTAAGAGGCTCATCTGTCCTCCACTCGTTACCTGTATTAATGGCACCTATTTGAACTTGTTATCAGTATAAAAGACACCTGTCCACAACCTCAAACAGTCACACTCCAAACTCCACTATAGCCAAGACCAAAGAGCTGTCAAAGGACACCAGAAACAAAATTGTAGACCTGCACCAGGCTGGGAAGACTGAATCTGCAATAGGTAAGCAGCTTGGTGTGAAGAAATCAACTGTGGGAGCAATTATTAGGAAATGGAAGACATACAAGTCAAGTCAAGTCAAGTCAACTTTATTTATAAAGCGCTTTCAAAACCATTAAAATGGACCAAAGTGCTGTCCATGAGTAATAAATAACTCCAAAGTTACACAAAAATTACAATAACTCTAGAATACACATTAAAAAAAACATCAACACATGACACCATTAAATCAAACATATAATCACTCACAGTTCTCAGACCCATTCAAACGTCATAAGCTTGATGGAATAAGTAAGTCTTCAAGTCCTTTTTAAAAGTATCTATGCTTGGCAAGGATTTCAAAGATAGCGGCAACTCATTCCAAAGTGCAGGGGCCGCAACAGAAAAGGCGCGATCTCCACTACGCCTCAAGCGAGATCGTGGGACGGTTAAAAGCATGTTCTGAGAAGAACGTAGATGACGTTGAGACTGATATGGGATTAACATGTCCTTTATATATTCAGGAGCTCGATCATGTAATGCTTTAAAAACAAACGTTAATACCTTGTATTGTATTCTAAATTTGACAGGTAGCCAGTGAAGGGTTATCAATAAAGGTGTTATGTGATCTCGTTTTCTGGTATTTGTTAAAAATCTCGCTGCAGCATTTTGAACGTACTGAAGACGAGTAACCAGTGATTCACTTATGCCTAGATAAAGAGCATTACAATAGTCCAACCGGGTTGAAACAAAGGCATGCAGAACAAACTCCAAATCCTTGTAAAAAAGGATGGGTTTTAATTTTGCCAATTTTCTCAACTGAAAAAAAGATGATTTCACGACGCTATTAACTTGACGATCAAAGCGCATTT
Organism: Thymallus thymallus; assembly: GCA_023634145.1. Lineage (NCBI taxonomy): Eukaryota > Metazoa > Chordata > Actinopteri > Salmoniformes > Salmonidae > Thymallus > Thymallus thymallus. Next base: position 8,731,617 of record CM042413.1, read on the forward strand.
CAGAATCGAAAAATACTCCGAGGTTCTTCACATAACTCATATTATTGGACAATAGTCCACAATTTCCAGCCAGGCTATTCCCAAGCTGTTTGTTCCCAAACATAATAAACTCAGTCTTATCTTCATTTAATTGTAAAAAATTATTTGTTAGCCATCCCTTTACCTCAGTCAAGCACTTATAAAAATTAGTGAGAGATACACAGCCATCACACTCCAAAGGAAAGTACAGCTGTAAATCATCAGCATACAAGTGATATTTAATATTATGTTGCTTAAAGATGGAACCAAGGGGTAACATATATAACGAAAACAAAGTCGGACCAAGGATTGAACCCTGAGGAACCCCCCAAGAAATATTAGCGGATGTAGAGACATGATTTCCAATTTTGACAGAACATGTCCTGTCATGCAAATAAGAGGAGAACCACTTAAGGGCTACGCCATTGATCCCTACATAATCTCTGAGGCGTTCTATTAAAATTGTGTGATCTAGAGTATCGAAGGCTGCACTTAAGTCTAACATCATTAAGGCAACATTTTTCCCAGAGTCAATACTTAAAAAAATATCATTTGTAACCTTTAATAATGCTGATTCTGTGCTATGTTTGGTCCTAAATCCAGACTGAAAAATATCCATTATGTTGTTTCCCATCAAAAAATCTGTAAACTGATTATGGACATACAAGACCACTGATAATCTCCCTCGATCTGGGGCTCCACGCAAGATCTCACCCCGTGGGGTCAAAATGATCACAAGAACGGTGAGCAAAAATCCCAGAACCACACAGGGGGACCTAGTGAATGACCTGCAGAGAGCTGGGACCAAAGTAATAAAGGCTACCATCAGTAACACACTACGCCGCCAGGGACTCAAATCCTGCAGTGCCAGACGTGTCCCCCTGCTTAAGCCAGTACATGTTCAGGCCCGTCTGAAGTTTGCTAGAGAGCATTTGGATGATCCAGAAGAGGATTGGGAGAATGTCATATGGTCAGATGAAACCAAAATATAACTTTTTGGTAAAAACTCAACTCGTCGTGTTTGGAGGAGAAAGAATGCTGAGTTGCATCCAAAGAACACCATACCTACTGTGAAGCATGGGGGTGGAAACATCATGCTTTGGGGCTGTTTTTCTGCAAAGGGACCAGGACGACTGATCCGTGTAAAGGAAAGAATGAATGGGGCCATGTATCGTGAGATTTTGAGTGTGAACCTCCTTCCATCAGCAAGGGCATTGAAGATGAAACGTGGCTGGGTCTTTCAGCATGACAATGATCCCAAACACACTGCCCGGGCAACGAAGGAGTGGCTTCGTAAGAAGCATTAAGGTCCTGGAGTGGCCTAGCCAGTCTCCAGATCTCAACCCCATATAAAATCTTTGGAGGGAGTTGAAAGTCCGTGTTGCCCAGCGACAGACCCGAAACATCACTGCTCTAGAGGAGATCTGCATGGAGGAATGGGCCAAAATACCAGCAACAGTGTGTGAAATCCTTGTGAAGACTTACAGAAAACGTTTGACATCTGTCATTGCCAACAAAGGGTATATAACAAAGTATTGAGATAAACTTTTGTTATTCATTAAAAATCCTACAATGTGATTTTCTGGATTTTTTTTCTCATTTTGCCTAGTTAAATAAAGGTTAAATAAAAAAATATCCATTTTTTCGACTTTAGTTGCAGAGATTCAGAGAGGGCTGCAGTCTTTGGAGAGTGCTGCAAAGCAGATTAGGAGAGCATACACATATATACTGTACATCCAGAAGTAGCAGAGTTGCTGAGGGAGGATGAAGATGCTGTCACAGACATTTATATAGCGTTTGATGGCACTTGGTACAAGAGAGGATTCACTTCCAACTATTCTCCCATTGTGTCTCCAATTCTTCCCTGCAGATCCTCTAAAGCTCTGTTAGGTTGGTTGGGGAGTGACGCTGCACAGCTATTTTCAGGACTCTCAGGTTCAAGTTCGGGCTCTGGCTGGGCCACTCAAAGACATTCAGAGACTTGTCTCGAAGCCACTCCTGCATTGCCTTGACTATGAGCTTAGGGTCATTGTCCTGTCCTATCCTGACTAGTTTCCTAGTCCCTGCCGCTGAAAAACATCCCCACACCATGCTTCACCGTGGGGATGGTGACAGGTTTCCTTCAGACATGACGCTTTGCATTCAGACCAGAGAATCTTGTTTCTCAAGTCACAATACGCATCTCATCATCCTCCCTGAGTGCATCCAGTGTCACCAAAGTGCTGTCAAGAGACAATCTGTCCATCATATTTGGTATAGCAGTGGCACACTCGTTAAATGTGGCTTCTGCCATACTGGCTGCTGCGTCAATGCGACTTTTGCCCACAAAGACTGTTTTGGGACATCTCGACCATATTACAGAGTTTATACAGTGCATTCGGAAAGTATTCAGATCCCTTGACTTTTTCCACATTTTGTTACATTACAGCCGTGTTCTAAAATGTATTAAGTAAAACATTTTCCTCATCAATTAACACACAATACCCCATAATGACAAAGCTACAACAGTTTTTTTATACATTTTTGCAAATGTATTAAAAAGAAAAAGCAGATACCTTATTGACATAAGTATTCAGACCCTTTGCTATGAGACTCGAAATTGAGTTCAGGAGTATCCTGTTTCCATTGATCGCCCTTGAGATGTTTCTACAACTTGATTGGAGTCCAGCTGTGGTAAATTCAATTGATTGGACATGATTTGGAAAGGCACACACCTGTCTATATAAGGTCCCACAGTTGACAGTGCATGTCGGAGCAAAAAAAAAGCCATGAGGTCGAAGGAATTGTCCGTAGAGCTCCGAGACAGGATTGTGTCGAGGCACAAATCTGGGGAAGGGTACAAAACATTTATGCAGCATTGAAGGTCCTCAAGAACACAGTGGCCTCCATCATTCTTGAATGGAAGAAGTTTGGAACCACCAAGACTCTTCCTAGAGCTGGCCACCCGGCCAAACTGAGCAAACGGGGGAGGAGGGCCTTGGTCAGGGAGGTGACAAAGAACCCGATGGTCACTCTGACAGAGCTCTAGAGTTCCTCTGTGGAGATGGGTGAACCTTCCAGAAGGACAACCATCTCTGCAGCAATCCACCAATCAGGCATTTATGGTGGAGTAGCCAGACGGAAGTCACTCCTCAGCAAAAGTCACATGACAGCCCGCTTGGAGTTTGCCAAAAGGCACCTAAAGACTCACAGACCATGACAAACAAGATTCTCTGTTCTGATGAAACAAAGATTGAACTCTTTGGCCTGAATGCCAAGCGTCACGTCTGGAAGAAACCTGGCACCATCCCTACTGTGAAGCATGGTGGTGGCAGCATCATGCTGTAGGGATGTTTTTCAGTGGCAGGGACTGGGAGACTAGTCAGGATCGAGGAAAAGCTGAATGGAGCAAAGTACAGAGAGATCCATGATGAACCTGCTCCAGAGTGCTCAGGACCTCAGATTGGGGCGAAGGTTCAACGACCCTAAGCACACAGCCAAGACAAAGCAGGAGTGGCTTCGGGACAAGTCTCTGAATGTCCTTGAGTGGCCCAGCCATTGACTGGACTTGAAAACAGCTGTGCAGCAACACTCCCCATCCAACCTGACAGCTTGAGAGGATCTGCAGAGAAGAATGGGAGAGAACTCTCCAAATACAGGTCTGCCATGCTTGTACCGTCATACCCAATAAGACTTGAGGCTGTAATCGCTGCCAAACGTGCTTCAACAAAGTACTGAGTAAAGGGTCTGAATACTTATGTAAATATTTAACATTTTTGATGAGGGGGAAAAAAAACTATTTAATCAATTTTAGAATAAGGCTGTAACCTAACAAAATGTGGAAAAAGTAAAGGGGTCTGAATATAGTTCCGTGTAGCTCAGATAGAGCATGGCGCTTGCAATGCCAGGGTTGTGGGTTCGATTCCCACGGGGGACCAGTATGAAAGAAGTATGAACATGCACTAACTAACTGTAAGTCGCTCTGGATAAGAGCGTCTGCTAAATGAATAAAATGTAAATGTTATATAAGGCTTTAGGGGAGAGAGAGAGAGAAGTCCAGACCTGGTCGATGCCACCCGGGGCAAACATGATGGTAGCGAGGGCCAGGAGACTGTGTCCTTCCAGGAGCATGCTGCTAACCATGGCCTGGCTGCCTGGGATGAGGACCTGGGCACTGGTCAGACTGGCCTGGAACACGCGCTCTGGATCTACACGACAGAGACACACAATTATTTTTATGGTAATTAATGACTCGTCAAACTGCATGGAACAAAATGTTCTTTGTCATTATGAAAAAGTTAAAACCCAAATATGACTGCATGACATCCGCAGCCTGGTGTTCCAAATAGCATACCTGCTCTATACCAATAACCCCATCAGTTTAAACATGTATTTATGATATGCCAATCTAGCAAACCAGGCAACTGAAACTTTCCAACAGTGTTTTAGTTCGTTGTTAGCTTGCTAGCCAGTTTAAATGATAACCTGAACATATATCGCAATGTTTTGACTGTTGACAACTTCTATTTTAACAGAAAAAATATCACACTACAAGATTATTATGTACAAGGTAATGGCGAGCTAAAAATAGCTAAACTTATGGTTGTGAATGTGATGAAATAAAAGCTTTGCATTTTGTATGAGAAATTTATAACTTCTAGATGCTGTCAAAGTCAGGTTACCGTGAAAATGGTCCCAATGACAGGTTCAAAGTTGAAAATGTTTCATGCCTATGCAACAAGGAAAATGACAGTTGCATCGATGATGGTCTACAGACAGTCGGCATGAGTATAAGTTACATTTTGTTTTGGCCAACGACACTTGTCACATTCTAAATGGTCTAGAGACATCTCGTAAGACAGACTATAAACCTACCCTAAGGCAGTCTTAAGGACCAACAATAAAACGTGACATACCACATAACTATTGTCTATCTATCTATTGTTCCCTTGCATACAGTAGATAGAAAAACTGCCATACCTGAGAGGTCTCTGGTAATCTCTTGCATTTTCACCAGCATTTCAAACCATGGGTGACTTTCATATAGACCATTATCAGCTAGAGCAGGGCAATTCCTGGGTGTCAACCTGATACAGAGAAAGAAAACAAAGATGGAGCACGAGCAATACAAACAAAGTATATTTCACGAATGCAGTGTCATCTGAGCCGCAAATAGTTTAAATTGGAGATTATTTTCATTGTCAAACAAACACTTTCAAAACCAAGATCAGTAAGCTCCTACAATACAAGAAACATTAGCTGAATCTCAAACCGAACACAAGTCAACCTCAATGGCTAGTTGTCGAGTGATCGAGGGCTCCACTGTGACTTTCGGCAGCCTCCCTACAGTTGTAACCATGAATCATAGCGTGTTACCTCGCAACCACATAGCCACTACTAAATTCATAGTCATAGTCATAGTAGCACAGTGCCCCTGGAGCAAATTAGAGTTAAGTGCCTTCCTCAAGGGCACAAAGACAGATTTTTCACCTTGTTGGCTCGGGTATTTGAACCAGCGACCTTTCGGTTACTGGCATAATGCTCTAACCGCAAGGCTACCTGCCGCCCTCAAAATAGTCTGAATTAATCATCAAGAAATCTGTAATTAATTTCAACGTTTTTGCCAAGGTGTTATGCCAGGCGTACAATACACAACTTTAAAATCCTAACATCGCTGAGCTTCTCACATTAAACAACAGTCTTTCCTGTCGTTTTTTTGTCATACCAATGTAATGGTTGGTGTGCACACTGAACGATGTGGCACAGACGGGGGACAAACACTACAAGATTCTTCACTTGGTCGTGAGGATTCTCGATACGACGCTGTCTCGCGAAAACCGTGATTGTTAGATTGTTAACGTAGCTAGAATGAGCTGTGGCTCAAAGCAGCCTCAAAGATTTTCAGTCATTCACGCTCGCCATAGAGAGTTGAAATCTAGCTAATACATTTTTTATAACATTGCTTGTGAACTTCAGAGCTGTAACAATTTTACAATTTGAATTGTTAAAGTATAAACGCATACTAGTAGTAGTCATCGCTCCCGATTGACAGTCTGGGTGATGCAACGTCATCATCTCACTGGCGGGCTCTCATTGGCTATTGCTGATCACTGTTCTCAAAACGTGTCATACGTTGCACATCACACACTACAAGAGCATTATGCCGACAAAATCAAACGTCTGAAAATATTGGGACATCTGGTATGGCTCAAAGACGGGATCAGTAGCCCTCAGATTGTGTCTCTGACCTGCTCTCATTAAACAAGTGTTGAGTAGGCAACGACATGGGGATTTTGTCTCCGATCTCAAAAACTTGTCTGGGACAGCGAACTTGTGGCCAAAATCGTGCAGTCGCCACGTTTATTTAGTTGTTTTTTCAAGGAATCGAAGCGGATAAAACAGGGGGTTTGGGCTTCAATCACAGGCGGATGGTACTATGATCCCCATCAAAATACTGCCTTTAGTTGCACATGTTTACATCCAGCTAAGGAGTTTTGTGCTTGAAGGTGCAGTATTTCTTAAAAGGTATTGTAGCACCTATTTCTCAATGCCACACATTGAATGAAAAACGTAATAAACAGTGGGATACATTTGTGAGAATGAGAATCATCCTTGAGAACTTCCATGGCTTTCAACAATGGACGGAGGGCTTAAGAAAAAAGTTGCAATTCTACATATTTTGCCATGGGTCGGATAGTAAATGTTACAGTTTTACTGTCCTGAATTTTGCCATGACTTATGCGGTGTTCTTATTCTTCTTGACTGTCTGGTTTATATTTTGGTGATTGTTCTCAAAAATGATCTTGTAAAAAAATATATCACCATTATCTTTTCTACATATACTGAACAAAAATATAAACACAACATGTAAAGTGTTGGTCCCAATGTTTCATGAGCTGAAATAAAATATCCCAAAAATTAAACAGCATGATCATTACACAAGTGCACCTTGTGTTGGGGACAATAAAAGGCCACTCGAAAATGTGCAGTTTTTTCACAAAACACAGATGTGTTAAGTTTTGAGGGAGCATTGAATTGGCATGCTGACTGCAGAAATTGAATGTTGATTTCTCTACCATAAGCTGCCTCCAACATCTTTTTAAGAGAATCTGGCAGTACGTCCAGCCGGCCTCACAACCGCAGACCACGTGTAACCACGCCAGCTCAGGACCTCCACATCCGGCTTCATCACCTGCGGGATTGTCTGAGACAAGCCACCCGGACAGCTGATGAAACTGAGGAGTATTTCTGTCTCAAAAAAAAAATATATGACGACCTCCCAGGCCCACCAATGGCTGCGTCCCTGCCCAGTCATTTGAAATCCATAGATTATTTATTTAAATTGACTGATTTCCTCATATGAACTGTAACTCAGTAAATTGTAGCATGTTGCTATTATATTTTTGTTCAGTTTACTTCTGGCACACAGAAGAGCAGTCTTGGTTGAATGACCCGTCTTGAAGCCTGACTGGTTAGGGTCAAGAAGATAATTCTGAGAGAGATAACGAGAAATTTAAATCAGAGACAGCACCCTCAAGTGTTTTGGAAAGAAATGAAAGAAGGGATACAGGTCTATAGTTTTTGACGTCAGTCGGGTGTTGGTTTCTTGAGAAGGGGAGCGACTCGGGCCATTTTGAAGTCAGAGGGGATGCAGCCAGTGATCAGGGATGAGTTGATGAGGAATGGGAGAAGGTGGTCTCCAGAGATGGTCTGGAGAAGGGAGGAGGGGATGGGGTCGAGCGGGCAAGTTGTCGGGCGTACAGACCTCAATAGTCACAGGATGTCATCTGGAGAGATTTTATTCCCATAAAAAAAAATATACATTTGGGAGAGTGGCGGCCACGATTTAGCAGCAGCAGCTCGCCATAAGGGCAAGCAATCGACGCAGGTTTGACAGTTGAGTGCAGCAGACTGGAACCCTGAGTAAGAACAAGCCTTAGACTTAAGTCTCTAGTAGACACAGTAGTCTTGGCCCACCCTGATTTCTCCCGTCCATTCAAAACACAACATTCGTCAGTAAAAAGGTCCCATAACAACCGTCTGCAATGCCTTAGAGAAGGGTTCCCCAATTGGCGGCCCGCCAGCAATATTATGTGGCCCCCCAAATTAATTATGGGGGGGTGGGGGTGAACTGGTGTGGTGGGTTGACACGCATGTTTCCACAGACTTTCCACAGACTTGAACTCTGAATTGCAACACGAGGTGGAGAAGAAAACTCCCCTCCCGGATAATCACTGGTACGGCTGATAAGCTCTCCTAAGTAATTGAAAGGGAATTTAAGTGGGACCATTCTACTACTCTGTTCAAACCATCCTACTACGCTACTCTCATCACCCCACTGGGAACCATCGACATGGCGGGCAAGCCTATCTTCAAAGAAGCATCTTCCAGAGCGAATGGAGCGAGAATAAACTCTGTAGTTCTGTTCAGGACTACCCGACAAGTCAATGGATACTGGACAAATACAGAGGAGAACAATTAGAGCCTTGCGAGCGAGCTGCGAGAAGGCCCAACTCCCTATCCAGGGCGGTCCTGTCCACTGAGAGAGATACACGGTGACCCAGGCATCTGCTGTAGAGGAGAGTAGTTTAAAATAAGTACCAATATTGTGTCTCTGTTGCTCTCTCCCTCTCTTGTAATAAGCAGCCATGTTGTTGTCATTCTGCTAGGGACCAGTTTCAATTGTATTAAGTTTCCAGTCAATAACCGGTACAGTGTGTGTGTGTGTATATTCCCATTTAGTTAGCTAGTAAATAACAAATTAAACCAATTTGTGTAGTACTGAATCATAAGTAAGGCTCCAGTTTGTGCCGATGCAAGGAGGTTACGACGTTCAGAATGATGATATGAGGTTATGATTAATAAGTTGACTGTTTATCGATGTGATAATTAAAATACCTTTTAGAGTTTAATTCGGAATAAAGTAAGTCTTTAAAGAACCGCTCTCTTGGTGCCCCAGATCCTAATGAGTTAATTGTTACATGATTAATTTAAATTGGGTAACAATTAAACATAGTTAGATAATTAGAGATAACAGTCTTCAGATTAATGTTAGTCACGTCATGTGACGTTAGGTAAGTTGATGTATTGAATATTTACATTCATGCACTTCGATATTATTTCGTCTCAGAAGCATTTAACTGCATGTCACTCCCACATCAGCTTAGTTTATTTTACCATTACTAGAGGTATGTATTGTGCACCAATCTGTCCCTTGTATTTCAATATTTTTTTGATAAATAACTAAATAAATTTGCATGTATTATAATCCTTTTCCATGTTAGTGTGTATTGCGATGGTTTATTTGGACTTGCCCAGTAAATGCAACTTTATGGACATTTAGCATTTTGATTATATGCTTGCTAGCTAGCGAGCTACCTCTGTCCACTGTGTACTATGGTTATGCTAGCTATGCTAATGTTAGCATGGACTTTGTGAAAAGTGAAATATGTTTTCGTTTTGTGATCTCCGCATCTTATGTCATAACTGTGTTACAGGCTTTGCTTCAATTACGAGGTTGTGGACTCACACTGATTGGAATCATACTCATTGTTCAGGATGTGTTGCACCGGTCACCTTGCAAGTCAGTTAGTTTAACATGTGCTGGCACAGGTGATATTTAAGCGCTGCAGAGCCAATGCTCCAGTTGGCATAAGTAGGGCTGCTGTGGTGACCATATTACCGTCACACCGGCATTTCACATTCTTAAAATAAAGTTGTGATCCTAACTGACCTAAGACTGGGAATGTTTACTAAGATTAAATGTCAGGAATTGTGAAAAACTGAGTTGAAATGTATTCGGCTAAGGTGTATGTAAACTACCGACTTCAACTGTATTGAAACATAAACCTATTACCTTATCATAAGTAGACATAATCGCAAATTATTAAATCCTTCCAAATGAAAAAAAAAAAAAAAAAATTAGTTACGAATTGAACATAAATGAGTTGACTCTTCACATGGGATGATTTCACTGAACAACAAAAGAAAGGGAATACTGAATGAACCCCAATGCTTCATCGAATCTCCCAAAAACGTGTTCAACTTACATTTGTAAAATGATAGTCTAAAAACTAAAGCTTTGGTTGTTTTCCTCTCAGGCTTCCATGTCTTCTCCCTGGACCTCCTCAATGTCCACCTCTTGAACATCAGACTGTGAGGCCTCATCTTCAGTCACCCATTTTTCATCCCTTGTATTGGTCAGCCTGTTGTGTGCTTTGGTGTGTGTGTTCCCAAACAAAGACCAGTTGTGCTCTGAGGCTGCTGATGTTGGCGGGATTTGGAGGATGATGGAGGCAACAGGGGAAAGAGACTAAGATCCACAAAGTCCCTTCCACCAGATGGCTGATGAGATATGTTGGCACGACTGCCATATTGTATCTCGATCCCAAAGCCCTTACTTGGAAGTGTAGTTTGCCAGAGTGCCAAGAACCTTGCCCTCATCCAGGCCAAGGTGGCGAGATGCTTTTTGATGTATTTCAGAACTGCAGTTTCCTCTGCTTGGAGCAACAGTGAAGTGGGCAGGGCAGTACGGATTTCTTCTCTTACATCTGCAAGCAGAGTCTGAACATCAAACAGGATGGCATTGTCTCCCCCAATCCGTGCAATGGCTACTGCTATAGGTTTCAGGAGTTTCAGGCTGATTACAACTCTCTCCCAAAATACATCATCCAGGAGGATCCTTTTGATGGGGCTGTCCATATCGGCAGACTGTGATATGGCCATTTCATGGAGAGACTACTTTCCCTCCAGGAGACTGTCAAACATGATGACAACACCCCCCCCAACGGGTGTTGCTGGGCAGCTTCAATGTGTGGCTCTTATTCTTCTCACTTGGTGAGGTAGATTGCTGCTATCACTTTATGACCATTCACATACCTAACCATTTCCTTGGCTCTCTTGTACAGTAGAGTGTATCCATTGTTTTCTGTGCCATGATGTCCTTGAGGAGCAGATTCAATGTATGAGCAGCACAGCCAATGGGTGTGATGTGAGGGTAGGACTCCGCCACTTTAGAACAAGCAGCCTTCATGTTAGCAGCATTCTGTCACCAATACCTTCTGTGGTCCAAGGTCATTGATGACTGCCTTCAGCTCATCTGCAATGTAGAGACCGGTGTGTCTGTTGTCCCTTTTGTCTGTGCTTTTGTAGAATACTGGTTGAGCGGTGGAGATGATGTAGTTAATTATTCCTTGCCCACGAACATTCGACCCCCCATCAGAGATGATTGCAATACAGTCTGCTTTCTCTATGATTTGCTTGACCTTCACTTGAACTCTGTTGAACTATGCATCCAGCAAATTAGTAGATAAAGCATGTCTGGTTGGAGGGGTGTATGTTGGGCGAAGAACATTCAGAAATCTCTTCATTGCCTGTGAGGATCAGAGGTGAAACAGTTGCATACACAGCTCGAGCAAGACATTCATCAGCATTTCTCTGACTACGTTCCTCCAGTGAGTCAAAAAAACGTCTGATTCCAGGAGGACCATGAGCTGATGCTATCGATAAGGTGTCTGATTCATAATTTTCACCTCGAATAGAAGTAGAGGGACTTTTGTCAGAGGATGCTTGTTGTGAGTGCTGAGGGAACTTGCACTTGGCCAGATGATTCTGCATCTTTGTTGCATTCTTCACATATGATTTGACACAGTATTTGCAAATGAGTTTAAAAAAACGAATACAATTCCATGTACAGATAAATACTTAAGCAGTTAGATTAAACAACTCCTTTGTAAGATACATTTTTTTAAATCAAAGATGTATGGAAACAGGTAATTTAACACTCAGTTAGCAGGCTCAAGCTAGCTAAAACCCACATGGTAGCAAAAACTAACTAGTATAAATTGATAACAAGTTAGAAATGATTTAAACACTTTTGCTGTAGGCTACTATTTACTAGTTAACAAAAAAACAATGTATGTCATATAAAATATATTCACCCCACCCAGTATTGTAATCAAAACTTACCAGAAAGCATGTAGTCCTTGGCTCAGACAGTGTAGTAGTGTGGGCTCAAAAGCATCTCATTAGTGTGCAAGATCTTGAGAATCAACTGTACATGTGATGGATGAGTGCAGTGTAAATGTGATGGAAGAATGCACTGTCCATGCAAAGGGTTGCAATTCCATTGAATTGGGGACAGTTTATGCCACAAGACATAGAATTGCCTTAGGTGTATCCCACAAAGGTTCACTGTTATAAGCTAACTTTTTCGATGAATTTAAGCAAAATTCCCCTTAACTTCCCATGGAAAATATCTGCAAATAACTGCAGAATTTCACAAAGATACTGTGTGTGGTTGTGCCTTTCCAGTATGCCTCCAGAGAATAAATATATTAAGTGACAAAGAAAGCCCTCCTGTGTCCTGAACACATGCATAATAATGCCAAAAGTTCTAACGACCACATCAACAAATGAAAAAGCATAGAATATATAAGCATGGGTTCATGGGTCAAAATGAGAGTCAGGCGAAGCTGAACTCTGGCACCTTGGCTGGGTTTATTAACAGCATTGACCTGCATTTTCATGTAGTAAAACTCAAGCCCATTTTAGACCTTGTCAAACACATGTATTTCGGGCAGTCAAATGTTATCTTATTGTGCTGCATTCAGGGATGTTCCTCATAACGTGTACACCCAGCTCATTTTTGCATTTGCCTGTCTGCATTATTCACCAGGGAAGGGAAACATTCTGTTAATACTGCAGCATTGTATCAACAAGGTGGCTCAGAGAATATTGATATTTCAACAAATTGGTGTGAGCCAACGAGGGGGTGGCTCACACCAATTTTTCCCAGCCCCAGATTGTCTCGGTCTGATATTATTGAGTTGCCTACGCAGCAGTTGCACTATCTGGGTGCTCATTATATACCAAAAAAAACTGCACTACATCCACACTATAGCTAAATTTAATATTTAATGATGTTGTGCCAGCAAGATTGATCTGTTAGAATATCTAATTTTAAAGATGGACAAACAAGACTGCTAGAGTGAGGGGTGGAAATGCATTATACCAAAAGCAGGGTAGGCTACTAGCCCAAAGGTCGGCAGATGGTGATATTGAATCGTTTCATCTTACCGTCCAAAGGCAGTGTATGCAGCCTGCTATATACTTGTATCCCCGTGGACCGGTTTGTACTTAAAACATTATCTCCTTAACTTGATTTAATAGAGAGAAGGCAAAGAAAAAAAACAGGGAAAATATGCATACTTTCTCTATGAAACCCCATTTTCTACCACCATACAAGAGTGGCTAATGATAATTCCTGATGTTGTGCCCCGCGTTCCAGGCGTAAACAACAAACTGCTGCAACCTGATTGGCTGAATGCGATACGCAACATCCAGGACTAGCATTCCTAGACATTTAATAAAGAAAGTACGCATATTTTTTCAATTCCCCGCCTTTTCTCCTTTAAATTGAGTTATGGAGGAAAACGACGCCTTTGTAGCCTAAATAGAGAATGTTTTATGTACGAACTGGTCCATAGGGGATATGAGCTGCATTTTCATGTAGTAAACTCAAGCCCATTTTAGACCTTGTCAAACAGATGTATTTCGGGCAGTCAAGATATGAGTGTATAGTCGGCTGCAAACGCTGACTTTGAACGGTAAAATGAAACGACTCAAAAATCACCATCTGCCTGTCTTTGTAGGCTACAGGTAGGGATTAGGGATGCAAGGCAGAGGATGATGATGAAGTAGGCCTACAGCAAGAAGTTTAAATAAAGTTAGCCCAACTAATCATCATTATCATTCAGTCACTGCATGACAATGTACATTTGTTATAGCCTAAAGTTGTTGTCTTTGAAGCCAAAAATAGGACAAAGTTTGGGGTCACTTAGAAATGTCCTTGTTTTTGAAAGAAAAGCTCATTCTTTCGTCCATTAAAATAACATCAAATTGATCAGAAATACAGTGTAGACATTGTTAATGTTGAAAATGACTGTTGTAGCTGGAAACGGCAGATTTTTTATGGAATATCTACATAGGCGTACAGAGGCCCATTATCAGCAACCATCACTCCTGTGTTCCAATGGCATGTTGTGTTAGCTAGGTTAATATTTTAAAAGGCTAATTGATCATTAGAAAACCCTTTTGCAATTATGTTAGCACAGCTGGAAACTGTTGTGCTGATTACAGAATCAATAAAACTGGACTTCTTTAGACTAGTTGAGTATCTGGAGCATCAGCATTTGTGGGTTCGATTACAAGCTCAAAATGGCCAGAAACTCGTCAGTCTATTCTTGTTCTGAGAAATGAAGGCTATTCCATGCGAGAAATTGCCAAGAAACTGAAGATCTCGTACAACACTGTGTACTACTCCCTTCACAGAACAGCCCAAACTGGCTCTAACCAGAATAGAAAGAGGAGTGGGAGGCCCCGGTGCACAACTGAGCAAGAGGACAAGTACATTAGTGTGTCTAGTTTGAGAAACAGACGCCTCACAAGTCCTCAACTGGCAGCTTCATTAAATAGTACCCGCAAAACACCAGTCACAACGTCAACAGGCGACTCCGGGATGCTGGCCTTCTAGGCAGAGTTGCAAAGATAAAGCCTTCCCCAGTGTCTGTGTTCTTTTGGCCATCTTTATCTTTTATTATTATTGGCGAGTCTGAGATATGGCTTTATCTTTGCAACTCTGCCTAGAACATGCCATTGGAACACAGGAGTGTTGGTTGCTGATAATGGGCCTCTGTACACCCATGTAGATATTCCATTTATAATCTGCTGTTTCCAGCTTCAATAGTCATTTACAACATTAACAATGTGAAAAAATTTGCTTTCTTTAAAAAACAAGGACATTTCTAAGTGACCCCAAACTTTTGAACGGTAGTGTATATGTTGGGCAAATGCTCTAAATAGCAAGTTATTCAGTTGTTTATTTTAATATAAATACATGAAACCAAAATTGCACTAACTTACTGGCCAAAATAATGAAAATATCAATCACAGCTATCACAAACTATATTTTAATAGCAACAAAATAGCTTTTAGTTTCGAATGGTCACCAAATAGGAGGGCTCCCAGTTCAACTAACCCCTGGCTATCAGATTACAACAATGCCGACATCAAATTCAAAGCAAACTGGCACACTCTCTGCCCTCTAAAAAGTGAGAGAAAAGGCACGCAGGCCGAGCGATGTTCCCCATGGTCCTAAAGCCAGCCAAACAATGCTCTAAATAGCCGTTGCATGTTAAAATCGGGATTGGAATGATTTTAGTCCCCCGCCCAAAATTAGCTTAAATTGTTTGTCTTGCCATACTCAACTGACGCCCGCACCTGTGCCGCAGCAAGGCAAATTGGTGTTGTGACATTGTCGCTGCAATGGCAAAAACGTCATCTAGTGACAAATCAAGGAGCCAATAGTGATTCTCACTGAAAAATAGTTGTCAGCACCGACTGCGCAAATACTGCATTTACAATGGCCTCCTGTCCAGACCAGCATGTCACAGCTCTCCTTCGCTGTGAGTGGAGTTGCTCGGGTCAGCCAGACTACCGCAGCGATTCTCACTGAAAAATGTTTGGCAACCCTGAACACATCAGCAAGTGACCACTCGAGAAAAAGGGCTCAGGGGACAAGTGTTCGGTTTGAGATTCAGTCATAGCCTCCTCCTAGCAAATGGTCATGAAATATTGATTGTCCCTTTCCCTCACCTGTTGTGCTCCAGGTAGGTGTAGAGCAGGTAGCGAAGGCCGTTGTCCAGGCAGTGGTGGATGAAGCGGGTGTGGAAGTCGTGTCCCTGAGGGGAGCGGTACAGGGGCACGGGTGGGCTGGCCTGCATTACCCCGCCTGCCTGGCCCAGCCTCCACAGCAACTGCTCAAAATCTGCCATCTCGGCCTGGATGAACACTCCTCTCCTGCAAAGAGAGTGGTGGGTGATGCAAGGTTAGCAGCTAACATAGTAGCCAACAGCTTGACTTATTCCACGTTGTTGTGGTACTGCCTGAATTCAAAATGGATTACATTTTGTCTTTTTTCCTCACCGATCTACACACAATTGCCCATAATGAGAAAGTGAAAACATGTTTTTAGATTTTTGGGCACAAAAAAATAAAAATATAATTTACATAAGTATTCACACCCCTGCAACAATACATGTTAGAATGACCTTTGGCAGCGATTACAGCTGAGAATCTTTCTAGGTAAGTCGCTAAAGCCTTTACATTGGCAGTTGGAAGTGACTCAAACCTAGGTTTTTTGCATAACCGATTCAAATCTGTTATTTTTCCTGCAGTCTGAACAACCAAAAAGCACATGGAATCGGATATTTCAAGCCACATTTCAGACCACTTTCGTAGGTGGTTTGAAATCAGATACAAATCTGATTCCTGGCCATGTGACTTGTGTCTGAACGGTCAAATCGTATTTATTTTTCTCTGTCCAGGTCTCATGTGTAGATGTGCAATTCCATCCGCAACAATGTTGTTCCGCCTTGATTGTCCCTCTGATTTCTCTGTCATTGTTATCATGGATTCACACACAGAACTGATAGTCTTCTCTCAATGACTTACAGATTGAGGTCATCTTGCCGTTCACCTGTTTAAACTCACCAAGCTGACCCTGGGAGAACTGCAAACTGTTCTTCAGGTCCTGGACCTCTCTGGTCAGGTCATCCATTATTTTATTAGATGACTCCACCAGTATTTGGACACAACACTTGAAGCTATTTTCTTGTTGATGTAACAACTGCTTGTCGAACATGTAATGCAGTTTGCAAAACAAATGGCCACTGGATTGATGCAAATAATCATGATTCTGCCCAGTAGGCATAGGCTACTTTGTAGTTAACTTTTAATTGAGAAGGTTTTTGGGAAAGATTTTTCATGTACCTGAAGACTATAATACATCACTAACAACTACACAAAAACTGCACCGCACACACAGGGACCTTTCCGTGCCGTTGCCTCTTCAGAAAGTTGCACGGAAAGGAATCACTGATGCATTCTGTACATGTCTTATGATAAACTTGTGCAAAAACAGTTTAATAAATTCAATACATTTAGTTGATTTTTACATGAACGCGCATTGGGCACATAGCTCGCCTGAATGTGCACTGTACCCAGTATAAGCCACGCCCGCTAAGACGTAACCCGGTGAAGTCGAGTTTTTAGGGAGTCTTACGATACCATCCTATTTTACATGCATCGTCCACGAGAGATTATTAGATAGTTAAGACTTTATTGTCCTCAAACAGGACAAACCTGATCCCAGAATAGGGTCTACCTGGCCAACATGTAGAGGATGTGGTTCCTCATGTGTGCGCTGCACCGGGTATTGTTGTTGACCACCTCTGCGGTGAGGGCGGGCCACTGGGGGGCGCTGGAAGGGTCACCGTTCTGGGCAGTCAGACTCTCGATCCACTCGGTGACCCTCTGCTGGTCGTGGTGGGAGGTGAGGTACGACCACAGGACCCCCGGGTCACAGGAACTGACAGCTGCTGGTCAAACAAACCCATATTAGTATCCTGCCAGTTGCACCTTTTCTCATTGCTTTTAGTATATCGAATGTGCAATAAGTGCAGTTGTCTGTAATTAAACCCTGCGCACTAAGGACTGTATTTTAAGTGAATTACTATTATTAGTAATGATGATATCATACACACATTTAGCTATTAAAGTATCTCTTCCTGTCATTTACCTGTACAGTTTGTGTAAACATGCAAGTATTCACTTATCTGTAAATATAACTGTATACCTAATTTAACCATGCAAAATTTTCACTTACCTGTTCATTTACCCAGTCTGTCTATTAAGTAAACTATTATTACCCTCGCTCATATCATACGCATTTTTAGCTACTGAAGTATTTCTCTGCCATCGATCGACCTGTATAGTATAGTTAACCATCCAACATCCACCAATGTATAGTGTACATATTCAGCCAACCACTCATACTATGCAATGTCCTTTTATAGCTTTTTTTTGCACTCCAGATATCTTGTATTTCTATACTTTTTCATACTGCCGCTCTATGTATCATGTACCGTGTATCTGTCTTTTGTGTACTTTCGTTGTGGCATTTTGCACCTGCCCTGTGTTTTTGTTGTAGCTGCTTGACAATGAAATTTCCCCCCCGGGGGATAAATAAAGTACCTATCTATCTATCTATCTATCTATCTATCTATCTTAGCTTTAGATACTTACAGATTCATGCATGGTGGCTAGCTATGACAATCAGTTTGTATTGCTAGCACTGTAGGGTTGGGAATTAAGGTTAATTGTTTAGCTAGCTAGCTACATGTCTAAACAAAATACTATATTTCGCCAGATGATTACATGACTCAAGTTAGCCAGGTGTGTGGGGGTGAACACAGCCATCTACTGTATTTCATTAACATGTGTACATGTCTAGACAATAGTGACCCATCCACTTAGCTAAATGTGGCTGGTAGGTGGTTATAGCATTTCTTTCGCATGACCCATCAATTTAGACAGATATTTTATAATCGTTATCTGGACACTTTCTATTTTGCTAATATGCAATTAACCATTTCACTGCACCGTTAACACCTTTGGTATCCTGTGGATGTGACAAATAAACATAGATTTTATTTGATATAGTGTGTGTTTATCCGACAGTAATGTGAAGAACAGCATGACCTGCACCAAAGTCAGATTAGGATATAGGCCAAGGACTAGATAGTGTATTTGTGTCTACTACTTTTTGCTACTACCTTCACCACATTTAGTGTTGAAATCTTTGGTTGTTTACTAAACTACTCACTCTGTTTAGCATACGGCCTCATGTGAATCCTTAAAGAGATGGGTGTTTAGGCTTAAGAGGGTGTGAATGATGCTGAATGGTTGTAGACAAAGAGCTCTCCAGTAGGGGTACCAAAACATTAAAGGACCATTTTCTCAAAAGTGAGGTTACAAGTTTATCAACTTTCAAAGCACAATTACTTTCCCATTCTTCCTCAACTGCAGTGTATGATATACCATGTAAAAAATATATATAAATCAGTTTTGTAGTTGCAAAAAATTATATGCAAACATGTAACTTCTTTTGAGAATAAATCCAAAAACACTCGCAAGCACTTAACTTTATGTGAATAAATACAACACTTGCAAACATAGAACTTGAAATGTGTTGAGGATGAATGCAACTTGTTTACTAAACTAGGTGTGGGACATATAAACCTATGTAGGATCCCTAATTAGAGACAATGCACTGCAGCTGCCTCTAATTAGGGATCCAACACAAAACCCCCACATAGAAACATAAATTATAGATCTGTCAGACTGACCATGGCTATATAGAGAAGCAATAGGCTTCTCTATGGCCAGAGCCTGACAGTGCCCCGCCCCCAAAGGCGCGGACTCCCGAACGCCAACCAAAAACACAAATACCTGGGGGGAGGGAAGATTAGTTCTTCGGTGGCAGTTCCGGCCCCGGCGAAGTAGACAGCTTTCTTCCATGCTCTCTCCTTATGAACGGGTGTGGTGAACGACTCTGGCCATGGAGCAGGGAAAATAACCGGGCCCGGACTGGGCACCGGTGGGGTAGACGGCTCCGGCCATGGAGCGGGGCCAATAACCGGGCCCGGACTGGGCACCGATGGGACAAACGGCTCCGGCCATGGAGCGGGGCAAATAACCGGGCCCGGACTGGGCACCGGTGGAGCGGACTGCTCTGGCACTGGAGCGGAGCAGACGGCCGGACCCGGACTGGGGAGGCGCACCGGAAGTCGGGTGCGTGGAGTCGGCACGGTACGAACCGGACAGGGGAGGCACACCGGAGGTCGAATGCGTGGAGCCGGCACTGGAGGCACCTGGCTGGGCGCACGCACTGGAGGTCGGGTGTGGGGAGCCGGCACGGGACGTACCAGACTGGGCAGGCGCACCGGAGGTCGAGTGCGTGGGGCCGGCACGGGACGTACCGGACTGGGGAGGCGCACCGAGAGTCGGGTGCGTGGAGCCGGTACGGGACTGAAGCGGACGACAGGACCCACACTGGGCACCGGTGGAGCGGACTGCTCTGACATGGGAGTGGAGCTTACGACCGGACCCACACTGGGCACCGGTGGAGCGGACTGCTCTGGCATGGGAGTAGAGCCGACGGCCGGACCCGGATTGGGGATGCTCACTTTGTGCCCCACGCTCACCTCCTCACGGCACTTCACTCTCCCCTGATACTTCGGCCTCGGCGCCTCGCTCATGGAGAGTGGTACTGGCGCTTCCTCCTCGCCACCAGACCACCCCCATAACCCCCCAAAAAATGTTCTTGGGGTTGCCTTCGGGCTTCTCTCACCATCTCTCCCCCATTGCGAAGTATTGAACACGTCACCATTTTTCTCAGTAAATATATTTCCAAAGGTGCTATTGACATGAAAGTTTCACCAGATGTTGGTAACAACCCAAGTAATCCATACATACAAAGAACCCAAAACAAATACGTTCAGAAATTAAGTTATGTGTAATAATGTGAAATGACACAGGGAAAAAGTATTGAACACATGAAGAAAGGGAGGTTCAAAAAGGCATGGAAAGCCAAGACAACAGCTGAAAACTATCAGTAATTTAAAAGCAATCCAGCCCCCTGTCAGTGCAAATTAATATCAGCTGGTTCAGTCCCAACTGATGGCCTACAAAAAAGGTCTCATTGCCAAGGTGTCACACAAGACACATCTCATGATGGGTAAAAGCAAAGAGCTGTCTCAAGACCTTCGCAACCTAATTGTTGCAAAACATAATGATGGCATTGGTTATGGGTGCATTTCTAAGCTTCTGAATGTTCCAGTGAGCACTGTTGGGGCCATAATACGGAAGTGGAAAGACAATCATTTCACCATAAATTTGCCTCGAGCAGGTGCTCCTCGTAAATTTGCCCATTCATCCTTCCTTCAATTATGTGAAGTTTGCCAGTACCATTTGCTGAAAAGCATCCCCACACCATGATGTTCCCACCTCCAAACTTCACTGTTGGTATGGTGTTTTTAGGGTGATGTGCAGTGCCATTTCTCCTCCAAACATGTTGTGTATTATGACATCCAAACAGTTCAATTTTGCTCTCATCTGACCACACTATATTCTCCCAGTATTTCACTGGCTTTTCCAAATGTTGTGCAGCAAACTTTAAACGAGCTTCAACATGCTTTTTTTTCAGCAATGGAGTCTTGCGTGGTGAGCGTGCATACAGGCCATGGCGGTGGTGTGCATTACTTACTGTTTACTTAGAGACAACAGTACCTGCTAATTGCAGGTCTTTTTGAAGCTCTCCACAAGTGGTCCTTGGCTCTTGGACAACTCTTCTGATTATTCTTTTCACTCCTCTGTCAGAAATCTTGCGAGGAGCACCTGGTCGAGGCAAATTTATGGTAAAATTATTGTCTTTCCACTTCCGTATTATGGCCCCAACAGTGCTCACTGGAACGTTCAGAAGCTTAGAAATGCGCATATAACCAATGCCATCATTATTGTTGCGCAATAATTAGGTTTGGGAATGTCTTGAGACAGCTCTTTGCTTTTACCCATCGTAAGATGTGTCTTGTGTGACACCTTGGCAATGAGACCTTTTTGTAGGCCATCAGTTGGGACTGAACCAGCTGATATTAATTTGCAGGGGGCTGGATTGCTTTTAAATTACTGATAGTTTTCAGCTGTTGTCTTGGCTTTCCATGCCTTTTTGAACCTCCCTTTCTTCATGTGTTCAATACTTTTTCCCTGTGTCATTTCACATTATTACACATAACTTAATTTCTGAACTTATTTATTTTGGTTTTACTTTGTATGTATGGATTACTTGGGTTGTTACCAACATCTGGTGAAACTTTCATGTCAATAGCACCTTTGGAAATATATTTACTGAGGAAAATGGTGACGTGTTCAATACTTATTTCACCCGCTGTATATAATGACCCACACCTAGGTGTGGGACATACAAACCTATGTAGGCTCCCTAATTAGAGACAATGCACTGCAGCTGCCTCTAATTATGGATCCAACACAAAACCCCCACATAGAAACATAAATTATAGATCTGTCAGACTCTGACCATGGCTATATAGAGAAGCAATAGGCTTCTCTATGGCCAGGGCCTGACAGGTGTCGTGTTGTCATTCTGGAACATGCAGCGCCGTGTTTCAATTCGGAGACAGAGACGAGAATGCCGAATCGAGGCAAAGGTAAGAATCTCAGGATTAACTACATTTTATAATAAATACATTGGCTAAAATTAATTATGTGAACTGTTTTGGACAAGTTTTCAAGTTTACACAATACCTGTTACCTAGTGAGCTAGCTCACGATTGCTAACTAGTGTGCAACTAGGCTGGCTAGATGGCTACATTAGCTTACTTTGGCTTTTATAAACCAACATTCTACCTGGCTAGTTAACTAGCTAGCCTACCTAGATGGTGAAGCTAGGCGTTCTTGATAATGTCTGTAGGTGAGTACTTCAAGTACTACCTGACTTGTAGCTACCTTAGCAGCTAGATGTATTATTTTGGTCCGGCTTTTTGAGAGGTTTCAGAGATGGACTGATTAGCATCCTTTCTCGAGTCAGCAGCGTGCTAACTTTACTGGGGGAAAACATTGATCTGTTTGCTGTTACCCTCTAGACGGCAGATGCTTATTAGTTGTAGGCACGTTTTTTTGTTAGAATTACTGTCATGTTATTGATGCCTAATTGCAAACCTTAATTGAACTGTCTCTATTCCAGAACCAATGGGTGTGCCGGAGTCTCATCACTTCTTAAAATAGGTAAGATGTTTCAAACTGGAACACTATTCTCCTGCTTTGGTCTGGTTTCAGTCATTGCAGGAAGTATTGAAGAGCAGGAGTGTGTTAAGGGTTTTGTCCCAGCCCAGCTTTAACATCGGACTTAAATAAACAACTTACCGAATCATGGCAATAGGGTAAGATTTGTAATCAGGTATGAGCTGGGCTGGAACAAAAGCTTACACACACTCCTGCCATTCAGATCAGAAGCGGTCCACCTTTATAAATAATTATTCTGCACTATGGGTTCAATTGGGGGGGATTGTTAATGTCCTCCATTTTGTACTTGACCTTTATATAGATGCAGACCCAAAGACATTCAAGCGGAATGACATCGAGGTACACACACTTAGACAACGAAAATGACTGGACATATGATCTTGTGGCTAGCAAATAGAAACTAACGTCAGCTAGCATAACTATCTAGCAATGTTCAGTCCAAAACCAGTCAGCTAATAACTTTAGCTTGCTTGCTATCAACTCAAAATCGGCTAGCTAACCAAATGTATGTTGTACATATACTAGTCGGGTCATTACTACAATGTGATGCCTTTTGGACCGCATAACCTTTGAAATACATGTTTAGTATTATCAGAAAAAGGACATGTTTTACTTTCAGAAAAACATATTGTTCAAGCTTAGTCACATTTATTTTAGGTGTATTTTCCAACCTGTTCAGCGCATAATCCTAACAGGGTTGAAATTTGAATCCTAAATTAGCCATAGCTCTGTGAGTGAGCCAGATTGAGCTAGCACAATGGTGAACACTATTTTTAAAACTCTATCAAACATATTTGAACATTTTGAAATTTTGTACATTTTCTCTATAATTTAGCCTAAAAGGGTGGAAATATATGAGTAGGACATACAGACTAACAAGATGAAACATGGAAAAATAGATAAGACAGTTATTTATTTAGCTTTGCATGTCACCCATTGAGCATGTTTGGGATGTTCTGGATCGACGTGTAACACAGTTGGTTCAGTTTCCGCCAATATCCAGCAACTTCGCACAGCCATTGAAGAGGAGTGGAACAACATTCCATGGGCCACATTCAACAGCCTGATCAACTCTATGTGAAGGAGATGTGTCACACTGCATGAGCCAAGTGGTGGTCAACCCAGATTCTGACTGGTTTTCTGATCCACAACCCTACCTTTTTGTTTTTAAGGTATTTGTGACCAACAGATGCATATCTGTATTCCCAGTCATGTGAAATCCATATATTAATGAATGTATTACAATATATTTTGTTCTGCCGGCGGAGCAGTGAAAGTGTTCTATTGAGCAGTGGACTTTTTGACCATGGCCAAAATCCACAAAGCAATGCTTTCTCTCTGGACAGGCTGGCTAACTAGCTAGTTACTAAACGTAGCTACACACAATAATACCAGATATTTTAGAGGAAGGGAGATACGTTGCCCCTCTCGTGTGAGCATGCTTTCTCGCATAGCCTAGCAACCAGCAGGCAGAGACAACAGCGTCAGGCTCTTTGAAAACTAGCACAAACCTCAAACAAAGTTGTTTTTATCCTAATCTACTTCTTGGAAAGATGTCAGTTTGGGCTCAGAATGCTCAGAACACATTCGGCTTGTCAACAAATTTGCCCAAAATGTACAACAGTTACTGTGTGTGGGGGAAATCTGTAATATTCGCTCTCACACAGCCTCAAGCCTATGAGGTGTCTCTGATAATACCAAAGTCAATATAAGCATGTGAAGTAGGTAGCTAGCTGTAACATCCCTGAAATAACCTGCACTATCAATTTAGGAGGTTACAATCGCACCATGTTCAAACTGCAGGTAGTGTGCCTCACAAACTGGAGTCTGATGTTGCTATGGCAATGCAACGGCCCCACAATTTGGTCCACTGTTCAGTTTGAGCACATCTTAGCGAAATATATACTTTGTCATGAAGATATATAGACGGATGGATGTGTTCTAGAGAAGTATGCCCATACCATGTATTAACTGACATGGCAAATCGGGAGTGCAGGTATTTTTTAAGTGTTATGAAATGGGATCATTTGGAATTATCCAGTGACGAGAACCTTATCATGGTGACGTGGCACAACACAGAACATTTAGAAATGAAATCATGGTGAAAATAAATGTTTTACCTACTCACAGAACATAGACTATCACCAAATTGACAGGGGTTTCATTCTGGAGTGGATTATCCCTTTAAGTGCCGAAAATGCTGTCATCAAAGTAATTTCTGTGGTAGGTGAAGTCAGAGTTCAGCATGACAAGAAAGTCGGGGTCCAGAGATTATACGAGTTTCCAACTTGTATTTACCACTTGAAAGCTGAATGTTTTTTCCAGGTCGGGATCTCGTACTTACGATTACTTATATAGGGTGTAAATGCAGGGTTAAGAGAGTCCTACCCGAGTCTTGTAGGCGTGACAGCAGGATGGCTCTCTGGGTGTTGTGATCCCAATGTCTGACCCAGTCCAGACGCAGGCAGCTCCACAGTGTCTGTTCTGACTGAGAGCCTCTCTGGTCTACCAGCTCCTCCAGCAGGCTCTTAGACCCTGGGTCTGTCTGGGCCATCTGAGGAACCCTGAGAGAAAGCAGTACACAGTACAGTATGCTACATTGAAACAGGAAGTGCATTGCCATCGCGCAAGAATAAAGATACATGATTGAGAAAAAAAAAAGTAGCTGTTTACTGCTAACATGGTAAAATGTAATGTCATGTCATGTAAGCAGAGAAAAACAACTACTGGCATCCAGGGCTGTGTTCATTAGGACACGCAACAGACAACATTGTAAAACACTGCTGAAATAGAAAACAAAAATTAGCAGTTCTTATTGGACAAGTCCAGGTAGTCCCTCCCCGTTTCTGTGTTTTCTTCTGTTTGGTAACTAAAGAACACAACCCAGGTGGATACGGTGTCAGAAATCTTGACAGTAGAAAAGTACATGAAGATAGAACTGTAAAACCAAATGCAGTAAATAGTCTGTTTAATCTTGTACCGTTGTCTGCCCACAGGGTCTGTGCATCGAGTCTCTGGCACCGCACACAAAGCCTCAATCCGTTTGATGAAATCCACCCTCTGCACCTCTTCATCAGACAAATAGCTCTGCTTTGACAACTCCTCCACCTGCACACAGTAATTGAAAACCGCAAAATCTTAACGCCTTTGAGGCTGCCAAAAGGTAATGAGTTATGTTCATAAACTATGTTTTTAAACTCAATGCAGTTTACCCCCTTGTCTGGCTGAAATTCGTTTTTTAAACCGTCAAATCATCCAAATAATGAAAGCCAATGTTAGATGCCATCATTGCATTTCCTAAAAATGCTGGTCTTACCACAAAGTCCCTTAGGTCCCGGTCGTCTGTGTAGAGGCATATGTTATGGAGTTGCTTCTTTACGTTGAAACCCTGAAAACAGAAAACGCTGACGTTGGAGTCTTTTAACCACAAAGCTCTGTCTGTGGTTACAAAATGTTGGTTTATTCACACGGCAAAACAAACATTAAAAAAAACAAGAAGACTCCTGTCTATTTCAGTTGCTTGAGAAATACCCATTTAGCCATGGAGGACACACTAACATTCCTGCTTGGTCATGGGGTACGAGTGAGATGCTAACAACATCCCTGTATTCGCAGACTCTGGGCACATTGAATAGCAAAGTTGTCTTTGTCCTGTGGGTTATGTTAAATAATCATGCAGTGTAACCACAGTCAAGTAGTCTTATACGATTGATTGATTGATTGATTATATCATAATGTCATGCATCTTCATGATGCCCAGCACACATGGGCTTATAAGATATTGTATTTGCTGTATCCAAAGAAAATGATCATACATATTTATGCACACAAGTACATACATACAGGTGCGACTGAATATATTGTCACCCTTGCATAAAAAAATAAAAAAATTCCCCCCAAATTCCCTATTTCTTCTAACACAAGATTAAATTGAAAAAAAGTTTGGTCTCTACACCTTGTTATTGGAATTTCAACATCGCAGAACCAAATTTTATTATAAAAAATTAAGACAAATGGCATGGACAGAATTATTGGCACCCCAGAGCTAGTACTAGTTTAAAACCTTTTAAGGATCGAACCCTTTTTTTTTAAATTTTCATCTGAAATTACATACCCAAATCTAACAGCCTTTAGCTCAGGACCTGAAGCAAGGATATGCATATTCTTGATACCATTTCAAAGGAAATGCTTTTAAGTTTGTGGAAATTTGAAATTAATATAGGAGAATATAACACATTAGATCTGTTAAAAGATAATACAAATAAAAAAAAAAGCATTTTATTTTTGTCCCATCATCTTTGAAATGCAAGAGAAAGGACATCATATCACTTAGGAGTCCAGGCGCAATTTAGATTATGGCCACTAGATGGCAGCAGTGTATTTGCAAAGTTTTAGACTGAGCCAATGAACCATTGCATTACTGTTCAAAATGTTGTGTCAAGTCTGCCCAAATGTGCCTAATTGGTTTATTGATACATTTTCAAGTACATAACTGTGCACTCTCCTCAAACAATAGCATGGTATTCTTTCACTGTAATAGGTACTGTAAATTGGACAGCGCAGTTAGAGTAACAAGACTAGGTTTTCTGCCCATATACGATATGTCTATGTTCTGGGAAATGTTCTTGTTACGTACAATGTCATGCTAATCACATCTTGTTTTGAGGTGTTTTGACTGATGTCACGTCTATGTTAATATAGCAAAAATTCAATAGCTAACCAACAACTGCAACAATGTATTTGAGAGACAATAAGTTCTCATTGTGCAAATGGATTTATGTTTTCAATAAACATTGGAAACTAAATATAGTTTACATGTTGCCAACAATATAAGCAAACCCCATAGTTGTTGCTAAACAACCAATCAGTCTACCTTTTTTTAAGGGTTCACAGCGAATCGTTGTTATTCTTAGATTTAAATAAAAACATCCCTGACATTGTCAAATAACAAGCATAGATTGGGTCACTTTTTTCTAATTCAGCACACAGAAACTAGAGGCCATGAGTAACTTGGTGAAAAATAATGGCACGATTGGCCTATAGGTGGATCTGTTATAAGCAATCTCACTTAAATCCTCCTATTCCCTGCCCTGTTTGACCTAGAGACTTGAAACTTTGTATGTACGTGTCTTTCCTCATGCTGAACAAATTGCATAAGGTCCATCAGGATAGAGTCTCCTCCATCTTGGAAAAACTTATTCTCATGAACCAAGTAACAGGCCCATGGTACTCTCTTAACTTAGATTGAGAAAAGCCAAGGGATTGGTTAGAGGTGGCTGAGTTATTGACAAATCAAAAAATCTGATTTTCCGTGTCAATTTAAACCACTGGAAATCCACTCGACGGTGGCTTATCAACTTGAAACGTGTCATCGCTATCATGGATATTGTATCATAAAAAAACAAGTAAACTTTTAACAACTCATTCTTTGCATTTGTAATGCTAATGCAAAAAAATATTCTCCTCATAAACCATTCATCAGATTCACTCCAGATGTTGTATTTCGACTTGCACATAAAGGAAGATCGTTCCTACATGATAGTGCTTGCTTTGCTATCCAACTGTCTTGTGTCCTTTCTGTCATCCTGTGAACCCCGTTCATTGCTGCTCGCAGCAATATTGTTTGTTTAGTTTTTCTTATATTGTTGCCATTGTTCATCGTTGTCTAACAACAAATATACTGAGTCATATTGTTTAACCATCTCCATGTTGTAAAATGTTGTCTGACTATATAGAGTTGGTCCTCTGTATCTTAGTTTGTAGAGTATGGTGCTTGCAACGCCAGGATAGTGGGTTTGATTCCCGGGACCACTAGTAATGTAAAATGTATGCATGCATGACTGGAAGTGCCTTTGGATAAAAGCATGTGCTAAATGGCATATAGTAATGGCATAAAATGATTGACACTTTCGGCAGCCATTACAGCTGTGGATAATTTAGAATAAGATTCTACCTACTTTGGACAACTCGAAGGGCAACCTACAGTGGGGTCTGAAATTATTGACACCCTTGATAAAGATGTTCAAATAATGAGCTATATTATATGCAACATTTTGGGGAAATTATAATACAATTGCTCAGAGAAAGAGGTTTTGTTAAACAAGTAATATTTGTTTTTCTCAAAAAGGTAGAAGACAAAATTATTGACATCCCAGTTTTCAATACTCTTCATTATCTCACCTTGTGAGGATAACGGCACTGAGCCTTTTTCTAAAAGGTTTTATGAGATGGAGAACACATTCGGAGAGATCTTAGACCATTTCTCCATACAGAATCCTTCTAGGATGGATTCGTGACAGCAAACCGAACAGAGCCATAGTCTCACCATGTTCCTGAGCAGTGTAGTGGCCTGTTCCAGGTCTCTGTGTGTGAGGCAGGTGAAGGCCAGACGCAGCCCTGTTCTCCTCAACTCCTCCAGCCGCTGATCTGGCCTGTTCTGGCTCCTCAGGTAAGCCTGGGCCCGGGGAATCTGCTTGGTCAGCACTGCCCTCTCAACCACCTCCTTGACACAAACACAGTATCAGAAATCGGATATCTGGTCATTACTGTGGATAATTATGTAATTATAGCCAATTGTGAGAACCATTCTAGTGCAAAATGGCTTTTTTGTATGGTGGATGAGAAGAATTATCCTAGCCCAATATCAAGCGCTTTGAGGCCTATGGTTAAAATGTGTGACATAAATTCAAGCCATTATCATCATTACCCATCTAGGATGTCGTTGAGGATTCATGCTCCTTGTGTGTGTGTGTTTGTGACAGCAAATCAGTCAATTTGAGTTGAAGAATCGACAATAAAAAAACTATTCTGAAAGCTCCACTGTGTTTTTACCTCAGTAGAGAGCAAACTCCAGTCGTCGTTTTCCACCTCCTCAGGTACAGGTATGGGGGATGGAACAAGAGTGGAAGTGTCGCCACCTGTTGGCCAGGGAAACCTCTTCATGAAGGTGCGCAGATCCGAGACGTAACTATCCAAAATCTCCACACACTCCTGCAGGTTCTCATCCAGCTCTGTGGAAAAATAAATGAGATGAATAGGGAGAAACCACTGTGTTATTGAAAGTTTGAAACACCCACAATCATCAGACCATTATCATGATTCAACATATACCATACAAACTCAGGTTTGGACCTGATCTAATAATATCAGTAAAAATCCCTGGTGAAAGCCTATTGAGACTGAAATATAACAAAGCCAGCCCAGGACCTCCCCATCCGGCTTCTTCACCTGCGTGATCGTCTGAGACCAGCCACCCGGACAGCTGATGAAACTGAGGAGTATTTCTGTCTATAAAAAAGCCCTTTTGTGGGGGAAAACTCCCATAATGAATGAATTTCAATTCACTGATTTCCTTATATAAACTGTAACTCAGTAAAATCGTTGAAATTGATGCATTATTATTTTTATTCAGTATATATCAAAAACATATCCAGACTATGGCAGCAATCCAAATTCTAATGTCAACTTGATTTTTTATTTATACAGTTGGCAACTAAGCAGGCTGACGCAATCTCCCTCAGATATTTTCTTGCCAGCCATGGCTGATTGCTTGAGAGAGATAGTAGTATTGTTTTATTTTAAAGGAGTGAGTGGATTTTGAGATTTTATTCTCTCATTTCAGAGAGGTGAGAAACAGAGGGATACATGGATTAGGATTAGTAGTGTTAAGGGTGGACAAAGTGATTGAACCCCAGTCTAGAGGGTTTGCGGTACATGAGGGGTTGCATCCAGGGTTACATCCAGGGTGGCGGTACATGAGCCTAGAGCCGGGAGGGTAACCACTCGATGACGACTCTGCTCAGTGATTTATTTACGTGTTGCCATTTTATCCAAAAGTGTTTTTGAAAGTTTGTTAGCAACCTACTACTGGCTAGCATTCTTGGAGCGTGTGTAGCAATGCTAGTGGAAACGGATTGAACCTGCTAGCAGTGCATTCAAAAGCACGGGGAGAGCGGCGAGAGCAGTGTCTTACCCTCTGTGGCGGAGAGGACGGCTCGGACTTGTGTGTTGAGGAAGGCCAGGGTAATGCTGAGCAGCTGTTCTGAAAATTGTAGGCTCTGGGCCTCTGTGTGGTTGTCTCTGATGGCACAACGCAGAAGGTCCAGAGCCGGACACAGATCCTGGACATCTACAGGAACAGAGAAACTCACACGGTCATAACTGGAGTAGGATGAAGTTGCCTCTAGAAGCTGATCTTTAGTCAGTTTTGTATTTCCCCCACTAATGGTTAAGGTTAGGATTGGGGAGGGGAAGCTGATCCTAGATCTGTACCTAGGTCATATACCGTTCTATTCATTACATTCTGGTAATTACAATGTCTTACCCATTGAAGGCACCTATAATTATTATTTTTTTCATATACACTCCAGAAATATTAATACGATAATGCACTATGGAGGTTGAACAGATGTATTCTAGTCAGTAGGAGACAACATCAACCACACGCACACAAATTAAATGCATGGGGGTGCATGCACACATACATACACACACTATTTTAATATCCAATTTCAATTATTAGGCTGTGATGAGACTACAGTAAGACATCATGGCAATTACTATGGGGAGTGGTAATTCTAGCTAACATCGCATGAGGTATCTTACAGTACAGTCCCCTTCCTTTCTCTCTCTCTCACACACACTATATGCGTTTACATACAGGAACACAGGCACATTTAAATACACATTTGTGTGTGAGACACACTACCGTTCAAAAGTTGAACTTAGAAAGGTCCTTGTTTTTTAAAGAAAAAAGCTATTTTTTGTCGGTTGTGCTGATTAAAGAAGCAATAAAACTGGCCTTCTTTAGACTAGTTGAGTATCTGGAGCATCAGCATTTGTGGGTTCGATAACAGGCTCAAAATGGCCAGAAACAAATAACTTTCTGCTGAAACTCGTCAGTCAGTCTACAAATGAAGGATATTCCATGTGAGAAATTGCCAAGAGACTGAAGATCTGCCAAGAGACTGAAGACGCTGTGTACTACGCCCTTCACAGAACAAACTGGCTCTAACCAGAATAGAAAGAGGAGTGGGAGGCCTCGTGAACAACTGAGTACATTAGACAGACGCATCACAAGTCCTCAACTGGCAGCTTCATTAAATAGTACCCGCAAAACACCAACGTCAACAGTGAAGAGGCGACTCCGGGTTGCTGGCCTTCTAGACAGAGTTGCAAAGACATATCTTATCTTCCTCTGTCCAGTGTCTGTGTTCTTTTGCCCTTAATCTTTTCTTTTTATTGGCCAGTCTGAGATATGGATTTTTCTTTGCATCTCTGTCTAGCCTTTTAAAATTATAAACTTGCATTAGCTAACACAACGTGCCATTGGTACACAGGAGTGATGGTTGCTGAAAATGGGCCTCTGTACACCTATGTAGTTATTCCATAAAAAAATACAACATTAACAATGTCTAAACTGTATTTCTGATCAATTTGATGCTATTTTAAAATAGACAATTATAAAAAATAAAAATAAATAAAAAACAAGGAAATGTCTACCCCAAACTTTTGAAAGGTAGTGTATATAATCTGTCTTTGAACTGTTCTTGTTTATACATTTTTTGTATTATGTCATGTTTTATGTTGTGTTGACCCCAGGAAGACTAGCGCCTGTTTTCGCAACAGCTAATGGGGATCCTAATAAAATACCAAATACTACTACTTGTTCCTTCCTGTTTGTCAGCCACTCCCAGTGGGCTAGATTATTGACATGCTCAGCACACTATCTGATGTCAAGGGGCTCCAACGCTTCACCTACTATACAATGATCCAATCAGGACTCAGGAGGCGAGGCTGATACGGCAGACCATCGGCCCAATAGCTCCCATGCGTCGTAACACTCACTGTGTGTGTGCTGTGCGTGTTTCTGTTCTGCATGGGTCTGTGTTCCCCAAGCATTTAATTGTTATGCATGGTATAGGATTTTTTGAATAATTACATGCATTTACAACCTAATGTCCTCACAGTGTTTACCGTTACATTGTAGCTTTCAATTTATCTAACAATGCATGCCGATTTATAACCTCAGTAAAGTGTATTGACCTTGCAACACAATACTACATTACATAAACATAACAAATGGATGAAAGGTGTCACTTCAACTGTACACTATTTGCACCATGCAATATTTCAAAGGCAGGTATTGATTATTGAGTGAATAATTATTGAAAAATAAACAAACATCAATTGCACATTGAAAATCATAAAGCATGGAATGAAATCCTTAGTATTAATGACTATGGCATACTATTACAATAATACTAAGTACTTCTATTAGGATTCTAGGGCTTTATATGATTAATATGACATTTATTGTAAATGCCTTACTCTTCAGCTGGCTCTGGGTTGAGATGGCAGCTGATTGGTCAGGTAGATTATACCCCGAGGGTGGAGTCAGGACATTCTTTTTGCTCTTCAAGAAGAAGTCCACTGTGTCCAACTGGTGGTTCTTCAGACCAGCCTACAAACACAAGACAAAGGCATGTCATTCAGTACGTACTGTTGTGAAATGAAGCAAACCATTTAAACAACTGAACGAGCCCCAGGCCTCCTACCTGTAGGGCGTGAATTGGGATGGAGCAGCGGCCCCATTCATTAAGGTGGCACAGAGAGTCCACGGTGCCGGCACTGCCAAATACCATCAGTCTGTTGAGAAGCTCCTCCTGTGACACAGCAAACAGCACCAGGGACAGGCCTGACGCTGCAACACACAGGTGCTACACTCAATATCCATACACACAGGAATAATGAAAAATACAGTGCCTAGTGAAAGTCTACTCACCACTTGTGAAAGTCTACTCACCACTTGTGAAAGTCTACTCACCACTTGTGAAAGTCTACTCACCACTTGCACAGTTTTCACATTTTTCTTCCTTAAAAATAAATCTAAAAAAGTGTTTGCATAGGATTCTTTTCTTACGATCTACACATCCTACTCTACATTTTTTAAAGTGAAAGAATATTATAGAACATTTTCCAAATTAATAATAAAGACAAAAAATGATTATTATAATAATGATTGCATGTCTTCACACCCCAGAGATAATACTTGGTGGAAGCACTTTTGGCAGCAATTACAGCTGTGAATCATTTAGAATGAGATTCTACTAACTTAGTGGGGTTTGAAATTATTGACACCATTGATAAAAATGACTGTAAAAAATAAATACCTAAAATACTGAGCTATATTTTATATTTACCGGTAATACAATTGCTAAGAGAAAGACATTATGTTTAACAAGTCATATTTCTTTAAAACATTTATAAATACTGACACCCAATTAGTCATTTTTTGTGGATTTGTATGTGTGCTTGGGGTTATTGTCTTGCTGAAAGATCCACTTACGGCCAAGTTTCAGCCTCCTGGCAGAGGTAACCAGGTTTTTGGCTAAAATGTCCTGGTACTGAGAAAAAGTTAATGATGCCGTTGACCTTAACAATAGCCCCAGGACCAGTGGAAGATAAATAATACCATAACATCAAAGATCCACCATCAAAAAGGTAACTGCAGGCTTCCCAAAAAAACCTGCAGTTTGCTGTAAACATCCAAGCGATAACATTTCACAAAGGTATGTGGGGAACCCCAAATCGCTGCAGCACAAATATCACCAATCGCCACGCCCCTAAACAATGCCCAGTAGCCGCCACACCCCTAGTTTACTTAGTTAAGTAGTTAAGTAACTCACCACTAATCAGCTAAATCTGTAAACTGGGTAAAATGACGCTTCACCACTGCAGGGACAGAAGATACCTTCCCCCAAACCTGGAGGAACTCTACTGTGGGGGAGAAAAATGCAATCAAAGGCGAATTCACCCCAATGGTTCACTCTCCCCCGCCGAATTCAAAGCAGGGGCTTCAGGCTGCCCCGGTCTGATGACATCCGATTCAAACTCTCAAAACCATCCAGAGCCAATCAGGGAGAGTATATCATCCCTGGAATACAGACTCTGAACACTGCCAGAGAAACAGGAATGAGCCTAACTCAGCTGAGTTGACGCCCCATCAAATCCGACCACCAATCTTCCTCACAAAGTCAGCCCGACTCCCAATAGAAGTTGAACCCAGCCGGAGACAGTGGTCAAACTAACTGGTCTGAGCCAAGGCCTCCTGAGCGTGTTTCCACCCCAGGCAACAGGCAAGCACTTGTGAGTATCTTTAATTTTCATTGTGAAACCACATGCCCTAAGGCACGGTTGGAGGTTCAAACTCGGCTTTTTGAACTTAGTCTTACCCACTGGCCATCTTACTCAAGCAAGGAAGCACTGGCTACACAAGCAGAGCAGAAAGTAGCTGGTTTTTAGCAAACATAAAAACGTTACCAAGACCGCAGAATTGCGGAAATGGGAGCGATTTCTGTTTGCTTCAGGTGAATAGGATTGGTCGTTGACTCCCCATACAGGGCTTGATAAGTAGGACTGATTTTTTACATGTCCGAAAGCTCAAGTCACTTGTCCCTCAACTCACTTCCCTAACACAATGGGCCAAAAAGGTGACTGAAAATTGTGTTGTAATATGCAAGGTACCACTTCACAAAATAACATTCATTACCATCACTGGTATTGGCAACGGACGGCTGCAGGTCTCTGATCTCATGTATTATACAGTATCTCCTAGCGTTGTGGCCTTGAGCAAGGCACTTAACCTCCCACAAAGTAAAATACTGCACTGAAAGGCTACTGTATAAAACACGTGGTCCGTCAACCCTCCATCTGGAGAGCTAATTGCTGTGCAGGCTTTTGATCCAACCCTGTTCAAACACACCAGTCAGCTTATCAAGGTTCTGTTGAGCAGCTGATTTTTTACAATGTGGTGTGTTCGAGCAGGGCAGGAGCATGCACACCCAGTCTTTATAAAATAATTCTCATTCAACAAACCAGGGATCAAATGGCTAAGGTGGACGAGGTAGCTAACTAAGATGTTTATCTATTTGTAAGGTTAAAATATTCAGAGTTCAGGTGAGATCTTGACAGCATAGGAGTTACTTGTCAAATAGGCTATTCTAGGAATATTTTTGTAACTTTGTCAGAATTATATGGCCAGTATTGAATAGAGGAGAATCCTAGCCAATTTAGAGCGCTTGAGAGCCATTTTTACAACCAGAGTATGCAGCATTGGTTTCATCAAATCCCAAAAAGCTCACATCAACACCATTATCCCAGAAACCCTAGACCCACTCCAATTTGCATACCGCACCAACAGATCCACAGATGATGCAATCTCTATTGCACTCCACAGTGCACTTCCCACCTGGACAAAAGGAACACCTACATGAGAATGCTGTTCATTGACTACAGCTCAGCGTTCAACACCATAGTTCCCTCAAAGCTCATCACTAAGCTAAGGACCCTGGATTAT
Source organism: Thymallus thymallus (assembly GCA_023634145.1). Taxonomy (NCBI): domain Eukaryota; kingdom Metazoa; phylum Chordata; class Actinopteri; order Salmoniformes; family Salmonidae; genus Thymallus; species Thymallus thymallus. The sequence goes on from CM042413.1 coordinate 8,767,690, forward strand.
ACACGAGTGCCAGTGGAAAGTTATTTTAGGTCATCGGACATGACAATGACATTAATACATGCTAATAGCTAACTGGCGAGACAGTCAATTCAAAACATAGTATAGTCTGTTGTGTATAATTATTTTATATTTTGCGAAAATGTCTCTCTCGCTTTCTTTTGGTACCGAAACATGCTAAAAATTCCTGCTAGGGGGAAATGCAGGTTTTAACTAATTAAAATAAAAATGATACTAAATGATCAGTCTCTGTGTGTAAAATAACGTGGTTAATGTGAACCGAACTCACAGCTAAAAAAATGTAAAGAAAGCAATCCAATATTATTTGTTGCCTAGACTTTACTGCGAATTACACTCAAGTCTTATGAAAAAACAATACACTAAAATTGCAGTCAGCCATGACAGCCTTTATAATAGAACGCTTGCGACCACACACACATCTAAATATTGCACATGGGGGAAAAAAGTAGAAATAGAATGAAACAAACAGGCATTCTATTTGTGCTCTATTATATTGGCCGCTATAGTAGACATCGATCAAGTGCTACATGTGTGCAAATATAACATTCACCGAGTAAAAAATGTAATAATTCCCCCTCATTCACACACAAGTGTTACTGTCAAGTTCAACACAAATAAAGCAATATATTTGGGCTACAATGCAAATTATTACATTGTACACTTTCTGCCTGTGGACATCTGTTCTACAATGCGAGAGGAATGCATGATACACTTTGTTGGCATAATTGATCTCTTTCAGGCAGAGAGTACACCTGGCATACCCTTTTTTATCCACTGTATTGAAAAAGTGAGAAAGAGGGAAAGTGTGTGGTGTTCCTTTAATCTCTATAATGGTATCCAGCTTAAGCCAGGCCCAGCTCCAGCTACACTTGATCCCTGAATCCACTTGTTTAACAAACAACGCCACATTTTCACCTAAATCTCTCATTCTAAAAATTAAGCACATACTGTAAAGGGAAAACATTAGTTCACAGATAGTAGTTAGTTCGTTAGCTAGTTAACATTTCACACAGGTAACTTGAGCCTCAACGGAACGGCAAGACGTTACCAGGTAATACTATAGCGAATTGGTTAGGTTACTAACGTTAGCTAATGATGTTGTAACGTTAGCTGTCTGACTTTATTAGCCAGCTAATTTTCACACTATAAACTCAATTATTTGATCCGTTAAGTTGGCTAATGTTGCTCAACATTTCTCTGGCTTGCTAACGGAGAATTCGATCAAGCTAGAAAGATACTTAACCATGCTAATTATACTTGTTCCACCACACTTTCTCCCTGCTGTGACTGGCAAACTGCCTTTATACTCTCTGCTGTCCAGAGCTCGCGCTCTTTCCAGAGAGAAAGCTGTATGCTGTAACTAGCAAATTGGTTGTAACTTCTCTCTTCAGTCACGTGCTGCATTCTTTTGTTATGTGAACGATTGGCTGAGCCTTGGATGCAGCCAGTACTGCTCCAAATGCGCAACAGTCGTTCGCTTACAGACAGTAGTGATCCAAAGTCCTCCCCCAAACTTTTCTCATCGGATCTACACGAATCACGTAGGTCACCTATTTTGGATTCAAAACACAGAATTTTGCCAAAAGGTGACTAGTTTTCATCCCTGTATTATACTCTGATGCACTCTGCAGAGATTGGGAGGACAGTGTGCTAAACATTGCATCCGGAGGACTCTGACCCAATTCTAATCAGAGTAGCCTAATTGTTTGATATTGTGATTTGTGTGTGATTTTGTTTTTCTTGTCCATTCGAACAACTTTAATTCTATATTCTTCTTATCTGACTTTTTTTATTTTTTGGTTATTGATCTAGCTCAGTAAATTTGGTTGGGAATCACACTCACTCTTGAGAAGCAGGCTGAGCTGCTCCTCTGCGGTACGCTGGACAGGCACGGTTGGCGAGGTGGGCAGGTGGTAGATCACACTCTGGGACTGCAGATCCCAGAAGGCCACAGCTGTCTCGCAGTTGCCAGGGGAGACAAAGGTCAACACAGCAGAGAATTCAGAGACCGAGAGCAGCACCGGGGCAGCAGTGTCAGGGACAGAGAACTGCATGGTGGCTCCCCCTGATGGGACTCTGCTCTGGGAGAGCTTGGCAGCGATAGCTGCCTGCCCACACTCGATGTGGGGGAAATCGTTAAACCAGGGAGCCCGAGGAGTCTGAGGAGAAGAGGGAGGGGTAGACCTGGCCTTGTTGTACAGAGAAGTCAGCCGAGCTTCCCAGGACCTGGAGATAAGGGGAAGGGTGAGGGAGGAAGACAAATAATTATTATCCCCATTTACCTTTCAGGGGATTAAAGATTAGTATTTTATTTTTTTAAATGGTATGCAATAAACTCCCCTTCAACTAAAATATACTGTAGAGTAGTGTATTCCATTCTGTTCCATTCTATGCTCTTCCTCTTACCGGTCTGTGCTGAAGGAGGTGCCCAGCACAGTGTGGCTGTATGTGGAGCTGGAGAGGCTGTCCTCATCACAGGGATCATGGGGCCTGAGGGGAGGGTGACTGGGGACCGCCCGACACATCAGATGCTCTGGGTACATCCTACCAGGAGGATAGGAAAAAGCCACAACAACATCTGTCAGTCAGAGGGGCTCATCTGAAACCCTTCTCAATGTGTCTTTCCTCAATGGTTCACTTCCTCTCTCCTCCCCTCCTTCTAAAAACGCATTGAAGGAAAAAGTGCCAAGGGAGGAACCAAGGATGTTCACCTTGAATGCTTTTGGGAAGGAGGCAAAGAGGAAGCAAGAAATCAAGGATAGACAAATTGTGAGCCATCCAGGTGGGCTGAACAGATTGAATCACAAGTAAACCATCTTGGTGAGTTTCAGTGGTAGTTCTTCTCTGTTCACTGCTGAATTACCTGAAGTAGTGGTTGAGGTCGACAGCAAAGGCAGTGTTGGACTGAGTGGCAGCAACAGCAGTACCCAGGTCAGGAGACACCTGGAGGAGACAGAAGGAGTCCAGGCAGGGGGCCGGCTCGTCTTCCCCCAGCCCAGCAGTGTGGAACGAAGGCAGGTCTACACTGGCCAGTTTCCTCCCCTCAACACTGTCAAACACATCTGGAGCACTGCGTTAAAGATAACGCAGTATACTAAATGGCAATCTTGAACAGAGTAAAATACTACTACTTAGTCCTAAGAGACGGCTGTAGACTCCTATGGCAGTTATGGCTAGACGCCATATAAGTCTGCACAGCCCTGTGTCTCAAAGCTAACTACTACTAATGAAACCGCTAAGGATACATATGACTCCAGCTGTGGTCAACACAAAGAGTATGCCTCTGCAGAGCTGGTAGTCAGTGCATGTGCCCAGGCGGGTTTTTGGAGGCAGAACGATGCTGCAGCAGGACAGGATCTCCGGTTCAGTCCCCTGCTGCCACTGCAGCTGCACCACAGCACTGGAGTTGAGCAGGAGAAAGCATCTGGCATCCACAAAGGACAGCAGCCTCAAGGACACCACCTCAGACACACCTGCTGAAACAAATTGTAAGCAGTGAAGTTTTGTATAGGTTAAGAATTCATATGGATAGATTACATTTGGAATTGGTGTAAAAGAACCCTGAAAGGTACACAAATCACAATGAGAGTATAACTTCAGGCACAACTGCTAATTCTGCTTACCCTAATGTGGTCTGAAAGACAAATATTATCCACTACTTTGAATCTGAATTAAACTGATAATGACAAAGACATTAAGGTCACGTACTCAAGGCTTTCTCCTTGACCAACTGCAGTAGCTTCTCCACGGTGAACTCAGAGGCAGAGACAAGAGGGCCAGAGGTACAGCCCTCTGCTTCCAGCTCATACAGTGTCAGCTCACACTTAGAGCTCACAGCCAGCAGTCTAGGGCTGCCACGGGCTCCATTATAAACAGTCACCTCCTCCCAGGCAAAGCTACAGGAGGAATTCATTCAATTAGTTAACTTTTTGAAGATATAATAAGAAAAAGCTTCCTCATCCACACACACACACACAGAGAGAGAGCGAGAGACACACGAGATGTGTGAAACCAATCTCATCATCAATGTGCAAATAAATGCATATGTCAGTTTACATTTTTGTTTTGTTTAGCTCACTTTACTCACTCTGTATATGTGCCATCCACCGTTCTCCCCGGTGCCTTGCTCTCTGAAATGTCGCCGACTGTCAGCCCCCCAGTACCACTCAAGCAGCAGAGCAAGGAGCAGCCTTGGGCCATTTTGGCTTTTGCTGTGTCCACAACATTTTCACAGAGGTTGCTCTCTGGGATGAGAGAGACTTCTAATGCACAGTTATTTCGAGTTTCAGATCTGTGCAACACCTTTATCATAATTATGTCGAATTTGATGCAGATGCCTTAAAACTGATACTATCGAAAGGGTAATTTAGCTATTTGCAGTTTCATATACTCAGCTGTCTAATTGTCGTCCAATGAAAGAACAATTAAAATAACATTTGGACTGATCGTCTTCTTTTCCTGCTTCGTGTATGTGTTCCCCTTTCACGTAAACTTGCTTACCTACATCCTGACACAAATCACATGACATGCGTTCTTTGTATCAGCTGATTAGCTATTGCCCAATAGGAGAAGAATAAAAAAAATCAAAATAAATAAATAAAAGACAGTAGCAATCAAGAAAGGATAGTGCTCAGGGATTTTTCTTCAGAGGCTTTACAAGGAATCCTGTCGATGAATGCTCCGTCTTCACATGCACCTAAGCCTTTGTAGGAATGTGATTTGAAAATGGTCGGCCATCAAACTTTAAAGGAGAAGAAGCAAGGATATTATCACTGTTGAAACCTCGATATTTTACACCACAATTTGTCGTTTAAAGGCAAATTATTGAAAATATAATTGAATTCATCAAATAATAGAAACAGGAATTTGAATAGATATTGCAGCGTTTGCTTTTTCCTGAATAACACAGCCACAAATAACATTTTTGCTATATCGTAAAAAAATTATGAAAACAAAAAATGTGCTTTTTAGTCTTCATTTAAGGTTAGGGTTATGTTTAAAATCAGATTAAGAATGCACTTTCCCATGGGCGGGGTTTATGACTTTGTGGCTGTGTTGACTAGTGACGACTTTACGTTTGTCCCACCCTACGCAGATGTCAAAACTTCAGTCTTGTTAAAACCGGTTTGATGAGCTAATCCATATGCTATAATGTTTTATTAAACTGGGAACATACTGTCCACTTTAGACGATCGTCAAAATACTGATGTCAAAGTCTCTCAAAAAGCTTATCGAGTATTGCGCTATTTGAAAAAAACGTAAATAGTGTCTAGCCTTGTCTCACTTAGTGAGTCACATGCTATTGCAGTTCATCCGATTGTCAGACTACACGAATGCACCAAGGACCAAAACGATGGAAGAGAAAGCATTAGAAGTATATGGTAAATGGTTTTGTTTGCATATTTATACAGCTAGCTAGAGGGCTAGTTAGCTAACGCTATAGCTAGGTTTTCTAGGCTGCGTGCTAGTATGTTATGGCTTTCAAACGTGCAAGTTAACACGTTAGTTCGTTAAAACACAATGTATTTAGCCTGGTCCCAGCAGTTTGTGTGCTGACAAGACCCCACAAAAATATTTCTGGGAAATTACAAGAATTGTCTTATTTTCTCTATGATAATGAAACATTCATACAACTGTGAATTGCAACTGATAGCTAGCTAGTTGTCAGTATAACCAGCTGAAACGGGTAACATTTCTAAGTGACATTTCTAAGTGACACCTCAACAACCCCAGTTTCTTTCCCCAGATGTCATTCGCACTATTCGAGACCCAGAGAAACCTAACACGTTGGAGGAATTGAATGTTGTCGCGGAAGAATGTGTTGAAGTCCAAGAGCTTGGAGAGGACGAATACCTCATAATTATCAAGTTCTCCCCAACTGTCCCACACTGCTCTCTGGCTACACTAATCGGTGTGTCTCTGTTTCAACTGATAAGAAACAACAGTTCATAACTGACATAAACAGCAAGAGATATTTAGCCTCTTGTGTCCATACTGATACATTGTTTTATGTGACAACATTCTTATAGCCTGGTCCCAGATCTGTTTGTGCTCTTGACATCTCCATTGCTGTCGTTGTCAAGCCGAACATGACAAGAAGTTGGCATGATAGCATAAACAGACTGACACTCAGGCTACCATTATTGAGCTACAACTCTCTCTACTACATTTTGGGTAATGTTGTATTTGAAGCTATAGTGGCCATTGAATGATAAGCTGTGTGGAGCATGAGCAGGCACCTCTCCAACCATACTCCAGCAGATTAGTGCACTGAGACTGTAATGCCTCTGTAAAATGCAACAGACTTTGCATTTTATACTTCCACAAGGTTGTCAAGTACCTTGACTTGGGTGGTCTGACTTAATGTCGCATTGCTCTACTTCAAGCTACTTTGTCTACATACACTGATTGTACAAAACATTAGGAAACGTGACAGACTGACCAGGTGAAAGCTATGACCCCTTATTGATGTCACTTGTTAAATCCACTTAAATCAGGGGAGGAGATGGTTAAAATAAGGATTTTTAAGCCTTGAGACATGGATTATATATGTGTGCCATTCAGAGGGTGAATTGGCAACACAAAATATTTAAGTGCATTTGAACAGGGTATGGTAGTAGGTGCCAGGCGCACCGATTTGTGTGTCAATAACTGCAACGCTGCTGTTTTTTTTTCACACTCAACAGTTTCCATATGTATCAAGAATGGTCCCCCCCACTCAAAGGACATCCAGCCAACGTGACACAACTGTGGGAAGAATTAGTCAACATGGGCCAGCGTCCCTATGGACTGCTTTCGACACCTTGTAGAGTCCATACCCTGATGAATTGAGGCTGTTCTGAGGGCAAAAGGGGGTGGAACGCAATATTAAGAAAGGTGTTTCTAATGTTTTGTACACTCAGTGTATGTTCCCAACTTTTCTCTAAAGGTGACTAATTTTAAATGGCAGTCTCATGAAAAACCCACACTTTTTACTCTCTTTGTAACATGGCCTTCTTCCCACAGGGCCAATTATTTTCCTGTGAGTGTTGTGTAGCTCTGATGTTCTATGGAGGCATTTTTCAAAAATCTGTTTCCCCTATATGCGTTCAGCAGCGGCTGCAAAAATATATTTTAGTATAATGTAGATGTATGCCCCAGGAAGACCCCCCTCCCCTAACTCTGCCACTGCTGCTGAAAAAAATCCTAGGGGAAACACAGATATTGCCTTCTTCAGAGTTCAATGAAAATTATTCTGTAACCTGTGTTTCAGGCCTGTGCTTACAAGTTAAACTGCAAAGATGCTTGCCATTTAAACACAAGGTAAGCAGCTGGGGGATTACGCCCGTGAGAGGAAAAGTGTTATCGTACAAAAAAAATAATCCAGTTTTCCAAACCTTTGATGGCATAGCGCTTTTTATCCTATTTTCGAGGGTAGTCTCTGAAGCCAATAATTAAATGTAAAACAGTGTTCTAATATCTTCTCCCCTTTGTGCTGCCTTGGTTTATAATGAGGTGACTCTGGAACAAAGGTGCTCCTATGAAAAATGCATTGTGTGGTGGTTTTCTGGCTCTGGTCGTATCTCTGGTGAACTAATCTCCAGCCCTTCTCCCTGATTACACCTGTCTGTGGGAACACACACACACACACACATATTTAGTTTTCCCAACTTCATGCAAATGTATGTATTATTTATTGTTATTTTAAAGTTTAACTATCTGTTCTTGTTCAACAGTTGGACATTTACATATCTGAAGGAACTCATTCTACCGAGGAAGACAGTAAGTGTTATGTCTTACAATACCACCTTATCCACATTCCAACAATGTCATACATTGGATAGATTTGTATTTCCACCCAGAAAAGCCCAAATTGAATTTGGCTTATGAAACAGTTAATTCTGTGAACCATTAACCCCTATTGGTAATATTTTGCAGACCTTCAGGCTTTAGCTCAGTGGGAATAACATAACTTGTGGCACGCAGACAACCCGGGTTCAAACCCATTTTGGTCACATTTATGCAGTTTGACAATAGAAGGAAACTTATTGTGGTTTTATCCATTTCCCTCTAGTTAACAAACAGATCAACGACAAGGAGAGAGTAGCAGCTGCTATGGAGAACCCCAACCTGCGGGACATCGTGGAGCAGTGTGTTACTGAACCTGATGACTGAGCTAAGGGACTGACATCTCAGGGACATTAGACCAAGGTATTCAATAGGCTCCAAATGGAAGAAAATGGACAGGGAGGTACTACCTGAAGTTGTCCATTTAGAAATGCTTGTTTTTCCGCTTTCTGTTGTAAAACATTTAGCTACTGTGTACCCTAATGAATGCGACCCATCCATAAACGTAAAATCTTATCCATCGTGGAATGTGTGTGTTTGTGTTTTTATAGAACTGCCTGAGGAGGATATGTCGGAGATTAGCTGAGCGGAACTGTTGACATTTCGGAAATCCTTTTTTTGAATAGCCACTATGGTAAAAAAAATCATTATTGTAATCTGTTGTTTATTTTAATCATGAAAGAATCAAGAGGATAAGATAAGATGAAGAGTTGCAGGAAAATGTGAGATAACTAACTGGGACGTTTTTAGACTTCGGAAACAACGTCCCTCGAGAACAATCGCCCCAGAATGGACAGCAGTGTTTATGGCTTTCTGTCTTGTTTGATCTTTTTCTAACATCATGATTGAAATGGAGGCTCAGCTGGAACACTTTTCAGAGAGCCAAGAACTGGGGCAAGGGAAACAGGAAACAACCTCCTGTCACAGCTCTGTCAGTTTGGAACATCAGGGTCGCTTTCATAAGGCACTAAATGTAAGAAAACAAAGTGAAACAGGGAGGGACTACCTGAACTACCTGAACCAACAAGATGCGCTTATTTTTGCTTTGGTATGTCCTAATGAACAAATGTTTTTATTGTATTTTTTATTCATCACAGGAACAGAAATGTAACAACATTCACACCCACATACAAGTAAAAGTTACAACATAGTGATTGCTGAGTAATCGGTCCTCCTGTATTTGCACTCACCTATTGAATCATTCAGCTTTTTAACTGTTGAATGAAATGCGATTTATTTTAGGTATGTGTTTTTTAAGGAAATAAAGCACATAATTGATTTTTAAATCATGTCTAGGAAATAAAACCTCATCCTAAAAAGCTGATTGTTTTGATGTGGGGAATTTGTATTTTCTGTGTCTTCATTTCTGCTGGGGTTCTTTTTATCCTGAAATGGCTAAATGCTTCAAGTTATTCACTGCGCAAAAACTAAAATGCATCTCTTGGCCACAGAAAGTCTGTGTAATTTTGATGGGAAATTATTCTAACATACACTACCGTTTTAGAACACCTACTCATTCAAGGGTTTTTCTTTATTTTTTACAATTTTCTACATTGTAGAATAATAGTGAAGACATCAAAAGTATGAAATAACACATATGGAATCATGTAGTAACCAAAAAAGTGTTACACAGATCAAAATACCTACCGTTCAAAAGTTTGGGTTCACTTAGAAATGTCCTTGTTTTGAAAGAAAAGGAAATTCTTTAAAATAACATAAAATTGATCTGAAATACAGTGTAGACATTGTTAATGTTGTAAATGTCAATTGTAGCTGTAAACGGAACCCTTTTGAAATTGTTAGCACAGCTGAAAACTGTTGTGCTTATTAAAGAAGCAATAAAACGGTCCTTCTTTAGACTAGTTGAGTATCTGGAGCATCAGCATTTGTGGGTTCGATTACAGGCTCAAAATGGCCAGAAACAAAGAACTTTCTTCTGAAACTCGTCAGTCTATTCTTGTTCTGAGAAATGAAGGCTATTCCATGCGAGAAATTGGCAAGAAACTGAAGATCTCGTACAACGCTGTGTACTACTCCCTTCACAGAACAGCGCAAACTGGCTCTAACCAGAATAGAAAGAGGAGTGGGAGGCCCTGGTGCACAACTGAGCAAGAGGACAAGTACATTAGTGTGTCTAGTTTGAGAAACAGACGCCTCATAAGTCCTCAACTGTCAACAGTGAAGAGGCTACTCCAGGATGCTGGCCTTCTAGCCAGAGTTGCAAAGAAAAAGCCATATCTCAGACTGGCCAATAAAAATAAAATATTAAGTTGGGTAAAAGAACACAGACAATGGACAGAGGAAGATTGGAAAAAAAGTGTTATGGACAGAAAAATCTAAGTTTGAGGTGTTCGGATCACAAAGAAGAACATTTGTGAGACGCCGACCAAATGAAAAGATGCTGGAGGTGTGCGTGGCGCCATCTGTCAAGCATGGTGGAGGCAATGTGAAGGTCTGGGGGTGCTTTGGTGGTGGTAAAGTGGGAGATTTGTACAGGGTAAAAGAGATCTTGAAGAAGGAAAGCCATCACTCCATGTTGCAACGCCATGCCATACCCTGTGGACAGCGCTTAATTGGAACCAGTTTCCTCCTACAACAGGACAATGAGCCAAAGCACAGCTCCAAACTTCTCTCTCTTTAGAGAAGAAACAGTCAGCTGGTATTCTGTCTATAATGGAGTGGCCATCACAGTTTCCGGATCTCAACCCTATTGAGATGTTGTGGGAGCAGCTTGACCATATGGTACGTAAGAAGTGCCCATCAAGCCAATCCAACTTGTGGGAGGTGCTTCAGGAAGCATGGGGTGAAATCTCTTCAGATTACCTAGAATGCCAAAGGTCTGCAAGGCTGTAATTGCTGCAAGTGGAGGATTCTTTGACGAAAGCAAAGTTTGAAAAATTAAAGATCATTATTTATAACCTTGTCAACATCTTGACTATATTTCCTATTCATTTTGCAACTAATTTAATGTATCTTTTCATGGAAAACATGGACATTTCTAGTGACTAACTATTTTTCTATTTGAGATTCTTCAAATAGCCACCCTTTGCCTTGATGACAGCTTTACACATTCTTGGCATTCTCTCAACCAGCTTCACCTGGAATGCTTTTCCAACAGTCTTGAAGGAGTTCCCACATATGCTGAGCACTTGTTGGCTTCTTTTCCTTAATTTTGCGGCCTGAATCATCCCAAACCATCTCAATTTGGTTGAGGCCAGGTCATCTGATGCAGCACTCCATCACTCTCCTTCTTGGTCAAATAGCCCTTACACAGCCCGGGAGGTGTTTTGGGTCATTGTCCTGTTGAAAAACAAATGATAGTCCCACTAAGCCCAAACCAGATGGGATGGCGTATCGCTGCAGAATGCTGTGGTAGCCATGCTGGTTAAGTGTGCCTTGAATTCTAAATAAATCACAGTGTCACCAGCAAAGCGCACCCCCACACCACAACACCTCCTCCTCCATGCTTTACGGTGGGAAATAAACATGTGGATTTCCACCAGCCGAAGCTAAGTAGTAACATTATTAACACTATGCCATCTGACGTTAACTGCAGTCACTGTATTCATAACATACAGGAAAACTATCACCTTATGGCGAGGATAGCCTCGCTGCAAGCCCAGCTTCAGACGCAATCGTTAGGCATGGGCAATTTAATTTTTTATTTCACCTTTATTTAACCAGGTAGGTCAGTTGAGAACAAGTTCTCATTTGCAACTGCGACCTGGCCAAGACAAAGCAAAGCAGTGCGAAAAAAACAACACAGAGTTACACAGTAAACAAACATAGTCAAAAAAGTGTAGGAAGTGTGTAAGTGTAGGAAAGAATGAAATTGCGTCTGTGCCACCAGTAAGTCCAGATAGTAGTTTAAATCCCCTCGCACAGTCCCCGCAGCCGGACCATTTTCTCAGGGCTTCTGGAAAGAAATGCAGTCGGCATGTTCAACCGGTGTCGCTCATTCAGCTGACAGAAACGTTAAACCGTTTCTCCCAATTTAAGCAACAAGTCGGAGCCAGAGACTTCTCAGGTCTCTCCTCCACCCGTTACGGGGTCTGAGCCACCGAAGCCTCCCACCATTAGCTCTGACAAATTGAAAACCCTAGTCAATGGCGACTCCATTACCCACAATATTAGACTTAATAAGAATCATCCAGCGATTAACACTGTTTACCAGGGGGCAGGGCTACCGACGTAAAGGCTAATCTGAAGATGGTGCTGGCTAAAACAAAATCTCTTGAGTGTAGAGAGTATAGGGATTTTGTTATCCAAGTCGGCACCAACGATGTTAGGATGAAACAGCTTCAGTGTGTAAATTATCTAGAAAGATGTGCCGGCATCGAGTAATTGTCTTTGGCCCCCTCCCAGTTAGGGGGAGTGATGAGCTCTACAGCAGAGTCTCACAAATCAATCGCTGGTTGAAAACTGTTTTCTGCCCCTCCCAAAGGATAGAATTTGTAGACAATTGGCCCTCTTTCTGGGACCAAGCCTGGCCTGCTGAGGAGTGACGGACTCCATCCTAGCTGGAGGGGTGCTCTTATTTTATCTATGAACATAGACAAGGCTCTAACTCCTCTAGCTCCACTATGAGATAGGGTACAGGCCAGGCAGCAGGCTGTTAGCCAGCCTAGTGATAGTCAGTGTAGTCAGCTCAGTTACCCCCATTGAGACCGTGTCTGTGCCTCGATCTAGGTTGCGCAAACCTAAACATGGCGGTGTTCGCTTTAGTAATCTCACTGGAATAAAGACCACCATTCCTGTCATTATTGAAAGAGGTTGTGATATCTCACTTCTTAAAATTGACACCATCGACCACCATGGGTCTCCCTTTCCTGTGGCAGTCCTCATGAGAGCCAGTTTCATCATAGCGCTTGATGGTTTTTGCGACTGCACTGTTCCGTATTGACTGTCATCTAGGCAGAGGGTGGCTTTTTGAAGAATGTCAAATATAAAATATATTTTGATTTGTTTAAAACTTTTTTGTTTACTACATGATTCCATATGTGTTATTCCATAGTTTTAATGTCTTCACTATTATTCTACAATGTTGAAAATAGTAAAAGTAAAGAAAAACCCTTGACCGGTACTGTATGTTTTTCCCGCCTATTGGTATAAATAGGCTCACTGAACAGCAATGCTCTATTAACAGTTACATAGAGGGAAATATTAAAATATAATGCAGGTAACATGTTTCAAAAGTGAGTTCAGTTAAATGAATCCCTTCTGTAATGAAGGTGCCATTCCAGTGGAGGGCACTGTTGATCTAATCACCGTACAATATCTGGGAGTGAAGAGGAAACTGGGCATAGTAGGATAGCAGGTGTGAAACTACGCATGTAAGACATTTTATAGAAAAGTATTATTTTTAATCATACACATTTCCTCTCCATAACAACAGTACGCAATGACAAACATTTTAGTGAGGGTTGTTGAGAGGTAGCCTGATCCACCATTCTGATCACTGAGCTCTCGTTTTGTTTGAATCTGTGTAGCGAAAACAGGACGTAACCTCTCAAGGATGGTCTAACAAGGTTAGTTGAGTCACTACAGTGGGACAATAGGCAAACATCCATTAGCAATAGTCTCAGTCAGTCAGTTTATTTCTGCCATTTCCACCAATATAAAAGAGAATATGCAAAGCAGGAAAGCCATGATATACACTGAGTGTACAAAACATTAGAAACACCTGCACTTTCCACGACAGACTGACCAGGTGAAAGCTATGATCCCTTATTGATGTCACCTGTTAAATCCATTTCAAATCAGTGTAGATGAAGGGGAGGAGACAGGTTAAAGAAGGAATTGTAAGCCTTGATACATGGATTGGGCAGTAAAGAAGAAACACATGAAAAAATATGGACAGTTGGATTGCACAAGCCTTCTGGAAGATCTGGTGAAGGAGAATTTGGTGGACAAGACTAAAAGGAATGGAATGGAGGATCTCGTTCTCTTTTGAAAGAGCTTGAGGAGGAAATTTAGCATGATGAGAGTGAGAATTAATTTACTGTGGTGGCAGGTGGAGTGATGACTCCTGAGAAGAAATTGAGTGTAGCGGAAAGTAGTATGGTAAGGAAGATTGGCGTCAAGTGCAAAAAGAGGGATACGCGCTCCAATAGTTCAGAGATGGAACATGCCAAGAGTGAGGACGTACCTGTGGTGAGGACGGATGAGTTCGAGCCTTGTCCCGAGGATGATAAGAATGATTCCGGCCCAGTGGGAGTGAGATTTGTAGAGAGAATGGATCCTTGCATTTTGGCTGATCCATATTTGGTATCAGGTTGGGTGGAAAAGAGTTTGGGGACTGCGGAGTTGGTGAAGGTAACTCGGAGTGGACTTGTGGCGATTTATTGTGTTGCCTCCGCCCAGAATGAGCGGTCGCTCCAGATTATGCGATTAGGGACAAAAATTGTGACCTGCTTTACTCTCCGCAGAAGGGTGCCAATGAAAGGAGTGATAACGGGGGTGTCTGTGACGTCCGCCGTTTGGTGAGACGTGGATCCGGTGGAGAGCGTGGGGAAACGGAGAAGTCATTGTCTGTCATGCTGAGTTTTGATGCAGAGTCTTTGCCAGATAAGGTTAAGGTAGGAAGTGTAAATTATCCTGTGACAGCTTTTGTTTCCGAAAATACTATGGTGTTTTAGGTGTCATGTTTATGGGCGTATTGTGTGTAGGAGGGAGATGCCTAGATGCGAGAAGTGTGCAGGAGGGCATGAGACGAAGGAATGTGTTGTGTCGGTGATGAAAGTTATTTGTGTTAATTGTGGAGGGGGGGGGGGCGTCCATAGGGCTGAAGATCGGAGGTGTCGGGTGAGAGAGAGGCAGATTGAGGTTGCAGGGTTCGAGTATTACAGAAAGTGCTGTATCCCGAAGCAGTGAAGAGTGGTAGAGGAAGATGGGTACAGGGTGAGGGATCCTGAGTGGATTCCTGTGAGTAGGCAGAGACGAGAGAGCGATGGGAAGAAAATGTGCTTCCGTAAGGTGGTCTTTTTAGCATTTATAGCCATGGTTGTCGATTGTACTGAAGAAATGGATTGAAAGTCAGAGAAAATAGGTTGTGATGGCAGCGGCTGATAAGTACTTGGGATTGCGAGGATTTACTGCAGAACAGCTGCAGGGGGTGTTGAGTGGTAGTGTTATGTCCACTCAGAACGGTGGTGGTGTTTTTTTTTTTGAGAGGGCTAGTAGTTGTATTACTGTATCAAATAATTTAATGTAGGTAGGCCGTGAATGGCCTCACACACAGTACAGTAGGTGGCAGTGTATGCTCCTAAAAGTTTGATGCGATCCGTGTACCAGTCTCAGAAGAAGAAGAGACTGGGGCTGCATTCCAAACACTTAGCAGACACACCCTCTCCCCTCAGCCCTCAAATTAAGTGGACACTTCTGATGACGTATCGTGACGTCTGACGAGTATACACTTGTAGGGTGAGGGGCGAAAGGAATTATTTTTAAATGGACCGCCCTTGCCTGGAAATTCATCACTCGTTCATCCCGCGATGATTGTGTTTTCAGCCACCGGTAACTTGTGTGTGCTTTAAATGTGCTACAGTCAATTATTATGATTGCATGTCTACTTACATTAACTATATCATTATTAATATACGACTACTGTATGATAGCTAGCAAATTAATTAGCTAACTAACATTAGCCTGCCTAGCTGGAACTTCTGAAGAAGGTAAATGTTTTATTTCTACAATTTCCAAAATCTAACTTGTATGGTGACTTCTCCATGTTGAGGTTTTAAGTTTCGACTGACTTTTCTTAGCCGATGTACAATCATTGCGAATAAATTATGGGGTGTTTCAGGCCCTGAAGTGAACATAATTGTACACTCATAAACTCGATCAAAAACGAGGGCTGAGGGGCTTATGTTGCGAACTTCCGTTGTTTGGCTAATCGTTTGGACCGACGGCCAAGATGGTGACGGGGATTCCCTCAAGGGCATAAGGCGAGGGTATGTGGAGGAGGGTGTGTATTTTATGAGTTTGACGCGCAGCCATGGATTGTGTATGTGTGTCCTTCAGTGTGGATGGGCAAGACAAGATTTAAGTACCTTTGGACGGGGTATGGTAGTAGGTGCCAGGCGCACCAGGTTGCAACTCAATATTAGGAAAGTGTTCCTAATGTTTTGTAGACTCAGTGTAGTACCATACGGTACAATAGAGGTTGTGGAATACAGTGGAGTGTAGATCAATCACAGCTAGCTGTGGTGGCTGGAGCATGGTGCTAGCAATGCCAGGATCATTCCCCACTGGGCCCACATACAGTGCATTCATAAGTATTCATCCAATGTCCACCTGTGGCCGATTCAATTGTTTGGATCTGATTTAGAAAGAAACACACCTTTCTATATAAGGTCCCACGGTTGACAGTGCATGTCAGGTGAGAAACTATATCATGAAGTCCAAGAACTGCCTGTAGAGCTCTGAGATTGGGATAAGGCATATATCTGGGGAAGGGTATAAAACAATGTCAGTGTTGAAAGTTTCCAAGAGCATTTGGAAATGGAAAAAATATGGAACTAC
Source organism: Thymallus thymallus (assembly GCA_023634145.1). Lineage (NCBI taxonomy): Eukaryota > Metazoa > Chordata > Actinopteri > Salmoniformes > Salmonidae > Thymallus > Thymallus thymallus. The sequence goes on from CM042413.1 coordinate 8,784,058, forward strand.
CCACACTAGAGCTGGTCATCCAACCAAACTGTGAAAGAAGGACCTTGGTCAGGGAGGTGACCAAGAACCCAATGACCACTCTGACAGAACTACAGAGTTCCTTGGCTGAGATAGGAGAGCCTGCCAGAAAGACAACGGTCTCTACAGCACTTCACCAATCTGGCCTTTTTGGGAGAGTGGCCAGAGAGAAGCCACTCCTGAGAAAAACGCACATTACCTCATGCCTGGAGTGTGCAAAATATTCTGTGGTCTGATAAGACACATTGAACTCTTTGGCCTGAATGCAAAGTGCTATGTCTGGAATAAAAACAGGCACAGCTCATCACCCGTCTAACACCATCAAGAGTAATGATCTGTTGGAGTGGAAAGTGGTGATAGTGTTTGACGAGACCACAGGGACTCACTTACACCCTATCCAACTAACTAATGCCGTAGAGCAGTGGTTCCCAAACTTTTTATAGTCCCGTACGCCTTCAAACATTCAACCTCCATCTCCGTACCCCCTCTATCACCAGGGTCAGCGCACTCTCAAATGTTGTTTTTTGACACCATTGTAAGCCTGCCACACACACACTATAAAATACATTTATTAAACATAATAATGAGTGTGAGTTTTTATCACAACCTGGCTCGTGGGAAGAGACAAAGAGCTCTTATAGGACCAGGACACAAATAATAATATAATAATAATCAATCATGTTACTCTTTATTTAGCCATCTTACATATAAAACCATATCTCTTGCAGGGCGCCGCCCTGCGTGGTCGCCTGTTAAGCAGCTCCCGTTGTTCGTGCATAAATTGTTGTTATTGTTAGTTTTTTCGTCTATTTTTCTTGATTATTATTTTTTTGGCAACAGTTGAACTATAATAGTTCAGGATTATGGAGTGCTACGGTTTTATGAAGGTTTTAACGGTCCTTTTTATCACTGAGGGACTTTTTATTTTTCTCGCAGCTGAACGTCTACAGGAGTCGTCAGTTATTATTATTTACAACAGAGCCCAGCTCTTGGATTTAGCACACGCAGCGCTGCTGCACCCCAGGGAAAGGTTCGATATTCCGGACGAGTTGAAAAGGCGACGGCGTGGATGTAGGGCGGGATTGAAGTGTAAGGCAATGCTGAGGAAGTACAAGCCGGCTATACCGTCTATCATAATGGGCAACGTGAGATCGCTCTATAACAAGATGGATGAACTTGAGGGTCTTGTCTGTGGGCAAAGTGACTATCGGGAGGCGAGCCTAATGTTCTTTACTGAGACTTCGCCGAACGATAACATCCCCATAGAGAACGTCACTATCGGCGGGTTCCGGACCATCAGAGCAGACAGGGATAGCGTTTCTTCTGGTAAGAGCAAGGGTGGGGGGCTGGCTTTATTAGTTAACAACAGATGGTGTAATCCGAGACATATTACTCTTAAGGAAGAGTTTTGTAGCCCGGACATTGAGCTGTTAGCCGTTAGCCTGAGACCCTACTATTTGCCGAGGGAATTCACAGCGGCCATTGCTGTTATGGTTTACATCCCGCCCTCCGCTGACGCAAACACAGCATGTGACGTCATCCACTCTGTTATCGCAAGGTTACAGACAGCGCATCCCAGTGCTTTCTTTGCCATTTCGGGGGATTTTAACCATGCCTCTCTCTCTTCAACGCTGCCCACGTTCAACAGTTCGTGAAGTGCCCAACTAGGAATAACAAACTTGTTATATGCTAATGTGAAGGATGTACACAACTCCGCTGCACTCCCTCCCCTCGGTAGATCGGATCACAACCTTGTCCACCTCACCCCACTCTACAGGCCTTTGGTCCAACAGCAGCCTGCGACCACTAGGACCATTAAGGGAATGGTCCCCAGAGGCAAATGTGGCCCTACAGGACTGCTTTGAGACAACAGACTGGGATGTGCTCTGTGAGGCTCATGGGGAGGACATCGATGGACTTACAGACTGCATAACGGACTATATAAATTTTTGTGTAGATAACACCGTACCCACCAGGAAGGTACGCTGTTTTCTTGATAATGCTTTGATTTTCCCGGCGGTATCCCCTTTGTGTGGCCTTAATGCCCCTAAAAAATCTATGCCTTTTGTGGCTAGTGGCTGTTGTGCCCTTGGGCTAAATTTAATAGTTATAATTCCCTTCTCCCTGAGTGGTGCTTACTCCGAAGCACCTCTCACTCACAAGGCTCTCCATCACGTGATCAGGTCTTTCTCACAAGCTACAAATGAAGACAGACACATCAGGGACACAACTTTGCGCGTCCTTATTCAATTCCGAGGTGCATATTGAAGATTGAAGAATTGTCCATATTTACTTATCGTCAGCCAATAAGATGAGTAGGCCTAACAAACAGCAAAAGCACTAGCCTATGTCAATCTACTATCTCCCATAGTATAAAAGTTAACCTATAAAATAAATATTCCAAACATAGTCTGGGACAGTTGTGGAATGCGATAGATATAGAACCCAAAAACTTTTTTACACAACAGATCAGAACGTTTAGCTTAAAATGTTGCTAAATTATTAGGCTATTTATTCACATAAGCACAGCAATGCGTACATGGCATTAGGCTATAAGCGCAAATGTTCCATTAGCGTGAAAATATGGTTATTAAAAGTGACCGCAAATGCGATTATGCATGTAATGCTTTTATTATAAAGGTGCATTTTTATGGTGAAAATGATCTTCCTCAAACTTGAAACTCACGTATGTATGTATACCAGTTAGGCTCTACACCCCTTGTAAAACGGATTAATGTGCTTCATTTAAATAAGTTATTGGCCACTTTAGTTGTGATACAAACCTTATAAAAACATATAGGCCTATGGGCTAGGCTACATGAGGTGTGCGACTATGATTAGAAAAAGTAGAGAAAAAAAAGGCAGTTCCTTATGTTACTCATTCACAAGTGATATTATATATTGTCACCCATCAGACTATTCTTGATTTAATCTTGTATTTACATACTAAATAATTAATGTGTGAAATTTGTTTTGATTTAGAATGGACCGTTATCATGCACCTGTCTCGAAACAGGGGCAGGGGAATACAATATATGCTATCTATGCAAATGGAGAACGCTTTCCCTGTGGTTCATTTTCATTCCAGCCAGTTAGGCTATACTCCTGTTGTAAAGAGAAACAATGTGCTTAATATTAGGAAAGTTGAGAAATAAATATAGTAGGTCTAGCCTATAGAAAGCTGACAGGATCCTCCTCTTTCTAACAGAGGCCATCACTTCTCAAGCAATTGCATAGCCTGTAGAAATGTTGCGCAACATGAGCTCATGGGCTCTAATGAAGTTTTTGATTAGACTTTCAATTAGATTTGCATTAATGTCAGAGTGATTAGAGGGACAATAGAGTGCTGAGTACCAGGCAGTTAGCAAGTTTGGTATGCTACTAATGACCATCAGCCGCATTAGAGCTTGGAGAAGACTAATTACCGTGACTCCGGTCACATGGAATTTGACTGCCTTCATGACTTGTGACCTCCGGTGTGGCGGTGATACGGTCACCGTAACAGCCCTATATATAGCCAATATATTTGGTATTGAATAAAAGTGTAATTTACATTATGGTTTCAGTAAGAAAACATTTTATTAATGAACAACTAGTGAGTGCTTGTCATAACAAGCTCTCATTGCAAGGTTGCCATAAAGTGTTTCTTTACATTACCTTTGACTGTTGTAAAGCACTGTAGTGAATCTACTCAATACAAATACTGACGCTTACGTCTAGTGGCGACATAACGAACTGCATATTATGGCAAAGTTTGTAAACTTGTGAACAGTGCAGTTTCAGATTTACTTTGAGACAACGTTTAATTAATTAATCCGTTCTTGTTTATTAGTGTGCTTGTGGTGTTTCAGCACCAATACTTATGCATTCTTATCCACTGTCATAGATAAATAAATCTTTAAGTTGTACCAAGGTAAACTGAACAAGTGTTTGGTATTTACTTTCATATTTATAGAGGATATAGTTGTTTTTAGTGTAAACCACCAAGAAAATGTTCTTAAATAATGTTAATGTTGATATTTAGTTAAGAAATCATAATTTTGAGTATCTGTTAATCCTTTGGAGCACAATGTGTGAAAAAAATTATAATTCTTCCCATTCCATCACTTAACAGGATCAGTGTCCCTATACCGGGATGGTTGCTGCTCAATATGCGATATGTGACTAGAATGGCGTCGTAAACAACAGCCAACTCTCCGGGACATAGACATGTCTTATATCTTGAGAAAGCTTAAATTCTTGTTAATCTAACTTCAGTGTCCAATTTACATATTACAGCTAAAATATACCATGCTATTGTTATCAGGGCTACTGGTTTGGTACATTCACCTCTGAAGGTAAATAATGTACTTACATTCAGTAATATTGCTCTGATTTGTCATCCTGAGGGTCCCAGAGATAAAATGTAGTGTAGTTTTGTTTGAAAAAAATAACTGTTTATATTCAAATGTAGGAACTGCGTTCTACAGTTTTACCCAACTGCTGTCTCTGGCACCACACCCACCCCGCCAGGCCATCTACTGTAGATGTGTGAAGGTTAGTGTCTTTTCTGTAGGGAAGCTAATGATCCATCATGTATGAAATTCCAGGGAGTGTGTAAACTTAAATGTTTTATTACCATAGCATTTTTATATGTTCTCTATAGTTATGTACTATAGTTATGTATGCATTGACCAATTCGGCACATTTGGGAAAACTCCTGGCAGACTAGATACAAAATATTCTGTAGTGATGTAATTCTTTACTGGATCAGTCTGAAACTTTGCACATACACTGCTGCCATCTGGTGAACAACATCTAAATTACAACTAGAATCCTATATCACTGTCTGGCCTTTCAAATATGCAACAAAAGAAGAAATAGAAAACTAGTTTTTTTGTTTGTATTATCTTTTACCAGATCTAATTTGTTATATTCCCTTACATTCATTTCACATTTCCACAAACTTCAGTGTTTCCTTTCAAATTATATCAATAATATGCATATGCTTGCTTCTGATCCTGAGCTACAGGCAGGTAGATTTGGGTATGTCATTTTAGGCAAAAAATTTAAAAAAGGGTACGAGAGAGAACGAGAGAGAACGAGAGACTGAGAGAGACTGAGAGAGACTGAGAGAGAATGAGAGAGACTGAGAAAGAGACAGAGAAAGGGGGGAGTGATAAAAGACAACCCAAACTCATGCAGAGCCATAATACATGAGGCAGACCTCCCATGATGTCTGTTGGGTTAAGGAGAGGAGCTGGACTAGGCCTTGAAGCGGTTTGAAGATTATGCATACAGTGCAAAATTGCCGACGAGGACATATCAGTCGCGTCACTTCGGAGGAGGGAAGCTGCCATGCAGGTAGATTTTGGCAATATAATATCAGGAATGTGTTCACTCTCAAATGAACTTGAAAAATATTATATATTTTTTTGTTGTTACAGCGTCAATGATAAAACGCAAAAATAGAGACATTTTCTAATTGAGCTGAGTGTTAAAGATTCACTGCCTGCCTGCCATAGTATTATTCAAAACACTGCATTCTAAAATATATCGCTCAAACTCCTCACATGCACACATTTGTTGAGTTTTGGCCTATAGCATGGTAGTGCTCAGACCACAAAATGGCATATGTCAGTTTAATTTCTACAAATGATGATTTGGGGCTGAATCCTAACTTTACATTTGTGTGCATACTTTTGTCTAAATCATGCATGTTTGTCAATGGGACATTTGTGTAAAATTTGAGTTACATACACTGATCTCAAGTATTAATTTTTCCCCCAGGGCAGTTCATTTGCAGTAATTGCAAAGGGTATAATGATATTTATCACACATGTTCTATTGAATTACACTCTGGAAGAGCTGGAAACCTCGTATGAGAGGCCTGATCCTGCATTTCCTTAGCAGTGTCTTCCAGATGATTGACAGGTCATGTAGGTTCCACTCATGACGTTGCGGGCTCTCTTCTAGATTGGCGGTAGCCTCTGTGGCAATGACCTCATCCACAGAGGTCAGGACCCAGACGCAGAGGCACTGGAGCAGGTCGGCTTCCTGTCCATCAAATCCATGCCACACACCGCACAGGGAAACACACACGCAATCAAACACACACACACACAATTCAGGTAAATGAAGTCCAGATACAAAGTAGACCATGTAAAGTGCAACGTTATACACGGTCTTACAAAGTTCATGGATGACACAAATGTCAATGCATTGAGAAAGTCAATACACTTCTGGTCATAGCCTCCAGATTGTTATACCAAGCCTTATAATAGAAATTCTCATAGACAGAGAATCCTCATAGACAGAGTCCCACCTGATGACAGGCAGCTAGTGTGGTGAGGGTGGGGCAGTGCTGTGCCAGGGCCCCCGCCAGGAGGTGTCTCCAAGGGCTGGCCTGCTCTTGGCTCTGCAGCAGCACCTGGAACAGCTCCTTAGGGGGGTCGGAGGCTTCCTCGCTGGGCAGGGTGACCTGACCCTGGACCTCACTGTCTTCCTCCTCCCCCACCCTCCACTGAGAGCTGAGCTGCAGGTTCTGGAAGGCCAGGGTCAGGTGGGCCCTGTGGTGGTAGTTTTCTGTATTATCAAATGAGGAGACAAACTAATCACACAAGTCAAAGTTCTATTTAAACTAAATGTTTATTTACTTATAAGTAAATGAAGCATGTCACACCAGAGAGCAAGTAACTGATGTGAGTGCTTTGCAATAAGGATGGCGGGTCAACGGAACATTTGACTGTCGGGTTGAGCTCCCCGACACATCATGACACAAACCTTTAATAGCCAAGATAAGATGAACGTTCATGACAAACAACAGATGTCTGGAATAGGTCACAAGGTTAACACTTGATAAATGAGAGAGGAATATCCCACACTATCTATAATTTTGCACAGGCGGTCCCGAGTTCACCCCGAGGGCGAGACTCCACTCCCGTGCCTGGTACCTCGTCTTAATACAAACATTAACTCATTCTATCTTATCTCCCCAAGGCCGAAGGAGGGAGTAACTAGTGCCCAGACCTGTGGAGCCAGTTAATTAGCCCATCCCTTCACATGGTTTGCCATAAGCCTATTCACACAGAACAGGGACGCGATAGACAAGCTTGAGTCTAAAATAATATTTTCTAATAACAAAAAGGTCACAGTCAATCATATAAGCATATTATGCAGATAAGACATCTTCATTATCTATGTTACCAATGTAATTCAGATTTTCTGAAAGTATTCATACCCCTTGACTTTTTCCACATTCTTTCACGTTACAGCCTTATTCATTTATAAAATGGATTCAAGAAATGTTTTTCTCATCAATCTACCCCATAATGACAAAGGAAAAACAGTTTTTTGAACATTTTACTGAAATATCAAATTTACATAAGTATTCAGACCCTTGGCCTCCCGAGTGGCACAGCCATCTAAGGCACTGCATCACAGTGTCACTACAGCCTGGGGTTCGAGGTGGCCGTGACCGGGAGTCCCATAGGGTGACGCACAATCGGCCCAGCGTTGTCTGGGTTAGGGGAGGGTTTGGCCGGGCGGGCTTTACTTGGCCCGCCCTCTAGCAACTCCTTTTGGCGGGCCTGGTGCCTGCAGGCTGACTTCGGTCATCTTATGATAAGCTGTAGACCACAAGAGAGATTTCATCTATATTTTTCGTGGCTGTTTATTTACCACCACAGACGAATGCTGGCACTAAGACCGCACTCAGTCAGCTGTATAAGGCAATAAGCAAACAGGAAATCGCCCATCCAGAGGTCGGTGCTCCTAGTGTCCGGGGAATTTAATGGAGGGAAACTGAAATCAGTTTTACATCATTTATACCAGCATGTTAAATGTACAACCAGAGGAAAATAAACTCTAGATCTGTCACGACTTCAGCCAAAGTTGCACCCTCCCCTGGGGCGGGCTGCCGGAATAGGTTGACGTCACCCGAGTACTAGCCATCGCCGATCCACTACTCAGTGTCCGTTTGTCCTGTTCCCTTCACACCTTTTTCCCATTTGTCACTAATTGTTTGTGCGTCTTATTCCCTCTGCTCCCCCCTGATCTCTGTCGGTGATTGTTTCCTTGTGAGTTGATGTGGTGTGTACAGTTGCTCGTGTTCTATAGTTTCAGAACCGGCTATTAGAAAAAACATTAACGTTTATTTCCCGCTACCCTCCTGCCTCCCTGCGCCTGCTTCCACTACGCCTGCCATTCGCGCTGCACATTCACAAGACCACCTTTATACCACACACAGAGACACTTACAAAGCTCTCCCTCGCCCTCCATTTGGCAAATCTGACCATAATTCCATCCTCCTGATTCCTGCTTACAAGCAAAAACTAAAGCAGGAAGCAGCAGTGACTCGGTCAATAAAGAAGTGGTCAGATGACGCAGATGCTAAGCTACAGGACTGTTTTGCCTGCACAGACTGGAATATGTTCCGGGATTCTTCCAATGTCATTGAGGAGTACACCACATCAATAAGTGCATCGATGACGTCATCCCCACAGTGCCTGTACGTACATACCCCAACTAGAAACCAGCAACATCCGCACTGAGCTAAAGGGTAGAGCTTCCGCCTTCAAGGAGCGGGACTCTAACCCGGACGCATATAAGAAATCCCGCTACGCCCTCAGACTAACCATCAAACAGGCAAAGCGCCAATACAAGACTAAGATTGAATCGTACTACACCGGCTCCGACACTCGTCGGATGTTGCAGGACCTGCAAACTATTACAGACTACAAAGGTGTTATGATGATTTATCTCGTATTGATGAAGTCAGAATGCAAGAACAAAGGAGCCTCTTATTCAGAGTAAACCATCTGACACCATGAATGACATGATGTTGAATCACAATCTAAGACCGGTGGTGCCCTCATGCTTCCTCGACCCCTCATAGTGAACTCATGATGACTTGCATATTCCACGATCCCGTGTGAACACGTCATATCAAAAGGGAAGCACAGCCACGAGCTGCCCAGTGATACAAGCCTACCAGACGAGCTAAATCACTTCTATTCTCGCTTCGAGGCAAGCAACACTGAGGCATGCATGAGAGTATCAGCTGTTCCGGACGACTGTGTGATCACGCTCTCTGTAGCCGATGTGAGTAAGACCTTTAAACAGATCAACATTCACAAGGCTAGACGGATTACCAGGATGTGTACTCCGAGAATTCGCTGAACAACTGGCAAGTGTCTTCACTGACATTTTCAACATGTCCCTGATTGAGTCTGTAATTCTGTTTCAAGCAGACCACCATAGGCTCTGTGCCCAAGAACACTAAGGTAACCTGCCTAAATGACTACAGACCCGTAGCACTCACGTCTGTAGCCATGAAATGCTTTGAAAGGCTGGTCATGGCTCACATTAACACCATTATCCCAGAAGACCCACTCCAATTTGCATACCGCTCAAACAGATCCACAGATGATGCAACCTCTATTGCACTCCTTACTGTCCTTTCCCACCTGGACAAAAGGAACCCCTATGTGAGAATTCTATTCATTGACTACAGCTCAGCCTTCAACACCATAGTGCCCTCAAAGCTCATCACTAAGCTAAGGATCCTGGGACTAAACACCTCCCTCTGCAACTGGATCCTGGACTTCCTGACGTGACGCTCGCAGTTGGTAAAGGTAGGTAACAACACACCTACCACGCTGATCCTCAACACTGGGGCCACTCAGGGGTGCGTGCTCAGTCACCTCCTGTACTACCTGTTCACACTTGACTGCATGGCCAGACATGACTCCAACACCATCATTAAGTTTGACGATGACACAACAGTGATAGGCCTGATCACCGACAACGACAAGACAATCCTATTTTTCACATTTCTAACGGTATCACAGTATTTAAAGGTATGTATTTTTTATATAAAGGATTGCAACAAATTAGTTCAAAGTGGTTTTAATTAGCTTCATCTGTTCTGATTTTTGTTGGAACAGCATTAAACAACACTGACAGTGAATAAAGTAGTGCTATTGGTTAAACTTTTATTAAACACAGGAATACTAATAAATAACTTTACAAAAAGAAAAGAAAACTGTGAACATATTCACAGTGTGACAGTTATGGTCAAGGAAAACAAGCCTATCCACTGTCTATGGCTTCAGTACTGTGCTGTGGCATGTTATGGCACCACATTGAAAATAAATAACATACATATAACTTCAACTATTTCACATGATGTGCAAATTGGAAAGGCTGTTGAATGGTACCAAATAGAATAACTTCATGGGATTCCAACAAAATAATGTAAATATTCAAGTCAACCAGGGCAATATCACTCCTGGTATAGAACTGACAATCATATTGGTTTCACAGGTTATGGGCAAGGAAAACTGTATTGGCTTAAGTGCAGCTCTGTATCTGTCATCACATTGTCACCAGTGCTGAAGGCCCTTTTGGAAGGTGAACTAGTGGCAGGAAAGCACAGGTATTTCTTGGCCAGTTTTCTCACTCTTGGAAAGTTATTTTCATATTTTCATGGACCCTCCCCCACTCCAGGGGGATCTGCCTCACTGTCAGCATCAACAGTCTGCAGGTAGCTATTCAGCTCAGCTTCAATGGCCCCTCTGTCAGACAGGGAAACTGCTGGTGCTTGTTTGACCTTTTTGAAAAAACCTCCAAGCGTCTTCTTGATCTTCTTTGGTTCCACTGGGCCTTCCTGCTCCTGGCTGTGATTCATCTGTATCTCCGATGGATGGCACCTGCTCTGTCAGCAGTCTATGAAGCTCTGCTGTTGCTCTTGTCTTTATGTAGTCCACCCTGTTGCTCTTGATGTATGTGATCTTAAAGCGTGGGTCTAGGAAGGATGCTATGTCCAACAGGTCAGCTGTATTAGGATCTGAGAATTTTTTGTTCAGATAATCAAGGATAGTCCTCTTAATGTCCTTTGTTAGGGGTGGGTCACCTTCTTCCAGAGTCTAAATAGTGATGTTGAACAGCTGGAGTACAGGCTTCAGGTAGGAGACACTTACATCATCTTCTCTGTACAAGGCGTCAGTGAACTCCTGCAGGGGAGCCAGGGCTTTGTTGATTGACTCACCGACGTGTATGTCCTGCCATGTAGGCACAAGGTGCCTGGTTTTCTTGTCTGCAATCCGGACCGGAGTTATGGCCTTGTCCTGTTCAAGCACTCTCTGGATCATCTTGTGGCGTGAGCCCCACCTGGTTGGAGTTTGAGTTACAAATGAGTGGTCAGGCAAGTCAAGTTCAGCTTGTGCAGTTTTCATAGCTTTTTTCTTTTTCCAGGCCGTAGAAAAGTTGGTCTTATCCCCAATTAGAGGCAGCTGTTTTGAGTTGTCTCTAATTGGGATCCTATTTATGTTCAGTGGTTTCCACCTGTGTGTGTGGATTCTTGTGTGTGTTTCATTTGGTTTTGTTTCATGCCAGTTCAAGGTCGCTGTCTCTTCTTTGTTCGGTATTGGGATTTATACTGGAATAAAGTAATGTATTTACACTCCAGCTCTGCGCGGTCAATCCTGTGATCTTTAACACTCTGTGTAAAATACCAACAAAACAATTGACTATGTTAACTCAGCTTTTTTTCTTATACTCAAATGACAGAATAAAAACGAGAACCAAAAAGTAAACCACTACATAATAAATAATAGGTACAGTATATTACACAAATATGACATGAAATTTGATTGAACCTTTTTCCATTATTGGGTGTAAAGTTTAATTACAGTAATTGTGATTTAATGGATTGATCTACATACATTATTTACTGTAAAATAAATACATTTAAATTCATGTGATGAACACTCCAGTTAGCAATTGGCCAGCAATGCTAGGCTAGATAGTTAAATTAATATTTAATCAATAACTAACATCCTGATAGTTTATAACAGTAGCTGCATATTTGCAAAAATATTTTGGCAACTATTTAAACTTACCGATGGCCAAATGAAGACGGTGACCAAAACACTGCAGACTGTTTGATGCTTTGTCAGTTGTAAAACACACAAGTCGGTCTTCTTTCAGTCCCCATAACTCTAGGGCATCCCTCAAAAAGCTGTTTTCAAACATCTGCTCTTCAGCTCCCAGGCATCGGTTATAAAATGCACAGTTAGCAAATGTAAGGCTTGGATGTTCGGCTTGACCATAAAGGGGGGATACTAGTCAGTTGTACAACTGAATGCGTTCAACTGAAATGTGTCTTCCGCATTTAACCCCTCTGAATCGGAGAGGTGCAGGGGGATGCCTTAATCGACATCCACGTCTTTGGCGCCTGGGGAACAGTAGTTTAACTGCCTTGTTCAGGGGCAGAACAACAGATTTTTACCTTGACAGCTCGGGGATTCGATCCATCGATCTTTCAGCTACTGACCCAAACGCTCCTACCCTTCAGGCCACCATAGGTCCGTTCCATAGTTTGTCACATTTTGCATCTCCCTCTTCACTCTTTCACGGCATTCAGTGTACTTATTTGGCAAGGCTGTCCCGCTAGAGTATTTTCGGCTAGGCAGTACATACCTGAGATCCAACGTTTTTAGCATGCTTTTAAATCCCTCCTTCTCCACTGTCTGAACGGGGACCATGTCCTTGGCAATGTGTACAGTTATTGAATCCGTATTATGCTTTTCTTGTCGTATGGGCATCCACTTCAAAATGACGCAACCAGTGTGCTTTGGTTCAAACTTGATGACGTTTTAGGCCTGGCACCTGTGATGGCTTGGTTGTGGTAAGGCCTCTTACTCCCACCTAGGGGAGGAGAGAGGCACACAACCAAGTCATCACACCCTAACTAGGGAGATTATCATCCCCAATCAGAGACAGCTGTCTAGCGTTGTCTCTGATTGGGGATAATATATAAGCTCCACACATTTCCACCTGTGTGTGGATCATTGTTCGTTTGTCTGTCTGCACTGCCTGCAACATACAAAAGTAAGTCACCGTGTTTTTGTTTGTAGATTGTTTTTTTGTTTTCACTCTCTTTTATTTGTAAATGCTTCGTGAGTCCATCTCATTTCCAAATAAAAGGATGACACTTCACCAGCGCTCCGTCTATCGTCCCATATATCCGACGCACCGTGACAGCACCGATGAATGTTGGAGTTTTGCGCTTCTTCATACTTTCACCATATTCAACCACATGGTAGCTTTTTATGTGCCTATAGAGGTTTCTGTGCTTCACCCTTATGCAACCACAGACCGCTTGCATAACTTGCAAATTATGTTTTTTTGTTCTGTGTCTGTTGTCTTAACCAAACCATGTCCACACTATCGACGTTGCACATTTTTTTACCACAAATTCTTCACTTGCTGTGGGAATTGGCTGAGTATCTTCGAAAACTCTATTACTTGCATCCTCCATTGTGTTTTTTTCCACCACTGACTGACTTCTAGGTGTTTGTTTCCCTCGTGTGTTTGTTTGCATCAACCATCAAGTCGATGCAGAGAGAGACCATAAGTTATGTGCAATAATGTGAAATGACACAGGGAAAAGTATTGAACACATGAAGAAAGGGAGGTTCAAAAAGGCATGGAAAGCCAAGACAACAGCTGAAAACTATCAGTAATTAAAAAGCAATCCAGTCCCCTGTCAGTGCAAATTATTATCAGCTGGTTCAGTCCCAATTTATGGCCTACAAAAAGGTCTCATTGCCAAGGTGTCACACAAGACATCTCATGATGGGTAAAAGCAAAGAGCTGTCTCAAGACCTTCGCAACCTAATTGTTGCAAAACATAAAGATGGCATTGGTTATAGGCGCATTTCTAAGCTTCTGAATGTTCCAGTGAGCACTGTTGGGGCCATAATACAGAAGTGGAAAGACAATCATTTCACCATAAATTTGCCTCGACCAGGTGCTCCTTGTAAATTTGCCCATTCATCCTTCCTTTCTTTTTAATATAAGGAATTTGATGTATAACATTCACTTTTACTTTTACTCAAGTATGATGATTGAGTACTTTTTCCACCACTGGAAACGAGGCTACTCAGGTGAGAAAAAAACATCACCCAAATGTATAGGCCCGTTTGAAAATCTAAATGAACTGTTCGAAAATGTAAATCACATTTTTATTTATACGCGTACCCCAGTTTGGGAATAGCTGCAGTAGAGAAAGAGGTAGGTGAAGTGAAATTAGCTTGGTTCATTTTAAATGGTAGATTGTTAATATTGTGTGCTATCTCAGCAAGAGAAGATTCTGAAAATGGGAAAGCTTAATGGGAAGGAGATTAAAAGTCATGTCCCTGGTGCTTATACTAGATTGGGGGGAGTCATCACTGGGGTCCCAATATCTATGTCCACAGATTAAATGAAAGTAAATGTGAAGGGAGGCAGTGATTGAGGCCAAAAGGTTGATCAGTAGGAAAGAGGGTCAAAGAAGTGAAAGCTTATCAGTGATGCTGAGGTTAGAGAAAGTCTTGCCGGGAAAAGTACAGATAGGATTCCTTGGTTAGAGAATTTGTCCCATACGCACTGCAGGGTTTTAAATGCCAAAGAATGGGACATGCAGCTGCTCAGTGTAAAGGAAAGAAAAGATGTGCCATGTGTGGAGGGGCACATGATTATGTGTGGAAGCAATGTGAAGGTTAAGTGCTGTAATTGGGGGTAGAACACAGCGCAGCATTTGGTGGATGCCAGGTACAGAGAGAGGCTTGAGATGCTCAGAGATATAGGATCAGTCATGACGTATCATATGCAGAGGCCGTAAAACAGATTTGTAGAACTACAGTGCGAACTGATGGAGCTTACATGGATGCACCTGTAGTAAGTGGACCTACTGTCGGGGCTGGCGCTTCTGATGGTCCTGGCTTTGTTTTGAGGCCTGTTGTCAGGCTCTGGCCATAGAGAAGCCTAATTGCTTCTCTATGTAGCTTTGGTCAGAGTCTGACAGTGTCGTCCTTTTCTGTTTCTGTGTGGGGTTTAGGTTGGATCCCTAATTAGAGGCAGCTGCACGGCATTGTCTCTAATTAGGGATCCAATATATGTTGAGTCTGTCCTTCACGTTGGTGTGGGTCGTTATCGTTACATATCGTTATATGTTCGCTATATGTCGCAGTCACGGTGAAAAGTAAGTGTGCCTTTTTTTTACGTCCGTTCAGTTCGTGTCTGTTTCGGGGAACGTGACGTTTAGTCTATTCGTGTTTTGTTCTGTAGTTCGTCATTTGTGTTTGTTGTTTATACATAGTATAAATAAATATAGATGTCGAACCACTATCCCTGCGCTGCGTCTTGGTATCTCTCTGCACCCTTTCGTGACAGAACAACCCACCACACTGAGACCAAGCAGCGCAACTGGGGAGAGACTAACTCGGAGGAATTAGTACCCATTCCCACGTGGCCGAGGGTGAAGCCGGAGGACCGGGGTAGTTTCATGAAACTATGGAGGAGGATGGAGAAGGCAAGATCTGTCATGGCTGTGAGCACCACACCATCGGTGCGTGGCCAGAGCCCGGAGAGGCTGAAAAAGGGGAGTCGCACGCCACTTCGGATGCCCACAGATCAGGAGGAGCAGACGAGGTGGTGGAGAGCCTGGAATGCTCTTCCTCTGGAGAAGCAGAGGGATCCGCTGGTTATACAGGCGTTGGAGGACTTCAAGCGCCAGATGACTCTCGTGGCGAGGCGTATGGTTGGACCGGAACCTCCAGCGACGGTCCGCAGCCCTGAACCTCCAGCGACGGTCCGCAGCCCTGAACCTCCAGCGAAGGTCAGCAGCCCTGCACCTCCAGCGAAGGTCAGCAGCCCTGCACCTCCAGCGAAGGTCAGCAGCCCTGCACCTCCAGCGAAGGTCCGCAACCCTGCACCTCCAGCGAAGGTCAGCAGCCCTGAACCTCCAGCGAAGGTCAGCAGCCCTGCACCTCCAGCGAAGGTCAGCAGCCCTGCACCTCCAGCGAAGGTCAGCAGCCCTGCACCTCCAGCGAAGGTCAGCAGCCCTGCACCTCCAGCGAAGGTCAGCAGCCCTGCACCTCCAGCGAAGGTCAGCCGCCCTGAACCTCCAGCGAAGGTCAGCCGCCCTGAACCTCCAACGAAGGTCAGCCGCCCTGAACCTCCAGCGAAGGTCAGCCGCCCTGCACCTCCAGCGAAGGTCAGCAGCCCTGCGCCTCCAGCGAAGGTCAGCAGCCCGCAACCTCCAGCGAAGGTCAGCAACCCTGCGCCTCCAGCGAAGGTCGGCGCCCCTGCGCCTCCAGCGAAGGTCGGCGCCCCTGAACTTCCAGCGAAGGTCGGCGCCCCTGAACCTCCAGCGAAGGTCGGCGCCCCTGAACCTCCAGCGAAGGTCGGCGCCCCGGAACCTCCAGCGAAGGTCGGCGCCCCGGAACCTCCAGCGAAGGTCAGCACCCCTGAACCTCCAGCGAAGGTCTGCAGCCCGGAACCTCCAGCGAAGGTCAGTCCGACGGTGCCCATTTCGCATCCAGCCGTCTGCTCCGCATCAGTGCCAGAGCAGTCCGCTCCACCGGTGCCCAATCCGGGTCCAGCCGTCTGCTCCGCCTCAGTGCCAGAGCAGTCCGCTCCACCGGTGCCCATTCCGGGTCCAGCCGTCTGCTCCGCCTCAGTGCCTGAGCAGTCCGCTCCACCGGTGCCCATTCCGGGTTCAGCCGTCTGCTCCACCTCAGTGCCAGAGCAGTCCGCTCCACCGGTACCCAGTCCGGGTTCAGCCGTCTGTTCCGCTCCTGAGCCAGAGCAGTCCGCTCCACCGGTGCCCATTCCGGGTCCAGCCGTCTGCTCCGCCTCAGTGCCTGAGCAGTCCGCTCCACCGGTGCCCATTCCGGGTTCAGCCGTCTGCTCCACC
Organism: Thymallus thymallus; assembly: GCA_023634145.1. Lineage (NCBI taxonomy): Eukaryota > Metazoa > Chordata > Actinopteri > Salmoniformes > Salmonidae > Thymallus > Thymallus thymallus. Next base: position 8,800,799 of record CM042413.1, read on the forward strand.
TCAGTGCCAGAGCAGTCCGCTCCACCGGTACCCAGTCCGGGTTCAGCCGTCTGTTCCGCTCCTGAGCCAGAGCAGTCCGCTCCACCGGTACCCAATCCGGGTCCAGCCGTCTGCTCCGCTTCAGAGCCTGAGCAGTCCGCCCCACCGGTGCCCAGTCTGGGCCCGGTTGTTTTCCCAGCTCCATGGCCGGAGCAGTTTACCCCACCGGTGCCCAGTCCAGGCCCGGTTTATTGCCCAGCTCCATGGCCGGAGCCGTTTGTCCCACCGGTGCCCAGTCCGGGCCCGGTTGTTTTCCCCGCTCCATGGCCGGAGCTGTTTGCCCCACCGGTGCCCAGTCCGGGCCCGGTTGTTTTCCCCGCTCCATGGCCGGACCCTTTTGCCCCACCGGTACACAGCCCGGGACCGGTGATAAGGAAGGGGCACGGGAGCCGCCCCCGATGGACTAGTTTTCCCTCCCATTTACCCCCCCGTGTTTTGTGTGTGTTTGTTTTTTGTTGCTTAGGCGTCCGGGAGTCCGCGCCTTTGGGGGGGGGTACTGTCAGGCTCTGGCCATAGAGAAGCCTAATTGCTTCTCTATGTAGCTGTGGTCAAGAGTCTGACAGTGTTGTCCTTTTCTGTTTCTGTGTGGGGTTTAGGTTGGATCCCTAATTAGAGGCAGCTGCACGGCATTGTCTCTAATTAGGTATCCAATATATGTTGAGTCTGTCCTTCACGTTGGTGTGGGTCGTTATCGTTACATATCGTTATATGTTCGCTATATGTCGCAGTCACGGTGAAAAGTAAGTGTGCCTTTTTTTACGTCAGTTCAGTTCGTGTCTGTTTCGGGGAACGTGACGTTTAGTCTATTCGTGTTTTGTTCTGTAGTTCGTCATTTGTGTTTGTTGTTTATACATAGTATATAAAAGATATTACACAGTATAAATAAATATAGATGTCGAACCACTATCCCTGCGCTGCGTCTTGGTCTCTCTCTGCACCCTTTCGTGACACCTGTTCAGAAATCTAGTGCTCATGAATTTTTTTTAAATTGTATTTCACCTTTATTTAACCAGGTAGGTCAGTTGAGAACAAGTTCTCATTTGCAACTGCGACCAAGGCAGTGCGACAAAAAAAACAACACAGAGTTACACATGGGAAATAAACAAACGTACAGCCAATAACACAATAGAAAAATCTATATACAGAGTGCAAATGTAGTGCAAAACGCAGTAAGGTTAGGAAGACAATAAATAGGCCATAGTGGCGAAATAAATGACAGATTAGCATGATGGAATGTGCAAATGATGATGAGCAAATAGAGATACTGGAGTGCAAAATTGAGTTAAAAAAATAAATATGGGTATGAGGAAGTAGGATGGGCTATTTACAGCTATTTACAATATGTCTCGGGTTGTGGGGAGCAGAAATGCCAGGTTGAAGGTTATTGTGGAGACGGCAAAAGAGATATTGGGGGTAACAAATGTTACTGTTGAAATGGTTGTTGACAAGACAAAGCGTCCGCAGACATCGAATGCTAGCCATCCGACAATATCAGGTAAATCGAAAATTACAATGTGTGATGTGATGGCTAACGTTTCCAAAAGCCAACCAAATAAAAACATTACTTTTAAGATACGTGTTTGTGCCGTCATGTGAATTAGTAGCACAATTTCTAACTTATTTACATTCGTTTTTACTTACACTTGTATGTTGACTTCTCCGTATTGATGTTTTAAGTTTTGGCTGACTTTTCTTAGCAGATGTACAATCATCACGAATTGAATTATGGGGTAGAATTGTACACTCACAAACTCAATCGCAAACTAGGGTTTAGGGGCTTAAGTTGCCAACTTCCCTGGCTTGGCTAATTGTTTGCAGCCAATTGCAGCCAATGACTCAATATTTTGGACAAAACAGATGAATGTAACTAAGGCTGGGATTGTCAATACAATCAAACTAGCCAGGGCAATGATCACGAGTCAGTCATAACGTGGCTAATATGCTAGCGTATCTATTTATGTAGCAAGATAAAAACACAGAGCCTAACGTTAGATAGCTAGCTGCTAGGAGGACGTCTTTTCATTCGTATTGTTTTTAGGTGGCTACACTACTAGAGATGCACATGGCATGTCATTTGGTTAGCTAGCAAGAAATTGAATTGCTTCACTAGCTAACTAATTATGCTGATCGACTGTTATCCAGGTAGCATAGCTCTTGCATTAGCTAATTCACTCTGGCTAGCTATCTACTCTGATTTCAGAGTACTCTTGAGTGTGCCAAAGCTCAGAATATCTGGGTAATTTCCGAACACGCAAGACCTGCTGAATATGAACGGTGTCAGTAAACGTAGGCAAAAAAAATAGCCGTGAGTAAAATGGTCAGAGAGGTGTTCTCTCATTTGTGTCTGGAAGTAGCTAGCTAGCCAACTTTAGCCAGTTATCTTGGTGCTTAGTTGGGACAACTCATGCATTGGCAGGCAAGCTGCAGAAGGATGAACGGGCTATTCCCCATAATTTATCAATGGAATTTTGACTGCCAACTAGCTGAAAAAGTTTGAGAGGGTTTATCTAATGTTCCTTCAGTATATTTTAGCTCATCTTGCTCTGGCCAGCATTAGTTGTTGTTGTTGATGTGCAGGGAAAGATAGCCTACCTTTTTATGGTTGTTTGATCAATAGGACCCTGTGGTATTTAGATATATATTTGCAGAAATCCATTCAAGTGTATTATGTGGCTTTTGGCAAATGTGTTCTAATGACTGAAAGTTGCGTTGTTGCAACTTCCTGTAAACACACACCCCGGTCCTCGACGAGACATACAGTACCAGTCAAAAGTTTGGACACACCTACTCATTGAAGGGTCTTTCTTTATTTTTACGATTTTATACATTGTAGAATAATAGGGAAGACATCAAAACTATGAAATAACACATATGGAATAATGTATTAACCAAAAAAGTGTTAAACAAATCAAAATAGATTTTATATTTGAGATTCTTCAAAGTAGCCACCCTTTGCCTTGATGACAGCTTTCTTTGCGCACTGTTGGCATTCTCTCAACCAGCTTCACCTGGAATGCTTTTCCATCAGTCTTGAAGGAGTTCCCACATATGCTGAGCACTTGTTGGCTGCTTTTCCTTCACTCTGGCTTCCTGGACAATTAACCTTGACCCCCTCTATTATTTATTTCTTTATCTTATTTGTGTTGCACTGACTCCCTTGCACCGGCTCTCTATTTACACTCACTAGACTCTACTCACACACACTACACTGAAACTGACACTGCAACACACACATACACACACACACACACACACACACACACTACATACGCTCACCCCCCCCCCCCCCCTTTTTATCCTACTGTTATGTAGCCCAGACTGTTGTCTCTTTCCAATTATATGTGACATTTGAAATATTTTTTTTCTATTTTTGATACTCTATATATATTCCTTCTTAATATGTATTGACTCCCCATTCGCCAGTCTCTAATCAACTATCTTTTTGCACCTGTTGCGCACAGCATGTCTTCTGAAGTACATGTCTTTCTTAATTAGCTTTTTGTACAGTATTGATGAAGGTGTTAAAAACTACTAAAAAAAACTATATCAAGATTAATTTAAGGACCAAAAATTGACAGCTGTGCCATATAAATTGCAAAATAGTTGGGAAGAGATTTTTGATGTACCGATTCCATGGCACATGATTTATGAACTGATACACAAAACGACGACGGATTCAAAACTTAGTTTTCAATTTAAATTATTATAAAAAATTCTTGCAACCAATAGAATGTTATATATATGGGGGACACAACCTTCCCAGCTTGGCAGATTTGGCTGCGAAGAGGCAGAATCATTAGATCATTTGTTTTGGTATTGTCCATATGTAGATCGTTCAGGTTCAGGAATGGCTGAAGAATTGCAACATTTACATGGAGCTAACTCTGCAAATAGCACTGCTGGGGGATTTGAAAAGTCATAGTCAATCAATCAATCAATCAATAATATAATAATTTCCAATCTGTAGATACTGATAATAGAAAGGATAAAAACTTCTGTGAAAACATCTCAGCACAGTTGAAACATGTATGGCAAATATAAATCAACTGGATGGTGTTCAGAGATAGATGGGAGGGGTTGCTGAAGTATGGGACTAAAAACAAACAAAAGATACTATTGAAAAATATACTGTGTCAGTAAAATGTATATAGTAGAAGCCTATGTGTTGTTGTCCATTAGTTTAATCCATAGGGTTAGGGGAAAATAATAAAGGGAAATATATAACATATATATATATATATATATATATATATATATATATATATATGTATGTATGTATGTATGTATGTATGTATGTATGTATGTATGTATATATATATATATATATATATGACATATATATACAGTACCAGTCAAAAGTTTGGACACACCTACTCATTCAAGGGTTTTTTCTTTATTTTTTACTATTATCTACATTGTTATAACACCTATGTAATCATGTAGTAAATAAAAAAAGGAGTTCCCACATATGCTGAGCACTCCTTTTCCTTCACTCTGTGGTCCAACTCATCCCAAACAATCTCAATTGGGTTGAGGTCGGATGATTGTGGAGGCCAGGCCATCTGATGCAGCACTCCATCACTCTCCTTCTTGGTCAAATAGCCCTTGCACATCCTGGAGGTGTGTTTTGGGTCATTGTCCTGTTGAAAAACACATGATAATCCCACTAAGCGCAAACCAGATGGGATGGCGTATCGCTGCAGAATGCTGTGGTAGCCATGCTGGTTAAGTGTGCCTTGAATTCTAAATAAATCATGACAGTGGCACCAGCAAAGCACCCCCCATCACACCTCCTCCTTTGGTGGGAGATCATCCGTTCACCTACTCTGGGTCTCACAAAGACACGGCGGTTGGAACCAAAAATCTCATCAGACCAAAGGACAGATTTCCACCAGTCTGCTCGTGTTTCATGGCCCAAGCAAGTCTCTTCTTCTTATTGGTGTCCTTTAGTAGTGGTTTCTTTGTAGCAATTCGACCATGAAGGCCTGAATTACACAGTCTCCCCTGAACAGTTGGATGTTTAGATGTGTCTGTTACTTGAACTCTGTGAAGTATTTATTTGGGCTGCAATTTCTGAGGCTGGTAACTCTAATGAACTTATCCTCTGCAGCAGAGGTAACTCTGGGTCTTCCTTTCCTGTGGTGGTCCCTATGAGAGCCAGTTTCATCATAGCGCTTGATAGTTTTTGGGACTGCATTTGAAGAAACTTTCAAAGTTCTTGAAATGTTCTGGATTGACTGACCTTCATGTCCTAAAGTAATGATAGACTGTTGTTTCTCTTTGCTTAATTGAGCTGTTATTGCCATATTATGGACTTGGTCTTTTACCAAATAGGCTATCTTCAGTATACCTTGTCACAACGCATTAAGAAGGAAATAAATTCCACGAATTCACTTTTAACAAGGCACACCTGTTAATTGAAATGCATTCCAGATGACTACCTCATGAAGCTGGTTGAGAGAATGCCAAGGTGTGCAAAGCTGTCATCAAGGCAAAGGGTGGCTACTTTGAAGAATCTCAAATATAAAATATATTTGATTTGTTTAACACTTTTTGGGTTACTACATGATTCCATATGTGTTATTTCATATTTGTTGATGTCTTCACTATTATTCTACAATGTAGAAAATAGTAAAAATAAAGAAAAACCCTTGAATGAGTAGGTGTGTCCAAACTTTTGACTGGTACTGTATATATACAGTATTTACAAAACAAATACATGGGGGATTTGAAATGATGCAGACAATTACATTGATGGAAACTATGGCAGTGTGGAGTGCAATTGAGATTGCATGGTCTATGTATCTGTTGGGGCTGTATGCAAATTGGTGTTGGTCTGGGATGATGGATTTGATGTGTGCCATAACCAGCTTGTCAAAGCACATCATGATTACAGATTTGAGTGCTATAGGGTGGTAATCATTGTGGCAAGTATCCCTCGAGTTCTTGGGAACATGAATGATATTGGTCAGCTTGTGGAGATTAATGACTGGGACAAGGAGAGGTTAAAAATGACCGTGAATATTCCTGCCAGCTGTTCTGCACATGCTCTAAGAATTCAACCATGCTCCTATATTGTCTCTTTGCTTGTTTGATGGCTTTACAGAGGATAGCACGATTCCTCTCTGATTTACACCATATGTGTTGGCAACTTCCCCTTGCCTAAAGGATAAACAGCACCAACTGGACCAACTAAACACAGAAGCCACCGCTTGATAGCAGAGCATACGGTTCTAAAATGTCAGAGCAGATGGAAGAGATGAGCAGAAATGCTAATTCTTCACTCAGACAAACAACCTGTGATTGCCTTTGTCTTTTAGGGACTTTGAGATCAAGCGCATCTGTAGTGCAAAGCAATCAGTCAATACAGAGGGAAGAAAGAAAGGGCTTGTCTTTACAGAACCAGAAAATTTGTTTTTTTCTGGTTCCAACTTTTTTATGCACGCAAAGGCCTGATGGAAACAGCTAATTCAGCTGTAAAATTAAGTATGTGAGAAATGGCAGTGGAAACGCCTTTACGCGCTTTATCACATTGACTTAAACTTGGAGTCACATGGTGCGATGTTGTGTGGTCCTACCACTACGACTCGGAGAAAGCATGCAGTTCATTAGGCTACAGATGAAATAAGTTATGATGAACTTGCACGATGATGAGCATGATGCTCCTTTCCAATAAATATCAAGGGTCTTATTCTGGTGATATGATGATCAATGCTTGGCTGCCGTTTGGCAAATAAAAATTATCTTTCTCTTTTGTCCATAATAATCTCATCATGTAGGTAGCCTACCCGCAATGTATCTGCGAGCTGTTGAGCACACATGTCAAGACCAGAGAGGGCACATTCACTATAAAAGTTGTGATAAAACCATCAGGAGACTTTAAAATGTGATGGAGACCCATTTAACTTGTATTTATTATTCGTTACATGGGAATTTAACCACAAAAGTTATATTGATGTGCACTACTGTATGTCATCAAGCATAGACTTTTATCCACAACAAGTCAATTTGATGGAAACACATCTCTGGTGGGAAAATTAGCACAATCAGCTCCTTGGTCTGACGTTGAGGGAGAGGATGTTGTCAGTTACCACACTGACGGGTCACTGATCTCCTCCCTTTAGGCTGTCTCAGATGTCGCCGGTGCTCCGGCTTAGCATCGTGTCATCAGCAAACTTGATGATGGTGTCGTGTGTGGTTACTCATTAGTGGCTGTGTACAGGAGGGGACTAAGCACACATCCCTGTGGAGCCCCTGTACAAAGGGTCAGCATGGCGGAGATGATGTTGCCTACCCTACGGGAATTTAACCGCAAATGTTATTTTTATGTGCACTATGTCATCACGCACAGCCTTTTATCCTCAACAGGTACATTTTATGTGCATATTGTTGTTATGCAGATTGAAGAATATTTGCATGAAAATCTGTCGCCAATTGAATGGAAACCTAGCTAATGTCTGTTTTTGAAGCCCATAGAAAATGAGCTACTTTGCCTAGTAAATTACCATTAAGAATCATGCATAGGCTTTTCCAAAAGGGTCTTGCAAAATTTCTTAAAATCTTTTATATATGGCTCTGTTGTACCGAACAGCTTGAATTGAATTGAAGCATCACTGTTAAACTACATTTAGGCTACATTCTCAAAAGGAAAAAATAGATAATGAGACAGGACAATCAAAATAAAGAAAATGTATATTAGTTATGAAAATATACAGTATGTACAGCTATAGGAAGGATTGAAAACATACATGACATGTTCTCATCAGTTTGTTCTGGTACTTTATTGATAGTTACATAACCACTTAGACTCAGCTACGGTGCCAGGCAGAGGCTTGTTGATCACTGGGTAGTCCCTTAGAGAGAATATAGTAGACAGTTGCTGTCAAAAAGTGTCCTGTTTTATGTCCTTATGTTGTCATCCTGTTACATGAGCACTCACACGCTATCGAGTGAGTGCTCATGTAACGCGATAGTGCAGCTGTTCCTTTGAAGCAAAGAAAATGTTTGCAATAAAAATGTCCTGGTGATTGATGTGTAGTGACCTTGTTGAACTGTTGAATGTGTTTGAACATTTGAAACAGTTGTGAATTTATGTAGTGAATGGGGGAAGACTAGTTTTAAAAGTTTAAACAGTTGTGAATTTTGAACTTATGGAGTGAGCTTGTGAGCCCTTGTAGAATGAAAAGTCTGCCAGAGTGTAAGTAAGTGTTAGACCTGTGAACACTACATGTGACAAGAAACCTCAAGAGAGATAAACTACAGAAAACTCAAAAGAAAAAAGAAAGAAAACATGGAGTTGTTAAGTACTGACACGTCCGTGTCAGTAGGACCCAGGCTGTATCATAGAAAAAGGGATGAGTATAAATCATCAATATATGATGCTCCAAAAAAGGTTTTTCTAAACTTGTGTAGAACCCAAATACCTCCCGTAACTGTACTGAAAGATCAAGTGGTTACGTCTAATGGACAAATATGAGGTTATATGTTTTATTACCCTGCCTGTAGAGTGAAACTCTATACCTTTGCCGAAGGAGAAGAATATACAGACCAAACATTAGGACCGGAATACAGGATTGAAGACTGGCATGTGTTTCGCAACACATGTGTCCTGAACTGAGAGTTAGTTCAAAGGGTTATAGCGTGTACACGGGGTACGAGGCCCAGTGGGAAGGTGTCCCTGACTCCTCAGGAAGAATATTTCATTAGGTGAAACTACAACAAAGAACAGACTTCCTTGTGGAGGCGTGGAGTTCTATATCAGCAATGAGAAAATACGCAACGGGAACCTCCGTGATGGGGGGCTGAAAGGGGATTTTAGGTTACATATGCTTATTCCTTTTTTAGGTTGGTCTATAATGGAATTTAAAATGTTTGAGTTAGTGGATGCTCTCTTTTTACAGAGCCAGCACAGGCAAAGTATTGATAAACTAAGGAAGTGCATTATACATATGGATACTATGGATATTGATTCAAAAGAGCCCCCAGAAGGGTCAACCCCTGAAAAAAAGTATGAGGATGTTGCGTTAACAACGCCCCGATCCCAAAGGAAGGGTTCAACAATAAAAGGGGTGACCATAACTCCTATGGTTATTCATTTCATCATATACCATGGATATTCATATACCATCTGAGGACTCCAATATGGCGGGGTACCAGACCCTAAGGACTCTATGCCTCACAGCCCTCCTTTCTACTCAACCCATTCATGCCCTCCGACACCCCCTAAATACACACAGCATGAGGATGTGTTTGTGAGGGCTTGGTTGTGATAAGGCCTATTACTCCCACCTAGGGGAGGATGAGAGGCACACAACCAAGTCCTCACACTCCTATTAGGGAGATTATCATCCCCAATCAGAGACAGCTGTCTAGCGTTGTCTCTGATTGGGGATAGTATTTAGACTCCACACACAGCCACCTGTGTGTGGATCATTGTTCATTTGTGTTTGTCTGCACTGCCTGCTGCAAACCAAGTAAGTCACTGTGTTTTGTTAGTATCGTGTTTTTTGTTTTTCACTCTCCTTTATTTGTTAATGCTTCGTGAGTACATCTCATTTTCAAATAAAAGGATGACCCTTCACCAGCGCTCCGTCTATCGTCCCTTATATCCGACGCACCGTGACAGAATGATCCACCACCCTGGGACGCAAAGGAGCTTAACATTAGGAGATATCCTCCTCGGTATGGGAAAAATTACCGAGGAGGAACACTCTTATTATCGTTCGGTGGAGGAAGGCTGGGGTCCGGAGCAGCCGAGGCGCCGGAGACGGAGGACACGTCACCGGGCTAGAGTTGAGGACCAGCCTGGAGCCCAGAAAACCCCTCAAACTGATTTTGGGGGGGGGGCTATGGGGGTGGTCGGGGATCGAGGGAGAAGAGCCCCGACCACTGCACTCGTGGGGGTTCCAGGAGGAGCCCCTACAGCCATGGGAGCAGGAGTACAGGGAGGAGTCGGAGGAAGACGACGACGATGTGCTTCTGTTCCCTCACTCGTGGGGGTTCCCGGAGGAACCCTCACAGGATGGGGATTGGCGGTGGAGTAGGCACAACAGGGACAGTCGTGCTCCAGCGCCAGTTCCCAGTCCGGTGCCTCCAGCGCCGGTCCAGAGTCGGAGGAGACCGACTCTGCGCACCAAACCATCGGTGCGCAAAGCTAGCCCGGTGCGTCCCGTACCAGCTAAACGCACCAACCCAACGGTGCGTTTGCCCAGCCCGGTACGGCCCGCGCCTGCTCCACGCACCAGCCCTATGGTGCGTGTCTCCAGCCCGGTGCGACCCGTGCCAGCTAGACGCACCAGCCCAACGGTGCGTTTCCCCAGCCCGGCACGGACCGCGCCTGCTCCGCGCACCAGCCCAACGGTGCGTGTCTCCAGCCCGGTGCGACCCGTGCCAGCTAAACGCACCAACCCAACGGTGCGTTTCCCCAGCCCGGTACGGCCCGTGCCTGCGCCTCGCAGCAGACCAGTGGTGCGCTCACCCAGTCCAGTATGCCCCGTGCCCATTCCTCACACGGAGCCTACAGCGAGGGTCGACAGCGCAGCTCTGTGGTTGGAGACCATCTCTGCATCGGTGCCCAGGGTGGGCACGACGTTCAGCCCCGCTGTGGAGCAGGAGCTCCATAGCGCGTCGGTGCCCAGTCTGGGGCCGACAGCCAGCCCAACCACAGGGCTGGAAACCCTCTCTGCGTCGGTGCCCAGGGTGGGCACGACGTTCAGCCCCGCTGTGGAGCAGGAGCTCCATAGCGTGTCGGTGCCCAGTCTGGGGCCGACAGCCAGCCCAACAACAGGGCTGGAAACCATCTCTGCGTCGGTGCCCAGGGTGGGCACGACGTTCAGTCCCGCTGTGGAGCAGGAGCTCCATAGCGTGTCGGTGCCCAGTCTGGGGCCGACAGCCAGCCCAACAACAGGGCTGGAAACCATCTCTGCGTCGGTGCCCAGGGTGGGCACGACGTTCAGTCCCGCTGTGGAGCAGGAGCTCCATAGCGTGTCGGTGCCCAGTCTGGGGCCGACAGCCAGACCAGCTGCAGGGCTGAAGACCACCTCTGCGTCGGTGCCCAGGGTGGGCACGGCGTCCAACCCGAGACCTCCGGTGAGAGTCAACTGCCCGAGGTCTCCGGTGAAGGTCAGCTGCCCGAAACCTCCGGCTAAGGTCAGCAGCCCGAGACCCCCGGAGAAGGTCAGCAGCCCGAGACCCCCAGAGAAGGTCAACAGCCCGAGGCCTCCAGAGAAGGTCAGCAGCCCGAGGCCTCCAGTGAAGGTCAGCAGCCCGAGGCCTCCAGAGAAGGTCAGCAGCCCGAGGCCTCCAGCGAAGGTCAGCAGCCCGAGGCCTCCAGCGAAGGTCAGCGGCCCGAGGCCTCCGGTGAAGGTCAGCGGCCCGCCACCTCCAGCGAGGGTCAGCGTTCCGCCACCTCCGGCGAGGGTCAGCGTTCCGCCGCCTCCGGCGAAGGTCAGCAGCCCAGAGCCTCCAGCCACAGCTCAAGGCCTGGAGCCTCCTCCACCGGTGCCCAGTCCAGGGCCGGTCGTCTGCTTCGCTCCAGTGCCGGAGCAGTCTCCTCTACCGGTGCCCAGTCCAGGGCCGGTCGTCTGCTTCGCTCCAGTGCCGGAGCAGTCCGCTCCACCGGTGCCCAGTCCGGGGCCGGTCGTCTGCTTCGCTCCAGTGCCGGAGCAGTTCGCTCCACCGGTGCCCAGTCCGGGGCCGGTCGTCTACGTCGCTCCAGTGCCGGAGCAGTCCGCTCCACCGGTGCCCAGTCCGGGGCCGGTCGTCTGCGCCGCTCCAGTGCCGGAGCAGTCCGCTCCACCGGTGCCCAGTCCGGGGCCGGTCGTCTACGTCGCTCCATTGACGGAGCAGTCCGCTCCACCGGTGCCCAGTCCGGGGCCGGTCATCTGCGTCGCTCCAGTGCCGGAGCAGTCCGCTCCACCGGTGCCCAGTCCGGGGCCGGTTGTCAGTCCCTCTCCAGGGTCGAGGGCTCCCGCACCAGGGTCCAGACAGGACTTGGTGAATGGCGGGAGTACTGAGGGGGGAACCACCGCGCCGGGGTCCGGACCGGACCGGGCGTGCAACGGAGAGGTAGGAGGGAAGCTACTCTCACAGCCTGTGCCACGCCCGGAACCGGAACCGGAGCCCCCACCAGCAACCACCTCAGTACCCCGCCATGTCCCCCCTAGTTTTTGGACATTTTTTCTTTCAGGAGAGGGGGGATTGTTTGTGTGCGATCGGGAGTCCGCACCTTAGGGGGGGGGTACTGTGAGGGCTTGGTTGTGATAAGGCCTATTACTCCCACCTAGGGGAGGATGAGAGGCACACAACCAAGTCCTCACACTGCTATTAGGGAGATTATCATCCCCAATCAGAGACAGCTGTCTAGCGTTGTCTCTGATTGGGGATAGTATTTAGACTCCACACACAGCCACCTGTGTGTGGATCATTGTTCATTTGTGTTTGTCTGCACTGCCTGCTGCAAACCAAGTAAGTCACTGTGTTTTGTTAGTATCGTGTTTTTTGTTTTTCACTCTCCTTTATTTGTTAATGCTTCGTGAGTACATCTCATTTTCAAATAAAAGGATGACCCTTCACCAGCGCTCCGTCTATCGTCCCTTATATCCGACGCACCGTGACAGAATGATCCACCACCCTGGGACGCAAAGGAGCTTAACATTAGGAGATATCCTCCTCGGTATGGGAAAAATTACCGAGGAGGAACACTCTTATTATCGTTCGGTGGAGGAAGGCTGGGGTCCGGAGCAGCCGAGGCGCCGGAGACGGAGGACACGTCACCGGGCTAGAGTTGAGGACCAGCCTGGAGCCCAGAAAACCCCTCAAACTGATTTTGGGGGGGGGGCTATGGGGGTGGTCGGGGATCGAGGGAGAAGAGCCCCGACCACTGCACTCGTGGGGGTTCCAGGAGGAGCCCCTACAGCCATGGGAGCAGGAGTACAGGGAGGAGTCGGAGGAAGACGACGACGATGTGCTTCTGTTCCCTCACTCGTGGGGGTTCCCGGAGGAACCCTCACAGGATGGGGATTGGCGGTGGAGTAGGCACAACAGGGACAGTCGTGCTCCAGCGCCAGTTCCCAGTCCGGTGCCTCCAGCGCCGGTCCAGAGTCGGAGGAGACCGACTCTGCGCACCAAACCATCGGTGCGCAAAGCTAGCCCGGTGCGTCCCGTACCAGCTAAACGCACCAACCCAACGGTGCGTTTGCCCAGCCCGGTACGGCCCGCGCCTGCTCCACGCACCAGCCCTATGGTGCGTGTCTCCAGCCCGGTGCGACCCGTGCCAGCTAGACGCACCAGCCCAACGGTGCGTTTCCCCAGCCCGGCACGGACCGCGCCTGCTCCGCGCACCAGCCCAACGGTGCGTGTCTCCAGCCCGGTGCGACCCGTGCCAGCTAAACGCACCAACCCAACGGTGCGTTTCCCCAGCCCGGTACGGCCCGTGCCTGCGCCTCGCAGCAGACCAGTGGTGCGCTCACCCAGTCCAGTATGCCCCGTGCCCATTCCTCACACGGAGCCTACAGCGAGGGTCGACAGCGCAGCTCTGTGGTTGGAGACCATCTCTGCATCGGTGCCCAGGGTGGGCACGACGTTCAGCCCCGCTGTGGAGCAGGAGCTCCATAGCGCGTCGGTGCCCAGTCTGGGGCCGACAGCCAGCCCAACCACAGGGCTGGAAACCCTCTCTGCGTCGGTGCCCAGGGTGGGCACGACGTTCAGCCCCGCTGTGGAGCAGGAGCTCCATAGCGTGTCGGTGCCCAGTCTGGGGCCGACAGCCAGCCCAACAACAGGGCTGGAAACCATCTCTGCGTCGGTGCCCAGGGTGGGCACGACGTTCAGTCCCGCTGTGGAGCAGGAGCTCCATAGCGTGTCGGTGCCCAGTCTGGGGCCGACAGCCAGCCCAACAACAGGGCTGGAAACCATCTCTGCGTCGGTGCCCAGGGTGGGCACGACGTTCAGTCCCGCTGTGGAGCAGGAGCTCCATAGCGTGTCGGTGCCCAGTCTGGGGCCGACAGCCAGACCAGCTGCAGGGCTGAAGACCACCTCTGCGTCGGTGCCCAGGGTGGGCACGGCGTCCAACCCGAGACCTCCGGTGAGAGTCAACTGCCCGAGGTCTCCGGTGAAGGTCAGCTGCCCGAAACCTCCGGCTAAGGTCAGCAGCCCGAGACCCCCGGAGAAGGTCAGCAGCCCGAGACCCCCAGAGAAGGTCAACAGCCCGAGGCCTCCAGAGAAGGTCAGCAGCCCGAGGCCTCCAGTGAAGGTCAGCAGCCCGAGGCCTCCAGAGAAGGTCAGCAGCCCGAGGCCTCCAGCGAAGGTCAGCAGCCCGAGGCCTCCAGCGAAGGTCAGCGGCCCGAGGCCTCCGGTGAAGGTCAGCGGCCCGCCACCTCCAGCGAGGGTCAGCGTTCCGCCACCTCCGGCGAGGGTCAGCGTTCCGCCGCCTCCGGCGAAGGTCAGCAGCCCAGAGCCTCCAGCCACAGCTCAAGGCCTGGAGCCTCCTCCACCGGTGCCCAGTCCAGGGCCGGTCGTCTGCTTCGCTCCAGTGCCGGAGCAGTCTCCTCTACCGGTGCCCAGTCCAGGGCCGGTCGTCTGCTTCGCTCCAGTGCCGGAGCAGTCCGCTCCACCGGTGCCCAGTCCGGGGCCGGTCGTCTGCTTCGCTCCAGTGCCGGAGCAGTTCGCTCCACCGGTGCCCAGTCCGGGGCCGGTCGTCTACGTCGCTCCAGTGCCGGAGCAGTCCGCTCCACCGGTGCCCAGTCCGGGGCCGGTCGTCTGCGCCGCTCCAGTGCCGGAGCAGTCCGCTCCACCGGTGCCCAGTCCGGGGCCGGTCGTCTACGTCGCTCCATTGACGGAGCAGTCCGCTCCACCGGTGCCCAGTCCGGGGCCGGTCATCTGCGTCGCTCCAGTGCCGGAGCAGTCCGCTCCACCGGTGCCCAGTCCGGGGCCGGTTGTCAGTCCCTCTCCAGGGTCGAGGGCTCCCGCACCAGGGTCCAGACAGGACTTGGTGAATGGCGGGAGTACTGAGGGGGGAACCACCGCGCCGGGGTCCGGACCGGACCGGGCGTGCAACGGAGAGGTAGGAGGGAAGCTACTCTCACAGCCTGTGCCACGCCCGGAACCGGAACCGGAGCCCCCACCAGCAACCACCTCAGTACCCCGCCATGTCCCCCCTAGTTTTTGGACATTTTTTCTTTCAGGAGAGGGGGGATTGTTTGTGTGCGATCGGGAGTCCGCACCTTAGGGGGGGGGTACTGTGAGGGCTTGGTTGTGATAAGGCCTATTACTCCCACCTAGGGGAGGATGAGAGGCACACAACCAAGTCCTCACACTGCTATTAGGGAGATTATCATCCCCAATCAGAGACAGCTGTCTAGCGTTGTCTCTGATTGGGGATAGTATTTAGACTCCACACACAGCCACCTGTGTGTGGATCATTGTTCATTTGTGTTTGTCTGCACTGCCTGCTGCAAACCAAGTAAGTCACTGTGTTTTGTTAGTATCGTGTTTTTTGTTTTTCACTCTCCTTTATTTGTTAATGCTTCGTGAGTACATCTCATTTTCAAATAAAAGGATGACCCTTCACCAGCGCTCCGTCTATCGTCCCTTATATCCGACGCACCGTGACAGTGTTTGATGGGGTGGTCAGTAGTATTTTTGTGGATTCCATCAAGGCCTCTGTAGCCGCACTTTTAGATGTGGTGATTGGAGAGTATATAAGAGAAGAATGCCACGGTTGTGAGATCAATCATACCAGCCAGCGACGACATCCTTGTTTATATGACCCACCCAAGTGCTTCTTCTTCAACCACTTTGATGAACTGGTGAAAAGACTGTGGTCCGACCGTTTTATAACATCGATGGTCAGAGCCCTGGAGTCGATGGGGCTTGTGCCATCTATTCCTAGGGTTTATGGTGTAACCAAGGCTTTTCTACATGAACTGAAGGAGGCAATCTTCATCCATGAGAAACTCAAAAAAATCAGGCAATCACTGGTGGACGACAAAAAAATACAAGGAAGCTTTAGTTGCGGATGTGGTGACTTTCTGGCTCAAACCCCAAGAAAGTAACATTATTATTTATTTTTTAATAAGATATAAAGCAATGGGTAACTATTTGCATACTTTGTTAGAGAGAATAACTACATTTTTTATTTTGAGACTCCTACTCCTAAGAAACAAATTATTGAAAATAAAGTTCTACACAGCCAACAATACATGGGTTAATGCAGAGCGTGTGCTAAAAATTAAAAAAATCATGAGTCATGTAAGACAAACGGGGAAGACTCTACAATGGTAGTGTTCACAGGTCTAACACTTACTTATATTCAGACAGACCTACCCTGGAAATTACTTTTTTTCATTCTACAAGGGCTCACAAGCTCACTCCATATGTTCACTACAAAAAATCCCAACTCTTTAAACTTTTCAAACTCAGGCTTCCCCCATTGTCAAAGATGGTAGACGTCTTTCTGGTGTTGTCAACATTACAACCAGGACGAACTGTGTCCTATGGAATGCAAAAACACCGGCACATACACAGCTGCATCTCGCATACAATGCAATGATCTTTTATTAGTGTAGTTAATAACTGTCAGTACACATACATTTACATAGCTATGAGCGAGCATGTTGTAAACTGTAAAGTAACTAGATGTGTCATCATCTCCATTATCTTGCTATCGCCAGTGGCGATTTTAGCATTTAAATCTTGGTGTGACAAACAAAAAATAAATGTGTGGTGCATGCCAGCAAAGCCACTACACAACACTAAACAATACATTAATTGCACTATAACGGTGACAAACAGTGCCCACAAACTATTAGGGCCTACATAAAGCTGTCCCAACAGCAGAGTCCCAACAGCAGTCCCAACACCTTACGACTGCTTTTGTTTAATATTTTTTAGGCCTATGTTCAATAGTTTAGGGCACTGATTCAAAGAACAGAATTGGAAGGTTAGAAGCCAATAGGTTATTCAGTAATTCAGTTATTCAGTAAACGTATAAAGTGGCAATAGAGGGCAGCAGAACAATAAAAGGTTATTAAGTAACCCATAGAATAGCAACAGGATAGAGGTCAGAGCAGACAGCAAAGCCCAACAATCAGCACAGTCAGTGAAGCCCAAGGTCAGAGCAGTCAGCAAAGCCCAACAATCAGCGCAGTCAGTGAAGCCCAACAAAAGATTATCATATGGCCATATAGAATGCACTTAGACATGCACTAACCATAATATATGGCTTTATAGAGTGCACTTAGATACATATCAGCTATAATATAAGAATGACTAGAATAGTTGGATAGAATAGTGTTTGTACTGTTGCTATGGTTTCAACAGGTTTCAACATGCACTAAGCATTATGGGTGCATGTCTGTTTATTTTTATCATCGCTATGGGTTCGCCACTATTGTTTCATATCTTGAAGGTCTAATTGCCAAAGGAGGATGGAAGAGGGCGTAGACAAATCATAATTAAAAGGTTTTGAAACAATAGTGGAAGAAGGTTAATCATATGTATGTATGCTATGTAACCACAAAATTGTATAAAAAGAGCGAGATGAGTCTGGGAAGATCAGTAGTCTCCGGGGGCTCACTCGACTATGTTACTTGCGTAATAAAGTCTATTTTACTTCTCCAAACTTTGAAAGTACTTTATTTTGAAGAAAAGGAGGAAAGATTTTCCACAACACTATCAGCGGAGCCTTGTCTGGCAGCGACACAGTTAATTCAGCCTTATTTACTGCCTAAAAAAACATAGCTGATATGGTTGACTTGCTTAAACAAATATGGTTTCTACTGACAATTGAGATGTACAAACTATGGCATAAGGGGACGACAAGCGGATAAGAGGCAAGCCGTTATTTCAATTGAGACATTAATGAGTGAACTTGAACGGACAAAGTCAATACAACTATTTGTTCAGCACTTTTGAAATGTACTGTGACAGAATTCAGAACATGGGCCTTTCTTACAGTGTTCTCCCTGTACACCAAGTCAGAACCATAGGATAAATAAAGGGGGCATATAAGCGGACAATGAAAGCTCTTACAATATTTGATGATTACATTTCTCTAAAGCAAGTTATAGGCTACATGCACACCACCAAGTCAGAACAGTAGGCGAAATTAACAGGGGAAAATATACCAAATTATTATGGTGAGGCACATGGGCTACTAACAGCTTACTACACAACATACACTTAATATTACTTTCTTAGCTACAGTATACATATATCCCTTGCAACTTACATAATGTATGCAGCAGCATACAATACATTTTTGGACTCACCTTATTGTGCTGTGCTCACTTGAACAGGAAGGTTGTGCAGTGGTCCATCGGGTGCAAATTTTGTCTGGAATTCTCTGGATTTATGGTGCTTTCATGACAACTTGGAACTCTAGAATCGTATCGTATCTCTAGAAAGAGGCCAGAGTTATCGATTTATCGATCCCCAGTCCAACAGTCAGTCGGAGCGAGCCAACCAGGACTTGGAGATGACCCTTTGCTGCCTAGTCTGCGCCAATCCCACCACCTGGAGTCAGCAGCTGGTATGGGTCGATTACGCCCTTGCTCTGCCACGGTGCTCTAACCCTTCGAGTGCTCTCTGGGCTATCAGTCCCAACTCTTCCCAGAGCAAAAGGAGGAGGTCAGCGTACCTTCGGCCCAGATGTTTGTCCTCCGCTGTCGTCAGACCTGGAGGAGAGCTCGGTTGGCCCTTCTCAAGACCACCTGCGTGAAGTTGGCCCCCCACCCAACGCAAAACATCGGGAAAATAGTCTTAATCGTTTGTGCTCCGTTTGTGCTGGTTTGTGCTGCAATTATATTCGTTTGTGCTGTTTTCATTTTTTAGATATTAAAGAATACTTTATAGGTCATTCAGAGGTAACTCAGCCCCCCACAAGCTCAGAATTAACCCACAACAGTGTCGATCGTTAGTGCTCCATTTGTGCTGGTTTGTGCTGTTACAAGTTTTATTTGTGCTGCTGCGGTATTGTTTATATTAGCCATTTATTTGTGGGCGATGTCGTCACCAGCCCCCCACCTACTCCAAATGAACTGGTGTTAAGGTTGCGTCAATTCAAATCTGGTATTGGAACAAAAGGATTACTACACAGTTTAAATCATCCATGTATTTTATTCTAGCAAGCCCTTAAATGGTAAATATGAAGTCTGTATATACAGGCTCACTGTGACACCACGCAGGGCAAACAGCAAGCAGCGCATGAGAAGAGAGAGAGAGAGAGAGAGAGAGAGAGCGCAAGAGAGCGCGAGAGAGAGTCAGCGAGCAGCGCTATAGAAGGGCTCCTAGAGTAAAGCAGAGCCTAGGGAAGAGAAGAGACAGTCCGATCCTTTGTTCTCCTTTAAATACTCCCGACAGAATAGTTCCCACTCCTTGCTGGCCTGTCAGAGTAGAGGCTGAGTGTGGTTTAAACTTACTCAGCCTATCGTTGGCGTCCAGGCTGGTCCCAGCCTCGTGACGCAATCCAGTTGACGGAAGCAGTTCTCTCAGTAGATGTTCTAGTTTCATGTTACAACAAAATACAGTTCTATCGTGAAACCCCCCAGCTAGCACATTCCTTCCACATAGCTCCCCCCTACCCAAACCTACAGCAGTTCTAAAGATCTATGATCACACAATACATTCAGTTAATAACTCTTGTTGTAGATTAACATATTAATTAGCTAAACATGTATCAGCCCTTACAATCCCCCTTTTGACACCCCCTAGGGTGTCACTCACCCCCCAAAAATACAAAGCTTATGCATTAAGAAAAGTAGAAAAAACTCAACCTGTTACAGCTACACCTACTGGATATAGAGAGGACTACCAGTCACCCCAAAACTTACAACCCTCACATCTGTAACAGCAAATAAACCAACCAACTCATCCTTCGTTTCTCCACCCCTTATGCTGAGTTGGCTACCAGCCACCCAAGAACATAAAACTCTCTTAGGTGTTTAGGACAGCACTGACACTTAACATACTAGGAAATATTGAGATATATATATATTTATTTTTTTTTACCCGTGAAAAAATGACTTATGAAAACACCTTATTCAACCCCACTTTATTCAACCACCTCCCGTATAGCAAACCAAAGGTCATCCTCAGTCAGACCCATCTTCCTACGAAAACTTGATTCGGTATCAGCATTCGACTTTTTCAAACATGGGATGATACAAGCAGCACAGCACATTAAAAGCAAAAACACAGTGATAACTATACTTCCTACAGAGTGAGTTATCCCCCACATCATGTATATCACCCATATCCCCCACATGTTCTAGTCTAAATCTGTCAACTTGCTCAAGTCTCACCCTGTCTCTTCTAATGAGCGATTTGGGCCTTCGCCTTTTGCACAGTGATTTCTATGGTACCACGAATCTCTTTTGTTTGAATTCACTCTCAAGCGACTTGATACCTCTTTCACCTGGTACTGTCCTTCCCACCTGGGCTATGTCCACTTTCTGGAATGCACCTTTACTCTCACCCAGTCTCCCACCAGGATATCTCTGTTTTCGTCTGTGGTTTCGACTGCAGGAGTTCGGACCTCCACCACCTGTTTGGACAGTCTTTCGACAAGAGAAGTTAACGCCTGTGTATCTGATTTTAGCTATGTCTAGTCTAGGCATGCTAAGATTATCTGCTGGTGGCCCTGGCATCCTACGCCCTGTCAATAGTTCATGAGGGGTTAGATGTGTGTCAGAGCCTGGGGATTTTTCTCACTTTGTTGTTGTAACTTTTGCATATTTCACAGCTTTCAGATGTTTCCCTGGCCATGTCCATCATGTTGGGGTGGTACCATGCTTTCTCAACTGCCTTTCCCACACTCTTCCATCCTCCATGTGCTTTTTCATGCTCTTCTCTGATGATAGATCTGAGGAGTTTGGCAGGAGCCACTCTTGCCCCCTGCCAGTTACCACTGTCCCATGGTGCCCACTGTCCTCTTCCTCTGGTTTGGCCCATGTACCCTCTTCCTCTAGCCTGGAATTGTTGTCTTGGCAGATTGCGGTGTCTAGCCATGTGTCCGGGTCCTCCACAGTTGAAACATCCTTGGTTCCAATATCCGGGATCGTGTGGCTGGGTTGATTGGGCTGATAGCGGCATGTAGGCTGACTGTTGATATAAAGGTTCAGCATACACCAGGGGTGCGGGTGGTGGCGGGGGCTGATATGGTACTCTTTCCAGGGCCATCAAACCTGCCATAGCCTGAACTACTGCAGTTAAGAGCTGCCACATCGGGAGTGGGTGTCGTAGCCCCACTCGTAGGTGTACTGGTCACCACCATTTGCTTGCTGGGCTTATCCTCCATCAGTTGCTTTTCTAAGACCTTCTTCTGTAGCTGTTTAATTTCATCCTCTTCCTTTCGTTTACCTTCCTTTTTGGTCCATCTGGGTCCATTCCCACTGCACCAGTTCTCCCCTCTCACTGCCACCCGTTAAACTCATACTGGTCGCATCCGTCAATATTCTGGTCAAGTTGGAAACCCCCTCCTGTATGGCTTTTGCTGCCTCTAATAATACTGCCACCTCCTGTCTCCGATCTCCCATATCATTCACTCTTACCCATTTTCCCCCCTCTTCATCATCTGGTCTCTTGTGATATTTGACCTCTCCCACAATGTCCAACACTGGAGCCATCACTTTTGGTGTCCCATACGGGGGAGGTGCCGATGGCAGGACCGGGTATAGTTGAAGTTTTATTACCTCTTCTTGTTTCTTGTCTTTGTTCTGTCCTTCTTCCCATATGTTCTTTAGTTTCTCCAACATGGCCAGTACTATTTTCTCCTCCAGTCTGGCTTTTTCCATTACTCCCTTGAGTTTGCCTTTATTTGGCTCCCCTTCTTTCTTCCATTCCCCCTCTACTTTTTTGATTCTGCGTTTCAATGTTTCCAATATTCTACCTGGTTCGCCTTCAATAGGAATGCCATCAGAAGATTGGATCCAGCCATCTTCTAGCCACTCCTTATACAATTTTTCTCCACTTCGTTTCCATTCTTTTCCATCCTTTCCCCCGTGGATTTCCAATGTGGATTTCAACGTCTCCAATATTCTGTCTGATTCTTTTAATGCCATTTTATTAATAGATTTCAACCTGTTAATTATCCTCTTCATTCTATAGATTTATAGGACCGTTTTAAATACTTCTATTCTGTACTTTGTAATGATAACCTTTATGTTACTAACCACTCCCTCCAACTTTACTTTCAACTCTGCCCTAATATCTAAAAATATTCCGCCGAACCTAGCCGTACCCTCGTAGTTACGGACCTTGCCGGTCGCTAATATTTATCTAAAATTTCCCGAACCTAGCCGTACCCTCGTAGTTACGAACCTTGCCGGTGTAATTTCCTTGAACCTAGCCGTACCCTCGTAGTTACGGACCTTGCCGAATCTAATTACTAAGCCAATTATTTCCTATACTCCTCGAACCTAGCCGTACCCTCGTAGTTACGAACCTTGCCGAATCTAATTACTAAGCCAATTATTTCCTATACTCCTCGAACCTAGCTGTACCCTCGTAGTTACGGACCTTGCCGAATCTAATTACTAAGCCAATTTTCCTTATACTCCTCGAACCTAGCGGTACCCTCGTAGTTACGGACCTTGCCGATAAAACAATACTCTAATGTATCAGGTCTTCACAGTCACATTTACCAAATCACAGGTTTGCATGGTATTACTTATCTATTCATAGCTTGACAGTCACATTTACCAAATCACAGGTTTGCATGGTATTATTTATCTATTCATAGCTTGACGTTCACATTTACCAAATCACAGGCTTGCATGGTATCATATTACTTATCTATTCATAATAATTAATAATTCAGTTCACTTACATCAAACAGGTGTTTCACAAAATTAATTTGGATAAAGCCAATGTGCAGAACTTTAGTTATTCACAATAGGTGTCTGCTTACCTTTTTAGTTGACCGGACACTTTATGAAACACACCGTTCAACGATAGCGATGTCCAATCGGCTGGTCAATCTCCCGCAAAGTTCCTCTACCAGATCACGTCGGGGTCACCAATTGTTAAGGTTGCGTCAATTCAAATCTGGTTTTGGAACAAAAGGATTACTACACAGTTTAAATCATCCATGTATTTTATTCTAGTAAGCCCTTAAATGGTAAATATGAAGTCCGTATATACAGGCTCACTGTGACACCACGCAGGGCAAACAGCAAGCAGCGCATGAGAAGAGAGAGAGAGAGAGAGAGAGAGAGAGAGAGAGAGAGAGAGAGAGAGAGAGAGAGAGAGAGAGAGAGAGAAAGAGAAAGAGAGAGCGCAAGAGAGCGCGAGAGAGAATCAGCGAGCAGCGCTATAGAAGGGCTCCTAGAGTAAAGCAGAGCCTAGGGAAGAGAAGAGACAGTCCGATCCTTTGTTCTCCTTTAAATACTCCCGACAGAATAGTTCCCGCTCCTTGCTGGCCTGTCAGAGTAGAGGCTGAGTGTGGTTTAAACTTACTCAGCCTATCATTGGCGTGCAGGCTGGTCCCAGCCTTGTGACGCAATCCAGTTGACGGAAGCAGTTCTCTCAGTAGATGTTCTAGTTTCATGTTACAACAAAATACAGTTCTATCGTGAAACCCCCCAGCTAGCACATTCCTCCCCCCTACCCAAACCTACAGCAGTTCTAAAGATCTATGATCACACAATACATTCAGTTAATAACTCTTGTTGTAGATTAACATATTAATTAGCTAAACATGTATCAGCCCTTACACGTTTGTGCTGTTTTCATTTTTATATTATATTAAATAATCTTTCATAGGTCATTCTGAGGTCACTCAGCGCCCCCACGTGCGCAGAAGGAACCCAAAATGTTATGCTTCGTAAGCATGCTTTTGTGGAGTGTTTAGTAGCGTTTAGTAGAGGAACAATTTAACCATATCTCATCATAGAATAGCCTTACATAAATCATATTGCTGGCAAATGTAAGTCAAATGTTGTTACTGTCAGTTAGTAATAAGTTAACTTTTTGATTGATGGTACAACACAAGCTACGATTGGCAATGTTTTTGGCAACAGAAAGCACATTGCTAATGTTAATATTGCCAATGTAACTATGAAATGCCAATTACATGTAGGGGTCAATATCAATACATGAAAACATGTTTATACTGTAGATGAAACATTTGACCCAAAATAAGTCATAATTATTGAAGTATATATGTTTTACTTTCTTATGCCAGATGCCCAAACAGCCAGCAGTAGACAGGGATTCCATTTTCACAGTCCTGTGTTCATCAAAGGAGGCCATAGTAAAAAATGGTAACATAGCTACTCCTAATAACAGCATCTAGACAGAGCTGAGTGAGCAGTTAGGAAACAAGATCACTGCAAAGGCCCTCTACACTTTTGTTAAATTAAACAGACACAACATCTGGTCTGCTTTAGGGTTTAATCATGAATGTGATCATGAAACCAGTGTCAGTAGTGATGACACAGATTTTGAGCCACAGTCCTTTCCTCCCAGACCAGAAGACTGCAAGGCTTCTGAGCTTGAAGTTCCATTTGAGAAATGGATTGAATTTATACCTGAAACAGTTCAATACAAAGACAAGTTCTCTAAAACACAAAAAAGGAAATACACAGTTTTGAAGCCTGGCATCTGGACTCATGTAATAAATCACCAAATTTGGAAAGAAGTGAAAAGCACCTGCACATTTGTATTTAAAAGAGCCAAAGTCTATCCATCAGCCACAACAAAATACATTGAAATCAGAAGCAACTGTAAGGAGTGTCATGGCGACCTTTACATCAAATGTGACAGAGAGCCTGAAATGAACAACCCAATGGTGCTGAAATGTTTTATTAAAAACATTGATGACTCCCTGCACATTGGCCTTTCCAAGCGTGCCATATCTGGAAACTTGCGTGTGCAGATAGCCAAGGAACTGTGTGAGGGTAGAATGGAACCACATGTATGGAGGGCATCGGAGGCAACAAAGTTGATGGATTTTGGAGATCCTGAGCCAAGCCATCTGCCTAATTTGGCCACCCTGCGCAAAGCAAAGCAAGAGATAAATGACTTAGAATTAGGTGACAAGGATCCTATTTTATCATTGCAGATGCTAAAATACAGTGCACCTCACAATGGTAGCATTAAAGATATTGGACTGGACAAGTTTTTCTGTCACTACTGGAGTCAAACACAAATGTACATGTACAAGTCAATATCAAAGAAATCTCACCCTACTGAGTTTTGATGCAACTGGTTCAGTAGTCAGGAAACTACAGAGACCAGTTGGTATGTCTGGCCACATCTTCTTATACCAGGGCGTTCTGGCAGGGGATGGGAGCGCAAGTGTCCCAGTGGTGCAAATGCTGTCAGAGAGACATGATGTTAATGCAATTAAACAATGGTTGACAGAATGGATTTGCGCAGGTGCACCAATTCCAAAAGTGGTTGTGAGTGACTTTTCTCTGGCTTTTTCTCGGAGCTCTGGTCAAGGCTTTCACTCCTCATCCTGATCTGAAGACCTACATCAATGAGTGTTTTGGTGTCTTACTTGGTAACCAGTCTGCACAGCTGCCACCTTGTTTTGTCCGGTTTTATGTTGCACATTGCATCAAGATGATCTGCCAATGGGACTGCTTGAAAAGAACCACATCGCATTAAAGATTTCTTTGTGAGGTCACTGGCACAGCTGCTCAAGTCACAATCTGTGAACAATGCAAGAGAGCTACTACACAGTGTTACTATTGTGGCTCTCAGCGAAGCAGAGGGCAATGATAGCTCTGGAGCCCCCCTCATATCAGAATGTTGCAAGAACTACCTGAAAGCCCAAATTGCAGAAGAGTGTCATCGTTCCAGATGAAGAGGGTGAGGACATGGAAGGAGTGGATCCATGTGAAGAAATATACACTGACCTACGGCAGTGGGTGACAGACATATGTGATGAGAGCAGGTCACTTGCCGTGGCCAATGGTGATCGAGATAACATGCACTTCCTCCCAGAGATTGTTCCCAATATTATCAGACTTGCAAGTTACTTACCACTCTGGACAGGGGTAAGGATCCCTCACTTCCGTAGCACCAACATCACCGCAAGTTCAGCCAATGTTGAAGCAGAGTTTAAAAACATCAAATACGGCCTTTTCAAGTATGAAAACTTACCTATTCGGGTGGATCGATTCAATGCTCGACATCTTTCCTACATTGAAGGCAACATGCGCATTTGTTCTGCAAAACAAAAAGGTACAACAGTGATGGTCACAGGACCCAATCCACTACCCACTGCGACCTGCAGTGTAGATGAAAAAAAAATGGATGCCTCCTGTTCTGGGGAGTCGTCTGACACTGTCACAAACATCCATTCAACAAACGGACACGTTGTTGAAAACTCGAGAGGCCTAGCTGTTCCACCAAAAAAGAGGAAGATTAATTCATACCTTTCTCCTTGTCCTGAATGGCTCCATGCAGATCCATCTGTGAGGAAAATGGAACTGTTACAACAATCAACAGCCTGTTAAACTCAGCAAATCAAGAGTCTCTTTGCTTAACACATGTGCATTTGATGCTTTTTGTCAATGCTTATGTTGTGCTTTCTGCGACAGAAACACTTTTGGAAATATTGTTTGCAGTGAAGACTCCAACAACCTCCTCCAGCTAGTGAAAAGCATCACCACAAAGGGTCTTACCCCACAAGCCTACATTCAGAGGGCAGAGCTGCTAAGTGGAATATTCAAAGCTGTCCAATTGAAGTCTGGTGCTCTCCAAATCGATGCACAGTGCCACATCTCTGCTATCATTGAAAAGACAATGAGAAAACTTGCAAGTGTTTACTTCACAAAACAGTGCTCCTCACAGTATTGCAGCCTCAACACACAAGTCACAAGGGAAATTCCATTGGTTTCTACTTCTATTGCTGTACTGCAGGATTTTGGCATGGCTCATCTTAAGACCGCAGTGGAACAAGGACTTAACCTTCCAGAGTCCCCCTGCCTCAGGCCAATCCAAAGTCCGTCTCAGTGTCCCTCTGCATTCAAGACAGAATATACCTCAGGAAAAGTGCTCTGTGCAGGGAAAGTTTCTCACAGTTACAGTCTAGGAGAACTTCTGTGGATCGATACTGACCTTGGAAACGATTCCACAGCAACCCCAACTCAAAGTAATTCCTGCCCAAGAGAATTTCCATTGTGTGAATTTCCCTCCAGTCTGGTGCTCCAAGGAGAGACATTTACCTTAAGGGCAGTCATTGCTTTCCAAAGAGGCTTAACCCAGGATGCTCTTGGTCAATATGTGGCCTACTGCAGGAGGTCTCAATGTGTCTGGGAGATGTATGATGACCTGAGAAGTGGAGTGACATGAGCATCAGAAAAAAACAAAATATGCCCACATGCTGTGTTATATACAAAATCATAATGGTGTGGTTAATGAAGATGTGGATGTTGTTGTTCAATGTGCAATTGTCCTCTTTGAAAAAGATTCATTGTTTGTGTAAATGGATTTGATTGCACACAGTAATTCAATTGCGCAATTAAAGAAATGTTTAGTTAATTCCTGGAGTCATTCGTTTCCACATATATATATAGTACATATACGTATGTATTAACACTCAGCTACAGAAAACATTAAATGGGGCATCATCTGTGCATGGACTCAGTAGGCAGCATAATAACATGTATTAAATTAATACATTTAACTATATACAGGATATAAAATACTTACCTGTATAGTTACATTTACGCACCAACAATTAGCTAACACTGTAACCTAAAGTGCACTTAGTTAAACACGTTGGTGAGAAACGTTAGGTAATGAGATTATTTAAATGTGTGGGGAAAACATAACAAGTGTGTTTACGACATAACGTTGATAACTGCATGTTTTGTGCTGGGAAATATTCACATAACAACATCACAAGTAAAAACATTTACCTTGGAGTTCGCGTAACATTCCACACATTCTGTGAGCCTCGATGTGTCCGTTGCCAGTTGAAAAGGCACAGTGGATTAGGTAACGATTTTGGTTTGGTTTGCCATGTGGCCCTTACCATGTCTTCAACTGTATTAGTAAAAAAAGACAATCGCAAAAACAAAACTTTTACCAGCAGTATTTGGAGTTAATTTGGAGCAGTCGGTGAGGGCTGGTTACGGCCATAAGTAAATGTCTAATATAAAAAAATACAGCAGCAGCACAAACAGAACTTGTAACGGCACAAACCAGCACAAACGGAGCACTAACGATTAAGACTATCCCCAGTTCATTTGGAGTAGGTGGGGGGCTAGTGACGTCATCACCCATAATTAAATGGCAAATATAAACAATACCGCAGCAGCACAAACCACAATTTGAACGGCACAAACCAGCACAAACGGAGCACCAACGATCGACACTGTTGTGGGTTAGTTCTGAGCTTGTGGGGGGTTGAGTGACCTCTGAATGACCTATAAAGTATTCTTTAATATCTAAAAATAATAATAATTGCAGCACAAACCAGCACAAACGGAGCACAAACGATTAAGACTATTTTCCCAACATTTTGCGTTGGGTGGGGGGCCAACTTCACGCAGGTCTCAAGACCACCTCCAGGTATCGTCGACAGGCGGACCGCCACCAGACCCCGGCTCCCAGGTATCGGGTAGGGCAGAAGGTTTGGCTATCCACCTATTGACTGAGAGGGGTACGGCTTCACAAAGGCTCATCACCCAGTCTATTTAGGGTCTCTGCCCAGGGCCTCTCACCCAATCTATTTTGAACGCCATACTTGAATCACAGCATAATTTCATTTTGATTCTAATTTAATATTGTCCTTATATCCTTTAAAGAACTCAATACCACTCATCTTTCCCCTTAAAAAATATTGAATTTTAACATTGTTTCCAGCTCAGCTTGACCTCAGATAAGCAGATTTCAACACAATTCGAAAATAATGAAAGTCTGCTTACTTTTGGTTCAGTCGTCACTGATCCTGTTCGTTAGACGCCAATTTGATAAGATTATGTTCTCTGGTACTGAGGAAATCAGGATGCAAGAATGTAGATTACAATAGATGGAGATTTGATACAATATATATTTAATTATAAGGCAACAGATTCAACATAGCTAGCTGCACGTGAGTTGCCTCTTGCCATTAGAATGTAAGACAAAGGAAATGTTGTATCTTATATGGTCTACTTAGACACAGGATGTGCACACATCTGACATCCCAACTCAGAGTAGACTATCTGGAACCGAGAACCGTGGTCCTCTCAGGCTTCCTGACACCTCATAGTGACATGATCCTGTGTAAACACGTCATATCATTAAGGCACATGAAAGTTCACATGTTCGAGAAGGCCAAAACAACGCATTTTGATAAACAAAAAAAAGTTTATGTTCAAACGGCTCTCCTGTGAAGTAGAGACCTGCAACATTTGCCTAGTTTCCTGAAACCGGTCATAAATTAGGGTATAGAAGCTAAAGCTGCATGTGTAGCTTATTATGTGTGACAGGTGCTTTTAGATTACAATACTACTATATTTTTGACCATTTGGAACAGTGTAAACAACAGTAAATACAGTAATACCAGAAAGGTTTTAACAATATATATATTTTTACAGCCTTTATCACAGCATAGCCAAGATTAAAAACAGCCGCAATTGTGAAATTGCTTCATCCAAA
Source organism: Thymallus thymallus (assembly GCA_023634145.1). NCBI lineage: Eukaryota > Metazoa > Chordata > Actinopteri > Salmoniformes > Salmonidae > Thymallus > Thymallus thymallus. The sequence goes on from CM042413.1 coordinate 8,830,433, forward strand.
TATTACAGTTGCGTGAGACTTAGAGCTAACAGACCAAGTAGGTTATTATACAAACTCTCAAACTGGCAACAGAAGCAGGGTCTGTCTTATTTCTGTAGATATATATGGATGGTTTATAAAGCCAGGCACATTTAACAGTTAGGCTATTGATTACAGACCTAATTAAAGCAAGGGCTGCTTTTTCTTCTCATTCCGCTGCTGCCTCCGCCACATTGTTCTCAACACCAATATGCTGGTTAACTTTGCTATTATGCACATGGTAACATGGTCTAGGAAACTACGCAAATTCAACTGCGCACTGAAAATTAGGCTGTTTCAGAACCGCAGACAGTGACCAGTATCCAACGCGGGTGAAAGCGCATTGGTCATAAAATACAAAAATGTTTTAGTAATGCACCTAGGGTTGCAAAATTTCAGGAATTTTCAATAAATTCACATGTTTTTCAAAAAATCCTGGTTTTAACAAAACCGCCCGACAGTTTATTCCATCCTGATTCGGGCACACCTCCTACCAGAATTTCTGGAAAACCAGGGAATGTATAGAAAATTCCAGGAATTTTGCAACCCTAGTTGCACCGTTGTTCTTACATAATATAACCATATACAATTTCAGTAGCACATGTATCAGATAAATGGACTGTGCCAACCCCACGGCTTCCGCAATGGATTAGTCCACTAAGACGGGCGCTAATCAGATTGGTGTCTTGTGCACCATGAAAAAAATATTTAAAATATCTCAGTCGATCAAAATGAGGCCAGCTTTTGTTGGGAGGGATGTATTGTTATGATTGACATAGTCTATTATTGTGGTGTTGAACACGCAAACCATGATAATGAAGAGCCCGAAGTCGGTATGCTTTGTTAATTGGTTGTGTTTGTGCATTGGCACAGAAACCTGTTGTTGGAAATATATATATTTTGCATATAATTATAAATATGGCGTCAATGTAGAAAATCAGATTTCCCCCTAGCTGATCATTGATCATAGTGTAATGAAACAGGCAGGAAGAGTGAGCTCATCTGTGATGGTTGGCGTACCTTCAACCTTCTGGCCGTAGCCCTGCGTGAGGTCGAAGCATGCTGAAGTGGCAAAGTCAATATCAACATTTATTAACACAGGGTCGCTACAGTTATTGTTATTTGTGCTCGGAAACATTATTTTGAGTTCACTCTATGGGGGGGATGGTGTTAATGTCACGTTCGGGTGTGTAGAGAGACCAAGGCGCAGCGTATCCATAGTTCGACATCTTTATTTAATACGAATAAACTATACTGATATCGAACTATACAAAATATAACAAATGATGAAAATAATGATAACACACGTAGCACGACACGAGACAATATACAACAATGAACCACCCCAACGGAGTGGAACACAGACATATAAGTAAGATCCCTAATTAGAGGTAATGCATAGCAGCTGCCTCTAATAAGGGATCCCACACACACACACAACACCAGACAGAAATAGAAATGATAGATCTGCCAGACTCTGACCATAGAAATATAGAGAAGCAAAGCTTCTCTATGGCCAGAGCCTGACAGTTAAGTTTATTTTAGAGTACAAGGGGAGGGTAATTGATATGATGAAGTTTCTAAATGGTGTATCTATGGAATGTGTTTGATAAGTTTGTAACTAGGAGTGCAAGCTATTCTGGTTGTGACCTTTTCCATAGAATGTGTTTCATAAGCATTCTGTGACATGAAGACACCGGACAGTCGAGAGTCTATTTGGGAACTTTGCTGATGTAAGCATGCAGATGTATGCACATCTTGTTTTGACAATGGTATATAAACTCCAGGCTCGCCATTGTCTAACATTCGAATGGCAAGTTGCAACTCACAGGCAGATACATTGCAAATCCAGATCTGTCCAATAAATTTGTATCAACCCTCCACTGAGTATTTTATATTCCTCACATTCTGAGTTTCTTCAATACCAGAGAAATCATCTTATCAGTAAATGTGGAAATATTTTTAATATTGGGGAGGGGGGTGCTTTTTTTTATGACACCTTTTATGACCCCCCCAGTAAATTTAGCTGTCCATTACTGATGTTTGAAGAAGAGTATCTTTCCACTCATGTGAAGCTGGGATACATACAGTGGTGTGTATTCATGGATGTCAAGGGAAACCAGGCTTCTCCAAATATTTGACCAATAAAAAAGTATCTAGATTAATATTTTTTTATTATCTTGCGTCTCTCTCTGTGTTTTCATAATTTCCGTCAATTCTCAAGTGGCAAAATCTCACCGGAGAAATCATCCGAGCGAGGGAAACAGCGCCCCTCTGTCAAAGTATGTGTAGCCCATGTATCTGATGCTGTCTGGACGAAAAGAGTATAACATGTTGCCGCCATAGCATTTGATTGGTTGATGCCAGCAAGCATTTGTCTTCCCTTAATAATAACATTATAAAAGAGTTAGCCAATCAGCATTGAGCTGAGCTCAACTGTGGGATGTCCTGGTGCAGCAAAACGCCCAGCAAGGGAGGCCAGTTTGGATGTGGCTGCACACCAATCAAATCACTTCCTAAGCAAAATGTAATTTTCATAAAAACGTGTCTGCTTCTGGTCTGCTTGTGTTGATGTCCTGCAGTAGCTAGCTTGCTAAAGCAGCCCTTTCCTATGCCATGGATGGAGATTTGGACTTGAGAATTTGACTTAATTATCTGTACAGGCCAATGAATATGATGGCGATTCTGATCTAACCATGAATGAATACATTGTGCCACTGGCCTGCCGATTGAAGTTCAATATGTAGCCTAGATGTAGAGGGCCTTCGAAAACCCTAACCCCTTGACTTTTTCCAAATGTTGTTACATTAGAGCCTTATTCTAAAATTGATTAAATAAAAATCTTAAGCAATCTACACAAAATATCCCATAATGACTAAGTGAAAACAGTTTGAGACATTTTTGCAAATTTATTACAAATAAAAAACAGAAATACCTTATTTACATAAGTATTCATACCCTTTGCTATGAGACTCGAAATTGAGCTCAGGTGCATCCTGTTTCCATTGATCATCCTTGATGTTTCTACAACTTTATTGGAGTCAACCTGTGGTCAATTGATTGGACATGATTTGGCACACACCTGTCTATATAAGGTCCCACAGTTGGCAGTGCATGTCAGAGCAAAAACCAAGCCATGAGGTCGAAGGAATTGTCCGTAGAGCTCTGAGACAGGATTGTTTTGAGGCACAGATCTGGGGAAGGGTACCAAAACATTTCAGCAGCATTGAAGGTCCCAAAGGACATAGTGGCCTCCATCATTTTTAAATTGAAGATATTTGGAACCAGCAAGACTCTTCCTAGGCTCGCTGCCCGGCCAAACTGAGCAATCAGGGGAGAAGGGCTTTGGTCAGGGAGGTGAAACCAAGATTGAACTCTTTGGCCTGAATGCCAAGCATCACGTCTGGAGGAAAACTGGCACCACCCCTACGGTGAAGCATGGTTGTGGCAGCATCATGCTGTGCGGATGTTTTTCAGTGGCTGGGACTGGGAGACTAGTAGGATCGAGGCAAAGATTAACGGAGAAAAGTACAGAGAGATACTTGATGAAAACCTGCTCCAGGTCGCTCAGGACCTCAGACTGGGGTGAAGGTTCACCTTCCAAGAAGACAACTACCCTAAGCACACCGCCAAGACAATGCAGGAGTGGCTTCGGGGCAAGTCTCTGAATGTCCTTGAGTGAACCCAATCGAACATCTCTGGAGAGACCTGAAAATAGCTGTGCAGCAATTCTCCCCATCCAACCTGACAGAGCTTGAGAGGATCTGCAGAGAAGAAATTCAGGTAAGGCAAGCTTGTAGCATCATACCCAAGAAGACTCGAAGGCTGTAAATTTATATAAATTAGCAAACATTTCTAAAAACCTGTTTTTGCTTTGTCATTATGGCGTATTGTGAGAAGATTGATGAGGGGGGAAAAACTATTTAATACATTTTAGAATAAGGTTGTAACGTAACATAATGTGGAAAAAGTCAAGGGGTCTTAATACTTTCTGAATGCAATGTAGCCTAGTAGGTTCACGTTAACTAGCTAGCTAGCCTCTGCAAGGAAGTTAGGCTAGCAAGCATTTTAACTAGGTAGCCTATGGCAAAAAAACTAAAAGTGTACTGACAGAGCCATAGACTGTTTTGCCAACATGAAAGAGTGGAGGAGAGTATTGGCTTTAAACTAGTCGGGTGAGTCAACAAGTAGGGTGAGTCAACATTTTTTGTTTAACTTGCGCGTACACACACACACACACACACACACACACACACACACACACACACACACACACACACACACAGAAATCAGTACCAGGACAGCCACATGAAATTTAGCAACATTGATTGGACTAAATTGTTTTTGGTATCTTTTTTTAATGAAACAAACATATGTGTAGTTGAATTCATTCCGCCACTGTGACTGTTTTGTTGTTACAGCCATATTGTATATCACGGTAGCATATGAACAAATGGGTGATAGGGCAAACAACGCAACTATCAGAAGATAGTTTGTAATATGGCTTTTTTACTGGCTTGGCTTGGCTTCCTCTGACTTTAGCCACGCACCACTACTGGATACATATGTGGTGAGAGCTTTTGCAGTGTCGTAATTGCAAAATGTATGGTCATGTATCAAGTGTGTGCTAAAGGAAGCAATATATTAGTGAAGAAGGTGATAATCTACGGTGTTGCAATTGTGGTGGAAACCACGTTGCTGAATTCGAGGAGGGTGAAGGAGTTTGAAGTAGCACAGGTCCAGTCTGTACTACAGGTCTCCTACACCAGTGGCGGTCGGTGCCATTTTAGACAGAACTGCCAACTCTCACGCATTGGCTGAGAGACACACGCGTTTGACCCTCTTCTCACGCTCTCATGTCACACCTCATGCATTGAAAAGTGCTGCTTTTATTTTTCTAAATAAAAGTATAGTCATTGTATGGTCAGCACGTAAAAGTTTCAACTGTGCTCCAAATCGTTTTGAAAGCGGAACCTACCATTGTCCTGTCTTGCCACAGCATTGTGAACAGGACGTTGTGGCACAGCGGTCTAAGACACAGCATCTCAGTGATAGAGGCGTCACTGCAGACCCTGGTTCGATCCCGGGCCGTATCACAACTGGCAGTGATCGCGAGTCCCATAGGGCGGCGCACAATTGGCCCAGTGTCGTCAGGGTTAGGGGAGGTGTTATCTGGGGTAGACTGTCATTGTAAATAAGAATTTGTTCTTAACTGCCTTACCTACAAAAAAGTATGATTAGAATGGAGCTGAATGGAGAGAGAATGTTCTCTGCTGAGTTGATAAAACTCTAAAAAGAATAGCAAGGTAGAGCTGTTTTGTGTAAAATGTAGTCAACAAAATGAGGGTGCTGTTACTCCAGTCCCAGAATGCAGCCTTTTGACAGCATGTACTGATGTCGATTTAATCCTCACTTGCATCCTCGTTTGGGGATTGGCATTTAGGCTTTGACAACGAAAAGGCATCAGACAGACCTACAGTATGCTTTAGCTATGAAAATAAATTAGTCAAACAGATTGTGAACCCAAAAGTGTAAGTGTGATTCTAGATGGGGGAACAATACATAGAAACATAATTTGGTTAGGTTATAGGGGCGTATTTATGTAATCAATTTACGTTATTTAGTCGGATCAGTGGAACTAATTTTCTTCTTATCAATGGGCTAAAATATAAGTTAATTACTGTCAGAAAGAACACTACTGAAAGAACACTAAATAAATCCCCACACTTATTTTATTATTCCACTTCTTCCCAATTTTCCCAGTGTAATCACATATTTAAAATCTGATAGGCCTACTTTGAAAATGAATTACACGAGTATATGAATTTTTGCAGCCATTCATGGACAGTTTTGAATAAGTCATACAAATAAGAATGGGATGTTAAATGCTCCAGGAATCGAATATAATTGACATTTTACGTTTGTGCACATGCTAATACATCATATTTTGTCAATGTAGAGTAAGATGATGGCAAGGACCTTCAACTAGTAGGCATTAACCACCTAATATTTTGATATACATTAGATATTTCGTTTTTTAGACATACTTCACCCAAATTACAGTGTTTGTGTCCTTACCTTGAAAGTGTCTATCGACAAGGAGACTGCAATCTATTATCTGGTTACCCACTACCATCAACCATTAATATTCAATTTTCCTGTGTAGTGGTAACACTCCCTGGCACATGTCACATACAACTTTCCACCTGAGGACAGGAATCAATCTCTGCTTCCAACCTTCTGTCAGGCTCACAGCCCGGGACCGGTGATAAGGAAGGGGCACGGGACAAAACTGTCCACATCGCCGGAGCCAGAGCCGCCCCCGATGGACTAGTTTTCCCTTCCATTTACCCCCCCGTGTTTTGTGTGTGTTTTTTTTTGTTTAGGCGTCCGGGAGTCCGCGCCTTGGGGGGGGGGTACTGTCAGGCTCTGGCCATAGAGAAGCAATAGGCTTCTCTATGTAGCTATGGTCAGAGTCTGACAGTGTCGTTATTTTCTGTTTCTTTGTGGGTTTTGGGTGGATCTCTAATTAGAGGCAGCTGCTACCCGTTGTCTCTAATTAGGGATCCAATATATGTTGAGTCTGTCCCTCACGCTGGTGTGGGTCGTTATCGTTATATGTTATAGGTATTTCGCAGTCACGGGTGAAGTAAGTGTGTTTCTTTTCGTCCGTTCATTTAGTTTGTTATTGAGCGTGACGTTGAGTCGAGTAGTGTTTGTTTGAGTTCTGTGGTTCGTCTTGTTAGTTTGTCTTACGTAGTACTGAAACATTTAATTGTACATAGTATAGCAAATAAACGATGTCGAACTCTGAGTGCGCTGCGCCTTGGTCTCTCCTTCCACCGAAACGTGACAGAACGACCCACCAATGTGAGACCAAGCAGCGAAGGAAAAAGGGGAGGCGACGACGGACCCAAAAGGAACAGCCTGGAGCCCAGACACCCCAAACGATTGTCGGAGAGGGGCTATGGGGGTGGTCGGGGGTAGACGGAGAGGAGCCCCGGCCACTGCACTCGTGGGGGATCCCGGAAGAGCCCCTACAGCCAAGGGAGCAGAGGTACGGAGAGGAGTCGGAAGAGGAGGACGACGACGTACTTCTGTTCCCTCTCTCGTGGAGACTCTTGGAGGAGATCTCACGAGGAGGGGATTGGCGATGGAGTGAGGAAAATCGGGGCTGTCACAGCCTCCCAACGCCAGTTCCCAACCCAGTGCCTCCAGCGCCGGCCCGGAGCCAACAAGGGTCCGTCATGGCTGCGAGCACCACACCATCGGTGCGCGGCCAGAGCCCGGAGAGGCTGAAAAGAGGGCATCGCTTCGCATGCCCACGGATCTGGATCGGGAGCGGCCAGAGGGGTTCGAGGAATACCCGGAGGAGGAGCGGACGAGGTGGTGGAGAGCCTGGAATGCTCTTCCTCTGGAGAAGCTGAGGGATCCGCTGGTTATACAGGCGTTGGTGGACTTTAAACGCCAGATGACTCTCGTGGTGAGGCAGATGGTTGGACAGGAACCTCCAGCGAAGGTCAGCAGCCCTGCACCTCCAGTGAAGGTCAGCAGCCCTGCGCCTCCAGCGAAGGTCAGCAGCCCTGCGCCTCCAGCGAAGGTCAGCGTCCCTCCAGCGAAGGTCAGCGTCACGCCACCCCCAGCGAAGGTCAGCGTCCCTCCAGCGAAGGTCAGCGTCCTACCGGATTGGGAAGACGCACCGGAAGTTGAATGCGTGGAGCCGGCACTGAAGGCACCGGGCGAGTGTGGAGAGTAGGCACGGGACGTACCGGACTGGAGAGGCGACCTGGAGGCCTGGTGCGTGGATACGGCTCCGATGGCATCGGAATGGTGACACGCTCTTTTGGGCGAGTGCGGAGAGTAGGCACGGGACTTACCGGACTGGAGAGGCGACCTGGAAGCCTGGTGCGTGGATCCGGCACAGATGGCACCGGACTGGTGACACGCACTTCAGGGTGAGTGCGGAGAGTAGGCGCGGGTCGTACCGAACTATTGAGGCTTACTGGAGACTCGGCTTGGAAGGTTGCCCCCGAACGACCCGGATTGGGAATGCCCCTCCTGGGCCTATTTCCCCTCAGCTCGTTTTACAGTGGATATAGATACTTTTGTACCTGTTTCCTCCAACATCTTCACAAGGTCCTTTGCCGTTGTTCTGGGATTGATTTGTACTTTTCGCACCAAAGTGCATTAATCTCTAGGAGACAGAACGTGTCTCCTTCCTGAGCGGTATGACGGCTGCGTGGTCCCATGGTGTTTATACTTGCGTACTATTGTTTGTACAGATGAACATGGTACCTTCAGGCGTTTGGAAATTGCTCCCAAGGATGAAACAGACTTGTGGAGGTCTACAAATCTTTTTCTGAGGTCTTGGCTGATTTCTTTAGATTTTCCCATGATGTCGCGCAAAGAGGCACATAGTTTGAAGGTAGGCCTTGAAATACATCCACAGGTACACCTCCAATTGACTCAAATGATGTCAATTAGCCTATCAGAAGCTTCTAAAGCCATGACATCATTTTCTGGAATTTTCCAAACTGTTTAAAGGCACTGTCAACTTAGTTCTGACCCACTGGAATTGTGGTATAGTGAAATATAAGTGAAATAATCTGTCTGTAAACAATTGTTGGAAGAATTACTTGTGTCATGCACAAAGTAGATGTCCTAACTGACTTACCATTTTTTTTTTAAATCTTTATTTAACTAGGAAAGTCAGTTAAGAACATATTCTTATTTACAATGACGGCCTAACCCGGCCAAACCCGGACATTGTATAATTATTTCTCGTATCTACACTCTCTCCTCCTCTTACCTTTTCCTTTCACTTGTGGACTTCAGCTGTATGTGGCCAGGCAAAAAACTTTTCCATGCCAAACCTTCATATCATAACCGCTAACCGCTACATACAGCCTACGTAGTGGTCACCATATTAGCTAACCTCATAGTCAACATAGCTACTAGAACTAAAACCCACTACGATCATGCAGGACAGTGTACAGTCAGCAAGCAGTTTAGCAGTACACCGGCAGGTCCCGGTGGCAATAAATGTATAAAACCAAAAGCTTACCTTGACTTGGAAGTGTTGGATAGCCATATCCAGCTAGTTAACATAGCATCCCTCTCTGTTTGAGCCAGGTGTTTAAGTAAGCTAAACTAGCTAGCTGCATTCGCTAACTAAGTGAAAGTGAAAAAATACAACAAAATATAGCTCTCTCTCTCTTTCTCTCTTGCTTCTCCTTCATTTTTGAAGAAATCTATTTGTTAACTTATCAACTATTGTATTTCTCTCTCTGAGTCAACTACTCACCACATTTTATCCACTGCAGCACTAGCTAGCTGTATCTTATACTTTCAGTACTATGTAGATTCATTCTCTGATCCTTTTATTGGGTGGTGTAAGGTATAATTATCGGTTTTAGGCATTAATACCATAAGTCTGCTATGCAACCTGCCATTGTCATTTTGTAAACTATGTTTAAGCAAGGATTAAGGCCTACTTCAATGTACAAGTTAAGAGAGCAGAAACTGTGTGGTTAATTATATAAAGTGAGGCTAGTGATGCATGCAAGAAGAATGTTTCACAAGCTAGAGAGTTAGCTACATGAGAGACCACTAAGTACTGAAAGTGCAACAACTGGAACTGAACGTGCGATCATGTCCTTGACACCACCTGCAAAGCTACGAGATAACAACAACGCCTGACAATAGGAGTGCGTCACGAGGCTGGGACCAGCCTGCACGCCAACGATAGGCTGAGTAAGTCTAAACCACACTCAGCCTCTACTCTGACAGGCCAGCAAGGAGCGGGAACTATTCTGTCGGGAGTATTTAAGGAAGAACAAAGGATATTTTTTTATTTTTTTATTTCACCTTTATTTAACCAGGTAGGTCAGTTGAGAACAAGTTCTCATTTGCAACTGCGACCTGGCCAAGACAAAGCAAAGCAGTGCGACAAAAAACAACAACACAGAGTTACACATTAAACAAACAGTCAAAAACACAATAGAAAATCTATAAACAGAGTGCAAAATGTAGTGCAAAAATGCAGTAAGGTTGGGAGGTAGGACAATAAATAGACTATAGAGTAGAAATAAATTACAGAAAATTATCATCATTAACACAGGAATGAAGGATGTGCAAATTATGATGTGCAAATAGAGATACTGGAGTGCAAGATTAGTGAAAATAAACAAAAATAAATATGGGGATGAGGTAGTAGGGTGGGCTATTTACAGAAGGGCTATATACAGGTGCAGTGATCGATAAGCAGCTTTGACAGCTGATGCTTAAAGTTATTGAGGGAGATAGGAACCTCTAGCTTCAATGATTTTTGCAATTCGTTCCAGTCATTGGCAGCAGCGAACTGGAAGGAATGGCGGCCAAAGGAGGTGTTGGCTTTGGGGGTGACCAGTGAGATATACCTGCTGGAGCGCATGCTACGGGTGGGTGTTGCTATGGTGACCAGTGAGCTGAGATAGGGCGGGGATTTACCTAATAAAGACTTATAGATGACCTGGAGCCAGTGGGTATGTCGACGAATATATAGTGAAGGCCAGCCAACGAGAGCATACAGGTCGCAGTGGTGGGTAGTGTATGGGGCTTTGGTGACAAAACGGATGGCACTATGATAGACTACATCCAATTTGCTAAGTAGAGTGTTGGAGGCTAGTTTGTAAATGACATCGCCGAAATCAAGGATCGGTAGGATAGTCAGTTTTACAAGGGCATGTTTGGCAGCATGAGTGAAGGAGGCTCTGTTGCGAAATAGGAAGCCAATTCTGGATTTAATTTTGGATTGGAGATGGTTGATGTGAGTCTGGAAGTTGAGTTTATAGTCTAACCAGATGCCTAGGTATTTGTAGGTGTCCACATATTCTAATTCGGATCCGTCGAGAGTAGTGATGATAGTCCGGTGGGCGGGTGCTGGCAGCGTTCGATAGAAAAGCATGCACTTAGTTTTACTAGCGTTTAAGAGCAGTTGTAGGCCACGGAAGGAGTGTTGTATGGCATTGGTTAGTAAACACAGTATCCAAAGAGGGGCCAGATGTATACAGAATGGTGTCATCTGCATAGAGATGGATCAGAGAGTCACCAGCAGTGAGAGCGACATCGTTGATGTATATAGAGAAAAGGGTTGGCCCAAGAATTGAACCCTGTGGCACCCCCATAGAGACTGCCAGAGGATCGGACAATAGGCCCTCCGATTTGACACACTGAACTCTGTCTGCAAAGTAGTTAGAGAACCAAGCAAGGCAGTCACTTGAGAAACCAAGGCTGTTGAGTCTGCCAATAAGAATGCGGTGATTGACAGAGTCGAAAGCCTTGGCCAGGTCGATGAAAACGGCTGCACAGTACTGTCTTTTATCGATGGCGGTTATGATATCGTTCAGTACCTTGAGCGTAGCTGAGGTGCACCCATGACCAGCTCGGAAACCAGATTGCATGGCAGAGAAGGTACGGTGGGATTCGAAGTGGTCAGTTATCTGTTTGTTAACTTGGCTTTCGAAAACTTTAGAAAGGCAGGGCAGGATGGATATTGATCTATAACAGTTTGGGTCTAGAGTGTCTCCTCCTTTGAAGAGGGGGATGACCGCGGCAGCTTTCCAATCTCTAGGGATCTCAGACGATACGAAAGAGAGGTTGAACAAGCTAGTGATAGGTGTTGCAACAATTTTGGCTGATAATTTCAGAAAGAGAGGGTCCAGATTATCTAGCCCAGCAGATTTGTAGGGGTCCAGACTTAGCAGCTCTTTCAGAACATCAGCTGTCAGGATTTGGGTGAAGGAGAAGCGGGGGGGGCTTGGGCAAGTAGCTGTCGGGGTGCAGAGCTGTTGACCGGGGTAGGGGTAGTCAGATGGAAAGCATGGCCAGCCGTAGCAAAATGCTTATTGAAATTTTATCGGTGGTAACAGTGTTTCCGAGCCTCAATGCAGTGGGCAACTGGGAGGAGGTGCTCTTATTCTCCATGGACTTTACAGTGTCCCAGAACTTTTTGGAGTTAGTACTACAGGAAGCAAATTTCTGTTTGAAATTTTGATATGACGGTCTCTTCTTTTTCCTGTTCTGTTTTCTCAATAGATCTTGCTTTCTTTTTCTCTCTCTTTTTCTCTCTCTTTTTCTCTCTCTCTTTCTTTCTCTCTCTCTCTCTCTCTCTCTCTCTCTCTCTCTCTTCTCAAGCCCTGCTAGCTGTTTGCCCTGCGTGGTGTCACAGTGAGCCTGTATATACGAACTTTATACTTACCATCTAAGGCTTTGCTAGAATAAAATACATAGATGATTTAAACTGTGTAGTAATCATTTTGTTCCAATACCAGATTTGAATTGACGCGACCCTAACAGTGGACAACATGGCAGTTCATGCTGCAAGAGCTCTGATCGGTTGGCCTATCCAGTGAGGTTACTTGAGAAGACTTATGAGACCATAGGCTTACTGGTAAAATGCACATGAGGGGGAACTTCAGGGATAATCCGGGCAGAGCTATATTCAGTTGGTGGTACAGTAAGCAAAAAAGGTTGGGAACCACTGCCCCACAGAGTGCTGTTGAGGCCTTCATTGCAAAACAGTGTGTTTTAATCAATAATTTGTTGACGTGAATATATTTAGTATAGTTTTATCTGAAAAGGATAACTTTTTTAATGTTTCACTTTACATTTTTCTGAAATTCACTGTAGAGGATCGTCCTCCCCTTCCTCCTCTGAGGAGCCTCCACTGTCCTTCACGGAGGTGCAGGAAATTGTTCAAGGAGCGAGTAGATCTGAGGAAGCTATGGTAGTGGATGCCCAGTAGCCAGTTGAGATTCAGAATGTCTTCCATCAGTTGAAGGGCACAGATACATTGATGGTGAATTTTGTGGCCTTTATAGCGCAAGTGATATATTGTACTGCCCAAACGGGCAAGAAGTATTGCAGGGAATTATCTATTTTTGTCTTTTGTATGTTTTCTTTTCTTCTTTGTGCAATGGATAAAAAAATATATAATCCAGTTCACTACCCGTACAGTTGATGGCGGCATGCATGCACATTATATCAGAGAAGAAGAATGTGTTGTCATGCACATTAACCCAAACGCCATTATATCAGAGAAGAATAATTTGTTGTCGTGCACATTAAATTAGTGCAAACGGCATTATATCAGAGACGAAGAATGTGTTGTCATGCACATTACATCAGAGAAGAAGAATGTGTTGTCATGCACATTAAATTAGTGCGAACGCCATTATATCAGAGAAGAAGAATGTGTTGTAATGCACATTAAATTAGTGCGAACTAACTACCCAAAACAAAAACCAATAAAAATAAACCAAAAACAACCAAAAATACCAATACATAACATAAATCCATATATTGGAACAAAAATCACCAATATATTATGCGTGTGCATGCACTCCAAAGCCTTGCATAGTGTTGTTTCCAATAGATCAATTTATAAAATCAATTCTAATATATGCTCCCAATATACAGCGGGTGAAATAAGTATTGAACACGTCACCATTTTTCTCAGTAAATATATTTCCAAAGGTGCTATTGACATGAAATTTTCACCAGATGTTGGTAACAAAGAAACCAAAACAAATAAGTTCAGAAATTAAGTTATGTGAAATGACACAGGGAAAAAGTATTGAACACATGAAGAAAGGGAGGTGCAAAAAGGCATGGAAAGCCAAGACAACAGCTGAGAACTATCAGTAATTAAAAAGCAATCCAGCCCCCTGTCAGTGCAAATTAATATCAGCTGGTTCAGTCCCAACTGATGGCCTACAAAAAGGTCTCATTGCCAAGGTGTCACACAAGACACATCTCATGATGGGTAAAAGCAAAGATCTGTCTCAAGACATTCGCAACCTAATTGTTGCAAAACATAATGATGGCATTGGTTATAGGCGCATTTCTAAGCTTCTGAATGTTCCAGTGAGCACTGTTGGGGCCATAATACGAAAAGAATAATCAGAAGAGTTGTCCAAGAGCCAAGGACCACTTGTGGAGAGCTTCAAAAAGACCTGCAATTAGCAGGTACTGTTGTCTCAAAGAAAACAGTAAGTAATGCACTCCACCGCCATGGCCTGTATGCACGCTCACCACGCAAGACTCCATTGATGAAAAAAAAGCATGTTGAAGCTCGTTTAAAGTTTGGTGCAAAACATTTGGAAAAGCCAGTGAAATACTGGGAGAATATGGTGTGGTAAGATGAGAGCAAAATTGAACTGTTTGGATGTCATAAATACACACCATGTTTGGAGGAGAAATGGCACTGCACATCACCCTAAAAACACCATACCAACAGTGAAGTTTGGAGGTGGGAACATCATGGTGTGGGGCTGATTTTCAGCAAATGGTACTGGCAAACTTCACATAATTGAAGGAAGGATGAATTTACCGAGACATTCTTGACAAAAATCTGCTGCCAGGATGATGAAGATGAAACGAGGGTGGACATTTCAGCAAGACATTGATCCCAAACACACAGCCAAGGAAACTCTCAATTGGTTTCAAAGAAAGAAAATAAAGCTGCTAGAATGGCCCAGCCAATCACCTGACTTAAATCCCATTGAAAATCTATGGAAAGAACTGAAGATCAAGATTCATAGAAGAGGCCCACGGAACCTTCAAGATATGAAGACTGTTTGTGTGGAAGAATGGGCCAAAATCACACCAGAGCAATGCATGCGACTAGTTTCTCCATACAGGTGTTGTCTTGGCTTTCCATGCCTTTTTGCACCTCCCTTTCTTCATGTGTTCAATATTTTTTCCCTGTGTCATTTCACATTATTACACGTAACTTAATTTCTGAAGTTATTTGTTTGGGTGAAAATATGCCCCGATTTGGTGAAAATATCATGTCAATAGCACCTTTGGAAATATATTTACTGAGAAAAATGGTGACGTATTCAATACTTATTTCACCCACTGTATGTTTCCAATATACGTTCCCAAATATACGTTTACAATATACGTTCCCAATATACGTTCCACCCATAGGTATCAATCAACCCATTTCCCATACCTAAAAACCCCTTCCCCAATGTAATATTAGGTGTAGTTATGCGTGCTCTCCCTCTCGGACACCTCCATAACAACCTTTCCCGAATTAAAGCGAAACCTGCATAGGGGATTAAGAGCCTGTCTATAGACATTTATAGTTGGATACCCATCACTATATACAGTGGGGAGAACAAGTATTTGATACACTGCCGATTTTGCAGGTTTTCCCACTTACAAAGCATGTAGAAGTCTGTAATTTTTATCATAGGTACTCTTCAACTGTGAGTGACGGAATCTATAACAAAAATCCAGAAAATCACATTGTATGATTTTTAAGTAATTAATTTGCATTTTATTGCATGACATAAGTATTTGATACATCAGAAAAGCAGAACTTAATATTTGGTACAGAAACCTTTGTTTGCAATTACAGAGATCATACGTTTCCTGTAGTTCTTGACCAGGTTTGCACACACTGCAGCAGGGATTTTGGCCCACTCCTCCATACCTTCTCCAGATCCTTCAGGTTTCGGGGCTGTCGCTGGGCAATACAGACTTTCAGCTCCCTCCAAAGATTTTCTATTGGGTTCAGGTCTGGAGACTGGCTAGGCCACTCCAGGACCTTGAGATGCTTCTTACGGAGCCACTCCTTAGTTGCCCTGGTTGTGTGTTTCGGGTCGTTGTCATGCTGGAAGACCCAGCCACGACCCATCTTCAATGCTCTTACTGAGGGAAGGAGGTTGTTGGCCAAGATCTCACGATACATGGCCCCATCCATCCTCCCCTCAATACGGTGCAGTCGTCCTGTCCCCTTTGCAGAAAAGTATCCCCAAAGAATGATGTTTCCACCTCCATGCTTCACGGTTGGGATGGTGTTCTTGGGGTTGTACTCATCCTTCTTCTTCCTCCAAACACGGCGAGTGGAGTTTAGACCAAAAAGCTCTATTTTTGTATCATCAGACCTCATGACCTTCTCCCATTCCTCCTCTGGATCATCCAGATGGTCATTGGCAAACTTCAGATGGGCCTGGACATGCGCTGGCTTGAGCAGGGGTACCTTGCGTGCGCTGCAGGATTTTAATCCATGACGGCGTAGTGTGTTACTAATGGTTTTCTTTGAGACTGTGGTCCCAGCTCTCTTCAGGTCATTGACCAGGTCCTGCCGTGTAGTTCTGGGCTGATCCCTCACCTTCCTCAAGATCAGTGATGCCCCACGAGGTGAGATCTTGCATGGTTCATCTTGAACTTCTCCCATTTTCTAATAATTGCGCCAACAGTTGTTGCCTTCTCATCAAGCTGCTTGCCTATTGTCCTGTAGCCCATCCCAGCCTTGTGCAGGTCTACAATTTTATCCCTGATGTCCTTACACAGCTCTCTGGTCTTGGCCATTGTGGAGAGGTTGGAGTCTGTTTGATCGAGTGTGTGGACAGGTGTCTTTTATACAGGTAACGAGTTCAAACAGGTGCAGTTAATACAGGTAATGACTGGAGAACAGGAGGGCTTCTTAAAGAAAAACTAACAGGTCTGTGAGAGCCGGAATTCTTACTGGTTGGTAGGTGATCAAATACTTATGTCATGCAATAAAATGCAAATTAATTATTTAAAAATCATACAATGTGATTTTCTGGATTTTTGTTTTAGATTCCGTCTCTCACAGTTGAAGTGTACCGATGAAAAAGACCTACAGACCTCTACATGCTTTGTAAGTGTATCAAATACTTGTTCTCCCCACTGTACATATACTACTAAAGTATTACAATAGGGAGAACTGACTTTATTTATCCATTGTTATTTAGTTACGTCATGCTCCCTTTGGCTCACTAGACATTTCAACATTTCCTTTCATTCACATTCTTCATTACAGCAAAGAGGACAGTCTGCCCTTTGACACATAGCACAAGCATAAGGTTCAAAATTATAATAGTGTCCATCTACTCCCGGAACCACTAGTCCTTTGGAACACCATTTACAGTCATTGTCTTTCTTTTAGTTTCGAGTTGTCCTGTTTGTTCTATGTCCATTTTTACAGTGGGTCTGTTGACACCTGTCTCCACCTGTTCATTCTGACCATGTAATGTCTGTGAAGTTGATGGTTGTGAAAAGCGGAGAATCTACATTGCCTTCGACGTTCTTGGAGATCTTGGAGTTCTGGAAGACCTCAAAGCTCAGGAAGTTCCTGATGGTTTTGGAGTTCTAGTGTGTGTAGGTCTGGACGGTCTGGATGGTTTGAGGGGTCTCGATGGTGGTTGCTTTGGGGTTCATCTGTGTCTGGCCTTGAACTGTAGGCATCAACCAGAGCACGTAGCTCAGCAGCAACATTCTCATTGCCAGTGTCCCCCATCGCCGGAGTCTCAGCAGAGAGTGGTGATTCTGCCTGAGCATCCTCCCTTTCCCCTTCTTCTGCTGTCCCCGTTTCATCTTCTTCCCCGGATGGCGTTTCAGCAGCTTCTGCTCCCTCATCACCGGATCGTTGTACCCGTCGTGGTACTCTGGTGCAGTGGTTGAGATGGTACCAGGTCGAACGTCCCTCTACTTGAACAGCTGTTGGCGTGGCCTGGGTGACCGTGTAGGGACCCTCTTGTCTCGGCTCGTTCCACTTCCTCCGGAAGGCCCTGATGTAGACTCTGTCCCCTGGCTTGACCGCTCGAGGTGGGACCACCTCTGGCTCTGGAACCCTGTTTTTCTCCTGTAGATAGATAACTTTATGTATAGCAGTTAGTTGTCTGATGTACTCTTTCAATTCTCTTTCCAATTGCTCTAAAGGTTGACCATCATAAGGTCCTCTAAGAACTGGCACTGGCATGGGTCGACCCGTAAGCATTTCATGCGGTGTTAGATGCGTTATTCGGTTAGTTTGCATGCGATAACTCATTAGTGCCAGAGGCAAAGCATCCACCCAATTCATCTTTGTACTCTCACAGATTTTCCTAATTTTTGTTTTCAGAGTTTCATTTACTTTTTTCCCAATACCCTGAGACTGGGGATGATACACACAACCCAGTCTTTGTTTTATGCGCAACTGTTGTTACTGTTTTCTGCACGAAAGCGGATCCATTGTCAGAACTGATTTCGGTAGGAATTCCAAATCGGGGCATCACTTCTCTCAATAAGAACTTCAATACTGTTCCTGATCCTACATCCTTAGATGGAACTGCCTCAACCCACCTGCTAAATCTATCAATAATCACTAGCATGTATCTTTTTCCATTCACTGGCCGAATCATATCTACATAGTCCATTACCAGGTGTTTAAATGGTCCTTCTGGTATTGGAATATGTCCAATTGGTGCTGTTATCCCCTTCCTGATATTATTCCTGGCACATGTTTCACACTCTGCTAACTGTGCATCTACTGTTGCCTGCGTGTATGGAGAACAAAAACCTTGCTTCTTAATTTTCCTCATCACTTCTCCCCGTGCACAATGATCAAACCCATGAGCATTAGTAATAAGTAAGTGTAGCAGCGCTGCTGGCGCCACTAGTTGTCCTTCCTGGTCTCTCCATAGTCTATTTGCATCCTGTACTGCCGCTCTCTTACTCCACATATTTTGCTCAAACACTCCTGCTCTTTCCTGCATTCTTATAATGTCATCCAGTTGTGAAGCTGCTTCAACTATGATAAGAGGAGCTTGAATCGCCAATCTACACTTAGATGCTATTTTTGCTGCATCATCTGCTGCATTGTTACCTTTGATAACATAATCGTTCCCCTTTTTATGTGCTTGACATTTAATGATTGCTACCTGTTTTAGCAGAAGTAAAGCATTCATTAATTCCTGTATTTGCTGAAAATGTAAAATGGGACTCCCATCTGTTTTCCTAAACCCTCTCTGTTTCCATACTGCTTCAAACAGGTGACATACTCCATGTGCGTATGCTGAATCTGTATAAATGTTTACCACTTTATCTATTCCTTTCTTGCACACTGTTGTTAATGCTTTCAACTCTGCCAATTGAGCAGAGCATGGCTGGTTACAACTCTCACTTTCTATAGTGTGAAATTGATTGTCTATTCCATCCACAAACAACTCCTCCGTTGCACCTAGAATTTGAACTGACAACAAATCTGGTCGTAATTAACTTTTGTGGTTCTCCAACCATTTCTGCAAAGCAGAGGACTTTAATCAGGCTTTTGTCGGTAGACTGTAAAACCAATGGATTCTCTGTGTTTTCCCATTTCACATTCTTAGCTCTCTTCATCATTGGTCCCAGATCTTTTGCTTGGTGTTCTTCAGCGACCAGTAAAGTTATGTGGGGCTCTGATCCTGGTATCTTAAACCAGTATCATATCAAAATTAGGGTCATCCTGTATTTCCATTGCTGTTCCTTGCTTCCCTATTATAAAATACTGTGACCTAATAGGAGCTATCTTATCTTCCACATCTGTTAGCCATAATTGTTCCAACATAGGATTTTGGTATGGGTCATATTGTCATGTACAATGAAATTCTAACTCTGGTTGTTTCTTCTTTGGATTTTGTGCTATAATAAACGTACCCCATTTATCTAGCATTTCCTGCACTGGTTCTTCTATTTCTCCTATCCAATACACATTTGTTGCCTGTTTTTTAGTCATCACCATTTGTTGGCATGTTCCTTCCCTGTCTATTATTATCCCTTCTGATGTACATTTAATTTGAATACATAGTGCATCCCTTCCTAATAACTTTACTGGAGTATGTTCTGATACCAATATAGGTATGCAGGCGGTTTTTCCTCCTGCTTCTAAATTTACTGGTGCTGTCATAGGAATAAGCTGTGTTTGTCCCGAGAATCCTATTGTTTTAGCATATTTGCCTGACATGGGGAGGTGAGAGGTGAAATTTGGACTTACACACGAATACGTTGCTCCAGTATCTATCATCATGGTTGTGCCTCTATTATTCACCTGAACCTGCAGCATAGGTTCTTCATCAGCCTGCATGGTTATTGCCGCAAACTGACCCTCCCCTTTAGGACTCTCTGGGCATCCCTAGTATCCTTGATTTGGTCTTCCCTAGGGGTTCACTGGTCCCTGGGGAGCCTGTGCTTGAGATTGCTGCCATGCATCTGAGGTGGGACCATTTCCTTGCTAATTACCCTGTGGTGGCTGTCTGTGCACCCATGGGTTTGTAGGACAACTCCTTCTTGCATGTCCAGGTTGATTGCATCCCCAACAGACACCAACCGGGCCTCTTGGTCCTTTATATGGTTGTGTCTGCTGGTGTGGCTGGTACCCCTGGTTTCTGGGTCCATTGCCATTGTTTCTATTCTGCCAATTTCCAGGAGGTTGCTGTGTGTACACATTCACTACTGGTGTGGTGGTTGACCTTTGGTCTTGTGGCTGAGGTGGTGGTTGCAGGCCTCCCTGGGTGACGGGTGCCATGGTGGCCTCTTCTGATGCTGGTTCAACAGTCAATGAGGCTTATGTTTTATTTTTGTCCTTTCGTGTATATTTCTCCAGCTGCAGCTGTGTCAACTTTCTCTGAATGTCTCTTCCCTGTTCTGGCAACTTTTGTTCGTCCTTTCTGTGTTTTACCACTGCATGGATGACATTGTCACAGAACTCTCGGTGGGATTTTGAATGTAGTCCTACCACATCTTCCAGTCTGATCTTGACTGGTGTCGGCATCACCTCCAGAAGTGATGTCCTGAACATGGCTGTCATCAGGGGATCCCCTTCAGGGTCCTTTTCTGTTTCTTGTTGCCATCTTTTCAGCTGATAAACAGGCATGTTGAAACCTGTTGAAACCATAGCGACAGTACAAACACTTTTATCCAACTATTCTAGTCATTCTTGTATTATAGCTAGTGCCTGTCTAAGTGCACCCTATAAGGCCATATATTACGATTAGTGCCTGTCTTAAGTGCATTCTATATGGCCCTATGATTATCTTCTCTTGGGCTTCACTGACTGCGCTGGTTGTTGGGCTTTGCTGTCTGCTCTGACCTCTATCCTGTTGCTATTCTATGGGTTACTTAATAACCTTTTATTGTTCTGCTGCCCTCTGTTGCCACTTTATACGTTATACAATTCTGTTCTTTGAATCAGTGGCCTAAACTATTGAACATAGGCCTAAAAATATTCAACATTATACACATTAAATTAATGCGATCACCATTATATCAGAGAAGAAGAATGTGTTGTCATGCATTTGTTGTGTTGTCATGCACATTAAATTAGTGCGAATGCTATTATTTAAGAGAAGAAGAATGTGTTGTCATGCATTTGCTAGCTAATTTAGGGGGAGAATGGCAAATCTAAAAGTCGAATCTCAGTCAATCTGTTTATTGAGTGTTAATTCCTTGCCATTGCAATTTGTCTGTGTGGGGGGATTAAATTTCACCTTTTAATATGGAAATTTGAGCCAAGCAAGTTTGCTGATATACTGTAGATAAAAGTGCATCCAACCATACAATGCCACATTTGACTTTACCAGCATTCTCACAATAGCATAGCTTTGTCGATAAGTTAGATTTACTTTTTATCCTTTGACATTAGCTACAGTCTTGTTTAAATCGATGTACTGTAAACTGTTCTTCACTTTCTGTGCCAAATTATCTAATCTGATGGGCCATGGTGCTATGCTTGCTTGGTGTCAGTTTATCAGCACTGTTTCAATCTCAGCAGGAGTTTCCTCGGAGTGCCACATTATCATGAGTGAACATCCTCTGACTTTACACCCCAGGAGGTCTGGAGGAGGCTAAGCCATGGGAGCCACTATATTACCCAGAAGGCTCTTACACCCGGAAGTACATACTGTTATTAGCAGGTTCTGACCACTAAATGGTGCTGTTCCTGTTAAGTGAAAAAAGTTTGAAGGATTTTCCCTCTCAATGTCAAGGGATAGTTCACCCAAATTACAAAATGACATATTGGTTTACCCAATAAGCCGTCTATGGACAAGTTATGACAGAAATCCATGCTTTGGCCACTGTTTCAAACGCTAACATTTTAGCATTGGTGGCACACATCCAATGCAAGTCAATGTTACCTATATTAGTATTTTCACGCTTCATGCCAATATGTAATTTGGGTGAACTATCCTTTTAACATTGGGGGAGGGGGGAAATGTCACACTTTCTTTCACCTAATAGCAGGAACAACACAATATTGTGGTCAGAACCTGGTAATATCACTATGTATGATGGGACATAAACCTAACAACTTCAATGACTAATGTATCTTAACGGGAAATCACCATGAAGCATACTACTTGTCAGACATAGAGAACTGATACTGTATACTGGTTGTTGGGGTGGGATTGGCGTGGGGGGGTCTGTGGCTTGCTTTTGACTATTTTTGACTACTATGTGTTACAAATTTGTAGAAAAAAGTTTGGTCCAAATGGATGTTACAGTATATGAATCCTAAAAATGTTAATGGCCAATTTGGGTGCAAACAATTATCTGTTTCTAACTTTAGAAACCATTTCAGAACAATCTGAGATTCTGTGTCACGGTGCGAAGGCAGGACACGAGGCTCAGAGCTATAGTGGACATTCCTTTTTATTTTATGATACAAAATAACAAAGGGCCGCAAGCAACCATGAACCGATGTGTGCCATGCACAAAACAAAGATCCACAATGCAGGTGGGAAAATCATGAACTTAAATAGGATCCCCAATTAGAGACAACGTAATGCAGCTCCCTCTAATTGGGGACCAAAACAAAAACCAAACATAGAGTTCACTAGAACTCTACTGTCAAGCCCTGACCTAGAGGCCTCTCTACAGTCAGGACCTGACATTCTGGGTGGCATGGTTTGCTGAAATGGCCCCACCTACCCTGCTGGGCCAATGTCCAAGACAAAGTTAAGGGTTAAGAGGACTGTACCTTAATGGGTTCGACTTTGTGGGCTTCAAATTGTTTGTTCAAACACATCTTTGTTACATCACAGTATTATCTACCACTCTTGTTCTCAGGTGCATGGAATCCTGAACATTGGATAAATTGGTAATTTCAGTGAACGGTCCTTTTATGCATAATTTCCCCTTTGGTTGGGTGGTTGACAATGTCTATGGGCCGATGCAGTGATTCACCAAATTGTGAGTCTTTGACTCTGCAGGTGCATGGAATCCTGAACATTGGATACTTTATCATTTCAGTGAACGGTCCTTTTATGCATAATTTCCCCGTTGGTTGGTTGGTTGGCAATGTGTATGGGCCGATGCAGTGATTCGTGCTGTGTTTGGAGAAGGTGGTACCATTTCAACCTGGGCTCACAGCCCGAGCAGGGATTCTCACACAAACAGCATACAGTATGGCTGTTCAGTTCCACCACCAGATCTGATATGACAAACATATCAAATAAAGTAGATATTACACATTACATTGAAGTACACAACATTATAAATATATCAGAGCAGATACAGTGCATTCGGAAAGTATTCAGACCCTTTTTCCATATTTTGTTACGTTACAGCCTTATTCTAAAATTGTGAGGGCTTGGTTCTGGTAAGGCCTCTTACTCCCACCTAGGGGAGGAGAGAGGCACACAACCAAGTCCTCACACTCCTATTAGGGAGATTATCATCCCCAATCAGAGACAGCTGTCTAGCGTTGTCTCTGATTGGGGATAGTATTTAAGATCTACCCAAATCCACCTGTGTGTGGATCATTGTTGTTCCTGCTTGTCTGCTTTTCTGCTCACACAGTAAGTCACCGTGTTTTGTTTGTAGACTGTTTTTTGTTATACTCTCCTTTTATTTTATGCCTCGAGAGAACATCTCATTTAATAAAAGGATGACACTTCACCAGCGCTCCGTTTACCGTCCCTTATATAATGCGCACCGTGACAAAAATGGATTAAATGATTATTTTTTTCCTTATAATGACAATGCGAAAACAGGTTTTAAGATTGTTTTGCACATTTACTAAAAGTAAAAAACAGAAAGTATGCAGTAAGTATTCAGACCTTTTGCTATGAGACTCAAAAAAAATTTGAGCTCAGGTGTTTCCATTGATCATTCTTGAGATGTTTCTACAACTTGATTGGAGTCCACCTGTGGTAAATTCAATTGATAGGACATGATTTGGAAAGGCACACAACTGTCTATATAAGGTGCCAGAGTTGACAGTGCAAGTCAGAGCATGCCATGAGGTCGAAGGAATTGTACATAGAGCTCTGAGACAGGATTGTGTCGAGGCACAGATCTGGGGAAGGGTACCAAAAAATGTCTGCAGCATTGAAGGTCCCCAAGAACACAGTGACCTACATCATTCTTAAATGGAAGAAGTTTGGAACCACCAAGACTTTTCCTGGAGCTGGCCGCCCGGCCAAACTGAGCAATCAGGGAGAAGGTCCTTGGTCAAGGAGGTGACCAAGAACCCGATGGTCACTCTGACAGAGCTCCAGAGTTCCTCTGTGGAGATGTGAGAACCTTCCAGAAGGACACCCATCTCTGCAGCACTCCACCAATCAGCCTTTATGGAAGAGTGGCCACTCCTCAGTAAAAGCCACACGACAGCCCGCTTGGAGTTTGCCAAAAGACACCTAAAGGGCTCTCAGACCATGAGAAACAAGATTCTCTGGTCTGATGAAACCAAGATTGAACTCTTTGGCCTGAATGGCAAGTGTCACGTCTGGAGTAAACCTGGCAACATCCCTACGGTGAAGCATGGTGGTAGCAGCATCCTGCTATGGAGATGTTTTTCAGTGGCAGGTACTGGGAGAGGATTAAGGGAAAGATGAACGGAGCAAAGTACAGAGAGATACTTGATGACAACCTGCTCCAGAGTGCTTAAGACCTCAGATTGGTGTGAAGGTTCACCTTCCAACAGGACAACGACTCTGATCACACAGTCAAGACAACGCAGGAGTGACTTCGGGCTAAGTCTCTGAATGTCGTTGAGTGGCCCAGTCAGAGCCCGGACTTGAACCTGATCGAACATCTATGGAGAGTCCTAAAAATAGCTCTGCAGCGATGCTCCCCAACCAACCTGACAGAGCTTGATAGGATCTGCAGAGAAGAATGGGAGAAACTCCCCAAATACAGGTTTGCCAAGCTTGTAGCGTCATACCCAAGGAGACTCAAGGCTGTAATCGCTGCCAAAGATGCTTCTAATGATTGTGCAGAATGCCTTCCAGAACCGGGACAAGAACTGAGGACCCCTGTAGGAGACCATGTCCACCGGGAGTCCATGGATCCGGAAGAGGTGTCATAAGCTGGGCCGTCTCCATGGCCGAAGGCAACTTGCGGAGAGGAATGAAGTGGGTGGCTTTGGAAAACCGGTCGACCACTGTCAGGATGGCAGTGTTGCCCTCAGACGGGGGTAGACCTGTGACGAAGTACAGGGATATGTGGGACCAGGGACAGGCAGTGGTTGAAGACCAGCCGGAGCTTGCCGAGGAGTCTTGTTCTGAGCACAGACTGTGCAGGTGGCGACAAACGTGGCGACATCCAGGACCATGGTAGGCCACTAAAAGCGTTGTCAAACAAAGGCCAGGGTCCGACGGGAGCCCAGGTGGCAGGCATCCACGGAGGAGTGGGCCCACTCCAGGACCGAGGAGCGGATAGCGTCAGGCACAAACATCCGGTTATCTGGGGCCCCCCCAGGGTTCGGCTGGGACCGCTGCGCCTCCCGGACCTGCTTCCCTATACCCCAGCTGAGTGCCGTCACCCGGCACGAGGTGGGAAGAATGGTCTCGGGCTCCGGGGTGATAGCCGTGGGGCTATAGCAGTGAGACAGTGCATCCGGCTTGACTTTCTTGAATCCCGGCCGGTAAGAGAGGGAAAAGTTAAACCGTGTGAACAGCAGGGGCCCATCTCGCTTGCCTGGAGTTGAGGTACTTGGCGGTACGGAGATACTACAGATTTTTGTGGTCGGTCCACACAATAAACGGCTGGTCCACCCCCTCCAGCCAGCAGAAATTGAATGGTCTCGCTGTGATTCCACGACACCCGTAGGTTGATGGGAGTGGTGTTGTGGGTGACCCAGCCTATTGAGCGCCCGTCCAGCTCTATAACATCCATGGGAATGGAGAGAGGCTGAGTGGGGATATCCAGCTCGCAAGCCAGGGTAGCGTCCAAAAAGCTCTCGTCGGTCCCAGAGTCAATGAGGACCCGGAGAGATTTAGACTGATTATCCCACAGCAGAATGGCATGAAACGTGGTGCAAGTAAGGGAAGCAGAGTACTCGCTCCTACCGGTGAGACTGGTATTTTAAAGGACAGGAGGACACGAAATGACCACGAGTCCCACAATACAGGCAACTATTAGTGTTGAGCCTGTATAGCCGTTCCGCTGGAGACAACCCAGCTCTGCTTAGTTGCATTGGCTTGTGAAGCAGTGACTCGGTCATCTTCCACACCTCTCGGGGAAGCTCGGGTAGCCTCGGGTTCTCTCGGTAGCGAGGCCGTCGGGGACTTCCGGGATGCCTCAGAGGCGAGGTGGAACCCCTGGACGGGCAAGCGAAATCGGCTCTCCTCTCCCTCCGTCGTTCCCGTAGTCGTCCATTGATCCGGACGGTCAAAGCGATGAGGGAGTCGAGATCCGTTGGTAACTCCTGGGCTGCAAGCTCGTCCTTGACCTCCTCCGAGACTCCATGCCGGAACATGTTGAATAGTGCTTCCTGGTTCCAGGCACTCTCAGCTGCCAACGTGCAGAATTCCACTGCATAATTTGCCACACTACGGGAGTCCTGTCGAAGCTGGATTAACTTCCGGGTTCGCTATTTTGGAGCGGTCGAGGAGAAGGAGGAGGGCTGAAGCTCGAAGATGAGCTAGAAATGCCCGACAGGTGCCCGGCTCTCCATTGAAGCGTTCCGGGGGTGGTAAGCGGGTTGACTGGGGAGGCGGCACTGTTAATCGCAGAGTTACTGAGGGGTTGTGAGGTTACCGTCGTGGTAGGCTGCCTCCCAGACACCCCGCGGAATTGCTCCAGCTAAATGTCCAACGCCCGGTTATGGCGTTCTGCCAAAGTTTGGACCTACTGATGGTGGCTCCTTCAGAGGAGATGGCGTTGCGCAGCTGGCTCGAGTCTGCTGGGTCAGTCATGGCCAGTTCTTACTATCACTTATAAGGTGAGACCCAGATGTAGACAACATCGAAGTAAGAACAGTTTATTAAATCAAACCGGGGCAGGCAAAAGACAGGTCAAGGGCAGGCAGAGGTCAGTAATCCAGATAGGAGTGGCAGAGGTACTGGACGGCAGGCAGGCTCAAGGTCAGGGAAGGCAGAATGGTCAATAATCCAGATAGGTGAGGCAGAGGTACAGGATGACAGGCATGCTCAGGGTCAGGGCAGGCAGAATGGTCAACACCGGGAAAACTAGGAAACAGGAATAATCGACAGGCAGGAGCAGAGGGGAAAATGCTGGTAGGCTTGATGAAGCAAAACGAACTGGCAACAGACAAACAGAGAACACAGGTATAAATACACAGGGGATAATGAGGAAGATGGGCGACACCTGGAGGGGGGTGGAGACGAGCACAAAGACAGGTGAAAGAGATCAGGGTGTGACAGCTTCAACAAACTACTGAGTAAAGGGTCTGAATACTTATGTAGATGTATATTTCAGATTGTTAAGGGCATGCTTGTCACTGGCAGGGACTGGGTAGTTTGTCTGGATAAACATGCATATGAAATGAGCAAATATCAGGGAAAAAGTTAGATAGGAAGACTTTGCAAGGGTTGTGTAGACTTTCACTACCAACTGTACATCAATAACCCATTAGTCACACAAACATATGGCTCACATAGCTGCTCTCCCTTGGCCGGCCCTCTGTTTGGCAAAAACACACAGGGATGAGAACAGAAACTTTGCAGAGCACACTACAGGCTTGTATAAAGAATCCTATACACAGGGTTGTTTGGCAGAATTGAGAGAAGAATAACCACAGTGACGTCTGAGGTGTACAGAGCTCGCCAGTTTGTAGTCCTAAAAAACGGAAAAGAGTTACCTCTGGGTCGTTTAGCCACTCCTATGGGGAAAATTAATGGTGAAAGAATAGGGTTTTGGAATAAATGCTGAAAATAAGGCCTGAAGTCAACACAGGCTTAGGAGATGTTATAAGTTTTGTTCAATGATATTATATCAGGCACTTGGGTTCCCAAGTGGGGCAGTGGTTTAAGACACTGCATCTCAGTGCTAGAGGTGTCAGTATAGACAACCTGGTTCAAATCCAGACTGTATCACAACCAGCCGTGATTGGGAGTCCCATAGGATGAGTTTGGCCTGTGTAGGCCGTCATTGTAAATAAGAATTTGTTCTTAACTGACTTGCCTAGTTAATTAAAGGTGAAACATTGTTTTTTTAAACATGACCTTTAGGAATTATAAACCCTTTATGTGCTTTGTGCTTTTTCTGATTACATAAATGCTTCAAAATTAACAGAAGGTGACGTTAGATAATGAAGATTCTCATAAAACAAAATGTATAAGATCTCATTTTGTTTACCACGGGCCAATATCGGCGTTTATCAAAAAACCATACTCATCTTTGTCCAAACGAACCATGGCGGCGTTAGTGCCGATAAAAAGTCACCATTACTATTGCTCTCTATTCAGGTAGCTTAGCCGTTAAGTAACTGAACATGTCACTCTTTTGAATCCCTGAGCCGATTAGGTGAAAAATATGTCTGTTCCATTGAGCAAAATACTTTACCCTAATTGCTCATGTAAGATGCTCTGGATAAGAGTGTCTGTTAAATGACTAAAATGTAAATCTATTCACTCGGAAGCAAACAAAGCAAACGGTGAGGGACATACTTGAATTTGCCCAATAAGAATTGCTTGTTTTCGCAGCAAAACACTTTACTTTGAAAAATATTTTCAACGGAATGGCTTTTGCATCTATTCAACCAATAGCAGAGTACAGCTATGGTGTTCAAAAAACACTTTAATCCCGTCTTTTGAAATGCCATCTGTGAAGTGTTGACAAGGAAGCAGAACTTTTTTCATCTGGCAGATGCATGTGCAAACACACACACGCGCACACACACATTATCACACCTCAGTCAAACATCTTAGAAAACTCAGAACACAGACATTTCAAATGTATTTGTTCTGTCTCAACTTTTCTTGCATGAACAAGTACAGGCTTCAGGTACATCCTAAGTCACTGGAAATCCTGAGAAACAAAGAGGAGCAGCACATCCTAATTATTTCTGTCCTTATACCTTCACTTAATGTATATGGCTGTCCTTATACCTTCACTTACTGTATATGACTGTCCTTAAACCCTCATTTATTGTATATGGCTGTCCTTATACCTTCACTTATTGTATATGGCTGTCCTTATAACTTCACTTACTGTATATAACTGTCCTTATACCTTCACTTATTGTATATGGCTGTCCTTATACCTTCATTAACTGTGTATGGCTGTCCTTATACCTTCACTTATTGTATATGACTGTCCTTATACCTTCACTTACTGTATATGACTGTCCTTATACCTTCACTTACTGTATATGGTTGTCTTTATACCTTCACTTACTGTATATGTGTGTTTCAGAATGCGCTGCCTGGGCGTGACCAATTTTATATCTCGGGCACAACCTGTGATATGATGCAATTTACACAATTTGTATTCCAGAAATACACAGTACAGTAGTATTCCCAGCTGTACCAATCCACCCACCCACCCACCACACACACACACACACACACACACACCGTGATCTTGTTTTCCCTCCCAACCCCCTGGGGAATCAAATCTCCCTTAGCTTACAGTATATGCCAGGAAAACGTGTCAAATATGGCAACGGGTCTAAATCTTCTCCTCAAGCTATTTATTGTTATTCCTGTGGGAGTGTGATTAGGACCGTGGATAGACGATTAATATGAGTCAGATATGTCTTATTGAATTTCCCCACTTCTCAATATGAATCTTGTTCTTAAAAAAATCAGACCATAAATGAGTCATCTAGTTTATCTCTGTGCTTTCAGAAATGTCAACAGCCTGTTGTGCTATTTCAAGTGATCATCCAACTGCCGGAACTTTGTGAACTACTTGTCACGGCAACATGAAATGGGGTCATCAGTCAGGCTAAGTGCTGCCTGAGTGGTTCTGAGTGGTCCCTATGGCGCCTAAACTTCACTGCCTCTCAGTTTGGTGTCAGCTGCCACGTTTGCAATCTCTTATGTCAGAGAATAAGTCAGTTGTAAATTGAATAAGTAGGTTTTCTCTTCAAGTATGTATCCAACTGACAGCTGGCAGCAGCATGTTTGGTTTAAAAGAGCAAAAGTCATATTATACATTATTGTCTCGTTATGTATACGGAAAATCTCAATTGTAATGCCGTGTGTGTGTGTGCATGTCTGTGGGAGTTTGTGTGTGCATGCATTCATTTGTGCGTGCATGTGTTTGTGTGTGCGTTCGTGCCTGTGTTTTTGTGTACATGCACATGCCCTTTAATATGTGCATGCATTCTGAAAGATCCACATCTGGAGAGCTTTTATTTCCATGGTAACATTGCACTCCCAGGTCACCATAGTGGGGTGACAGGTAGCCTAGTGGTTAGAGAGCTGGGCCAGTAACCGAAAGTGCTGGTTTGTATACCCGAGCCATCGAGTCTGTAGAAGGGTCCTTGAGCAAGGCTCTTAACCCTAATTTTCTCCTGGGGTGCCAAGTCTAGGACCAAAAGGCTCCTTAACAGCTTCTACCCCCAAGACCAAAGACTGCTAAACAGTTAATCAAATGGCCACCCATTTTTTTATTTAGTAAATATTTATATTTCTTTAACTACTTTGTTGGTTAAGGGCTTGTAAGTAAAGATCTACACCTGTTGTTTTCGGGGCATGTGACAAATACAATTTGATTTGATTTGAATTGAATTCGGGTGTCAGGTTGACATTCAGGCTATGTTCATCCAGTAGACTCTAATTCACACCACATAGCAGATAGGAATAAATAGTAGCAATCGCACCAATTAAATGCCTCAAAACAGAAAATTGGGTCACACTTTATTATTTCTTATGCAATACATAAAAGGTCCATTATGTAGCTTTGTGTTCGACCTGAAAGATTTTAGATAGAAATGCGAGTTTGTTTTAGATGTTGCCAAATGGCCAAGTCATTCCCCCATCATTTCTTGTTCTGAATGATGCCTTTAAGTGGTCTCAGGTCTTACTCTTTTTAAGTTGAAGGGTTTCAAGTAAGATCCTGTTTGGCGCTGCATAATGTGATAATATTTTTCATAACCTAGTGCACGCTGTTCTTCTCAATGCTTTAATTTGGAAGTACTTGCATACATTTGTATTTTATTTTTTACCTTTCATTGTGTTTACTTTGTGATTTACTGACAAAGGCACAGTCAGTTAGTAGCAGACTGAAAATTGTTTGTTTTAATTATCATTCTCATTTGTGTTTTAATAGCAGAATTCCCCTTTTAATTGTGTTTATCTTGTGATTTCATTGCAATGGTGGAGTGAAAGAAGTCACCGAAAATGTTTGTTTGCACAGCCTGTTTCTATCAAAATATTCCTGTGTCCACTGAATGCCATGTGTTTGAGTCGTTCCATGTCATTTCAGCAAGCCATGATACCCACCATCTCAGATTGTTCTGAAATCGTTTCTGTAGTTAGAAACAGATAAGATTGGCATTCCTGAAACATTTTGTTAAAATTTATTGTGATCTGTGAGAAATTAAGCTAATTGATTACACCCAAATTTGCCAATTTATAGGATTCAGATAATATTCAATAAATATACCAACATCTGATTTGGACCAAGCCAGTGAGTAAGACATGAGGAATCCAACAACCAGTATACAGTATCAGTTATCTATGTCTGACAAGTAGTATGAAGTTACAGATTGGAGTATTGTTTTTTCATAATATTTCATGTATTCTCTGTGAATCTGGTGCTGCTTATTTTCCCCTGTTGAGAGAAATTAGTAATTGAAGTCGCTTGCACTATTTACCATAAATTAGTGTGAAAATACCAGGTTCTGACCACTAGATGTCACTCTTACTGCTATACTGCCACATTCTATAGGGAGTAGTGTGCCATTTGGGACACAATCTCCATTTCTGCTTGAGCAGAGGGACAGGAATAAGGAAGAGCACATAGGCCCCTTCCTGATGATATTAGAGAGAAAGCTTTCAAAGGGGTTCTATATAAAACACGTCTACAGATAGACACAGTAAATGTAATTGGAATGAGATGCTTTCATTTTCACTCTTGCTCAATTGGTAGAGAGTACTGCCATAACCAATGGCATAGATTACATCATATTATCTCTGATGTTGTAAACACTGAATATAAAAGGATCTTTGTGATGCATGTTTCTACAGAGAGCATTAACAGCCCTTGTATACCCTTTAATGAATAACATTTAAATCAAATCAAATCAAATCAATGCCCTTGCAAGCCTTGTTTTTAGATCAGTAGTTGTCAAAAAGTGCTTTACAGTAACTCTTTTACACCGTTAAATAACGTTTCTCCACACCGCTTGCACAGCCCAATGTATTCATCACGAGTAACCAAGACAACAACAAAATACTCAGCATGCGTTCAGCATCAGTGTCTGATGTTGGATCAAACTGAGTCCCACGGTAAAGCCCTGAGAAACACTGAGGTGGAGGCACAGAGGTGGAACAAAGAGTAGCCCTCCAGTCTCTTTCAAGTCTCTGCTCAGTTGCCTTTAAAATGGGTTGTGTGCTTGTATTTACAGGGCTGTTTCAATTCATCATTATCTTCCCTCTGGTCTGATTTTACCATGAGTGTTTTTACTGCATTCAAGAGAATCTTGGCTGATAGGTAAGATGGGAATGCTGCCTTTCTATGCCTCTAGCAGATGCTTAAAACTCCCTTAAGTGAGTGACAAAAGTGTGTGCCCTTAGATACTCTTCAGAAAACTTTAGAAAACATGATATTGTTTCCATGCTACGATGGCCATATATAGCCACACACACTGAGTATACAAAACATTAAGAACACCTGCTCTTTCCATGACATAGACTGTCAAGGTGAAAGCTATGATCCCTTACTGATGTCACTTGTTAAACCCACTTCAATCATTGTAGATGAAGGGGAGGAGACAGGTTAAAGAAGGATGTTTAAGCCTTGAGACAATTGAGACATGGGTTGTGTATGTGTGCCATTCAGAGGTTAAATTGGCAAGACAAAAGATTTAAGTGCCTTTGAACGGGGTATGGTAGTACGTGCCAGGCGCACCGGTTTCTGTCAAGAACTGCAAACGCTCAACAGTTTCCAGTTTGTGTCAATAACGGTCGACCAACCAAAGGACATCCATCCAACTTGAGACAACTGTGGGAAGCACTGGAGTCAACATGGGCCAACATCCCTGTGCTATTGCTTTCGACAATTGAGGCTGTTATGTGGGCAAAATATTTAAACTCATGCTTTATATACTCAATGTATGTTTGGTATACTCAGTGTATAGGCTCTGAGGGTGACCTGTCATTTTACCACAGTTGGTTGTCACTAAGGAGAGCGTATGTGGTGGAATGCTTTAGCTGCAGTAAAGAGGTCAATGGAACGCAGACCTTGGCGCACATTCAACAAATTTGATCTAAATTAGTGGATATTCATCAAATCCATCATGATGGAAGAAAACGCAGACCATGAGTGACGAAAATACATTGACACCTTTTTGTTTTCTCAATGACATTCAAGTCAGCATTGAAAAAAGGCACACGTTTAAGTTTGTTCCACCTGAGCGAGTCTGACCACAAGTCAGAGACCAATATGACGGCACCCCAAATGATGACCACCAATCAGAGACCACTATGACGACACACCAAATGATGACCACCAATCAGAGACCACTATGACGACACACCAAATGCATTTCATGGACCCTTTTTGCCTTCTTCTAATGCATCTTAAAAGGAAAGTAAGCCAAAATAGGGGTGTGCCGACTTGGCCATACTCGTCTGTAAATTGACAGTTGATAATCGGATCTGGTGACACTATGTGTTTTAATATGCCTAAATAGATGTTGGCAAAATACAT
This sequence comes from Thymallus thymallus, assembly GCA_023634145.1. Classification (NCBI taxonomy): domain Eukaryota; kingdom Metazoa; phylum Chordata; class Actinopteri; order Salmoniformes; family Salmonidae; genus Thymallus; species Thymallus thymallus. Next base: position 8,864,333 of record CM042413.1, read on the forward strand.
CACTGCAAAAAAGCTGCAGATTAGGAGCGCCGTGCAGAGGGGGGTATTGGTGTGTGTGTGTGTGTGTGTGTGTGTGTGTGTGTGTGTGTGTGTGTGTGTGTCCTCAATTTGCAGCGGCAGCCAATTTTGCTGTCACTCAGTCACTCAGTCAGAATGCGTATTGCCGTTTCATCTTTTTTCTCTACCCTTGCCCCGCTTGTTAGATATTATGCACATTGATAGCTTGATAGGAAACGTCCTCACCGTGTAAATTATCATAGTAGCAGGCAGCAGCAATCTAACTGGAGGAAAAGTGATCGGGTGAAATTATGAAGTGAGTGGAAATATATATGTACAGCACCGCCATTCTTTTTACAGACAGGCAAACTTGCCAGTTCAGTTATTTGGACCACGTAGAACCTCACACGACTGAATCAATGACAGTACAGTATGGTATATTAACTCTGTGACTGACTGACATGAAAAAGATGCTTGCTGGCACCCGAAAAAAAATTATAATCAGATCACGCGTAATTTACCATATCCGTTACGGTACTCTTTTTGTCCAACAACTCGGCACACACCTAATGCAAAAGTTACGTTACTAATGATTATTTTGGACAGGTAACTGTAACAGATTACATTTAAAAAGTAGCCTACCCAACCCTGCATACAAGCATTATACACATATAAACAAAAGCCTAAACAATTTCAAAGATTCTACTGAGTTACAGTTCATATAAGGAAGTCAGTCAATTGAAATAAATATATGGATTTCCTATGACTGGGAATACATACAGAATGCAAAACAGAATGCATCAGTTGGTTACGGGTAACCGAGGGGTTAGAGGGTTAGGCCCGTAACTGAGAGGTTGGTGGATAAAATCCCTGAGCTGACAAGGTAAAAGTCTGTCATTCTGCCCCTGAACAAGGCAGTTAACCCACTGTTCCTAGGCTGTCATTGTAAATAAGAATTTGTTCTTAACTGACTTGCCTAGTTAAATAAATACCTTAAAATAGGAGGTAGTGCTGTGGACCAGTCAGTATCTGGTATGACCACCATTTGTCTCAAGCAGTGCATAGAGTTCATTGTGACCTGTGTAATGTTGTCCCACTCTTCTTCAATGGCTATGTGAGGTTGCTGGATATGGCAAGTGAAGCCAGTGAGTGTTTGCCTCTCTTGACAGAAAAAGTATCAAATAATAGCCATTGAGCTAAACTGAGTGAGATCAACTGTGAATGGTCCTGATGTACCAAATAAAAGTGTCAAGGGAAACCAGTTTGGATTTGGCTTCACTCTTATCACATCACATTGAGAAAAATACATAATTGACAGAAACAATTTGAATTGTTGCATCTTGTTGTCCTCCTGTATCTAGCTAGCTAAAACGGTCCCTTTCCTAAATTAGCCATTGATGGAGATAGGGATTTGGACTTGTGGTTTTACTTAATTCTCTGTACTTGCCAATGATTATAACAGTGATTCTGATCCAACCATAAATTCATACATTGTGCCCCCTGAACAGAGGATGGAATTTCAATATGTAGAAGGCTAATGTAAACTAACATTTTGTAAATGTTTTGTCATTTAGCAGACACTCTTATTCAGAGCTACATACGGTAGTGAGTGCATACATTTTCATATTTGTACTGGTCCCTCGTGGGAATCGAACCCACAACCCTGGCAGTGCCATGCTCTACCAACTGCGCCACACAGGACAACATTTTAGCCAGGTAAAAGCGTGTACTGTATGACACGAGTCATAGACTCTAAAGAGAGGAGGGTGGCATTGGCGTTTCTGTAGGGTGAGTCAACATATTTTTCTACTTTTTCTACTTGCGCGCACACACACACACACACACACACACACACACACACACACACACACACACACACACACACACACACACACACAAATCAGAACCATGGACATTCACAACGTATTTGGCTTACGTTGATTGGACTAAATAGTTTTATTTTAGTTGTCACTGTACTAGACTAAGCATGGGTGATTTGATTATGTTGAAATGGTGCTGGAATAGGGGAGGCAGCTCCTGTTTTCTTTGAGAATTGCGGTAAATCTCCATTGTTCTAAATCAACAGTTGTTTAGTAGTCCGAAAATGTCGGAAACATTAACTTGGTTGACCATGCTGTTGGTCATGTAACTGTTTGTTACATGCAATATGCTTTGTGGACTAGGTCTGGTAGACAAAGGTGTGGTAGAATTTATTCTGCCACTATGTCTTCTTATTGTCTCGGCCTTAGGCCTGTATATCACAGTCGCAAGGCATATGAACTAACAGGTTATAGAGCAAACAACGCAATTATCACAACACATAGGTTGTAATATGGCATTTTTTTCTCTAGTGATTTTACCACTCACCGCTACCGTGTGGACATTTCAGCAGTCATCATGCCAATGGCACATTCCCTCAAAACTTGAAACATCTGTGGCATTGTGTTGGTGCACCTGTGTAATGGTTATGCTGTTTAATCAGCTACTTGATATGCCACACCTGTCAGGTGGATTGATTAAGTAAGTAAACTATTATTACCCTCACTTATATCATACGCACTTTTAGCTATTTAAGTATTTCTCTGCCATCGACCTGCATAGTAAAGTTAACCATGCAAATACTCCTTATTTATCTATATCAAGATGCAATATTTTTATTTTATTTTGTATTTTTTTAAATTTGTATTATTATAATTTTTCACCTAACACTCTGTAACAATGTATAGTGTACATATTCAGCCATCCACCCATACTATGCCATGTCTTTTTATAGCTTTTTTGCACTCCAGACTTCCAGACTTATTTTTATACTTTTATGTATCATGTATTTGTCTTTTGTGTATTTTCGTTCTGGCATTTTGCACCTGCCCGGTGTTTTTTCATAGCTGCTTGACAAAGAAATTTACCCTCGGGGATCAATAAAGTATCTATCTATCTATCTATCTATCTATCTATCTTGGCAAAGGAGAAATGCTCACTAAAAGGGATGTAAATACATTTGAGAGAAATAAGCTTTTTGTGCGTATGGAACATTTCTGGGATCTTTTCTTTCAGCTCAAAACGTGGGACCAACACTTTAACAGCTGTGTTAATATTTTTGTTCAGTATATAATAATTTAGGGGAAATTAGGAGATTTCGGAATCTTTGCCCTACACATTTCCATGGCATTTCCATTGTTTGGGTCAAGTTCAATGACCTCTTTACCCCACTTGCTTCTATCCACTTATAGACAGGTCAATGCACAATCTGAAGGCTATAACAGCCAGACCAGACCAACCTCTCACAAAACACTTTTCCACAATTATAAAAAAATGTATGAGGTCATGAAATACACTTTGGTTGGGGTTAAAGACCCCAAATACTGATATTTAACCCCATAACATCAAAGATCCACCACCATATTTTACAGTAGGCATTAGGTGTAGGTGTGCAATTGGGATCCTTAATGATAAGAAAATCCCTAAACCAAATTAAAATCATAGTGCAGTTATCACAAAACATATTATTTTCTGTATTATAGCCTAACTAGACAATAATCTATAAAGGCTTGGGGAAAGTTGTGAAATTAAAATAAAAACAGAGAGGAAGAGGCTGCTTTGGTGAATTTTCAAAGCATGCAAGACAAGATATACAGTGGGGAGAACAAGTATTTGATACACTGCCGGTTTTGCAGGTTTTCCTACTTACAAAGCATGTAGAGGTCTGCAATTTGTATCATAGGTACTCTTCAACTGTGAGAGACGGAATCTAAAACAAAAATCCAGAAAATCACATTGTATGATTTTTAAATAGTTAATTTGCATTTTATTGCATGACAAGTATTTGATCACCTACCAACCAGTAAGAATTCTGGCTCTCACAGAACTGTTTTCTTTAAGAAGCCCTCCTGTTCTCCACTCATTACCTGTATTAACTGCACCTGTTTGAACTCGTTACCTGTATAAAAGACACCTGTCCACACACTCAATCAAACAGACTCCAACCTCTCCACAATGGCCAAGGCCAGAGAGTTGTGTAAGGACATCAGGGATAAAAGTGTAGACCTGCACAAGGCTGGGATGGGCTACAGGACAATAGGCAAGCAGCTTGGTGAGAAGGCAACAACTGTTGGCGCAATTATTAGAAAATAGAAGAAGTTCAAGATGACGGTCAATCTCCCTCGGTCTGGGGAACCATGCAAGATCTCACCTCGTGGGGCATCAATGATCATGAGGAAGGTGAGGGATCAGCCCAGAACTACACGGCAGGACCTGGTCAATGACCTGAAGAGAGCTGGGACCACAGTCTCAAAGAAAACCATTAGTAACACACTACGCCGTCATGGATTAAAATCCTGCAAGGTCCCCCTGCTCAAGCCAGTGCATGTCCAGGCCCGTCTGAAGTTTGCCAATGACCATCTGGATGATCCAGAGGAGGAATGGGAGAAGGTCATGTGGTCTGATGAGACAAAAATATAGTTTTTTGGGTCTAAACTCCACTCGCCGTGTTTGGAGTAAGAAGAAGGATGAGTACAACCCCAAGAACACCATCCCAACCGTGAAGCATGGAGGTGGAAACATCATTCTTTGGGGATGCTTTTCTGCAAAGGGGACAGGACGACTGCACCGTATTGAGGGGAGGATGGATGGGGCCATGTATTGCGAGATCTTGGCCAACAACCTCCTTCCCTCAGTAAGAGCATTGAAGATGGGTCGTGGCTGGGTCTTTCAGCATGACAACGACCCGAAACACACAGCCAGGGCAACTAAGGAGTGGCTCCGTAAGAAGCATCTCAAGGTCCCGGAGTGGCCTAGCCAGTCTCCAGACCTGAACCCAATAGAAAATCTTTGGAGGGAGCTGAAAGTCTGAATTGCCCAGCGACAGCCCCGAAACCTGAAGGATCTGGAGAAGGTCTGTATGGAGGAGTGGGCCAAAATCCCTGCTGCAGTGTGGTGCAAACCTGGTCAAGAACTACAGGAAACGTATGATCTCTGTAATTGTAAACAAAGGTTTCTGTACCAAATATTATGTTCTGCTTTTCTGATGTATCAAATACTTATGTCATGCAATAAAATGCAAATTAATTACTTAAAAATCATACAATGTGATTTTCTGGATTTTTGTTTTAGATTCAGTCACTCACAGTTGAAGAGTACCTATGATAAAAATTACAGACTTCTACATGCTTTGTAAGTGGGAAAACCTGCAAAATCGGCAGTGTATCAAATACTTGTTCTCCCCACTGTATAGATTACCAAGACATATGCGCACATTGGTTTGTTCTGCCTGCCCCCTCCTTTCATTCCATTGCGAGATACAGCTTTTGATTGCTAATAGATTAGGCCCAGTGCACAGTTTTGACTCTGTCTGCCTGGTGGCCAACCTGCCTATAGTGTTCCCATCCCCTCTTTCACAGTTCCGCGCTAGCTCGCTATAATAGACGCAAGTGTTTGTGTTCTCGGAAATACGGCAACTAATCAGTCTCCTCTGTTCCAAAAATACAGAATCTTAGGAATCGATTCCTAGCGGGATCGGAACTTGTCACTCAGAAGTCGTAGTCAACGTGCAAGGAATCGAGGAATCAATTATTTTGGAGTCCACTCCCCACCACTACATCATCGTCATTAACAGTTGTTAAAATGTCAGAAAAAGGCAAGCGACAGCAGCGAAGTCCTGTATGGCAATACTTAGAGTTAAATAAGTTAAATAAGAAGGAAATGCATTGCTAGGTGGAATTGAGGGATAGTAATGGTAGTACAGGTGCAATGTTTAACTATTTAAAAGGGTTGTGAGACCCAAACCATTGCTGGCAGCAGTGCTGTTACATTTTGGAAGTTTAAGATTTTTTCTTATTATTTTTAATAAGATTGCAGTTTAAACATTAACCCTTTGACACTTACGAACACAAAAGGTGTGATCATTCTACAGTGGTCCCTGCAGCTTACGCTCAAACTGGTGTGATTAGAATACTTATTTAGAACGTCCAGTTACCAGTCAGTGTTTGAGCAGGCCACACTGTTTTTTCACAAACATTTTGCACAAACACAGTCTTCACAATGTTATGTCCTCAATATGAGGAGTTCATTTTTGAATGCAATGTTCAGACATTCACAGAAGTACCGACAGCATAACACAATTCTCATCCAAACTGGAAAGGCTACATGTAGGCTACATTAGTCGTAGAGCTAACTGAGAAAAAGAGTGACCTAACACAAGCGGTAATATTTAGCTAACTCTCGGCTGACAGAAACCATAATATGAATTAGCAAATAACAATTACTATTTACAATTCATCACATCATAGGTGACCTCACCAGTGAACGAAATAATTGAGTAAAAAAAAAAAACGAAAGTAATATGACGATGGGTAGTTTGTGCGCCCTGCCATTTTTTTTTTTTTTTTACGTCAACCAAAGATAAGAGGTTACGAGATGAGTTGGGTCTGTTTGCATGTGGAAGGTGGTGTGTTGTCTACCAGCATTCACTTCCATCAATCACTTCCAGAAGTTTACTCGATAGACATGAGTGAACCATCCCTTCATCTCTTTTGTTATAACAATTTTGGTCTGACAGACATTTTACGTGACAACCAGAATGCATTGTATGATGTCAAGATTGCAGCATGTGGAGGGTTGGCAAGACCTGATAAGGTTGGCTGTCAATATGTACTCGGAAGTGGACATTAATTGAGGGGCAACACCATCCGATTCTCAGCATAATTCAGCATCCATCTCGTTTTCACTTCCACTGTTGCCAAACTCTCTTGACGTGTCAGATGATTACACTATGGTTTTTAATTATGAGCTGTGCTCTACTGTGAGAATTTGTTAGTTGGCTACAGTGTACCATATGTTCTAATTGGACCTCCTACAGCTAAACAATGGGGTACTGCCTGCTTGTTAATTTCAGGCTCTCTTTATTTATTTTACTTTCATTCTAAATTTACATGGCTTTCTCTTTCTTCCAAATGTTTCTTTCTTACCTTCTGAAGGTAAAAAAGGTTTAAGTGATTTCTGTTTGAACGGTCTTAAACGTGACGGGACATTTCATTTTCCTTCTGTGTTCCATCATGATGAGCTCCTGTGCCATTTGAATCTGTCTGCTAGTGTGAAATGTCATGAACTGGCCGTGGGTGGCTGTGAATTCCAGGTAGCGACACTCATCTTGGTCTCTGCTGCGTGTCCCTGTGCCAGATGCAAAGCTAGAAATGGTCAGACATCGTGCTTCATTTGCTGAAGCTCACTCACAATGCAAACCATCTCTGAGGCTGAACAACAGTGTGGGCCATGTCACTTGCATAGTTTTGGCCTCTGTCTTTGAGTGAGCATTAGGAGAAGTTCATTCCAGGAATTGGTTGCTTTCAGTTTCTATGAATCAGTTCAGCCCTTTCAATACCTCATGGGTAAATAGTATATTTTCAAAGGTTTATTTTTATTCCTTTGAATTTTGTTATAAAAAAAGAAATGCATCCACTTCCTGCAATCAATTTCCCCAAAGAGCCAATCAAACTCTGATCATGGATGACTTTGCCAATGCTCGCTTGAAAATGGGAGCTAAATCAATGTGAGGGCAATTGCCTACACTGTTAGTCAGCCTCGGAGATGGAACCCATTGTGAGTGAGATTCCTCCTTGATTCCATTGCCGATATTCAATAAATAGCAAACTGTGGAGTTTCAGAAGTCCAAACTCGTGTCCCAACCTCGGGACGCTTGAGCTAACGTGCACTACTGTGATTAGCATGACGAGGTAAGTAACAAGAAAATATCCCAGGATATAGACACATCTTATATGGACAGAAAGCTTAAAATCTTGTTAATCTAACTGCACTGTCCAATTTACAGTAGCTATTACATTGAAATAATACCATACTATTGTTTGAGGAGAGTGCACAGTTTTGTACTTGAAAATGTATCAATAAACCAATAGGCAGATTTGGGCAGACTTGGCTAAACTGATTGCTCAGTTTAGCCGGGCGGCCAGCTCTAGGAAGAGTCTTGGTGGTTCCAGACTTCTTCCATTTAAGAATGATTGAGGCCTCGACACAATCCTGTCTCGGAGCTCTACAGACAATTCCTTCAACCTCATGGCTTGGTTTTTGCTCTGACATGCACTGTCAATTTACCACAGGTGTACTCCAATCAAGTTGTAGAAACATCTCAAGGATGATCAATGGAAACAAGATGCACCTGAGCTTAATTTCTAGTCTCATAGCAAAGGGTCTGAATACTTCCATTACCATACTGGCTGGCAATGTTCTTATCCCTTGCTTGCTAGCTAACCAACTACGGCTAACTTACAGTCACGTCAAACAGTGCAGCCAGAATAACAACAGCAGCTGCAATTGCATTTGTTTAAGGTGTTTTCTAGTGACATTTATTTGGATGCATCCATAACAATGAGCTAATGAGGCACGATTTCGCCTGGCATAGAAAATGTGCTCACTCGCCAGGATACTGTTGTTCACAGGAGCTAGCCAACAACACAGCTAACACAATAACTTCAATCGGAATCTGGAAAGACTGCAAATTAGCTGCACTTAGTTTCGTTTGACTTTTTTTCAATTTACATTTCTTTGTATATATCCATAAAAAGGTTGAGAAAAGCTGTCTGCCTGCCTGTCTTGTTAATCTAACTGCACTGTCCAATTTACAGTAGCTATTACATTGAAATAATACCATACTATTGTTTGAGGAGAGTGCACAGTTTTGTACTTGAAAATGTATCAATAAACCAATAGGCAGATTTGGGCAGACTTGATACAACATTTTGAACAGTAATGTAATGGTTCATTGGATATGTCTAAAACGTTGCACATACACTGCTGCCATCTAATGGCCAAATTCTAAATAGTTTCTGGACTCCTAAGTAATATTATGTCCTTTGTCTTGCATTTCAAAGATGATGTGACCCCCCCAAAAAACTGCATGTTTTTTTCTTTGTATGATCTTTTACCAGATCTAATGTGTTATATTCTCCTACATTAGTTTCACATTTTCACAAACTTCAAAGTGTTTACTTTCAAATGGTGTCAATAATATGCATATCCTTGCTTCAGGTCCTGAGCTACAGGCAGTTAGATTTGGGTATGTCATTTTAGGCGAAAATTGAAAAAAAGGGTCCGATCGTTAAGAGGTTTTTAACAGCGTGTCACACCCTGATCTGTTTCACCTGTCTTTGTGATTGTCTCCACCCCCCTCCAGGTGGCGCCCATCTTCCTCGTTAGCCTCAGTGTATTTATCCCTGTGTTCTATGTTTGGCTGTTGCCAGTTCGTTTTGTACTTCAAGCCTACCAACGTTTTCCCCCTTTACTCCTCTCTCTCTCTAACGTGCCTGTTTTCTTGGTTTCGACAATTCCTTGCCTGCCCTGAGCCTGCCTGCCGTTTTGTACCTTTGCCCCACTACTCTGGATTACCGAACTCTGCCTGCCCCGAACCTGAGCCTGCCTGCCGTTTTGTACCTTTGCCCCACTACTCTGGATTACCGAACTCTGCCTGCCCCGAACCTGAGCCTGCCTGCCGTTTTGTACCTTTGCCCCACTACTCTGGATAACCAAACTCTGCTTGACCCTGACCTGTCTTTTGCCTGCCCCCTGTTGGTATAATAAACATTTGTTATTCCAAACGTTGTCTGCACCTGGGTTTCACCTGTATGCTGATACAATGTGTCCCAGAGGGAGGGAGTTAACACATAATTTAGAAATGGGCAAACCCATGACGTGACCTGTTTAGTTCTGACGGTAAACCTGGTTGAAGAGGCAATTAGCGCACACAATCAGACTGGTAATTTCTAAATCAAGTGTCAACTCCCTCTATCTGGGACACACAGCTGTGCCAAGGGCATTTCTGAAAGTGGGAAAGCCACTATCTGCAGCTGATGTCCCTGATAAAGAGAGCAAATAATTTCAGCCATCCCGGCAAAGCCCTGTAGGTCGTGGATCATATACTCCATAAAACAAATGTTGTAAATAAAATTATGTAAAATATTTGCCAGATAAGTAGCTGATAATATGACATTACTTGGAGGAGTGAAAGTGAGTAGAGCCATGGGTCACATGGATGAGACAGTCTTAAATAGAGCAATCTGCATTATGTCTTTTCAGGTCTTTTATGACAGTAATAGATGCAGCTAAAAGCAGAGCACAGATCTTCTCAGCAATTGACAGCCTGTGTTATCCACCCTCTTTCGTCAGCAACCCAACATTTTTTAATGAACTAGCAAATCAGATGGGATTTTGAGCTGGCTGAATTTGCCTTTAATCTCTGGCTGACAATCCAGTTTATTTAGAAACCTTTTCTGGTTCCTCAAACTTGAAGGGCTGAGATTTGCAGTGGGCAAAATGTCCATCCCAGTACACTGATTTGGTACATGTGGCAACAGGCCGTACAATGTGATGCTGACCATGCCAGACCCCCTATGTGAGACTTATTGGTCTTTCCTTGTGTCTGTTTAGGACCTGTGGGATTCAATGTGTAATACCTGTGTAACACACGTTATACAGTGACTGTGTCATTTTGTCACTGTGCACAAAAAATACAGTCAGAAAATTAAGAGGAAATTGTGAGCTTACCTTCAAACAACCTCAGCTAATCCAAACAGTTTAATTTTCTTATTTTGTTTATATTGTAATCTTACCTTATTGCTGCATCTATGACGTTTGTGATGTAAAACCTCCGCATGCATGTGTTTTTATTTAAACATTAAAGGGTGAAGCGCACCAAAGCCGTCGTTGATTAGAACAGGTTAGGTATGGTCAAATTCTGTTGGGCCCACACTAGTTCATTAAGGTTTTTGCTTTGAATGTCTGAAATGCAGTCAGTGTGCTCAAGGCGGGAGACATTTTGCAGCTCCAATTATCTATAACAGAATTCTGTAGGCACATCATTATAATTCCAAACACAGAAATTCAGTACAAACTAAACAAATTAGATTTTTTGCCAAAAGCCTGGATTTTGTGTAATAATAGTCTTCATAACAGTGTTATCTTGTGGAAATGCTCTTTAGGTTCATTGTGTTAATCATGAAATGTCACCTAAACTGAAATATTACTTATTTGTCACCGTGATGACAAAAAATAGTGGGTAACACTTTACTGTAGGTGTCCTTATTCATGCATTCATAAAGCCTTTATAACAGCTATATAACGCATAAACTGTATAAGCTGTAGTTTTACATAGTTATCAGTAATGGCATAAAATGTTCTTAAACTAGTTATAATGGCTGCTATAGATGACCATTCAGCCTGTTTTCATATGCTTTAATGTCAACCGTTAATAACAACTGCTATTACACAGACTGCATGACATATTGGACCACGTCAAGATATATAAAAGATACATTTAAGTGATAATGCCAGAGAAGCCAGTGTTTGGAGGAAATATTCGGAAAGTATTCCTTGACTTTTTTCACATTTTGTTATGTTACAGCCTTATTCTAAAGTGGATTAAAACAGTTTTCCCTCATCAAACTACACACAATACCCCATACTGACAAAGCAAAAACATATTAAATATTAAAGGAAATATTAAATTTACATAAGCATTCAGACCCTTTACTCAATACTTTGTTGAAGCAACTTTGGCAGCGATTACAGCCTTGAGTCTTCTTGGGTATGATGCTACAAGCTTGACAAACCTGTATTTGGGGAGCTCCTCCCATTCTTCTCTGCAGATCCTTTCAAGCTCTGTCAGGTTGGATGGGGAGCATCGCTGTACAGCTATTTTCAGGTCTCCCGAGGTGATCGATTGGGGCTCTGGCTGGACCACTCAAGGACATTCAGAGACTTGTCTTGAAGCCACTCCAGCATTGTATTGGCTGTGTGCTTAAGGTTGTTGTCCTGTTGGAAAGTGACCCCAGTCTGAGGTCCTGAGCGCTCTGGACAGGTTTTCATCAAGCATCTCTCTGTACTTTTCTCTGTTCATCTTTCCCTTGATCCTGACTGTTCTCCCAGTCCCAGCCGCTGAAAAACCTCCCCACTGCATGATGTGCCACTACCATACTTCATCGTAGGGATAGTGCCAGGTTTCCTCCAGACGTGACGCTTGACATTCAGGCCCAAGAGTTCAAGCTTGGTTTCATCAGACCAGAGAATCTTGTTTCTCATGGTCTGAGAGTCTTTAGGTGCATTGGGTTCTTGGTCACCTCCCTGACCAAGGGCCTTCTCACTGATTGCTCAGTTTAGCCGGGCGGCCAGCTCTAGGAAGAGTCTTGGTGGTTCCAGACTTCTTCTATTTAAGAATGATGGAGGCCTCGACACAATCCTGTCTCGGAGCTCTACAGACAATTCCTTCAACCTCATGGCTTGGTTTTTGCTCTGACATGCACTGTCAAGTTACCACAGGTGTACTCCAATCAAGTTGTAGAAACTTCTCAAGGATGATCAATGGAAACAAGATGCACCTGAGCTTAATTTCTAGTCTCATAGCAAAGGGTCTGAATACTTCCATTACCATACTGGCTGGCAATGTTCTAATCCCTTGCTTGCTAGCTAACCAACTACGGCTAACTTACAGTCACGTCAAACAGTGCAGCCAGAATAACAACAGCAGCTGCATTTGCATTTGTTTAAGGTGTTTTCTAGTGACATTTATTTGGATGCATCCATAACAATGAGCTAATGAGGCACGATTTCGACTGGCATAGAAAATGTGCTCACTCGCCAGGATACAGTTGTTCACAGGAGCTAGCCAACAACACAGCTAACACAGTAACTTCAATCGGAATCTGGAAAGACTGCAAATTAGCTGCACTTAGTTTCGTTTGACTTTATTTCAATTTACATTTCTTTGTATATATCCATAAAAAGGTTGAGAAAAGCTGTCTGCCTGCCTGTCTCGTCTCGTCTCGACTCCTGACACCTTCATTACTATGGGACAGCTGGAGATCTAATTTGAATATTGAAACAATGTTGCAAATGTCGGAGAGACCGGCAGCAAGGTTTCTAGAAATCTCCGCTGTTGAAAAACAAATATTAATCTAAAAGAAATTTGAGATAATGTCTAGAAGCTTTTTATAGTAGAGTTCAAGTTCATAAATTGCCTGGCTGGGCTGGTGAAACAGTGGATTGCGCAGTGAGATGGAACAGAGTAAATGGGCATTTTAACGTCATAGATTTAGCCAGTGGGAGCTAGTGGAATAGACACTGGCTGGAATGTGGTTTGAACCAATCAGCATTCAGGATTAGACAAATTTTACAACAAAATCACAACAGGATTTGTGAAATCTATGAAAAAAGGTAGATGTGCAGGCTACAGTAACAATGACAGGTATATTATGAAAAAATTGCTAGTTAGTCAGGTAACTAGCTGTGAGGGCTTGGTTGTGGTAAGGCCTCTTACTCCCACCTAGGGGAGGAGAGAGGCACACAACCAAGTTCTCACACACTAACTAGGGAGATGATCATCCCCAATCAGAGACAGCTGTCTAGCGTTGTCTCTGATTGGGGATAGTATTTAATCCCCACACAAATCCACCTGTGTGTGGATCATTGTTCGTGTCTGCCTTGTGTTTCAGCACGTGAGTTACTTTGCCTTGTTAGTGTTTTGTAGTTTAGTTTAGTTAATTTAAGTCATCTCCTTTTCTGTTATTTTGTGCTTCGAGAATACATCTCCAAAATAAAAAGGAATGACGCTCCACCAGCGCTCTGTTTATCGTCCCATTACTCCGCATCGTGACACTAGCTAGCTAGTTAGTTGATGTTGCAATTGCATAATTTCGTCGACCCACCGACAATGACTAGCTAGCCACCTAGCAATCTTCTAGTGCTAGCTAGCTAACTTCACTAGCTACAGGTGGCAAATCTTACTTTGTAACACATTGCACATTAACATCCTCTTTCACTAACACTTTAAATGCAATTCATATATTTACCTCTTACTAGCTAACGTTATTATCCATGTTATTTGCTGTGGCTAGGTTTGCTAAATGATCAGACATCTGTCTTCTCCCGTGTTATACTAATCCCACTTTTCTTCTTCCAATTTCAGCAATATGATTTGCTGTTACTAAGAGCAAAATAAAAATGTCATTGGATCTCCAAACTGTCCATGAAGTTTCAACTATATGATTCACTGACACAAAATGGGCAGTTTGCAGAGCCAATGAAAAGTTATTCAGAGCTCGGAAGAAGAAGGGTCAAGGGTGGGACTTACCATCATAACAACAATGACGACACATGAGAAGGGAGATGATCAACCAATGGCACCCTAACAGCAAAGTACATGGAGAAGATAACGCTATTTAGACAGTTAAACAATGTGCATTAAGATGAAAAAGCAATTGCGTTTAAAGTGTATGTAAAAGGGAATGTATTGAGTGATGTGCTGCAGTCAGATTTTTTTCTAGATTTCTCCTAGCAAGGAGGAGGGAAATGAGGTACAGCGTACTAAGGGGAGTCGCACTCTCGCTACTTTGGTTGGAGGATCTACAATCAGGCCTGACAAGGCCAATTAAATCTGTGCCTCGCTGGAAGCCCCGCCTTCCACAGGTGATAAGCGTGAGGCTCGGATTCATTCCTTCAATTTAATACCACTCTTCACACGCTGCCTAATGACTTTCACGTGTCTCAGCAGTAAACACACTGTGTGCCTTACTGGGAGCAGTGACATCCACAAAGTGTGTGGTAATGCCCAACTCGGTAACCTGCCTAAATGACTACCGACCCGTAGCACTTCACGTCTGTAGCTATGAAGCGCTTTGAAAGGCTGGTCATAGCTCACATCAACACCACTATCTCCGAAACCCTAGACCCCACTTCAATTTGCATACCGCTCCAACAGATCCACAGATGATGCAATCTATATTGCACTCAACACCCTTTCCCACCTGGACAAAAGGAACACCTATGTGAGAATGCTATTCATTGACTACAGCTCAGCCTTCAACACCATAGTGCCCTCAAAGCTCATCACTAAGCTAAGGACCCTGGGACTAAACAACTCCCTCTGCACCTGGATCCTGGACTTCCTGACGGGCTGCCCCCAGGTGGTAAGGGTCGGTAACAACACATCCGCCACGCTGATCCTCAACAGGGGGGCCCCTCAGGGGTGCGTGCTCAGTCCCCTCCTGTACTCCCTGTTCACTCATGACTGCATGGCAAGGGACGACTCCATCAAGTTTGACGATGACACAACAGTGTTGGCCTGATCAACAACAACGATGAGACAGCCTATAGGGAGGATGTCAGAGACCTGGCCGTGTGGTGCCATGACAACAACCTCTCCCTCAACGTGATCAAGACAAAGGAGTTGATTGTGGACAACAGGAAAAAGGGGACCGAGCACGCCCCCATTCTCATCGACAGGGCTTTAGTAGAGCAGGTTGAGAGCTTCAAGTTCCTTGGTGTCCACATCACCAACAAACTATCATGGTCCAAACACACTAAGACAGTCGTGAAGAGGGCACGACAAAGCCTCAGTTCCTCAAAAGGTTCTAGAGCTGCACCATCGAGAGCATCCTGACTGGTTGCATCACTGCCTGGTGTGGCAACTGCTTGGCCTCCGACTGCAAGGCACTACAGAGGGTAGTGCGTACAGCCCAGTACATTACTGGGGCCAAGCTTCCTGCCATCCAAGACTTCTATACCAGGCGGTGTCAGAGGAAGACTCCAGTCACCCTAGTCATAGACTGTTCTCTCTGCTACCGCATGGCAAGAGGTATCGGAGCGCCAAGTCTAGGTCCAAAAGTCTTCTTAACAGCTTCTACCCCAAAGCCATAAAACTCCTGAATAGCTCATCAAAGTGCCACCAGACCCCTTTTTTACGCTGCTGCTACTCTTTAACTCTACCTACATGTACATATTACCTCAATTACCTCGACTAACCGTTGCCCCCGCACATTGACTCTGTACCGGTACCCCTGTATATAGCCTTGCTATTGTTATTTTACTGCTGCTGTTTTACTATTTGTTACTTTTACTTTCCATTTTCACTGTAAGGTCTACACCTGTATTCGGCGCATGTGACGAATACAAATTTGATTTGAAGTAATGTCTAACAATTACACAACATATACCCAATACACACAAATCTAAGTAAAGAATGAATTAAGACTATATACATATATGGATATGATGTCTCTCATGGCGGCACGATCGAGCGGGGAACCCCCGGTGACTTCACAGGGAGCCACTGCGCCCCTGGCACCCGATCGCGTGGAGTCTCGACACGTCCCGAGAGGAGAACTCCGGAGAGCCACCCCAGATAAGTACGTTGGCAATCCGGAGGGTTGTCGTGGGTTCCTTCTTCAGTGCGAGCTGTATTTGGGCGATCAGCCAGTGCCAGACTCGGAGAACGTCCACACGATGATCACTCTCCTCACGGGGCGTGCACTCGAGTGGGCAACGTCACTGTGGGAGAGCGGAGCCGAAAAGTTACTGTCGGTTCCTAAATTCGTCGCTCAATTCCGAGCTGTATTTGACCATCCAGCGGAGGGGAGAGATGCGGGCGAGCGGATTATGCGCCTTGCCCAGGGGAAGGGCACGGCCTCTGAGTATGCTCTGTCATTCCGGACGCTGGCGGCCTACATCGCCCGGGCCATTGCCATCGACGGTCAGCTCCGAGACCGTGACCAACTGGTGCGCCGTGCGCAATCTCCCCTTCCTCGATCCGAGCCGGAACATGAGCCGATGGAGGTGGGGATCACGAGACCCTCCGCGGAGGTGAGAGAGCGACGGAGTCGTCAGGGGCTTGGGACTGTGCCATCGACCTGACGCCTGGTGGCGTGCCTCCCCAAGAACGTATATATCCGCACTCTATGGTCGAAACGGATACTATGGAGACGTATATCCGAGAGGCGCTGGAGCAGGGGCATATTCGCCATTCTACGTCCCCTGCTTCAGCTAGCTTTTTCTTTGTGAAAAAGAGTGACGGGGGATTAAGGCCGTGCAATGACTATCGCAGACTGAATGAGGTGACAACGAAGTTCCGATATCCAATGCCCCTCGTTCCTGCAGCCATAGAGCAGCTACGGGGAGCGCGTTTCTTCACCAAGCTAGACCTCCAGAGTGCATACAACCTTATACGAATCCGGGAGGGAGATGAGTGGAAGTCCGCATTTAGCACGGCGTCAGGTCACTATGAATACCTAGTGATGCCATACGGACTCGCCAATGCCCCAGCGGTATTCCAGTCTTTTCTGAATGAGGTATTTCGGGATATGTCGGGGAGGTATGTAGTCGTATATATCGATGATATCCTAGTGTACACCCCGACGTTCTCAGAACACGTGAAGCACGTTCGTGCTGTCCTCCGCCATTTATTACAGAATCAGCTGTATGTCAAGGAGGAAAAATGCGCCTTCCACCAAACGGCCGTCTCCTTCCTCGGGTACCGTATTTCTCCGGAGGGGGTGAAGATGGAGGAGTTGAAGGTGGAGGCAGTCAGGTCATGGCCAGTCCCTCTGGACATTAAAGGACTCCAAAGCTTCCTTGGTTTCGCCAACTTTTACCGCCGGTTTATCAAGGGCTATAGCTCCATCGCAGCGCCACTCACGTTGTTGTTGAAAGGAAACCCTCAACGCCTCGCCTGGACCCCGAGTGCCGAGAAGGCATTTCTCGACCTGAAGGGCCGATTCACCACCGCTCCTCTGCTACGCCATCCAGACCCGCTTAAGCCCTTCACGGTCGAGGTAGACGCATCGGAGGTCGGGGTAGGGGCGGTCCTCTCCCAGCAGCAGGGGAGCCCTCCCCTGCTATACCCCTGTGCTTACTTTTCCAAAAAGCTGAGTGCTGCGGAGAGGAACTACGACGTGGGTGACCGAGAGCTACTGGCGGTAAAGTTGGCATTGGAGGAGTGGAGACACTGGCTAGAGGGCGCTCATGAGCCGTTCACTGTCCTGACGGATCATCGGAACCTGGAGTACGTCAGGGCAGCCCGGCGCCTTAACCCCTGACAGGCCCGCTGGACTTTGTTTTTTGAGCGCTTCCAGTTCACCCTGACCTATCGCCCGGGATCAAAGAACTGCAGGGCGAATGCACTCTCCCGCATCCACGACCGGGGGGCAGAGATGAGGCAGGACGTCCCGATCCTGCCTCCATCATGTATTGCGGGATCCTCCCCCAGCAACCTGCCCTCCGGGGAAGGTTTACGTTCCGAGGAGAGTGCGGGGAAGGCTGGTAACCTGGGCACACACAACACCTGCCACCGGGCACCCAGGTATCAGTCGGACCCTGGAGGCGCTCCGGGAGAAGTATTGGTGGCCGGGCATGGGGAGGACTGTGCATCATTATGTACTGTCTTGTGTGGTGTGCGCACAGTCCAAGGCGCAGAGAACGGCTCCAACAGGAAAGCTCCATCCCCTACCAGTACCTCAGCGGCCTTGGACTCACATCGCGGTAGATTTCCTCACAGATCTACCGCCAGCAAAGGGGAAAACCACCATCGCCGTGGTAGTGGACAGGTTCTCAAAGATGGTGCGCTTCATACCACTACCCGGCCTCCCCTCTGCTCTCCAGTTCGCTGAGGTGCTCTTTCAACAGGTCTTCCGACAGTATGGACTTCCGGAGGACATCGTGTCTGACCGGGGTCTGACCGGGGTTGCATGGAACAGCCAGGTGAGTGGACCTGTTTCCTTCCCTGGGCGTAATACGCTCAGAACTCCCTGCGCCACGCCTCCTGGTCTGACCCCCTTCCAGGTGGTACTGGGTTTTCAGCCCTGTTTGTGCCCCTGGGGGAGGGGTTCTGGTGAGGTTCAGGCAGTGGAGGAGTGGTTTGGGAGGGCTGAGGGAGTCTGGTCCGCTGCTAGGGTCCGCCTGCAGCAGGCGGTCCAGCAGCAAAAGACACAGGGGGACAGGCGGCGGAGTGAGGCTCCAGTGTTCCACCCAGGGGATAAAGCCTGAGTGTCCACGAGGAACCTCCAGCTCCATTTGCCCAGTCATAAGTTAGAACCCCGGTATGTGGGACCATTCACGATCCTTCGGAGAGTGAACGAGGTCACCTATAGGTTGAGACTCACACCACCTTATAATAACCTGTCTCCCTCTTTCCATGTCTCTCTCCTCAGACCGGTGGTTCCTGGTCCACTAGGGGGGTCCGGACCTGCAGTGGCGCCTCCACCACCAACGGAGGTAGCTGGGGGTCTGGCATATCGAGTGGACAAGGTGCTGGACTCTCGGCTACGGCAGGGTCGGATCCAGTACCTGGTGGACTGGGAGGGATACGGCCCTGAGGAGCGTAGCTGGTTTCGGGCGGCAGACATCTGCGATCCGTCGCTTACCACAGAGTTCCATGCTCGCCGTCTGGATCGACCAGCACCTCGCCCTCGGGGTCGTCCAGGGCGCCGGCGAGTGGCGACGTCGGGAGCCGCGCCTAGGGAGGGGGATACTGTAACGAATGCCCCGCGCAAACCCCCGTTCCCTCCTCCTCTCCAGCGATCATCCTTGCCGGCGTTCTAACCGGCGGTCGGGGGAAGATGGTAGCAACACCCTGATGACCCACACCTGTTCCTCATCGGTCATCAGGGTCACTATATAACTCCATGTGTTTCTGTTCAACCCTTGCGGGTTATTATTATTTCATTGTGTATTGCGGCCTTTCGCTTTTTATTAAATCCTTGTTACTTCTATTCTTAGCCTCATCACTCACTTTCACCCCCTCGCAATATCACAGGACTAAGATACAGTAGAGTAGTATAGAATACAGTATATACATATGAGATGAGTAATGCAAAATATGGAAACATTATTAAAGTGACTATTGTTGCATTTCTTAATGTGGCCAGTGATTTCTAGTCTATGTCTATAGGCAGCAGCCTCTAATGTGCTAGTGATGGCTGTTTACCAGTCTGATGTCCTTGAGATAGAAGCTGTTTTTCAGTTTCTCAGTCCCAGCTTTGATGTACCTGACCTCGCCTTCTGGATGTCACCTTAGAGTCGCTCGGGGCGAACAGGAATGGTGTACAGAGAAAGCATGAATGTCCCCAACATGCTTAGCCGAGGCTTAATCCATGAGCAGGGAGGTTTTGTAGGTGAGGATCTTCAGATCCACCGACACCAGAGGCTCAAAGGGGGCCGCACATACAGTAGTGCTTCCAAAACCAGAGCCAAGTCCCATGTGGGCGAAATAAGTTTAAAGACCGGTCTGAGATGACGAACACCTTCCAGGAACCGCACCACCAGGGGGCTCTGCCAATTCCCACATGGCATGCTGAGATAGTAGCCATGTACACTTTTAAAGTTGAGAATGCTTGAAAAGCTCCTGTAGGAACATAAGAATGTCCCTAACAAAGCTACCAGAGCACTAAAAAGGAACAAGTCCTTTATCTTGGTACCAGAGCACTGAAAAGGAACAAGTCCTTTATCTTGGCACCAGAGCTCAAACGCCATCCATTTATACGCATACAGCTCTCACGTGGAGGGCACCCTTGTAGACTGAATGGTAGCAATAACATTCGGAGCTAAACCTCTAACCATCGGATTGGCCCTCTTAGGGGCAAGGCCCATAAGAACCAAATCTTCGGCCTCGCTTGCAAAACACATAAAGGAGGGTCCAAGACCACTGGTGAGCCAGAGAGTCCGTTTCCAACTGGGCACTCTGGTCCCTCATCGAGAAGAATTTACGACACTGAGTTTTCTCATCATGCGTAAAGATCTACGTCGGCCCTGCCGAAAATGTCCCTTACCTGGGAGACCACCCAGGGGTGTAGCATCCCCTCCTGAGAGAGTGGGTCCCACCTGGAAAAATACCATGTGCTCCTCAGCAATAAGGAGCAAGCCAAGGTTAGGAGGGAGAGAGACAACGCCTCTCCCCATCGGTTGATGCGCATGCAGTGCTCTCCATATCCCCCGACTCAAGTTGCCTTTGTACAGCGCACCCCACCCTCAGGGGGATGCGTCTGTCGCGATCACCTTGTGGGATATATGTCAGCCCATGGGAGCCCCTTGACAATAGCAGACGGTCCCACCACTGGGCAATGGCCCGTAGGCCTGACAGGCACCCCCGAATCGACCGGCTTAGCCTGCGAGATGCGTCCAGGGGAGTGGCTAGCACTCAGCGCTGGAAGGACCGCATCAACAATAACCCCAGGGGAACGACTTCCATCACAGAAGCCATCATCCCCAGTAGGTGTAGACACTGGCGAAAACATACTGTGTCGAAATTTGGAGTAGAGCTGGAACCCGGACACCCTCCATAGGGATAGAAATGCGTGATACGCGAATGAGTCTAGCTCGAGACCCAGAAACGGAATGCGCTGAGATGGAGTCAGACAGACCTTTTTCTGGTTTCTTATGAAGTATAGAGACTGAACCAAAACACCAAAACAGGCACTGAGGCCTCGGGAACAGGCAACGTGATGACACTGCAGAAGTGTGTGGAACGCACAACAAATTGTAGCCTATAGCCTGACGTCAATGTTTGCATGGTCCAGGGCGACACTGCGCATGCACACCATTGGTCAGAGCAGACTGCGAGACTCCCGTGAAGTGCTAACTTGTGGACTGGAAGAGATTCATCCATTTCCACCACTCTTGACAACCATGTGTCTGAATGTGAAGAAGGTACATTTTTCATCAAATTCCCATGCGTGAGACAACATTTTTGACAACCGTGAACATTGTGGAACTTGGTTGAAAAAATTGTGTTAGGTGCCAAGGCCCAGCCCAGTATGGGTACACGGGCTCTGGCGATCAGTGACCTACCCCGATTGGCAGATGTACCAGTCACTGGTACTGGCGATAAGGCGCCTTGTAACCTAGCTGGGAATGGGACAGACAGCTCTGAAAAACTGACCCCTTCTTTTGTAACAGACAGGGGCGATTCGTAATTGAATCTAATTCCCAGGAATGAAAAGCATTGAGCTGGAGACAGACAGATTATTTTGGGGCTCATAGTTTGGTCGTGCCCAACACTGCTCGTTCCCTCGACTCTGCTACCAACAATTAATTGCCTAGAGAGCCCATAACCTGTATCACTAGACACCTCATAGAGACTAGTGAGCTACAGGCAGGAATCTGCAATGAATCTCAGTAATGAGCCACCAATGGGGAGGAGCGCCGCCTCGTGGACAGTGACCTAACTTATCACTCTCACCCTGGGGAGATTGATATACCCCTAGAATTCTGTGAATACTGTGGAACGCGGGGCAATAGAGGGAGCTTCCAACATACGAAGTGCTTCTGTTAGACTATGGCCTGCATGAAGCCCAGACCCATTACTGGCTCTGGCAATGGCTGACATAGTACCCCGTTTGCCAAATGTGTGAGCACTGTTGACACAGTAATGTTTTTGTGGAGGGTCCATTTAGAATAACCAAGCGGTTTAACGCTATGTGTACTAAACAAGAGAGCACTCATTGGCCTAAACCACTAAACAGTGATGCCTTTCTTTAACCTGAACAATTTGTGAATATAAAGTAAGAAAGCGGTGCCCCTGCCCCAACCGCTAACCGCTAACCCCATATCCACCAAGCCGTTGTTGGATGTACCTCCATGTTGACTTGTCAAGTTGCACAGACCTTTTATTAAGTGCCTGTGGCTCTTCAATCAAACATAGGAGCTGCTGGTCAGCATACCAGCTGATGTCCTTGCGTGGACCTGGCCAGTGGAACTTGTTCACACCGTTCGGCTTCATGCAGTTTACCTGGATACCGTTTTCTTCCACTTTGATGATGATGCCGGGATAGGGCTTTTTGTCATAGATCACCACACACCACCTGCCAACATGTTCTGTGTGGATGGCCTTTGGTCGCCATGGGGTTTCAGTGCTGGGAACTTGTGCTGACCCTGGACCCTCAGCAGCTTGAAAAGATGCATGTTTTAAATCGAAGCATGGGCAGTCCATGACCCCTTCCTCTCTTTGGCAGAGACAGGTTATGTCTCTGTACTTAATATGGCCTGCCAGGGTACTCATCACCTGATGAATTTTCATTGTCCCCTTCACAGCTGTCAAAGGTGGTACCTGAGAATAGGTGAGTATAGAGTACATTCCTTTTTTATTCAAGTGGTAGTAGCATACTATCAAGTTCTTAGGATCACTTGAGGATTACCCCACCATAAGAAGGGACAGAGAGCGATAACAAAAAATAGAGAGACCATGTGTGCCACCAGCATTTCCTGCACCTTTGTCTCAATACTGTCTTCACTGACAAAGAACAGAGTCTTCAGTTTTTGGAAGAGTACATCAGCATCTTGGATATCCTCTCCCAAGCGCACAAGCCTGTCAGCTGAACGCTTTAGGGTCCCACCAATACCATCCGGAGCCCCTTTGCCATGACTGGCTTCGAAAAAAATCCAGCTGATGTCATTGATACCTCTTTTGAATGGTTCAGTAGATAGATGGAAGAAGTTCAATTTTTGTCTACATTGGGTTGCAGGTCCATCGCTGAAAAAGTGCAACCGATTCACTTTGGGGTACTTCTCCTTCACCATCTTTAAGATGGGATCCAAGTGTGCCCAGATGGCTGGCGGGTCATGTCTCCTTGAAGGGGAGATGGAGCAAAAGGCTACAGGTGACTGTGCTCCTGCATACAAGACTCCAGTGTGGAGGGTCGCTTGTTGGTGGGATCCACCGAAATGCACAGACTGGACCTCATTCGTGTATTTACACACGTAGTTCTCACTGAAGTCCACGTGGATTAGACATTCATGGTCCTTCAGGCTCTCCCTCAGGTCCCTGTAGGCCTTGTATTGCCAACAAATGTTAAAAAGGTGTCGTTTAAACTTTGTTAGTCGCTCTTGGAATTTGTTAACGGCTTCATCCTCAGTCATTGTTAGCTCCTTCTTAACAGTGATCATGGCCCTTTTTCCATCTTCATTTGTATTTGTGCTCTCATTCGTCCATTGGGTGATTGCGATGTCATCTTTAGAAGGGGGTTTCACCATGGTAGCAGGGGAAGAGTGGCACACCTCACACTCACCATAGGCACAGGCTTTAGCACCTGGGTTGCACACAGTGGCATCAGCAATCTTCTCAAGATTCTTGGAGAAAAGAAGCCCACGGCTAAAAAGGCTATCACTTATGAATTGAATGTTCTCGTGTGCCTTGCATTGGCAGGTTTCACGGTCGCTCTCATTGGGTGCCTTAACCCAAAATGGCCTTTGACTGCAGAAAAAGGAATATGACCTTTTTTGCATCTTTACCTTTTTCTCCCCATCGTCATGCGGCTCATGTCATCCCTTAAGTAGAATGCTTCTATACTTTGCTTACACTCTGGTGTTACTCTATCTCATTTCTTCCACTGGAACGAGCACAGATCCCCATATATTGATGCTCTTTTCTTTGAAAAGCCTAGAGCTTTTTGAGCTAGCCTCTGCAGTCGGTATTTCTTGACAATGTTTCCACAGGTGGCTTTTGCCAGTATTTGCTTTTCTCTGTTTCTTCTTGTGGCCTGGTATCTTTGTCTTAATTCTTCCACTACAGATGCATGTAGCAGCAGTTGCCTGCGTACGGAGGGATGGATAGGATGTATAAGCATTTTATTAAGTTGTGTGCGTGGAGATTAGACTTTTTCCTTTTCTTTTGTGTTGTGCCGTTGCCATCTTTTCTTGTACTTCTCTTTTTTCTTTTTTCCTTTTTCCAACGCAGCTTGCAGTTTTTTAACTTTTTTTCAAGAGCATTCTCTTGATTCTATCTTTCTGGCGTTGACCTTCTCGTTTTTGTCTGAAATAGAGGAAAACAGCACACACACACGCACACACTTAATCAGTGAATACATCTGCTCAATCCACCAATCAGAAGTATGTTACCAATAAACCAAAAACTTATTTCACAAAACAATTAAATGTAATAACTCAAAATAAGAAAATTGTTCCTACTCTTAACAGTTCTAACCTTGAGGGCCCTGCCACTGGTTCTAGTTCAGGGGATGCAGTTGGAGTTGCAGGGGGAGAGGGTATAGCTGCTCTGGCTTCCTTTCTGGTTTTTGCATCCCTCTCCCTTTCTCTCCATTTTTTCCTTTGTTGACGTTTCTCTCGCTCACTGAGGTCTGCTATTCCCTTCTTTTTCCCTGCCTGTCTGTCTTTCTGCCACTTATCCTTCTCTTTCTGGAGGTCCACTGCTCTCCTGTCTGGGTCAGCATCTCTCCTCTCTCTGTAATGCCTCTGCATTTCTACAGCGCTTAGAGATAGAGCCATTTCCTAACAAATGTTTACCATTTTGTTACCTTTAATTTATACAATTTGTAAATTTAACACAAAAAAAATACAACACCTGGCTATTCTGAATATATTAATTATTTAATTCATATACAAAGCCCTCCATAACATTAAGGGACAGTAAATTATTTTCCAAAATGTAACCAATTTGTATGTCGTTAAACTACAGAAGTATTGGATTCACCATTTAGAAATATAGTTTCCCTATTTCAGGGCTCCTAGAAATATAGGGACACATTAACATAATGTGAACAGTAGTCATGTTTAGTATTTGGTTGCATATCCTTTACATGCCAGAGAAGAGCCAAAAAAAGATAAAATGCTACACTATCTCAAATATGCAGGGCACTGTATATTAAATTGCATACATAGTTAAGTTGCAAGCACGCAACATCAAATATTATATGTATCTTATTATAAACCATTTGTTTACTACATTTTCTATCAATATTTCCACCCTGTGCATGTTCCACCCTGTTAGGTTTACACAACTAACAGGGTGTCACGAGAGGGTGCAGCGAGAGACCAAAACGCAGCGCAGGGATAGTAGTTCGACATATTTATTATACTATGTAATATTTAATTATTTACTATGTATAATAAAACACAAATGACGAACTACTGAACAAACAGACACTATATCAACAACGTAACAACAATGCACACTTCCGTTCACCGTGACTTGCGAAATAATAAACCACATACCCGGTGTGTAACATACAAACCTATGTAGGATCCCTAATTAGAGACAATGCGCAGCAGCTGCCTCTAAATAGGGATCCAACACAAACCACCACCGGATACAGAAAGAATAGACCTGTCAGACTCTGACCATGGCTACATAGAGAAGCAAATAGGCTTCTCTATGGCCAGAGCCTGACACAGGGGGGAACCTAACAGGGTGGACATTTTTCAGAGATGTTAGCCCTAGCTCTGTGAGTGATCATGATCTAGCTAGCATGAGTCCCTACATGTCAACAGCATTTTACTTCTAATATAAAACCATTTTTGAAACTATAGAATGTTATACATTTTCTTAATAAAGTAGCCTAACAGGGTGGAACTTAAAGGTTTTGACAAACAGGTTGACAATATAAAACTATAGGTAAAATAGATAAAACCGACAGTTCATACTTAGTTCAGTTGATTCAGTTGAATTCCCGCCACAGGAAATTATGTCACTTAATGAACATTATGTCATGGGAAGTGTAGGCTGATTTTTTTAAGCAGAAAAACTACAAACTAACAGGGTGGAAATTTGTTGAAATAATATTCTTTTTTTTCATGAATAATATGCATGATTACAACGATTTTAATTTGGTCTATAAAATAATGAGCAAATCATCTGAGTATTTTATTATTTAATGACTAAAACGAACATACAAATACAAAGTGGTTAAAATACGAAATAATACCTTTAAGACCTATTTTTTATATGTATATGATAAGGAAGACCTAAACCTATAATTCAAAGCCGTTTTGAATAAATATTTGAATTATTTTACATCAAATATGAAGTAGGATTTCCTCTGGACATTAAAAGGCACCGGTTGACTCGGCCAGTTAGCCAACCTGGCTAGCATGCTATGCAGTGTTTGTTTAGCTATCCCGTTCTCGACATAGGACCGGATCACAGAGGTGGGACTGGACCATTCATCAACAAGTCTGTGAAGAAAGGCAAACAGAAAGGTACCCATTGAACCTGGCTGCCCCTGGCTGCCCTCTCTCTTCAAGAAGGTTAGGTGTGGGCAGCCACAGCATACCCCACGTCCAGACAGACAAGGCATTTGCTCCAACCACCAAATCCATCTCCGCTTCCTGCACCTTACCCATCGTTGTCTCGGTCGTTTTCTAAACCATCTTACTCATTGCACCAGCAAATTGAAGAATAGCATATTGTTCGTGATTAGAAAACTTATGAGAACAAGTACAAACTTCAGCACACAACATCCAGGGGGTGGACTGGGAACTACCCATTTATGTCATTGTTACTGTAGCCTGCACAACTTCCATTTTTTCATAGCTGTCACAAATCATGTTGTGCCCCAGAGCAGTTTATTGTATTCTTTTGTGGGTAATAAAAAATAAAAAAAATGAGTCGGGAGAAGGTTAACAATTTAGGCATTCATTTCGAGTGGTTAAGGTTAGGAGCAGGCTATGGTTTGGGAAAGGCTTAAAACAAAATAATTTAAAACGACGTGCCTATGTATCATCTGTATTCATAGCATTGTTAGTGCTTGCTAGAGCATTGTGAACTGCCGTAGCTCAGCAGTTTAATTTAGTTGTGTTCCTGCTCCAAGATTCATGAGTTCGTGCCCAGTGCTGAATGATCTAGTGACAAGTCTGAGCCTACATTAGGCCCACAAAGTAATTCCATTTATTTAAATGTTTTCAAGAAGTAAAACGATATAGCGTTATAATTTACACATCCGAGAAAAGTGTCTCAGCTCAACGAAATTGTCTTTGGATAAGCTCAAATGCATAAACATCTTGACAGCTATACAAAATTGAATATTAAAGCAACACAATACAGGCTTTCAATCCACACCAAAGACCATAACTAAATTGACAAATTATACTGTACTATAACTATGCTGTACTAACTATAAAACGTGGGCGAGCATCCGCACTTAAGGAATACGTTTATTGTTCTACAGTAGGCCTTCATCTGTCAATAAACTGATGGCCCAAATCAGCTTATCAACTCAGCTAGGAAAACACAAACAGAAACCTATTATCATAACTGACTTGCCTAGTTAAATAAAGGTTAAAAAAAATCTTCTCTCACCCTATCTTAATTCATGCAAGTGACTTATAAAAAAAAAAAGAAAAAAAGAATCCAGCTTAACATGTCATTACACTCACACAACTCTCACACCGGGGCTAAACACCTGTTTAGTCAATCACACAATACTCACATCCATCAGAGGAGGCCCGAGGGGAGGAACCTTCAATCCTTTCCCCCAATGTGCTTTGAGAGGGAGGTGAGGAATGGAGGTAACCTTGATTCCTTACGTCCTCTCTCCTCGCTTCCTTCTCAAAACCCATTGGATAGGAAGGTGAGCGAGGATGCGACGAATCAGGGAAATACAATTGAGAATCTTCCAAGGACAGAGGAAGCAATATTTGACACCTATTAACATTGTTAGACAGTGCAAGAGTGAGTGACTGATACAGCTGCCTGGGTATCACGGCTACTCACTCACTCACTCACTCACTCACTCACTCACTCACTCACTCACTCACTCACTCACAGTCTAAACATTTTACTAGCTGTCAAATCCTTGCTTCATCTGTCCTTGTTTCCTTCATTCCTCACCAGCCTCTGAAAGCACATTGGAGGAGAGGATTCTCCTCCCCTCGGGCCTCCTCATCCGATGTGCTTTGAAAGAGTGGTGAGGAATGGAGGAAACAAGGATGGAAGAAGCAAGGATTTTACGGCAAGTGGGCGGTTGGGTAAAACGCAATAAAACCATTAAGAAAACATTGTGATACAAAATTCTAACTACCTCTCTTTTGAATGCTCTCTCTCTGTGTGTGTGTGTGTGTGTGTGTGTGTGTGTGTGTGTGTGTGTGTGTGTGTGTGTGTGTGTGTGTGTCACTCCTACTTATCATCTGCCATTTCACAGCTGTAAATACCAACAGGGTTCAAATAGACACCAGGGTTAAATGCTGCTCATTACTGCATTCTAGTGGGATTTAATAGAAAGATAGAACGATAGAACGATAGAACGATAGAGCGATAGATAGATAGATAGATAGATAGTGTAAGGGCTGATACATGTTTAGCTAATGAATATGTTAATCTACAACAAGAGTTATTAACTGAATGTATTGTGTGATCATAGATCTTTAGAACTGCTGTAGGTTTGGGTAGGGGGGAGCTATGTGGAAGGAATGTGCTAGCTGGGGGTTTCACGATAGAACAGTATTTTGTTGTAATATGAAACTAGGACATCTACTGAGAGGACCACTACTTCCGTCAACTGGATTGCGTCACGAGGCTGGGACTAGCCTGCACGCCAACGATAGGCTGAGTAAGTTTAAACCACACTCAGCCTCTTCTCCGACAGGTCAGCAAGGAGTGGAAACGATTCTGTCGGAGTATTTAAGGAAGAACAAAGGATAGGGGCGCTTCTCTTCTCTAGGCTGCTGACTGTTTGCTCACTCACTCTCGCGCTCTTGCGCTCTCGCTCTCTTGCGCTCTCTCTCTTCTCTGGCCCTGCTTGCTGTTTGCCCTGCGTGGTGTCACAGTGAGCCTGTATATACGAACTTCATATTTACCATTTAAGGATTTGCTAGAATAAAATACATAGATGATTTAAACGGCGTAGTAATCCTTTTGTTCCAATACCAGATTTGAATTGACGCGACCTTAACAATTGGTGACACCCGAAGTGATCTGGTAGCGGAACTTTGCGGGAGATTGACCAGCCGATTGGACATCGCTATCGTTGAACGGTGTGTTTCATAAAGAGTCCGGTCAACTAAAAAGGTAAGCAGACACCTATTGTGAATAACTAAAGTTCTGCACATTGGCTTTATCCAAATAAATTTTGTGAAACACCTGTTTGATGTAAGTGAACTGAATTATGAATTATTATGAATAGATAAGTTATATGATACCATGCAAACCTGTGATTTGGTAAATGTGAATGTCAAGCTATGAATAGATAAATAATACCATGCAAACCTGTGATTTGGTAAATGTGAATGTCAAGCTATGAATAGATAAGTAATACCATGCAAACCTGTGATTTGGTAAATGTGACTGTGAAGCCCTGATACATTAGAGTATTGTTTTATCGGCAAGGTCCGTAACTACGAGGGTACGGCTAGGTTCGAGGAGTATATGGAATAATTGGCTTAGTAATTAGATTCGGCAAGGTCCGTAACTACGAGGGTACGGCTAGGTTCGAGGAAACTACACCGGCAAGGTCCGTAACTACGAGGGTACGGCTAGGTTCGGGAAATTTTAGATAAATATTAGCGACCGGCAAGGTCCGTAACTAGAGGGTACGGCTAGGTTCGGCGGAATATTTTTAGGTATTAGGGCAGAGTTGAAAGTAAAGTTGGAGGGAGTGTTTAGTAACATAAAGGTTATCATTACAAAGTACAGAATAGAAGTATTTAAAACTGTCCTATAAATCTATAGAATGAAGGGGATAATTAACAGGTTGAAATCTAGTAATAAAATGGCATTAAAAGAATCAGACAGAATATTGGAGACGTTGAAATCCACATTGGAAATCCACGGGGGAAAGGATGGAAAAGAATGGAAACGAAGAGGAGAAAAATTGTATAGGGAGTGGCTAGAAGATGGCTGGATCCAATCTTCTGATGGCATTCCTATTGAAGGCGAACCAGGTAGAATATTGGAAACATTGAAACGCAGAATCAAAAAAGTAGAGGAGAAATGGAAGAAAGAAGGTGAACCAAATAAAGGCAAACTCAAGGGAGTAATGGAAAACGCCAGACTGGAGGAGAAAATAGTACTGGCCATGTTAGTGAAACTAAAGAACATATGGGAAGAAGAACAGAACAAAGACAAGAAAAAAGATGAGGTAATAAAACTTCAACTATACCCGGTCCTGCCATCGGCACCTCCCCTGTATGGGACACCAAAAGTGATGGCTCCAGTGTTGGACATTGTGGGAGAGGTCAAATATCACAAGCGACCAGATGATGAAGAGGGGGAACAACGGGTAAGAGTGAATGATATGGGAAAATGGAGACAGGAGGTGTCAGTATTATTAGAGGCAGCAAAAGCCATACAAAAGGTGGTGTCCAACTTGACCAGAATATCGACGGATGCGACCAGTATGAGTTTAACGGGTGGCAGTGAAAGTGGAGAACTGGTGTAGCAGCAATGGACTCAGATGGACCAAGAGGAAGGAGAAAGGGAGAGAATGGTGATAGAAAAGAGTAGAAGAAAGTTGAAAGAAATGGAAGAGGAAGTGAGAAGAGGGGCAGAGCAGCTACAGGAAATGGAGAAAACGAGAAGGGACCTGAGTGAGGAGAGAAAGAAGGGAAGTAGAGTTAGTACACCACCAAGGAGGTACAGAACACCCACACCTCCGAGGGGACACTTTATTGACTTAGGGGAACAGGAGGAACCAGTGGAGCAAGAGAGAAGTGATTTTAAAGTACTTTGTGGAAAATGTGAAGGAAAGGTGTGGGACCAATGTGATGCCCCTGCCCACCACACTAGAGCCAGAACCCGGGAGCAAGAAACCAGGGGCCAATACCCAATGAGAGACACACCAGGGGGTGGTGCCATTTACAAGCCATGGGCCCACAGAGACATACAAACCCTGGTCGACGTTCTCCCTACCCCAGAAGAGTCTGGAGATAGGTGGGTCAAAGCTTTGGAAAGCCTAACTGCTGCAGATGAACTTACATTAGGAGACATGGCAGCGGTTATGAACAGATGCATGGGCGATCAAGAATGTTGGGAGATCATGACACAGGGGGGAGTAAGAGGAATGGTAGCATCAGCAACTCGATTTGATCAGCCTCGCGGACAAATATGGGATGCCATAAGATGCAAATATCCGACCCGACCAAGACCTCAGTTGATGAAAACGCTGACACTGGACGGAGAGGAGAGTGTGCCAGTGTATATGAAAAAGGCAAAAAACCTGTGGAGACAGGCCTGGAATGAAGAACCAGGAAAGGAAACCACCAAACACCTATTCCTGGCTAGCTGTTTGGAGGGACTCCCAGATCAGGTGAGGCTGGAATGCGAGAAAATGGTGGGCATCACTGCAAAGAGTGTGTTGGAGTTCACTGATATAGTCCAACACCATGTGGAAAGATGGAGGGAAGGTAAGCGAAAAGAAGAGGATGAAATTAAACAGCTACAGAATAAGGTCTTAGAAAAGCAACTGATGGAGGATAAGCCCAGCAAGCAAATGGTGGTGACCAGTACACCTACGAGTGGGGCTACGACACCCACTCCCGATGTGGCAGCGTTAACTACAGCATTTCAGGCTATGGCAGGGTTGATGGCCCTGGAAAGAGCACCATATCAGCCCCCATCACCACCCACACCCCTGGTGTATGCTGAACCTTTATATCAACAGTCAGTCTACATGCCGCTATCAACCCAGCCACATGATCTCAGATATGGGAACCAAGGATGTTTCAACTGTGGAAGACCCGGACACATGGCTAGACACTGCAATCTGCCAAGACAACCATTCCAGGCTAGAGGAAGAGGACAGTGGGCACCACGGGACAGTGGTAACTGGCAGGGAGGACGAGATGGACAGAAGCAAGGGCCCCTACAACAGCCATCCCAGCAACAGGGCAAATATCAGACCGTGCCGAACCCAGCCCTGATCCCCAATATGGCCTGGGCTGGAGAAGGTGGCAACCAATGAAGCTGCCCGGAAACCCCAAATAGCACCACCACCAATATCTACACTTTTCCACCAGATGTGGAACCAGTGGTGAAGTGCGTAATAGGAGGAAGGGAGCATGGTATGCTGATTGACACAGGATGCACCTGGTCTTCTGTGCAGACAGCATATCAACTCACAACGAAAAAACAAGCTTTTTCTGGGGTTTCAGGGACAATTATGAGAAAGCCATACACGGTACCACTGGAAGTGGTATGGGATGACCTTAAAGTAACACATCAGTTCCTACACAACCCAGAATGCTCCGTTGGACTGATGGGCAGGGACTTGCTATCAAAAATGGGGTGTAGCGTATACTGTAATCAGGCTGGGATGCACATGTCAATCACCCCTATACACCAACTCATGCCTATTATAATGAACTAACTATCCGACCCTCCACGTATGTTATATATGGGAGGATGTTCTGAAAATGAGGAAGCTCTACCTGACTACACGACACCATTCCATCTTGATGTTTCAGAACAAGACGGGTTTGTTCATTCCGTCCTGTATCAGAAACAAAAGGGGGAGAGGAGAGTATTGCATTATTACAGTGCAAAATTGGACAACATTGAAACAGGCCAGACAAATGGCTGCACTGGCAAAAGAAGTGGGAAAAACAGCACACATAGTGATGCGACATCCATTGGAAATCAACACAGACCATGGGGTAGCAGCTTTTATCGGTTCCAAGCTTTTTGCCCTGTCTAGCAAGAGAAAATCCGACATAACCAAGACAATTACGGCAAAACACATCACATATGTGACAACAGTCGCCAACATGACCGATGGCATGGGCAAGGGGGAACCACACGTTTGTGAAGACAGGGCAGCCAAGCAAATAAAGGTTCGAATGGATCTCGGAAACACACCACTGGATGGAATGAAGGAAACCCTATTTACGGACGGGTGCTGTTATAGGTCGAAGAATCCGAGTGAAGGAAACATTGCTGCCTATGCTGTGGTGCGCCAGGGAAAGAATGGAGATCATGAAGTGATGGAAGCAGGAAAATTGGAACCAGCAGGAGCCTCGGCACAACTAGCAGAACTGAGAGCATTGCAGAGAGCACTAGAGCTCTGCCAAGGAAGAGAGGTAGACATCTATACCGATTCTGCATACGCCCATGGAATTGCTCACATTGATGGCCCTCAATGGATGAGTAGAGGGTTCCTAACCAGCTCAAACGAACCTATAAAACACAAACAAGAGATCCAGAAATTGATTGAGGCAATCAAGCTGCCAAAACGGGTGTCAATCATGAAATGTAAAGGACACAGTAAAGAAAGCACTAGGGAACGTGAAGGGAATGACCAAGCAGACCTGGCAGCTAAGGAAGCGGGAGGTTACACTGCACAACAGATGGTGCAGAGGACAACCCATAGCCAGGAAGAGCTGACAGAAGATACAGTAAGACAGTTACAAGAGGCTGCTGATGTTTATGAACAGAATGTGTGGAGCAGGCAGGGGGCAAGAAGGGATCACCAAGGAATCTGGAGGGCTACCACGGGAAAAACAGTGGCTCCTGCCAAACTCCTCAGATCTATCATCAGAGAAGAGCATGAGAAAGCACATGGAGGATGGAAGAGTGTGGGAAAGGCAATTGAGAAGGCATGGTACCACCCCAACATGATGGATATGGCCAGGGAAACATCTGAAAGCTGTGAAATATGCAAAACAACAAAGTATCATTAGGAGCTGTCATGTCCTGATTGGTTTCACCTGTCTGTGTTTGTCCCCTCCCCACACCAGGTGCACCCTGTCTCCTTCGTCAATCAGTTTGGGTATTTAGTCCCTTGGGTTCTGTTAGGGTTTTGCCAGATCGTCTTGCCTAGTCAGTCGTTTCCAGCACTTTCTTGTATTTCTAACTCTGCCAGTCTGTTTCCCGGTATTTGGACCTCTACCTGTCTGTTGGATTACGTTCCTGTCTAGCCCTCATGTGCCTTCGACCTTCTGATCTGCTGCCAAACGAACTCTGCCTGCATTACGGATTACGAGCCTGCCTACTCCTCTGTACTACCATTCTTCTGATCCCCGGTTACGAACATTGCCTGTCATTGACTACGAGCCTGTACTGCCCCAGATATCATATTAAACAGTCAATCTTATCTCTGCCTCCGTGTCCGCTTTTGGGTCCCGTATATCTGTCGTTCTGTCAGAACGATCTGGCCATGACGGACCCAGCGGAGTTGACCCATCTACAGAACGCAATAGCCCACCAAGAGGTTGTTGTGGGTCGACACGAGGAGGTGCTACGTTCAATAGCAGAGGAAATCCGTGAGCAGAGAGATAACCAGCAGCGGGTCACCGAATGCCTGCTCCAACACTTGGAGAGATTAACACTGGCGCTACCGGCACAGAGCGCTTCTTCCCCGTCTCCTGCCCCACCTATACCCAGCAACCCAACACCTTCCCCGGTATCCCTAAGAGAGCCGCACTTACCTGCTCCCGAACGGTTCTCAGGTGATTCGAGTTATTGTGGTCCGTTTTTGTCCCAATGCTCGCGTATCTTTGAGTTGCAGCCATCCTCCTTTCCCACAGAGAAGTCACGGGTCGCATATATGATAACCATGATGACGGGGCGAGCCCTGACCTGGGCTACGCCGATCTGGGACCAGCAACTTCCAGTCTGTTACAGCCTGGCAGCGTTTACTGCGGAGGTAAAAAAAGTTTTCGATGCTCCAGTATCCGGCAGAGAAGCGGCACGTCAGCTGTTAAATCTAAGACAGGGGACTAACAGCGTGTCGGATTACTCCATTAAATTCCGGACCCTGGCAGCGGAGTGCTCATGGAATTCCGAGGCTCTGCTCGATGCATTTTACGATGGATTATGTGATTCCATTAAAGATGAGCTCGCCGCCCGAGAGGTGCCTCCCAGTTTAGATAGTCTCATCTCCATTGCCATGCGTATAGGCAGTAGGCTTCAGGAACGTAACCGGGAGAGAGAAAATCGTCGTCCTGCCCAGGCACTTCCGCATTTCGGCGGATTGGGTAGCAGAGCGTCACCGGGAGTAACGGCATCACCCGAATACTTCCGAGAACCATCGAGTGATTCCGAAGTCCTGACATCTGAACCCATGCAGATAGGAAGGACACAACTGACGGCCGAGGAACGTCAACGCAGGATAGACAGTCGCAGCTGCCTCTACTGTGGAAAGAAGGGACATTATGCAGCCGGTTGTCCATTAAAAAGGGCGGGCTCATTCGTAACTGCAGGAATACGGGTGAGTCAAACCAAAACCCCGTGGGTACCCCCGGTTCGTTTTCCTTTTCCTGCCACCATTATTTGGGATTCCCAAACCCTTAGAGTAAATGTCCTTATGGATTCAGGAGCTGACGAGTGTTTTATTGATAATTCCCTTATGGTCAAATTAGGCATTCCTTCACGCCCTCTAAGCACACCCATCGAGGCCACAGCCCTGGACGGTCGTTCTATTGGGCAGGTGTCTCAGATATCGATGCCCGTTACCCTGATTCTGTCTGGCAACCACAGGGAGGAGATCCAGTTCCTGCCCCTACATTCCCCTAATGCTCCAATTGTGTTAGGCCATTCTTGGCTTGTTAAGCACAACCCTCACATAGATTGGACTACCGGTTCTGTTACTAACTGGAGCCCTTTTTGCCTTGCTCATTGTCTGAAGGCTGCACCTCATGTTATAACCAGACAGGTTTCACAGGCCACGGAGGACATCGATTTGTCATCTGTTCCCCCCGAATACTGGGATCTAAGGGAGGTTTTCAATAAGTCTCGGGCTACCTCGCTACCACCCCATCGGCCATACGACTGTGCCATAGACCTCCATCCAGGCACATCACCCCCCCGTGGACGTCTGTATTCCTTGTCCGGTCCGGAGACTAAGGCCATGGCAGATTATGTGGAGACCTCCCTCAGGGCTGGGATCATTCGGCCATCTTCCTCTTCTGCTGGCGCAGGGTTTTTCTTCGTAGCCAAAAAGGATAAGACTCTTCGCCCATGCATTGATTACCGGGGTCTTAATGACATCACGGTGAAGAACCGATATCCACTCCCTCTGCTGGCCTCCGCTTTTGAATTGCTCCAGGGAGCCACGATCTTCTCAAAACTGGACCTCCGAAACGCGTACCACTTGGTACGGATAAGAGAAGGTGATGAATGGAAGACTGCGTTTAACACTGCTAGTGGACACTACGAGTATCTGGTGATGCCATTTGGGTTGACTAACGCTCCTGCTGTCTTCCAGGCTCTGGTAAACGATGTGCTCCGGGACATGATTAATCGTTTTGTCTTCGTGTATCTGGATGACATTTAGATTTTCTCCCACTCGGCCCAGGAACACACAGCACACGTACGTCAGGTCCTCCAGCGATTATTAGAGAATCAGCTGTTTGTAAAAGCAGAGAAGTGTGAGTTCCATCGCTCGGTCATCCCTTTCCTGGGTTACATAGTGGCCGCGGGTAGCATCCGGATGGATCCTGGCAAGATCCAAGCCGTCACTGATTGGCCACAGCCCTCTTCACGCCTGGATCTGCAACGCTTCCTGGGGTTTGCCAATTTTTATCGACGATTCATTCGGAATTACAGCATTTTGGCAGCCCCTCTCACTGCCCTGACCTCAACTAAAGTGAGTTTTGTGTGGTCACCCCAAGCAGCCCAAGCGTTCTCTACCCTCAAACAGCGCTTCACTTCAGCCCCCATTTTGATTCACCCAGACCCAGCCCGGCAATTTGTAGTGGAGGTGGATGCCTCCAATATCGGCGTGGGGGCTGTGTTGTCGCAAAGGTCGGACAACGATCAGAAGTTGCATCCGTGTGCATTCCTCTCCCGTCGTCTGACACCTGCTGAGGTAAATTATGACGTCGGCAACAGGGAACTGCTGGCGGTCAAGACAGCATTGGAGGAGTGGAGACATTGGCTGGAGGGGGCGGAACAACCATTTATTGTGTGGACAGACCACAAAAATCTGGAGTACCTACGCTCAGCCAGGAGACTCAACGCCCGACAAGCCAGATGGGCTCTGTTTTTTACTCGATTTGATTTCACCCTGTCTTATCGGCTTGGCTCAAAGAATACGAAACCAGATGCCCTCTCCCGGGTGTTCAGTCCTACTGCTGCGGTCCAAGGAAATGAACGCATTCTTCCGGCCTCTTGTCTGGCTACGTCCTTGGTCTGGGGCGTGGAAGAGGCGGTGCGTAATGCGCAGCAGTCGAGCCCTGACCCAGGAGGGGGTCCGCCGGGCTGCCTATTCGTACCTGACCATGTTCGATCCAGAGTCCTGGAATGGGGCCATTCGTCGAGACTGACCTGCCACCCCGGCGCTCGTCGGACACTGGCATTTATACGGCGACGATTTTGGTGGCCCACCATGGGGGTGGATGTCCCCTCTTTTGTCTCGGCCTGCACGGTATGCAACCGAAGCAAGACGTCCCGCCAGTCCCCAGCTGGTCTCCTGCAGCCTCTCCCTGTCCCTCATCGTCCATGGTCGCATCTCTCCCTGGACTTTGTCACAGGTCTGCCACTATCCGACGGCAATACCGCCATCCTCACCGTTGTAGACCGGTTTTCGAAGGCGGCACACTTTATTCCCCTGCCTAAGTTGCCATCAGCCAAGGAGACGGCCCAATTGATGGTGCAGCACGTTTTCCGGATCCACGGACTACCCACTGACATTGTCTCCGACCGGGGTCCTCAGTTCACCTCCCAGTTCTGGAGGGCTTTCTGCACCCTTATTGGATCGTCTATCAGCCTGTCCTCAGGATTCCACCCAGAGTCTAACGGTCAATCAGAGCGGGCCAATCAAGACCTAGAGACGGTGTTACGTTGCCTGGTTTCAGACAATCCCACCACCTGGAGCCAGCAACTTGTTTGGGTGGAATATGCCCGCAACACCCTGCCTTCCTCCGCTACTGGGCTTTCCCCCTTCGAATGCTCCTTGGGCTACCAGCCTCCGCTGTTTCCGGAGCAGGAGGAGGAGGTTGGCGTCCCATCGGCCCAGTTGTTTGTAAGGCGTTGCCGTCGGACATGGAGAAAGGCCCGGGCGGTTCTACTACGGACCAATACCAGGTATCGGCGGCAGGCCGACCGTCGTAGGACCAAAGCTCCCCACTACCGTGTTGGCCAGAGATCTGCCCCTTCGGGTGGAGAGTCGCAAGCTTTCATCCCGTTACATCGGCCCTTATCAGATCTCCCGGATTATCAACCGTTCAGCTATACGCCTCATGTTGCCCCGGTCCCTCCGCATTAATCCTACCTTTCATGTTTCCCGTGTAAAACCTGTTTCTCATTGTCCTTTGTCTCCTGTTCCTAGGCCTGCTCCTCCTCCTCGGGTTATTGACAATCAACCTGCCTGGACGGTGCGTCGCCTCCTGAGAGTCCGTCCCCGGGGCCGGGGTTTCCAGTACCTGGTTGACTGGGAGGGCTACGGGCCAGAGGAGCGGTCTTGGGTCTCTACTAGGGACATCCTCGACCCGGAGCTCATCGCCGACTTTCATCGACGGCATCCCGGTCAGCCAGGTATGCACCCGGGTCGGTCGCCAGGTGGCGCCCGTAGGAGGAGGGGTACTGTCATGTCCTGATTGGTTTCACCTGTCTGTGTTTGTCCCCTCCCCACACCAGGTGCACCCTGTCTCCTTCGTCAATCAGTTTGGGTATTTAGTCCCTTGGGTTCTGTTAGGGTTTTGCCAGATCGTCTTGCCTAGTCAGTCGTTTCCAGCACTTTCTTGTATTTCTAACTCTGCCAGTCTGTTTCCCGGTATTTGGACCTCTACCTGTCTGTTGGATTACGTTCCTGTCTAGCCCTCATGTGCCTTCGACCTTCTGATCTGCTGCCAAACGAACTCTGCCTGCATTACGGATTACGAGCCTGCCTACTCCTCTGTACTACCATTCTTCTGATCCCCGGTTACGAACATTGCCTGTCATTGACTACGAGCCTGTACTGCCCCAGATATCATATTAAACAGTCAATCTTATCTCTGCCTCCGTGTCCGCTTTTGGGTCCCGTATATCTGTCGTTCTGTCAGGAGCAGTGATAGGCAGTTTCCCAATACCTGACGCGCCGTTTCAGGACATCTGCATAGATTACACGGACATGGGACAGGACAACAGAGTGGAGGGGAAAAGATATCTATTAGTAATGGTCGATAGATTCACCAGAGGGAAGATGCTAAGGCTGTGATTAAATGGCTAAGAAGGGAGCTCATACCAAGGTTTGGGGTCCCCCGTATGGTCCGCTCTGACAACGGGACCCATTTCAAGAATGAGCATCTGAGAGAGGTAGAACAGGCATTAGGGATTTCCCACAAGTTCGGGTCGGTGTATCATCCCCAATCGCAAGGTTTAGTGGAGAGGGCTAACCAAACTTTGAAACGAAAAATTGCCAAAATTATGGCAGGGACAAAACTGAAGTGGGTGGATGCGCTGCCGCTAGCCCTAATGTCCATGAGAAACTCCCCAGGCTCTGACACTGACATGAACAATTGACAGGGCGTAGGATGCCAGGCCCACCAGCAGATAATCTTAGCATGCCTAGACTAGACATAGCTAAAATCAGATACACAGACTACATGCAGGCGTTAACTTCTCTTGTCGAAAGACTGTCCAAACAGGTGGTGGAGGTCCGAACTCCTGCAGTCGAAACCACAGACGAAAACAGAGATATCCTGGTGGGAGACTGTGTGAGAGTAAAGGTGCACTCCAGAAAGTGGACGGAGCCCAGGTGGGAAGGACCGTAGCAGGTGAAAGAGGTATCAAGTCACTCATTGAGAGTGAATTCAAACAAAAGAGATTCGTGGTACCATAGAAATCACTGTGCAAAAGGCGAAGGCCCAAATCGCTCATTAGAAGAGACAGGGCGAGACTTGAGCAAGTTGACAGATTCAGGCAAGAACATGTGGGGGATATGGGTGATATACATGATGGGGGGGGGGGTAACTCACTCTGCAGGAAGTATAGTTATCACTGTGTTTTTGCTTTTAATGTGCTGTGCTGCTTGTATCATCCCATGTTTGAAAAAGTCTGTTACAGATGTTGTGCAGGCTGTTGGTATGATGCCCCTACTTGGAGCTCAAGTAGCTGATGCTGATACCGAATCAAGTCTTCGTAGGAAGATTGGTCTGACTGAGGATGACCATTGGTTTGCTATACGGGAGGTGGTTGAATAAGGTGTTTTCATAAGTTGTTCTTTCACAGGTTTAAAAAAGAGGGTTTTAAGTTCTTGGGTGGCTGGTAGCCACTCAGCATAAGGGGTGGAGAAACGAAGGATGAGCGGGTTGGTTGATTTGCTGTTACAGATGTGAGGGTTGTAAGTTTTGGAGTGACTGGTAGTCCTCTTTATATCCAGTAGGTGTAGCTGTAACAGGTTGAGGATTTTTTACTTTTCTTAATGCATAAGCTCTGTATTTTTTGTATTGGGGTGAGTGACACCCTAGGGGGTGTCAAAAGGGGGATTGTAAGGGCTGATACATGTTTAGCTAATGAATATGTTAATCTACAACAAGAGTTATTAACTGAATGTATTGTGTGATCATAGATCTTTAGAACTGCTGTAGGTTTGGGTAGGGGGGAGCTATGTGGAAGGAATGTGCTAGCTGGGGGTTTCACGATAGAACAGTATTTTATTGTAATATGAAACTAGGACATCTACTGAGAGGACCACTACTTCCGTCAACTGGATTGCGTCACGAGGCTGGGACCAGCCTGCACGCCAACGATAGGCTGAGTAAGTTTAAACCACACTCAGCCTCTACTCCGACAGGTCAGCAAGGAGCGGAAACGATTCTGTCGGAGTATTTAAGGAAGAACAAAGGATAGGGGCGCTTCTCTTCTCTAGGCTGCTGACTGTTTGCTCACTCACTCTCGCGCTCTTGCGCTCTCGCTCTCTTGCGCTCTCTCTCTTCTCTGGCCCTGCTTGCTGTTTGCCCTGCGTGGTGTCACAGTGAGCCTGTAGATACGAACTTCATATTTACCATTTAAGGATTTGCTAGAATAAAATACATAGATGATTTAAACGGCGTAGTAATCCTTTTGTTCCAATACCAGATTTGAATTGACGCGACCTTAACAATAGATAGATAGATAGATAGATAGATAGATAGATAGATAGATAGATAGATAGATAGATAGATAGATAGATAGATAGATAGATAGATAGATAGATAGATAGATACTTTATTGATCCCCAAGGGGCAATGTTTTCAACTTCATTAAATAGGGCTTTTTCTGAAAGAACCTCCAAAATCATTATTTATGACAGGGTCTGTGTGTCAGGCTCTGGCCATAGAGAAGCCTATTGCTTCTCTATGTAGCCATGGTCAGAGTCTGACAGGTCTATCATTTCTGGGTCTGGTGGTGGTTTGTGTGGGATCCCTAATTAGAGGCAGCTGCATTGCATTGTCTCTAATTAGGGATCCTACATATGTTTGTATGTTTCCACACAGGGGTTGTGGGTCAATGTGTGTATACAGTGGGGAGAACAAGTATTTGATACACTGCCGATTTTGCATTGTATGATTTTTAAGTAATGAATTTGCATTTTATTGCATGACATAAGTATTTGATACATCAGAAAAGCAGAACTTAATATTTGGTACAGAAACCTTTGTTTGCAATTACAGAGATCATACATTTCCTGTAGTTCTTGACCAGGTTTGCACACACTGCAGCAGGGATTTTGGCCCACTCCTCCATACAGACCTTCTCC
This sequence comes from Thymallus thymallus, assembly GCA_023634145.1. Taxonomy (NCBI): domain Eukaryota; kingdom Metazoa; phylum Chordata; class Actinopteri; order Salmoniformes; family Salmonidae; genus Thymallus; species Thymallus thymallus. Next base: position 8,906,476 of record CM042413.1, read on the forward strand.
AGATCCTTCAGGTTTCGGGGCTGTCGCTGGGCAATATGGACTTTCAGCTCCCTCCTAAGATTTTCTATTGGGTTTAGGTCTGGAGACTGGCTAGGCCACTCCAGGACCTTGAGATGCTTCTTACGGAGCCACTCCTTAGTTGCCCTGGCTGTGTGTTTCAGGTCTTTGTCATGCTGGGAGACCCAGCCACGACCCATCTTCAATGCTCTTACTGAGGGAAGGAGGTTGTTGGCCAAGATCTCGCGATACATGACCCCATCCATCCTCCCCTCAATACGGTGCAGTCATCCTGTCCCCTTTGCAGAAAAGCATCCCCAAAGAATGATGTTTCCACCTCCATGCTTCACGGTTGGGATGGTGTTCTTGGGGTTGTACTCATCCTTCTTCTTCCTCCAAACACGGCGAGTGGAGTTTAGACCAAAAAGCTCTATTTTTGTCTCATCAGACCACATGACCTTCTCCCATTCCTCCTCTGGATCATCCAGATGGTCATTGGCAAACTTCAGACGGGCCTGGACATGCGCTGGCTTGAGCAGGGGGACCTTGCGTGCGCTGCAGGATTTTAATCCATGAAGGCGTAGTGTGTTACTAATGGTTTTCTTTGAGACCGTGGTCCCAGCTCTCTTCAGGTCATTGACCAGGTCCTGCCGTGTAGTTCTGGGCTGATCCCTCACCTTCCTTATGATCATTGATGCCCCACGAGGTGAGATCTTGCATGGTGCCCCAGACCGAGGGAGATTGACTGTCATCTTGAACTTCTTCCATTTTCTAATAATTGCGCCAACAGTTGTTGCCTTCTCACCAAGCTGCTTGCCTATTGTCCTGTAGCCCATCCCAGCCTTGTGCAGGTCTACAATTTTATCCCTGATGTCCTTACACAGCTCTCTGGTCTTGGCCATTGTGGAGAGGTTGGAGTCTGTTTGATTGAGTGTGTGGACAGGTGTCTTTTATACAGGTAACGAGTTCAAACAGGTGCAGTTAATACAGGTAATGAGTGGAGAACAGGAGGGCTTCTTAAAGAAAAACTAACAGGTCTGTGAGAGCCGGAATTCTTACTGGTTGGTAGGTGATCAAATACTTATGTCATGCAATAAAATGCAAATTAATTATTTAAAAATCATACAATGTGATTTTCTGGATTTTTGTTTTAGATTCCGTCTCACAGTTTAAGTGTACCTATGATAAAAATTACAGACCTCTACATGCTTTGTAAGTTGGAAAACCTGCAAAATCGGCAGTGTATCAAATACTTGTTCTCCCCACTGTATATGTTACAAGTCACGCTAAGCAGTGTGAGTACATGTGGATTACGTTATTGGTTTATATTTGTGAAGTTCGTAATTCAACATTATTTTTCAAGTCAGATGGTGTTTGTTTCGTCTAATAAATAATGTCGAACTTCAACTGCACTGCGCCTTGGTCTCTCACCATCCCGACGCGTGACAGAATGACCCACCACTTCGAGACCACGCAGCGCAAATGGGCTCGAGACGGAGAGGAGCCCGAAGGCAACCCCCCAAACATTTTTGGGGGGGGGCTATGGGGGTGGTCTGGTGGCGGGGAGGAAGCGCCAGTACCACTCTCCATGAACGAGGCGCCGAGGCTGGAGGATAAAGGGGGAGCGAAGTGGCGTGAGGAGGTGAGCGTGGTGGAATGCAAGGGTGGGGAATGGAGCGAGTTAAGGGAGTGGTTCAGGCGAGGTTGGGAGGAGTGTGTGAGTCAGAGGAAGGAGCTGGAGTTAGGGGGGCCCAAAGTGAGCATCCCCAATCCGGGTCCGGTCGTCGGCTCTACTCCCATGCCAGAGCAGTCCTCTCCACCGGTGCCCAGTGTGGGTCCGGTCGTAAGCTCCACTCCCATGCCAGAGCAGTCCGCTCCACCGGTGCCCAGTGTGGGTCCGGTCGTAAGCTCCACTCCCATGTCAGAGCAGTCCACTCCACCGGTGCCCAGTGTGGGTCCGGTCGTAGGCTTCACTCTCATGTCAGAGCAGTCCGCTCCACCGGTGCCCAGTCTGGGTCTGGGCGTCCGCTCCAGTCCCGCACCGGCTCCATGCACCCGACTTCCGGTGCGCCTCCCCAGTCCGGTACGTCCCGTGCCGGCTCCACGCACCCGACTTCCGGTGTGCCTCCCCAGTCAGGGTCCGGCCGTCTGCTCCGCTCCAGTGCCAGAGCAGTCCGCTCCACCGGTGCCCAATCCGCGTCCAGCCATCTGCTCCACTCCTGAGCCAGAGCAGTCCGCTCCACCGGTGCCTAGTCCGGGTCCGGCCGTCTGCTCCGCTCCAGAGCCAGAGCAGTCCGCTCCACCGGTGCCCAGTCCGGGTCCGGCCGTCTGCTCCGCTCCAGTGCCAGAGCAGTCCTCTCCACCGGTGCCCAGTCCTGGTCCGGTGTGTGGGATCCCTAATTAGAGGCAGCTTCAGTGCATTGTCTCTAATTAGGGATCCTACATATGTTTGTATGTTTCCACACCGGGGTGGGTCATTGTGTGTATATATGTTACAAGTCACGCTAAGCAGTGTGAGTACATGTGGATTACGTTGTTGGTTTATTTTTGTGAAGTTCGTAATTCAACATTCTGTTTCAAGTCAGATGGTGTTTGTTTCGTATAATAAATAATGTCGAACTTCAACTGCGCTGCGCCTTGTCTCTCACCATCCCGACGCGTGACACTGTGTCCCTTGATAGAGAGACCTGTACACTTGTGTCATGAAAACACTGCGGTTGCACATCTTGTAAAACATGATATATAATTACATATATACAGTGGTGTAAAGTACTTAGGTAAAAATACTTTAAAGTACTATTTAAGTAGTTTTTTGGCGTATCTGTACTTTACTATTTATATATTTTACAACTTTTACTTCACTACATTCCTAAAGAAAATAAAGTACTTTTTACTCCATACATTTTCCCTGACACCCAAAAATACTTGTTAAATTTCGAATGCTTAGCAGCATAGGAAAAAGGTCCAATTCACACACATCAACAGAACATCCGTGGTCTTATCTGGCAGACTCACTAAACACAAATGCTTAATTCGTAAATAATGTCTTGAGTGTTGCAGTGTGCCCCTGGCTATCCGTAAATTAAATAAAAAAAAACAAGAAAATCGGGCTGTCTGGTTTGCTTAATATTAGGAATGTGAAATGATTTATACTTTTACTTTTACTTTTGATACTTAAGTATATTTTAGCAATTACATGTACTTTTGATACTAAGGACCCCAAAGTCAAGCTTAAATGATTTTATGTTATTCACACCAGCGGAGAGATAACAGACAAACAGCACTTCATGTGGAGTTGTCAGTAGCTCTGACGAGGTATTTCCCCTTCAGCATATTTATACTATCGCTACGGGTTACACAAAGATTGCCAAATGCATTTGCTCCCAGAGACCGGCTGCAGAGGAGGAGAACACCTGGCAACCACAGTCTGGGCATTCAGACAATATTTCCACTCCTGTCTGTCTACAACAGGCACATTTCTAAGTATGCAACAGGTCAATGATGAAGTGTGAGACACGGAAGAAGCAGAAAGAGACACAGTAAAATTCCACTACACTTCCCTTCTTTTATCACTTATTCGGGATAATTAACAATATTTAACACGTCTATCAAAAAGGAGGTATCTATACTAAAATCTGAAACTCAAACGAAAACAGAACAGGAAACCAGTGCGCCTTAACCCTTATTCCATTACCCTTACTGGTAAATACTTTAACAAGGCACAGTAGCACTTGTGTGTTATTCTCCTCCTCAGGGTAGAACGGCATCTCATGAAAAACACAGCTGATCATCACAGTCATTGCCTGGGGGGAGGGCATTATACATCGAAACCGCAGTCATACGAGAAGCTTAAGACGAACAGATCACTTTAAAACAGGCTCGCATCATAATAATACCAACCAAGAAAACTAAACCATCCATCTGTGATCCCCAGGCCCGAACAAACTCTCTGGTCCCTGATGACGTTTGAAAGTGTCTGCAATAGAATTGGCCAGATGGGTCATATTAAAGGCTACATCTGGGACAAATGTGCAACGCTCATCTCCAATTATTGCACACGTGCCACCCTGGCCTATCAAAAGGAAGTCAAGCGCTTCCCTGTTTTGCAGAGCAAGTATTCTCAATTGCTTAACCTCCCCATTTAGAGCATCTCTGGTGGCATTTGCAAATTTTCTAAATTTTAATGGGCAAATCACAAATTTGATCAACGGCACAAGCTACCCCTTATTGAGGCACGAGCACACCCAGAAACCACGAGCCAGATGTCTGAACGTGAGTGATACCTGTAAAGGAGAGCTTTGTTCTCCTTTGACGAGGAGCAAACAGGCTTCTCTCAAATGCATCAGTTTCCTCTAGCACTCTCATTGCTGGAACCACAAAATCGACAGTACATGTACCACTCCAGTTAGGAAGCAGGTTATAATAGGCATTCTTAACACACAACCAGTGTGTTCCATTTGGTGCTCCTGTTAAAATAAGGGGATCCCTTGAAACAGCATTAACTTTCACAATAACAGACGCATTAGAAGGGGCTCCGGTGGTCAGACTATGGACAATCAGGCAGCAATTGTTGAGTCCCTCCTGGTCCAGTGTACAATTGCAGGCTGTCTCTCCCACATGATTACTACCTTTACCTTGAATACACCAGGGGGCCACCAGAGAACCCACAATAGGGATAGGGGGTTACTAATATTAAGCTTCACAGAGTTTGGGAGCTTTATACATTTGGTAGAAGGTCATGTTGTTTGGTCTCTTTTGGGGATAGGTGGTAAAGGTCAGGACTGACATCACACTTAGGTTGTAATTCACTTCCAGGGCGCAGACCCACAGACCCAACAAGACCTCTCACCAGCTGTTGCTTTAGCCACCAACTCAGCTCTACTCAGAAATAAATTGGCCTGATCTGCTGCTTCTAACTTCTGGGCCTATACTCCGGCCTGCGTCGGACCCTTTGGCTCAGGACTCCTTCTACGACCATCAGGCAGAGTCTATCTCAATTTATCATTGGTCTGTGGAGTGTGTCCTTCTGGCAGCTGACCAATAGGGAAGCTGAGAGTCACTGCTGCAGAGACACACAGACAGAAAATAAAACGGTGCTACGCAGTGGCGGGGCAATCTTCCTCTTCTGGGGTTGGAATTCTCCAACAGTGAGACATGTGGATCCAGGTATCTCTCTCTGCTACTTTCAACGTTGTAGAGGTGGTCAGCAAAACCTGGTATGGTCCTCTCCAACGGGGATCCTTCCAGCTCTTCCTTTTGTAGTCTTTTACCACCACAAAGTCTCCAGGGCGCAGACAATGCTCAGATTCTCCTGCTATATTGCGAAGAGAAGCCCTTGGGAAGAGAGTCTTAAGAACATTGTTAAGTGAGACACTGTATGCTACCATGTCTTCTTATCAGTTAGGAGAAGCCTTGAGATTAGGAAGTGCACATTCTTGCAGTCTGCCGCAGTCCACTAGTTTCAGAGACAGGCCCCCTTTGTACCTTGCCTCCAGCCACAAATACATTTGCACATAAATCATTCCATCTAACCCATAACACATTAATTACTACTGCTAGGCCACTTATACAGTATAGTTATAAACATACTAAACATGCTCAAGTCAATTAGTCAGTTTACAACCGTCCCTCATCTGGAACAATGATCACTCATGTTCCACACAACCTAGAAACCATATTGACTTTCACAGGGTGTGAGGGCTTGGTTGTGGTAAGGCCTCTTACTCCCACCTAGGGGAGGAGAGAGGCACACAACCAAGCTCTCACACATTATTAGGGAGATGATCATCCCCAATCAGAGACAGCTGTTTAGCATTGTCTCTGATTGGGGATAGCATTTAAGCTCCACACAATTCCACCTGTGTGTGGATCATTGTTCCTGCTTGTCTGCACTGCATGTAGCCCAGCAAGTAAGTCACTGTGTTTAGTTTATAGTCGTGTTTATTGTTATACTCTCCTTTTATTTTGATGCCTCGTGGGAACAACTCATTAAATAAAAGGATGACACTTCACCAGCGCTCCGTTTACCGTCCCATTAATCCAAACCGTGACAGAATGATCCACCACCCTGGGACGCAACGGGGGATTACATTAGGAGATATCCTCCTCGGTATGGGGAAAATTA